>OY728151.1:1326331659-1327581659 GCA_963277665.1 Viscum album | reverse complement strand
CAAGGATTTATAAAATGTTTACATAATTTATGATATCTTAGGCTGAAAAGTGGGAAAACAATTATACCTTTAATTAAGCATGAAAATCGACCGTTTCTCCTTCAACAGCCGCTCTGACCCAATAAATATCTTATTCACGTTGAACTACAGTATGTTGATCAAGTTGTTGGGAAACAAAAGGAACAGTCTCAGGTTCATCTTGTTCAAATACAAACACTCCTCGCCGAGACATTTTGACAAAAAATTGCCAACTTGGATTCGAAGGCAAAGTAACGAAGAATACTTGTTCCGCTTGTGATGTCAAAATGAAAGGTTAATTATCAACTCGTTCATTTCTGTATAACATATAGTTAAAATTCACCAATGAAAACTGATATTGATCGACTTTACATCCACGCACTGGATCAACCCAATTAAACTTTAACAATATGTACTTCAACCCGTGTGTGTATAAAACATCAATGATGTCTATCGATTGACCATAGTAATAACCAGAATCGAAAAATGGACGACCGATGCCACTGTTTTGTGTTGCTCGTTTGTCGTCAACATCTTTAATGCGAAATTGAAAACCATTAGCATCTATAGATTTATAACGACGAGCCGTTATAGATGAACCCTCAGCAGTTGGATAAATTCTTCAGTTAGCATGGGGTCCCCTAACTCCCTCAGCTTATGAACCTACATAATTCATAGAATTCAAAAATGATATATGAAGAAAGAAATTAGTATAATACTTCACTCATAATGAAAATCAATTTATACGTACATAATCCTTGAACCAATCATGAAATGACGCATAATGAGACTGTTGAATTTGCAACTCAGTCGCACGATACAACTCTTCTTTTATCTCATTAATGTGTTTTCTGCAAATGATAACGTAATTCTTAAATGATCAACTTATGAAAACAAAACATGTAAAAGTTAAATAATAAAAGTGATAAGATACTTACTGCATTAATGGTGCAACTGATGGAGTATTGAACAAGATATATCGATGCGCTTGTATCCACTTGATGTTGTCCATATCATATGTGGTTCCTTCTCCAACTAGACCATCCTGAATCCGATATGGCTTATCTAATTTTGTTTCAACATCCGTAAGATATTCTTCAAAAAAAGTAGTACACTCATCCATCAAATAACCATTGCCTATTGATGCCTCCGGACGAGCTCTGTTGCGTACAAATCATTTCAATGTACTCAAATACCGCTCAATAGGATACATCCACCTGAATTGCACTAGAACAACAGCCATTACTTCTTCATTTAGGAGCACTATCAAGTGGACCATAACATCGAAAAATGAGGGGGGAAATAGTTTATAAAAGTGACAAAGCGTAAGTACAATTCGATCCTGTAAACTTTTTAAATCACTCAATCGTTGATTTCTTAAACAAAGCTATCTAAAAAAATTACTCATCTCAATCAACGGCTGAACAACATTGGGGGATAAAAAATAAAAAATGGCTATTGGAATCAACTGCTAAAGTAGTATGTGATTTTCATGACTTTTGAACCCTTGCAATGTCTTGCTCGTCAGATTCACACACTTTGAAATATTATAAGAGTAACCATCAGGCACCTTGAGCATCTTCAAAATGGAAAGAAATGTCTCTTTATCCTTTGTAGTAATCGTATACTGTGCAACAAGCATATATGCCTTGTTTCCCTCAGCTAACTGTAAATGCAACTGTTTCCTTAAACCCATTTCTTCCAAATCACGGCGTGCATTAACATGGTCCTATGATTTCCCACTGACACCTAAAATGGTCCACAATATGTTATCACAAACATTTTTTTCAATGTGCATGACATGCAAATTATGCCTCAGCATGTTAGTTTTCCAATACGGAAGACTATAAAAAGTACTTTTCTTTTTCCAATTGTGACTGCACTGCCTACCCACAGCTCGAATATTACGTACCGGAGGAGCCACCAAATCCGGAATTTCATATACCGTGCGGATGTTTTCTTCCTCAATCTGCAATAACATTTCGACTCCTGTCATGATCTTTGGTGCTGGGATGAACTCTCTAGAACCATCAAATGCCACTATGTCCTTTCTGAACCTGTGCTGAGGGGGGAGAAAATGTCTGTGACCCATGTATGCCCATTTTTTGGAATGCTTAAGCCATACAGATTTTTTACTTTTGTTGCAACAAGGGCAAGAAAATTACCCTTTTGTACTCCAGCCTGATAAATTTGTATAAGCTGGGAAGTCATTGATTGTCCACAATAAAGCAGCCTACAGTTTGAACATTTCATTCGTTTCACAGTCATAAGTCATCCCACCATCACCCCAAAATTCATTCAACTCATCAATCAATGGATAAAGGTAAACATCAATCTTATCCCCCAGACTTTTAGGTCCATCAATAAGAGTGGAAAGTAATATAAATTGTTTCTTCATACAAAGCCACGGAGGAAGATTATATGGAACCAACACCACGGTCCATGTGCTATGAGTTGCACCAACCATAGTCTTGAATGGATTGAAACCATCTGCTGCCAATCCCAATCGGACATTACTGACATCTTTGGAAAAGTCGGGATGTCTCTTATCAAAATCCATCCATGCATGAGAGTCTGTTGGGTGGGTTAACATATCACTTTCATGAACTCTTTCTGCCTACCATCTCATTAAATTAGAAACTTTAGATGACATAAAAAATCTTTTCAACCTTGGTTTAAGGGGAAAGTAACACATTTGCTTTACGGAAATCGGTTTCCCCTATATCACAATCTGACATTGATGAGTCTGATTTCCCATGTTCTCTTTCCACCTAGAAGCACCACAAACCGTACAAATATCCAAATAGGAATTTTCCTTTCTAAACAACATACAGTTGTTTGCACATGAATCTACGGTCTCATATGTAAAACCTAAGTTCTCTGTCAGCTTACGAGCATGGTAATACGACTCGGGAATCTTAGCATCGACATGAAGAACCTTTTTCAATAACACCAACAACATGTCGAATGATGTGTCTGACCAATGATTCAAAGTCTTCAAATGCAACAACTCCACGATAAACGACAATTTATTGAAAGAAGTACATCCAGGATATAATTCTATTTTTGCATCATCAATTGCTTCATAAAACCTCCTCTAATCATGATCTGCACCAGAGAAAAGATTTATCTCACCGGTATCAAGATTCTGGATGTCAATGCCTTCAGGATCCAACCCACTTACCATTTCAGTAAGCATTTCATGCATTGGATTATTCATCCTTACATCAACATCCATCTGAACTGTATCCTTATTTTCACAACGAATATATTCTTCTCCATGACGAGTCCAACAATTATAATTTCTCAGAAATCCATTAAATAATAGGTGCTCCCTCACAGTATCTCGTGTGAATTGATATCTGTTAGCACATTTTCTACATGGACAACTAATATAGTCACTTTAAAATACTCTAGTGAAGTCAATAAACTGCATAATGCCATTGAAATACTCTCTAGACGTTCGATTTGGAAGATCAATCCAACTCTTATCCATAATAAGATCCCTATAACAAAAATTTACACAAAACTTATTACATTTTCATTTTTCATATAAAATATATTTAAAATAAATACTAATTAATTGTTTGTGAACCATTTATAAAATAATAATGTAAGTGAAAGCCCATGTCATACCTGATTGCACTACAAACCTGTAAGGGAGGGGAGCCGAAGGCAGTGCTGCGAGGGAGAGGAGAGGCAGCAGTGGGGAGCCGGAGCCGAAGCTGGTGCGGTGAGGGAGGGGACGGTGAAGGAGGGGACGGGTGGTGGTAGTGCGGCGAGGGAGGGGACGAAGACGAAGGGGACGGGGGTTTGCGGGGTGCGGGGGGGGGGGGGGTGTTTGGGGTGCTGGGGGGAGGGACGAGGGGGCGGAGGGCGGAGGGCCGAGGTCGGAGGCCAGAGGGGCTGGGGGCCGAAGGCCAGAGGGCGGCCGGAGGGATGCCGGGCTGCCGGAGGCAGGTGGCGGGAGGCCCGAGGGAAGAGGGAGGCCGCAGGGCGACCGCATGGCGGAGGGCGGCTGGAGGGAGGAGTGCGGCCGGGCCGGCCGGAGGGCTGCCGGAGGGCGACCGGGCTACTGGAGGTGGGTGGTGGGAGGCCCGAGGGCAGAGAGAGGCCGCAGGGCAGCCACAAGGCGGAGGGCAGCTGAAGCCGGAGGGCGGAGGGCGGCCGGAGGAGGGCGGGGCAGCCAGAGGGTGGTCGGAGGCCGGAGGGCGGCCGACAGAGGGCGGGGCCGGTGGAGGGTGGGGCCGGTGGAGGGCGGCCGGCCGGCGGGCGAGGCTACGGGGAGGGCGGGGCGACGGGGAGGGAGGGGGCGACGGGGAGGGCGGTGGCGATGGGGAGGGCTCGGTGACGGGGAGGGCGCGACGACGGGGAGGGCGTGGCAATGGGGAGGGGGGAAGGGCGAGGGGCGAATTCGTGAGGAGGGAGGGGGGAGGGGGCGCTAAAGCCCCCCTTTTTTAGGGAATGGTAGCGACCACCAATGGTGGTCACTATATGTTAAGGGGCTCAAAAGCCCATTTTTCCAGTAGTGAAAGTATTACATGTTAGAAAATAGGCAATTAAATTGGATATAAATAGGGTGAGGAACGTGAGAAATGAGTCATGATAAAGCATGATAACATAAACACAACATGGAAATGTGGACACAACTATAAATATGGAATCATAAACATAAGTTAAGGATAACCGCTAAGACATCATAGAGGAAAAATCCATGTGATAGATTAGGGTCACACCCTAATCTCTTACATGACATCTCATAAGACTAAAACCTTACCCTATGCATTGGAGTGTTATATAATTCCAGGTGGACCCATCACTTTCATTTCATTCACATGCATGAGTACGCCACATATATCAGACATCATGGAATCATTTATCATCAAATTTTATTACATGATCAAGTAGTGTGTAATACATACATTTAGTTTCCAAATAAAATAATTATAAGTGAATAAAGGTGAAAAATATTGATTTGAAATGGGTATATTTATTCACTACACAATTGCTTGACATGTAAAATCACGGCGAAATTTCAACAGCATAAAGGGGGAACAAAAATGTTAATGGGAGGGATTAATGAGAGTTAAATGGGTCTATAATAATTTAAAAATCACAAGGTTATCAAGGGGTATATGCAATAACATATCCTATCATTGGTAATTTGATATAAAAGGTATAAGTTAATTAGAAGACTTGAATAAAGAGGAGAAGAAAAGGATACCTTACTAAATTTCGGCATGGTAAGAGGTCTACATAAAGGTTCATGGAAGGGATTAATGTGAGTGAAAGGGGTATTTAATCACATGTATATAAAAAATGGAATAAATATGGATATAGAAAAAATATACACAAGAAAGAATCATTTGAAACTAATAGGCATAACATAAAAAGGTTCTTGAATAAAAAGAAGAGATTGAGAATTGCTTACGTGAGAGTATGACTCCAAATGCTTGGGTGGAGCTTCATGAGAGAATGAGGCCACCTTGGGAGGACTCTATAGAAGGAATGTAAGATTAAGGACATGATGAATATTTTTTAGTGGAGATGAATGGAACCTTGTGTTATTTAATATAGGAAAAGAGTGGGGGCTTCTTTAATATTTTTCAAACATAGGTTTTGGATTCTATATAATAAAATAACCAAAACCATACACCTTCCCATGGTTTTCCCCATGGTTTCAACCATATAGGGGGTTTGTTCCTTATTTTATAAGTATAAGGTCTGAAATTATTAAAATAATACCCTTTCTAATGTGGAAGTGTGTCATGACCTTAAAGAAATGCTTTTAAAGCCTTAAAATATATTATATATTTTGCAGGATTCATAAAGGATTTATAAAATTAAAAAATTAAAATTAAAATCAGATTATTTTAAATTTCAAACATATATTGGGTCATAGATACCCATTATAGTATTTATTACATCATATTTTGTTCATTATGATGTCATAAAACACACCGTATATTTCTACTGTATATAATTTTCACCCGAAAAATTGACCATCATAGAAAATTATGAAAAATTCACCACTGGATAATTTTTATCTTCAGATTCAAAAGAAAATAATATTTATTTTATCCAAATAATTTTCTAAATATGTGAATTTTCACTTTTAAAATAAGAATTGATATTTATTGAGAAATACTTGGTTTTTTGACAGGAATAGTTTTTGAATTATTATAAAAATTAAAATTGAAATCATAAAAATTATATGATAATTTATATTCAATAAACATTATTTGATAATAATATATAATTAAAATATAATTTATTTCAAAAAATACATTAATTCATCAAAATAAATATCTTTATTGAAATTAAATATTACCCCAAAATACAATTTTTGTTTTATTGTATCAAATTAAAAATCATATATAAGGTAACAATAAGAAGAAAATATATTCATTATTCCATAAAATATACATATTCATATTACTGGGTTCTTGATACATATCCCTTTATTATAGTAGTGAACACCCTAAGGGTGAGGTGTGTGATGGTGAGACTTTCATGGGGTGGCTCAGTGTACATGGTTTAGGTCATGACCATGATGAGCTTGAACTTCTCCCATAAACAGTTTCAATCATGCTTAATTTATTAGATCTCTGCTCAGGATTTGTTAATGGAAAATATCAGTGATGTTATATCCCTTAAAAGTTCCAATTAATGGGCTTTATAGGCTATGATCCTACTGGTTGGGTCATCACTTCCTTTTTCTGTGTCAATTGGATTTGTCAAAACCCTATATTTATACTAATCATATGATCACTGTTCAACAACTATATTATCAATAGTTATAATGCTTAACAGTATTTTAAATCTAAAAGGATATAATAAAAAAAATAAGTTCATGTTTTTTCTATAACTACAATACATAATTAGAAATTTAATTCAACTACAAAGGGAATTTTATTTATAAAAATTCAGGTTATTATAGGTTGCATTCTAGATTTTTTTCCACCTGATTTCAAGGGGTTGGGTAGCATACTCATGAGGTTTGACTCTGTGGCATTGTATTTTTTTGGGTGCACTAGGTGATTTGAGAGGCATGAAAAAAGGTACATGAAGGCAGGTATATCTCATTTCTATACCTAAAATTCTATGGTTTCCCATGGTGGTGAAAATCAGTTCCCTTCTACCTAGTGAAGAGAGACTGGACATTAATAAATGATTCCAAATGGTTTCATTCAATTTTAAATTTAGACCCCCCTGAGTTTTAGGGCCTTTGGAATAAAAACTTATTTTGAGTGAGTGAAATAGATACAACTTGGATGATTGAGAAAATAAGAAAAGAAGTTCCCAAGTAATTTTATCTTGAAAAAAATGAGTTTTGTTCTTTCCATTTGAAGATTTAGAATATATACATTCCTTGATATGCTCACCACTTAAAGGAGAAAGTTTGTTTGAAGATTTTATAAACATATAATTATTAGTGAGTTGTTATTAATGTCTAAAAAATGTGTAATGTTGGATGGAAAATCACATTTTACATCAGCATTATGAATTTTACCTAAGGAGTTTTCCTTGAGAAGTTTTCAGATAGAATATAGTGCACAGAGATGAATGGAAAGAGGAGGCAGGGATTATCAGACAACGTCTAGCAAACTGGCTGATTCCAGAATTTTGAGGTTATAAAAAAAAATCAATCAGACTAAGGAGATGGGATAGAGGATGGAACCAAATTATAGATCAATTAAACACTCAGTTTCATCAAAAAAAGATGTCCAGACAAATATTAGTTGTTTCTTTCTGATTATTTCCACATTGATTAATCATCATGATACCTTAAGTCTATTATTCAAAGATGAAGTATAGAAGAACAGAAAATCCTTTGTAAATGATAGATAAATTAGGAAATGTGTATTTTATCCATAAATTATCAAATATCATGAATATTATAATTAATTCATGATTTTAGCTAAAGTTGGTCGAAGGGATAATTTGGAATAATTCAGTGGAACTATGGTTCCCAAATATTTTGAATGGATGGATAAAGCTACATGAAGAGTTTTATAAATTATAACTAATATACATGTACAATTATCAATTGTAGAATTATTTTTAATGATAATGAAGTGGTTTTAGTTTAAAAAATAAATAATGAAGTCTACTATACAATCTTGGGGTGTCATCATACATACTCTATCAGATAGAAGTTTTTGAATGATTGAGTAAAGGTTTCTCATAACAATCATAATATGTAAGAAACTTGTGAAGATCAACAGATGAAGAGTTTTTCAATGTAATTCATCAAAAAAGAATGGTTTTGAATTCATCAGATAATTGGTTTCTAAATTAATTCATCGAACAAGTGTTTCTGAATAAATAGAACTGAATATTGTTTAATGGTAAGAAAGATGTTTTTAAGTCATTTGATAGGGAAGATTTTATGAAGATAGTGCACAAAATATTCTGATTTAAGGCATCACACAAAAGATTTTGAGCTAAGGTGACAGAAATAATTATCTAAGTAATGTAACCAAATGGAATGTTATGAATAAATCAGACAGAGTATTATAATGTAATTGTACTATGTTTTATGAAGTCTTTAGACATAATTTTCTAGAAAAATATCATCAAATATATAGGATTGGAAAAAGAAGAACCTTATGAGGTTACTGGTAAATGTTTTACCAGAAAAATAGGTTCATTCAAAGTTGTATCAGATGAATTAAGGTGTAGAATCTTTATGAAGAGTCATAAAGTCATCATTATTGTGATGTTTATATTATCTCTCAATTATTCAAAAATAATAAAGGGAATATCATGATTCTAGTTGATATTACAGGAGGATTGAATAAGATAGTTGACTTTGAGATTTTAGGAAAGTTCCTATGAATATTGTTTCATCTCGTATTTTAATAATTTTTAGGGTTGTAAAATGAAGGAAGAATCCAGTAGGATATTATAATTTAGAAGCAGAAAGTTCACATTTGATTTCATACAAATCCATAAGTTTTCAGATGAATTGTGCCCATATAAAGGGAAGATGGTGTGCTACGAATGTGTTGTTGTTTGAGTGATTGGTTGATCATGTTTTTTAGGTTGTTATTATTGTTTAAGAATTAATGTTTCATAAGAAAGTGTTGGATATGAATCATGAGAGTAATTATAATTTGGGTTAAATATTTGGACAAAGAGGTATTAGATAGAGAAGGGGGTACCTGATATATCAAAAGAACCAGAAAAAGAAGGGAATAAGTGATCATATAATCTTGTAACAGATGGATAAGTAGTTGATAGAGGATACTGGATGAAGTGATATCATATAGAACGTTCCTATTAGTTAGTATCAAATGAATAGGGTGTGGAAGAAGGGATTAGACAAACAATACTAGAAAAATAAGTTACAGAGAGAAAAACTATAGATGAACAAGTACCAGACATAGTTTTACCGGGTGGAAAAGTTTTAAATAAAGAAAAAATAAGAAAGTAAAAGGGAATGGTAACATTTGAATATAAAGTCTTGAAACTAATTAAATAAAAGTTGCGTTCAAGTTGTTTTTATGAAGAAAAATATGTTTTTTTCATTACTTTACATACAATAGAGTAAGAATAAGAGTTTCTTACATATTGATATGTAATTAAGAAGAGATGAATATGAACATATAAGGGTTATGCCATCTAATAAAAGTCACATTAGTGGAAGACTATCTTGGTGTTGAAAATAACTTGAAATAAGTATAAGACTATCTACATAGGTAGTATAAAGATCCGTCAAGGATTTATAGTGGGACTATGCATTCACCAATATAGGGATTTATTATTTTTTTCATATAAACCTTCCTAATGTGTAGGGAACCACACTTGGTATTATGATTGTTTTTTATCCAAACCATTTTAAATTATTATCTCATTATAGTGGAGAATTTGTATACTAGTCATCACCATGCATTGTAAAGACTAGATACTCTTATTGAGTAGTGAACCTTGAAAAAATATCTTGTGCAACTTGTTTCTTCCATATACTTACATATGATAAGGAAGAGAAATAAGATAATCAAGATATTTTCAGGTCTAAAAGGTAAAGGGATACAAATATATAATTGGTTTAAAAGTCTGTAACACTGATTCAACCCCCCCCCCCTCACTATATCCCCGAGTGGTCCTCACAATAGTTTCATTAAAGTTTCTTGATAAAAATATTTAAAACATGATACTAATATGATAAAATCTTCTATTTTAGAAGAATAACATCATCATCATTAAACTTAGTTTTGAAATAAATCCTTTAAGAAAGAGAAGATTAATGTAACTCTTGACAAAAGTATCTTAAGAAATGTTCTTAATAAAATATTATATATGTTAAAAATAGTTCCTTAATGGGTTACCAAGTGTTGTAATTTTTTAAAAATTGAATATATATGCACATTAAATCATCAAATTATTCAATTTGGGTTTTAGAGGCATTAAATGAAAAAAATGAAAGGAGGAACTTTAGTCTCCACTCATATACTTAATATGATTGATTATACCATTGACTTTGTGAGACTCAAGGTTTCCTTCAGGATTATTATAGTCATGGAATTCATTATTTTTTCATATATGTAAATTTTCTAACATGATAAATTATTTTGAGAAATAACTACTTGATATTATCAAGGGGTTGAGAATATATGCACTAAGAATATGATATCTATGTTTTGGTTCTATGTAGATATTACAAGTGGGTAAAAGATTAAACTAGAAGAAGATAAGTTATTTTGAAAAGTCCAAAAATGATTCTTTGAAATTCTATATGTGGTTAATGAATCCTAGGGTTTTTAGGATGGAGGATTGATAATTCCATGAGATGGGGTTATCCAAAATACTTGAAGGATTTTTTTAAAAACCCAAAAAATTTCCACATAAAGTATTATTGCTATAGAAATTTATTCTTTGGTTTGAAAGGGTTTATGATACCAACTATATAAAAGTGTTGTAAGTATACAGGAGTTAAAAATCAATGGAATAATTAATAGGTCTTATGTTTAACATCCAAGAGATGAAGTAAGAAGTTTCTACGTTATGGATTTGAATGTAAAGAAAAGGGTCTAGATCAAATAAATCTTAGTAAATGATGTATATCTTTGTATAATTTATCTTATAGTATAAGATATGTTTTTCATTAAAAAATATTTGTTATGAAGAAAAAAGATGATTAATTGGATATAGGTGGTTTATGATTTATTGGATTCTATAACATGTTTTGAGAATAATATATGGAAAAAATGTTTTATCCATGATAATAAATATCTAGATGTTTGTTAAAATATAAGGGAATGTCTTACCACCACCCATAGGTGGTATATTTTAATAAATTATTATTTTCAAAGAAATAAAAACTCTAAACACATAGAATACCATATGTTATATAAAAACAATAGGTTATTTGTTAATTATCCCAACTATAAATAAATAAGTGTAATATCTTAAATACAAAGTAGTTTGTGTTTAATCATGAAAATATATTCTAAAAATAATATAGTTAATAAGAGGCTAGTGGGATTATATATGAACTTGGGGAAGTTTAAAGTTAACAAATAAAGGGTTATTCTAGTTTAAAGTTATGTTGATCTAATATTATATCCTATAAGGTTTAAGATTTGTGATAGTAAAGAAAAATGTAACGATTTTTACATTTAGTTACCAAAGATTATGAATATATCAATTCCTTAAATGATTATGCCAGTAAAATTACAAAGTGAATTAAAATTGATATCCAAAAAAATTTTAGGTTGTAATGGTAAAGAGAAATGTAAATAATTACATTATTTACCATAAAAATATAATATCACTTTCTCATAAAAGGGTTTAGGATGTTTTGGTAAGGTAATATGGTAAATAATTACATTATTTATCACAAAAATAAAGAAAAAATGTTAAAGTGAATATCACTTTATCCTAAAAGGGTCTAGGATATGGTCATTAGTGAAAAAGTAAATAGTTACACTATTTGATTCTATGAGGATTATGCTATGTTTAGAAAGATTTGTAAATAAACAATAGAAGTTGACATTTGATGTTATTAAGATAAGGAGTTTGAATATGTTCAATTATTTTAACATTAGTAATATGACTCCTAAGTTTCATCATAATTCAAACAAGTTTACTTCAAAGATGTTACTCATTAGAAGGGTTTAGTGGGGATATTTTATCATATGATCACATAGAGATGTGTTAGGATTTACTTATAAATATAATGAATTGATCAAACCATTATCATAAAACATGACAAATTAGTTTTAATTTTTTAAAAAGTATCAAGTTATTATAATAAAGTAAATTTCCATTTATCATTCAATCATGTGTGTTGAAATTTAATTTACATGAACGTTCAGATGATAAAATCCCCTAAAATTAAAAAAATTGAGTTTTCCCTAATCAATCATCATCATAGTGTATTATGGGTTGTGATGATATATTAATATTAGCCTTAATATATTATTTTACTCATTACAAAGGATTGTATATGAGATACAGAGAATAGATTCAAGGGGTAATAAGTAGTGACTTATTACTTATACTGAATCGTTAAATTTTATGTCATAGAATGTCATACAATCATTGATAAAAATAAGGGTGTATTCTTAGTATCTATCATTATTGTCTAATGTTAGAGTAATACCTAGAATGAGAACCTTTATACTTTGATAAACAATTTATGCAAGTCAAAACATGAACTTATAAAATCAATGGGTGGTTGGGCATGTTGTTGATCACATCTCTAGTTGGTATGCAGCCTAAATGGAATTTTTCCACTTGTATAACTAGAAAATAAATCTATACCTTGATTAAATTTGACTGAGGAAATGAATTTTCATTCTTAGTTGAGTCACATGTTATGTGTTTAGCAATTTTTATGAGGGGAATGTGATGAGATCATTTGTAAGACGAATGGAATGTGATGTAATAATAATCTTAGTCAATTTATTTCTAAGAATAAATAAAATATAAGATGGACTATACTAGATTGACATGTTCCTCATCTAGTGGTCACATGATTTCATGGAACGAAGGGACTATATAGGTATACATACGATGTATATGATACATATTGTGGTGTACATGTTCATATAAAGATATGAGTATGTTTGATGGAGATTGCACCATACCCATTAATAGTCTGACTAGTAATGATGCTTTTCTAGAGGATTATCTTTGCTCACATATAAAAAATAGTGACTTCATATTAGTTGTAAATTCTATTAAGGCCTTCAAGGTCACACTGTTAGGGCCCTTGAATAAAGATAATGTTTGGAAAAAAGAGTTATAAAATAATGGGATCTTTATGCAACCATGTCTAAAAGACTTTGGATAGATTCAAAACGAGTTGTGAAGTTTGGAAAAAATTCTCAATGAGATTTTAGTGAAGGTGGGATATTATTGAATATACACTAAAATCACATTAATTAGGTGCATATATTTTCCTACACAATTTTATGAATTATAATCCATTTTAAATGGATTAAATGGATTGTATATTCATTTTAATGGGATTTAATGAATAAATTAACATGGGAATAAATGTATGTGGATATGGTGAATATAGTATATTTGTCTCATTAAATGAAACATGTCAATAATGGATATATAATGGATATAATCCCTCCTATTGGAAATATATAATTCAAAAGAAATATAGCCAATACTCTCTTGTATTCTTGATCATTATTTGTCTCATCGATAAGGCACTCACACACTGAAGAGTCCTTTCAATACGGTTGAGGATACAAGTGTAGTATAATATTTTAGAGTAAAAAATGTCTTTGTTTTTTTCTTTGGTGATTAGAATCAAGCACACTCTCTCAATGATTTAATATTGATGATACTAGATCATATATCTAGGTACTCATATTTTATGTTCATACTTTATATTACATGTTGATTTTGTCATGGATAGACCATATATATGGGTTCTATTTAGGATTACATGTTCATGTGATGGACCTCAAAAACTCAAAAATATGCATAAGAAGTTGCAACTAATCATCCATTAATTGGGGAGTTGAGATCTATGTATGATAGACACGTTATATGATCACATTCCTACAATTATAGAGGATTACATGGATGTTTTTCCTTAGGAGGTTTCACTACTCCCCCCTCATTGTGAGGTCAAATTTTTCATCAATCTATACCCCAAGACCACTATGATATCTTCCACAACATATCTATTATCCTCGACTAAGATCAAGGAGTTAAAGTTATAGTTACATGGCCTTATAAAGAATGATTTCATCAAACCTTGTGTGTCCCCCTGGGAAGCACCAATGTTATTCACTAATAAGTAAAATGAGGAATTGATGCACTGTATTGACTATCACCACCAAAATCATGTGGTAATTAGGAACATATACCCTATATCTCAGATCAATGATCTCTTTGACTAGATGAGGGGAGTGAAGTTGTTCTGAAAGGTCAATCTTAGATCTAGACACTATCGACTTTTGGTTCATGAGGAGGATATTCTAAAGATTTCATTTTGATACTGCTACACCCTTTATGAGATTATAGTGATGTCCATAAATGTGACAAACACCCTAGTTGTTTTCATGTCTCTTATGAACCAGAACTTTTCTCCATTCTTGGATGGGTTTGTGGTTGTATTCTTCAATGAAATCATCATATATTTATCATTAGAGGATGAGAATACATAGCATCTAAGGATTTTCTTATACTTACTTATAGAGAACAAGCTGTACATAAAGCTCTTAAAGTTTCAGTTTTGGATTTGAGAAGTCCACTTCCTGAGGCATGTCATCTCATAGGGAAGAGTAGTTGTAGACCTTATGGTGATCAAGATAAGGCTAGTTTGGGATCCACTAAAGAGTATGTTCGCGGTGAAATGTTTTCTTGGGTGGGAATGGTAAAACAAAATATTCATGGAAATATTCTCTAGGATTTTGGTCCCCATGGCTACCCTTACCAAAAAGGGGGAACCATTCATTTGGTTTGAGTGATGCCAGAGAGATTTCAAGAAGTTAAAGTGGATATTATAGAGTGTAATAAACCATCATTTAGAGTTTATAGTCAATTTGAATTCACATTTGGCAAGACTAATATAAATTTTTGTTTCATTTTAAAGTAAATAAATAAATCCTATAGATAAATAAATGAATATTATAAGATAAATGAGATTTCATTATTTTTAAATGAAGAGTAATTATAAATGATATACACTCACCATAATTAATAAAAAATAAAATAAAATATGATATAATAATATTCAAAAATCACCATGACAATGATTATTATTATATAAATGAGTAAAATTTTCTACTAAGAATTATGCCTATAATAAATGAAAATGATCAATATTATTCGTGGAAGAAATAATGGAAGTTGAATGAAATCATTTAATTAACAGGTTGAACATCAGACCTATAGAGAGTTAAAATTACTATAAATCACAAAACATAACGTTTTATGAAAATAATGGTTTTATTTAATAGGATTATATGTGAATATATATATATATATATACATATTCATCGATAAATGTGATTTTATATGATACCATCATAGTCAATTTTCATAATTAAATCATTATAGAATAGTTTATTATATATATTTTAACAATCAATAAATATGTATAAAATTAAAATATACGTTATATATTGGTAAAATTATGTTTGATATGTTTTAATAAATAATTATAATTCATTTAATACTTAATAAATAATGGATAGAAGAAATACAATCTCTTATAAAAAAATTTATTCTAAATATATTAGTTTTGTATATATTTTTATTTAATATATCACAAATAAAGTATCAATTTAATTAAATGTTTTGTTTTTATATATATAAAATAAACAATCAGCCATACATTGATTATTAATTTTTTATAAATAAATTTTAAATCATTTAAAATTCTAAAAAATATTTTTCTAAAAAATATTTTTTATGCGTTCTGAATTTTTATTTTAACAAACTAAATAGATCATGGTATAAGGATTATCTTATTAAAAGTAAATGTTTATAATTATAAAAAAAATAATATATAAATAATTTAACAATTAATAATTTATATGAAATATGACTAAGAAAACTTATCATTTAAAAATTCAATTTCCTATAAAAACAGTATATATATATATATCATTTAAAAGTTAAATTTATCATATGTATAAATTGAAATAGATAGAATAGGTGTCATTTTTAGAATCATAATGTCAAATTTTGGTTAGCGTGAAGTTTTTAATTTTTTCTTATAAATAGTAACATACAGAGGTGAATGATAAAACACGATATAAGTATAAGATTTTTTAATATCATATATAATAGAATTTTTTTATCTTTATAGAAGTTATATGAATATTTTAATGTCTCATTTAACATTAAAAACGAATCATATTACTTTTAAATCATGCATTTGATCACTATTTGAAGATATAATATTTTTATTCTAATATTTGATTCTAAAACACTCTCATACCATTATAAATACCCCCCACTTCTCCTCACAATTTAGGATTCTTAGATTTTATAAACTCTCCCAAACCCATCTATAACTTTCTTATAAATATCTTATAAGTTTTTATCTCTCTAAAAGGATAATATTAGTAGGATTAATGTGTAGCCTAAAATATTAGTGTTAAAGTGATAATGGTATTTATTTCTTATACCGTCCAATTTATTTTACTTATTCCTTAAACATACTATACCTAATTATCACAAAAATGATTTTTTAATAAAATTATGAATATAATTAAACCCTAATATGAATTAAAACATCATATAATTCATAAAATCCATTTTCATAGTAGTTTACAACACTTCTCCCTTCATGGATGGTTTTAACCGCCTATATGGATGATGTTATAAAATATATATTACCGCCTAGCATGGATGATTTGAAAAGTGAATTTAATGAAAAATATAGTATTTATGACATTACTAACATTCTAGATATATAAATTCAGCATTATATCATGTATATTATCAACAATTTATCATTATAATTTTAACTATCTAAAATGAGTGTACTAGGACTCTTATCAAAATTTGAAACTATTTTGGACCATCAATTATATTGTATAAATTTATTTATAAAGGAATGATAAATAATATATACCTATAAAATTATATATATCATGTATATTTGATATCTTTGACCATGACCAGCATACCGAAGTAGTTTTGGAGAACTTTATTGAACCAAAAGTGACCAATCTCAGCAAAAAATATATAATAAATGAATGACATGTGATAATAAATGGATGTTAAAAAATAAAAAATAAATAAAAAATGTTCTTAATCAAGTATATAATAAATTAAATTTTATTATTAATGAGGTTAGACACACATACCACGTGATTTGGGACCCTAGTTAAAGGAACTCCCAAACCTCCCTCTTTTTCTTTTAGGTTACACATTCACTCTCTACCTATCTTTATATCTCACTTATTCACATGCAATTATTCTATATTATTTATATAAGATTCTTACATATATCCCTTTTTTATTTTCACTTTATTTGTTATGGATATTCATTTTTTTAATTTCCCTTTCCAATCCCTTATTTAAATCAAATATGATTAAATGGAACTTTTCTATTCCATAATCCATTTCATGTATCACCATTTAAATTATTTTCTCTATCATTATTTCCAAAAAAAATTACCATTTTATGGAAATCTCTTTTTTTTTTGTATTAAGTAAAAAACTATGCACATACCTTCTTTAATGGTTATTTACTCATTTCTTAAAACATATTTTAAGGGCTACATTTCTATACCTACTTATCCACTTATTTCTTATGAATTTTTATTCACTTGAACTCTATATTAATGACCTATGTTTCTCTATTCAATTATGAACATCCAAAAATATTAAATCCCTTATTTACTTGGGAATATTTATGATATATCATTTGGTTATTATTTGAGAAAATATTATGTAACACATTTCCTTCTCATGGGTTTTCACATTCTTATGCTTTATATATGATGTGATGGGTTTTCCTTGAATTATAAATCCCCTTAGTTAATTGGATAATGCTTTCAGTTCATGAGATATCATGTGATATTGTCTTAGAAGTGATCCTTAACTTATGTTTATGATTTCATGTTTTATGTTATTTTCATATTCATATGATTCCATGATCTTATTATATCATCTCAATTATTCCAGGATTCCATGTGATTATATATGATTATCCTCTATTATGAAATTTTCTTATTCTTCTTGGCTCATATGTTAAACTTGATTATCATGTTTGTTCCCTCAATATGCTTTATAAGCTCACCCTTTTCCATTATGTATGCCCCAAGGTATCTTATGCAGTAATAAAAGTTTAATGAAATTTATAAGCACATTATACTGATTAAAATAAATATGATATATTTTACTTTTAAATTGATTTATTATATATTGAATCACTTAAAGGAACTATACCTATATATATTTTTAGATGTTATTTATGTATTTTTATGTTAAAAATCTTGTAATAGTTTTTGTATGAGACTCAGGTCTATATAACAAGTTCTTTTGTCCTAATGTTTTCATAGGACCGAGTTGAGTTTGTGGTCTTCTAAGATTCCTCCAGAGTTTTGCTTAGTTGTGTGCTAATTTGGAGGCTTATGATGATTTCTTATGGGTATGAATAGTTGAGACCTCATGAGTGGGACTACTAACCCATGATCTAGAGTTACAAGTGGTATTTTTCTCCATGATTACTTGGAAGAACTACCTTTTAGCAAGTGGATTCATGATTTATATGGACCATAAGAGTCTCAGGTTCATCATCTTAACCTGAGGAAGAGAAATTGGTTGGGGTTCTTATAGGACTATGACTTTGTTAATTTTTATAATATATAAAATGGAAACATGGTGGTTGATGAACTTATAAGGAAGTCTAATTCTCACTTATTGAGGGAGTCTTCTATGAAATTACCACATTGTATTTGTATTTATTTGATGAGGGATAGGTGGTTTATCTTTGATCGATGGTGTTGGAACCTCAACTTCTTTATAAAGTGAAGGATTCCTAGTTGGGAGACAACTATTTTGAGGGTTTTCATAATCTAATATCCTCAAGAAATTCATTATAAGGATATTTCAATGTCAGGGACCATGTCATCCTCTTCTATATATGGATAACAGTTCCATTCTTAATACCTGAAGAGGTGGTGATAGAGTTTCATACTTTACACATAGTGGTAAATCCTAGAGTGGTGAAGAAATAACAAGACCTTAGTCATTATTTTTGAGGGGTAGGTATGAAAAAAAATCATTTATAAGATTATTCCACTATGCCTCACCTATCAATAAATGAATGTGGAGAATCTGGTCCCAGCCAGTTTGACCCAAACTCTTGAGGTTTTAGTGTGGAAGTGAGATGGAATATCAATGGATTTCGTAATGGATCATCCATGGTTAGTGAGTGGTCACAATTCTATTTGGGTGATTGTTAAATGACTGGTCAAGTTATCCCACTTCCTTATTATTTAAGATCAAAGTTATATAGAGATCTTGGAATGATTGTATGTGGAAGAGATCATTCGAATTCGTGGGATAACATAGATGATTTCTTCCAACCAAGATGTTATTTTTATGTCCTGGTTATTTAGAGGTTTGAAGGATGAATTTGGGACTTGTTTACAATTGAGTATAGTATTCAACCCTTAGACTGATGACCAGACTGAGTGGAATAATTGGGTTATCAAAGATATGTTGATGGATTGTGTGTTGGATTTCAACCATAGTTGGGAGGATCACTTCCCTCTAGTGTAATTTTCATGTAGAAACTACTACCACTCCACCATTAACATGGAAAATTTTGAGGACCTGTATAGGAGACCCTATAGGTCAAACCTATAATGGATGGATATAAGTGATTCGTCATTGATAGGGTCGGCGTTAGTGATAGTGATTATGGAGAAGTTTCAAGTGAACTTGGAGTATATGAGAGACACTCATAGTCTCTAGAAGGTCTACTGGACTAATGAATAAGGCTTTTAGAGTTCAAGGAATGAGACCATGTGTTCCGGAAGATCTTGCTACAATGCAGTTTACTGAGTTTTTTTGTAAGAGGCAAGATAACCTGAGGTTTATTATCCATTCTAGATCTTTTATAGGGTGGGTGATCTTGATTACTTTATAGTTTTTCTCTCATAGTTGGATCGGGTACACAATATATTCTACATGTCACGGTAGAGAAGATATGTTCATGAATCGCCATGCATTATTGACTGGGGTGAGATAGAAATCAAGAAAATTCTTGCCTTCTTGGAGTACTTAGTGATGATCAAGGATATGAATGAGAGGATTCTATGTGGGTGATCTATTTCACTAGTCAACATCCTTTGGTAGCATGGGAACCTTCATAAAATCTCATGGGAGTGTGAGTAACCAATGTGAGCATAATACCCTCACCATTTTGTGTAGGTTATTCTATTCAAGATTGAAATACTTTAATTTGGGAGGGATTTAACAACTTGGTTTTTGTGTTTAAACAGTTAGAATATTTTAAATAAACATTTTAAAATGGATTTCTAGGAATATTATTTGATTTTTGTGTCGTAGGGCTTAAAAAAATATATATTTAAAAATAGCATACATTATTTTTAGTCTAAACATGTGATTGTGTGTAAATTTAATTTTCCCCAAATTAGATCCTTATATGGGAAATTTGAGACCATGGTAGTGTTTAGAATGGGGGTTTTACTCTATGTGTGTTATAATTTCATTCTCACTAGGGTCCTCGAGATAAAACCATCACATGTTGAATTAATTGATTAAATTAATTAAATTAATTTATTGAGAAAACCCTAGATTACCTTAATTATCTCCAACTCTCTAATCTAGGGGATCCACCATTAACCTTAGTATTAGAAAGAGAAGTTGAGATGGAGCTAGAGATTCAATGAACATTATCTTCAAGGAATTATCAGTGACATCTAACATGGATGTTTTCAACAGAAACAAATGATCCAATTGTGAGGTAGAGATTTTTAATTTCATCTTGCTCCATTTTTTTGATTTTAGGTATGGAATCTTTTTTTGGAACAATTTTATAACTATATGGTCCATAAAACTTATGAGTTTTTATTTTAACACAAAATTATTGTATCTATGTTGTTTATATATTTTATTTCCCTTTAGTATCTTGTATTGGGTGTAAAATTGTGTCAGGAATCGATCCCTTATATTCCCTTTTCTCCCACCCCCTCGTTCTTCAAATTTTCACCACCAACTATCATTATAGATGGTATTTATATGAATGGGAACTAGATTGATGAGGCACCTGGTTCTTAAGGTTGCCTCATTACATTCTTAATTTACACAAGATAATCCATGGGAACCCAAGATCTGGTATGAAACTACCCATTTGAATGATAGAGATCTTGACAAGTGTTTTATTTAGAACAAATCTAAGACATAATATTTTTAAAGAGGATTTAATCTATCTATCATATCTCATGTTATTATGTTTGCTTGTAAGTGCTAGGTTACAATCCTAATGAGTTGTTCACCCATAATAATTGGTAGTAGAAATGTAGAACAATTAGAAGTAGAACTTTTATTTCTAGAAGAAGAACAACGTATATATAGTATATGAGAGGAGGAGAATGTGAAGAAACCCATAGGATAAGTGTAACATATCCTTACCTTGATCAGGTAAGTTTTACACATTTTTAAAGTTCCATTTCGGTTAAAAATCCTTTTATGTGATTTTTTTTGGGTTGATTGCAGACTGCATAACAGGTTCATGTCGTGTACCTGAAGTACACATCATGTACTTGGTGCTGGTTGCATGTTGTGGACTGGTAGATCATGTCCTGAGAAAGTACATGTCATTTACCTAAGTTACATGTCATGTAAAGGATAAATAGTGGTTTTTTAACCTAAGGAGATGGGTTTTACAGTGTACTTATCCAGTATGGACTACACGTCATGACCCTAGGGTACACATCATGACCCGGCCTATGTCCAGTTTTAAAAACGCACGATCGGTAGTTCTACTCATTCCTTTTCATTCCTAACCTCTTGGATATCTACCATAGACCATTACTAGGAATTGTTTTAGGCATCCCACCTTATGGATCGATCCGATCAGATTTTGATCAATCTATTTCTTGTGGTGCGATTCCAGAGTAAGTTCTCTCCCTTGTTCTTTGAGTTTCTCTCCTTCTCTCCTATTGGTTTTTCAATGGATCATCTGGGGATTAAGGTATCTATGCCATGTGGTGTTGGATATTTCTTCTAGGTTGATTTTCAATATCTCTTTCACATTCTTTCTCGTTGACGGGTGTCGTTGCAAGTGTCTTCCTTCGGGAAAGAGGTAGGTGGTTCCTTCCCAATTTTCTAAATTGATTACCATCGTGATTCTTGACTTCTTTCAATTGCCCATTTAAATTCTAATGCTTAAATTTGCTTTCAATTTCTTTGATAAAACCCAATTCCAATGAATTGGAGTATTTGAAGTGGTTTTGGCATGGAAATTTGGAAAACCCCCAATTCTATTGAATTAGGGTCGGTTTATAGAAATTGTATGATTTAAATTGTGGATTTGATGGAAATTTTTTCAATTAAATTGTTGAATTGTATTGTAAAAATTAATTTTTAAAATTATTTAATTAATTTTGAATGAATTTCAAACTCATGAAAATGGATTTAAATTATTTGATAGAAAACTAGTGGTTTTATCTTGTGAAAAAATGCATGTTTTTGAATAAAACCTATTTTGGTTTTAAATGGAAAGAAATTGGAATTTTTGAAATTGAATAATGGGATTGATTTTATTTTAAGTAGTCTTAAAATATTCCACCCATCATGTAAGATTGCATGAAATCCGTAGGTAGTTAGTGAGTTATTTGAATACACTCTATACTATTACAATGTTCTAAAACATACATACAGTAGGTCACATCCCTGAAGAGTTGGTGACAAGTCTCCTTTGGCCAGGGTCATAGGGACATGTGTTTAAAAATTTTGTTGAGTCCACTTAGAGATTGAAAAATCCTATAGCTGGTTAATAATATCATACCTTTTGGAAGATGAACATGTTTCTTGCTTGTTTATTTATATCTGAGAGATAAATATATTCCAATGTTGTTCAAACTGATTTACATGCCTGCTGAATTTATATAAAATGTTTTATATAAATGTTTTATATAATCCATTATTTTATAAATATTACATATATTGTAAATTAAAGTCTGTCCTTTGAATGTATTTCCCATCATTTAGAAAATGTATAGCATGTTTTTTTTAAATATGATTTTAAATTTTCAAACCTGTTTATTCTGAAAAATTAAAATATTTTCTTTGGATAATCAATATTTGGCATCTATTATGGAATATTTTGTGGTATCCCACTGGGATTAGTCTCACACCCTACTTTTTCATTCGGGTGTTTGTATACTTTCTTCTTCCAGGCTTGATCAAAGGGAAGGGATCTCTTGGAGGTGGATCTAACTATTGAGCTTTTGACTTGGTGAGTTGTGTCTTTAAGGACCTTGGGTCTATTTTTCCTATTTAGTACATTGGGTTGTAGTGCTTTATCTTTTATGACTCATTGTATTCTGGTACTTTTACACCCAGTGGAGTTTTTCTATTGATATTCATACTGTATTTTATCTTTTTCTTCCGCATTCTGGTGGAAAAATCATTCCCACTTGTCTGTTGTATGATTTCAGGTGATAGTCACCAGTCTGTGGGGATCGGGAATTCCATTCGGGTCATGTATAGGTCGGCTCAGTTATCGGGTTACCAGGGTACCTGGGCTGGTTCATGAAATATTGGTATCAAAGGGATGGTGCTGACCTTTTCTTTGTAGTTAGTATGCATTTTGGAAATCTTATCGAGAATTTGGAGGGATTTGTGATCGAGTTCTTGTCTAGCTCTCACTGCAATGAACCTTAAGTCACTAGGGTGGTTAGGGAAAGATGACTTCTAGATTAGTTCTAGTTATTTACCTACAGATATTTGGATAGGTTGAAATCCTAATCTTGTTTTTCCCTTATATTGGGAATGTTTTACATTTCTACTCTATTTGAGTGTTAATATAATGTTTCCCTTTTATCTACTGATATTGTGTAGCATAATTCCTTTGAGAAGACGTATGAATCCGATATAGGAAAAGGTTACTACAGAACCTTAGTAAGAAAAACTTTTTTGATCTGAATCTGGTTGAGGTGATTTTATGCATTTTCCAAGCTCTGGGATAAGCACCACCATGAATTCCCGCTCAAGCTCCAGTTATGGATGCATAGGGGTATGTTCTTTAGAATCATTCTCAAGTGTTCCTTCTCCATAAGCCACTAGTCTTAAAAGGATCTAATGATCCTCAACAGTACAAGTAATGTTTGGGTAAGATAGAATGTCTATTTTACTTCTTAGAGACACCGAAAGTGGTCCGGGAGAAGTGTGCTACCTTCGTGCTGGAGGTACTGAGCAGGAGATAGTGAGACATGATGGTGATGGCAGGGAAACATGAGGGCTTATAGTAGAAAGACTTCAAGGTTATTTTCACCAATCAGTTTTATCTAGCGTCGATGGTTTTGGGTAAGGCTGTGGATATTTTCAAGTTTGAGAAGGCTGACAAAATCGTGACTAAGTAATCAAATCGTTTTTCTGAGCAGGTGTGGTTTTCTCCTAAGATTTTATCTAATGAGAGGATAAAGGATTTACGGTTATAGTTGGGACTTTGATCAGATATACGTTATCAGGTTTTTTTGCTGAAGTTTCCCACTTACGTTGATGTGTTGTATAGGGAAATGATGGTTGAGATAGACTTGGCTGGCAAGTCAGGGTTGATGGGAGTTCCTATTTTCTCTCAATGGTAGTGTTGTTTCCTTCAAATGAAAATGGAAGCGTGATGATCCTCATGGAAGTTCCCAATGGAAGAGTCATTATGGACTTCCTAAAGCTCCAGGAGAAAGTTCTTCGACTTTATATGAGTGTGGAAAGCTAGGATATTCTAGGAGGTTTTTCACTAAGGCACCCAAGAAATGTAGCTCTTACGGATGTTCAGGGCACATTCAAGCATTCTGACATCACTTCTCTACTTCGCATAGTGGGATAAGTTCATCATCTCCTCCTAAATCTACAGTTCAATCAAATGCTCATGTTCAAAAGGGTTCCAACCATATGAATATGGAATGAAGCTTATTCACATAGTGGAAGAGTCTCCAGAGTAAGAATACATGGGTCCAGTGACTGTGATAGGTACCATTACCATTGCTTCATCATTAGTGACTAATCATTTTGATACTGGTGCATCTC
Source organism: Viscum album (assembly GCA_963277665.1). Taxonomy (NCBI): domain Eukaryota; kingdom Viridiplantae; phylum Streptophyta; class Magnoliopsida; order Santalales; family Viscaceae; genus Viscum; species Viscum album. The sequence goes on along the minus strand of OY728151.1, from coordinate 1,327,556,423 downwards.
ACTCTTTTATTTCAACCCATATTGTTAACCTGCTTAATCTTCTTATGGAGAAACTATCTTGTGAAACAGATATTACTACACCCCTTGGTATGAAAAGAGAGATGGATCTCTGTAGTCCTTCTTTTGTATTCTCTCTATCATATGTCGATCTAGCTTGGACATTTTTGGTTCTTGATATGAAATATCTGGATGACATATTCATGATGGATTGGATCATTGCCATCAAATTTTGAATTGATTGTTTTCTCTAATGGGTCTACTTTACTACACCTATTGGTGTGCATCTTTTCTTCCAAGGAGAATGGTAACCAAGGTCGAGTATAGCAAGAAATTATTATCCAATGTTGGGGAAATTGATATATGTGTTTTCTTTTGACCAGAAGTGAGATTCATTGGGTAGTGATCTTCCTCCACTCATCGTTAATTTTTACAACGTATTTCCTTCAGATTTCTCTGGTCTTCCACGAATGACAGAGGTTGTGTTCTATATCAAATTAATGCATTGAAATCAACTAGTCTTTATCCCATCTTATTGAATGGCTCTAACTAAACTGAAATATCTGAAGTATTGGCTGGACGATCTTCTTGAGAAAGGGTTTGTTATTCTAAGTGTGTCACCTTGTCCAGCACCGATCTTCTTTGTTAATAATTCTGATGGTTCTCTTCACTTTTTTTAATTATCAAAATCTCAATCAAGTTAAGATAAAGAAAAAATATTAATTTCCATGGATAGATGATCTATTTGATTAGATGAAATGGGAGAAATTTTTTCTAAAGATCAACCTTCGATATGGGTACCATCATTTTAGGATAAAATAATATGACATTCAAAAAACTACCTTTTGGGGTAAGTATGACTGCTATTTGTATATCGTTATTCCCTTTTGTCTAACCAATGCTTCTTCAGTTTTCATGGTCTTAATGAAAAAGATTTTACATTAGTATTTGGATACCTTTGTGTTAGTATTTGTGGATTATATTCTTGCCTACTCGAAGTCCAAGTAGGATCTTGTGCAGCATCTGAGAATAGTATTGAGTCTTTTGAGAAATCAGCGCCTTTATTCCAAGCATTCAAAGTGTGATTTCTAGATTTAGGAAATGAAATTCTTGGGACATGTGGTGTATGAACATGGTATATCAGTTGATCCTGATAAGTTGAAGGTTGTTATGACTTGGGAGTAACCATGAAATTTCTTTGAGATCCGATGCTTATTAGTATTAACAAGATATTACCGTAGGTTCATGAAAGAATTCTCAAAGGTAGCTTCTCCAAAGACTACTCTGAATCAGAAGGTGGTGAATTTTTAATGGGATGATAAAGTTCAAAGTTCTTTTGTTAGTTGAAATTTCTATTGATTACTATGTTGGTGTTAACTCTTCCAAAAATTAGGCAAGGTTATGTGGTCTTTTGTGATGCATCAGGATCTATCTTGGATTTCACTCTTATATAGGGTGATCATGTAGTAGCATATGGATCTTCTCAGCTTAGGCCACATGAGAAGAATTATCCTACCCATAATCTGGAACATGATATTTTTATGCATTCACTTAAAAGTTGGTGACACTACCTTTTTGGTGAAAGGTTTGTGGTGTATTCACACCACAAAATCCTTAGATATATTATCTCTAAAAAATATTCGAATATTCGATAGAGCTGTTTGGTGGAGTACCTACAATCTTTTGAATTTAACATCGCCTATACCCCAGGGAAATGGAATGTTGTTGTTGATGCTTTGAGAAAGAAACTTCTAACCCAGGCAGTGAAAGATTCTTTAGAAGAGTGGAATTTTATGGTTCTCTTTGCATAGTTGCATATTGGAGTTTTGGAGGAAGGGGATGATGTTTCTTTATCTAGTGTGCAGTTGACATTTACTCTTCTCTAGATGATTCTTAAAGATCAAGAGCTTTATTATGGGGTTTGAAGAATTATATAATCCCTTTATGGTGGGTAAAAAGTTTCTTAGTGGTCTTTCTCCAAAGAGGGTGTTCTATGCTATCGAAACTTCTTCATTTTTTCGTTAATGGAAAGAAAGTTAGTGATGGGGGATTTCTATAATTCTTAGTGGGTTTTTCGCCCAAGAACCAAAAAAATGTTCTATAACATTAGGTGGTAGTTCTGGTGCCTAGGTATGAGATGGGACATTTCTAATTTTTTCTCTCATTGCTATATGTACCAATAGGTGAAAGAAAAGCACCAGAAACCTTCAAGTTTGCTTCAACTACTTCTAGTCTCTACATGGATGTGGGATGAGATCTCTATGGAATTTGTGGTTGGGTTACCTTGTAACCAGAGAAATAATAATTCAATATGGGTTGTAATCGATAGGCTGACCAAGTCGGCTCACTTTATACCCATTCATGATACGACCAATGTTGAGGAGTTGGTCAATATCTACATGAAAGATATTATTCTCTTGCACGAAGTTCCATATACTATAGTATATTTTAGGGATCCTTGGTTCACTTCTCTCTTTTAGGGAGGCATTTGGGAGGAACTGGGATCTTAGGTTCATTTGAGTACAGCCTACCATCCGCAGTTGGATGGCCAAACAGAAAGAGATATAAATATTCTTGAGGATATGCTATGCTCTTGTGTTCTAGACTTCGATGGGGATTTAGATGATCACTTGGGGATGGTTGAGTTCTCTTATTACAACAGTTACTAGTTCGCGATCAGAATGGAGCCTTTTGAGGCCTTGTATGGTAGGGCTTGTAAATCTCTGTTGTGTTGGTCGGAGGTTGGTGAAAGTTGTTTGGTTGGCCAAGAATGGTGAAGGAGATGACATCAAAGATTCAAATTATTAATTAGAGGGTTTTGTCAGAAAAAATACGATATAAGTCTTATGTTGATCGACGTTGTATACATTTGGATTTTTTAGTTAGTGATCAGGTGTTCTTAAAGGTTTCACCCTGATTGGATCATCGATGGCTTAGGAGGCAAGGGAATCTTGCTACTCACTTCTTAAGACCTTTATAGGTTGATGAGAAGGTGGAGAAGGTTTCATACCATCTGGAACATCCACTATAGATAATGTCGATACATAACGTGCTCCATGAATCATAGTTGAAAAAGTATCTATTTGATCAATCTCATGTTTTGAGGTAGAGTGATCTTGAGATCGATCCTGATTTATCTTTGAATAAAAAACCAATCATGATATTTGATTTTGAGACCAAGGTGATTTATGGGAAGACAATACCTTTGGTTCGTGTACAATAGCAATACGGCTCGGATAGTCACAAGATATTGGAATATGAGGCACTGATGATAGATTAGTGTCCTCATCTCTTTGGAATGGAAACTTATTCATAGGATTTTTGGGGGCATAAGTTTTTATGGTGGGTAGTGTAGGTTCCGGGCGTAGCAGAAGCGCGTTGGTGGGTTTTCCCAACTTTAATTTTAGCGTTAAACAAAGTTCAATCCGAGATCCATCATGATATAAAACACAAGATCTTCAGAATAGAACGAAGAACAAAAAAGAAAAGAACAGTCCTGGAACCATTGATATATGATCATCATATGTTGGTTATAATTAATTTAATTAATTCACAAGAATTACCTCGGTGGAATTATTTATTCATCGAAGTCTCCGGTCACCATCCTGTGGTCCTTTGTTGCATCATAGAATCCAAGTATAGGATTCCTCTAGTGGTGATCCACACATGATCCACGTATCTCTGGACGTCGCTGAAGAGATCTCTGGGTGCTAGGGAGGAAGAACCTTCGCTTACGATGTCCACCTTCAACCACCTTGATCCGGTGGAGGATCTCACTCTCGTAACTTGAGAGCGTTCTTGGTGGAAAGGGAATGTCTCTTGGCTTGAGAGTATTTCCAAATCTGTTGTGCACAATAATGGATCTTCTGGAAAAAGTGTTGGGGTTGTGATGATATTTATAATTGGGTTTGAGGTTAATATAGTTATGACAAAAAATAAACGTGTTACGCGTTTTATTTATTTCATTAACTCTTATTGAAACCCCCATGTATAATTATTAATTCCTTGACATGCGCCCACGCTGATTATAATTAATATCATTTAATAAAAAAATATTATATCCTCAAAATCCCGACTGGAAAACTACACGGCGTGTAATAATTAATACACGGCGTGCACTTGTTTTCCATAAAACTACACCGTGTGTATATTTAATATAAATGGAGTGTACTGTTATTTTTCATTTTTCTACACCACATTTATTAGGCCTTGATTAATGTCTATTTATTTCTTAAATAAATTTAACTGCATTACTCACTAATAAATATATTATTTCCCCCACAATATATTCTCTCGAATAACTAGTGTCGAAATAAATGCGATCAGGCATCCTTAAATAATTATTAAACCACATTCGGGAATAATATTTTTTTAACTTGTAAAATTAATATTTAACTGAGATACATGGTCACACTTAGTGTGTGACCCTCTAGGCCTCTTTCTCAGTGGCATGAGGCGGAGCCTGCCTAAAGTCCAAGGATAGCGTCTAGCAACATGCTAAGGCACCCATAGAGAAAGAAGTTAACGTCGCAATGACGTGTCACCTCCTAGGAACGCTTACCATGTAATATAATCCCTTTGTCTCAATATCTCTAATCAAGCGGGTTGCATGCTAGTGCCATAAACCCATGTGCTCGATTATTCTTTCTTTGACTTCCTGGAACTGAACTCGCCCATACCTTACCATGTCCATGGATTTATTTAGGCTATATCAATTCCATCAAAGGGCCTGAGATATCTACTTCCATTATGGAACAGAAGGGAAAAATCCTTTCTCCCATTATCTATTAATGCAGTATTACTCGTGACACACCCAACGTATCCTACCTCCCTGCGAACTGTGTGTCGTCACAGTTTTCATAAATAAATCTAAGTGCGCGAGTTGTAATACCCATTAATAATAATCTTAAAGTCTAAGGACCAATACACACGTCCGTAGATTGGAACATCCAATGACACTATGAAATGTGGATTTCCTACTGGCGGGTCTCGTTCTTATAATATCCTCCTGGATATTACCAAGGGTGCACACCATGAGAAGGTGCCTCAAAGTTGTATGAGTCCTCACCCCTAATGACATGTATTATTTGTGTCCCTCAAATAACATCATCCGGCCATAGAACATATATTCAAGAACAGTGTTATGGAACTTCCGGGTTCTCATCAAAGCAGGGATCCTCTATGACCCTTTAATGCAACAACTGTCTTTAGGACATTACCACATGCATTGTCACGTAGAAGAACAAACAAAATGTGATAAGGATTTTATTAATGAATAAAGTACAAAGTAGTTGGTTCTAGGACACCAACTGCAATAGACTCCCACTTGGACTAGAGCCTACTGATAACAACCTTTAACATGCTAATTCTCACATGATATTCATGCTTCTGCTGAGATAAGCCTTTATTCATAGTGTACGCCACGTTCTCTTCCATGGACACTCTGCTCACTGCAACTTCACCCCTATGATAGAAATCCCTCAAGAGGTGATACTTCCGGAGTATGTGCTTTGTCCGTTGATGTGACCTTGGTTCTTTTTCAAGAGCCACCGTTGTAGTATTATCACAATACAATGTAATGGGATCTTTACTACTAGGAACCACATCAATCTCCTGGACAATGTTCCGAATCCAGACGGCTTCCTTGGCTGCATCAGAAGCCACTATATATTCGGACTCCACTGTATAATCGGAGACAACTGGCTGTTTTGAACTCTTCCAGCTCACTTCTCCTCCATTGAGACAGAAAACATATCCAAATTGCAACTTTAGATCATTCTGATCTGTCTGAAAACTAGCATCAGCATACCCTCTGATGACAAGCTCCTCGTCTCCTCCATACACCAGGAACATATCCTTAGTTCTTCTCATATACTTAAGGATAGTCTTAACAGAAGTCCAATGTTGTTCCCCTGGATCTTCTTGATATCTTCCCACCATGATCAGTGCATAGGCAACATCAAGCCTGGTACATAACATGTCATACATGATGGATCCTATAGCCGAGGCGTATGGGATCTTTCTCATCCTATCTTTATCTTGTTTTATCTGAGGAAACATTTTCTTAGAAATATGTAAGCCATGTGACACTAGAACCAATCCTCTCTTATATTATTCCATACTAAATCTATTTAGTATCTGGTTAATGTATGTACCCTGACTTAGTCCAAGCAGCCTATTAGATCTATCACGAATGATCTTGATCCCTAGAATGTGGGTTGCTGCACCTAAATATTTCATGGAGAAGCACTTGTTCAACCGGTCCTTAACTAACTGTAAGGATAGTACGTTGTTTCCAATAAGCAACATTTCATTAACATATACTACTAGGATAACGACCGCATTCCGATTAAACTACTTATAAACACATGGCTCACATTCGTTCTTAATGAAACAAAATTCCTTTATGGCTTCATCAAATCGAATGTTCCATGACCTAGATGCTTGCTTCAATCCATAAATGGATTTATGCAACTTGCAAACCCGTTTGGCTTCACCTGGTGTCACAAGCCCTTCTGGTTGTGTCATATAAACATCTCCCTGAAGGTTTTCGTTAAGGAATGTTGTTTTGAAATCCATCTTCCAAATCTCGTAGTCATGGTAAGCTGTTATGGAAAGTATGATTTTTATGGATTTAAACATGGAAACTGGTGAGAAGGTTTCATCATAGTCAATTCCTTGATGTTGTCTAAATCCTTTAGCCACTAGCCTTTCTTTATAGGTGCTAACTTTAACTTCCATGTCTAGCTTTCTCTTGAATACCCATTTACATCCAATGGGATTTACATCAACTGGATCATCGAACAGAACCCAAACTTGGTTCTGATACATGGAATCCATCTCATAATTCATAGTTTCTAGCCATCTTGTAGCTTCTGATATTTCTACTGCTTCCTTGTAGGAGAGAGGCTCATCATTTTCCAACAAAAATGATTCACCATCCTCGGTAACTAGGAAACCAAATCTCTCTGGTTCCCTTACCTCTCTTGAGATCTTACGCAGTACTTGTGTTTCTGGAACCTCGTCCACGGGGACCTGTGGAACTTGTTCCTGTACCAACTCCTATGTATCTTGAGCATCAACTTCGTCGAAGTCAATCTTGCTCCCACTATCCTTCTTGAGGATGTGATCACTCTCAAGAAAGATGGATTGTCTAGAAACAATCACTTTCTTGTCTTTAAGGTTATATAGGTAATATCCTTTCTTTTCCTTGGGATATCCTATAAAGATACACTTCGTGCCCCAGGGTGCTAGTTTGTTACCTGAGAAGGCCTTAACAAACACCTCGCATCCCCATACATGTGTATGCGACAAAATAGGTTTGTTTCCACTCCATAACTCGGAGGGAATTCCATTTGCTGCCTTAGTTGGTACTTGGTTTAATGTGTATGATGCATTTTGTAATGCATATCCCCAAAAGGATAATGGAAGATCCGCATGACTCATCATTGACCTCACCATGTCCAAAAAGGTGTGGTTCCTCATTTCACTAACACCATTCCAATGTGGTGTATAAGGAGGAGTGAGCTGAGATAGAATCCCATACTCCCGTAGACGATCGATGAACTCTTGGTTTAGATATTCTCCACCTCGATCCGATTGAGGTTTCTTTATCTTCTTACCAAGCTGATTCTATACTTCAATCTTGAATTCCTTAAATTTCTTTAAAGCTTTTGACTTATACCTCATTAAGTAGAAAAATCCGTATCAAATCAAATCATCAATAAAAGTAATGAAGTAATAATATCAACCTCTAGCTTCTACTGGAAATGGTTCACATACATCCGTTTGTACCAATCCTAGAATCTCTGTGGCTCTTTCACCCTGTCCACCAAAAGGCAGCTTGGTCATTTTACCTTGTAAAAAAGCGTGACATCTATCAAGTGGTTTTATCTCAGTAGATTCTAAATATCCATCTTGATAGAGCTTTATCGAGCACCTCTCGTTTACATGACCAAGGCGGTGATGCCACAACTGGGTGATGTATGAGTCATGTGAGTTTGTTTCATTATTGATTTCCAACACTTAGTTTTCAGAATATAATACATACAAACCATTATTCAAATGTTCCATACCATAACATACATTGTTCTTATAAAAGATACAACCCTTATTTCCAAACATGAAAACATATCCATCCATATCCAAACAAGATTCAGAAATTATGTTTTTGGTAAAACTAGGCATAAAATAACAGTTTTGTAAAACCAAAATCATGCCAGTTTGCAATAATAGGTGATAGTCGCCAATAGCCAACGTAGCCAGCCCTGCGCCATTGGCAGCTCGAAGATCCACCTCTCCTCTGAAAATCTTTCTAAATCTACTTGGTTCCTACATTTGAATACATATGTGAGCCCGACAAGATGTATCTAATACCCAATGTGTAGAAATATAAAGATTTCACTCGATAACAAACATACCTTTAGCATCCATACACTTCTGGGTGCAGTTTCCCTTCCAGTGGCCCTGCTTTCCACATGAAAAACACACTGCCTCCCATTCCTTTCCCTACCTATGGATCTTCCCCTTCTTGGAGGGACGGTGCTCGGGGGCTTCAGACCATTTATAAGTCTTTGGCCCCTTTTCCTTGTCCTTTCTTTTCTTATTCACCATAAGGACCGCAGGTTTGTCATGCACCATGTCCTTATCTACCTGGAGAATCAAGGTCAGAAGCTCTGATAGACTCTTCTCATTACCGCTCATATTATAGTTTACAATGAAGCTAGAGAAGGTCTTGGGAAGTGATGATAGGATGAGATCTATACGTAACTCATCCAGGAATTTAATCCCTAAGATGTCCAGGCGTTCAATGTAGCCAATAAGCTTGACTACATGAGGCCCAGCTGGCACAGAATCTCCAAGATTAGTTGTAAACAAAGAATTGGAGATCTCATACCTCTCATGTATCACCTTCTCTTGGTAGAGATCCTTAAGTTGAGACATCATGCTATACGCGTCCATGTTTTCATGTTGCTTCAAGATCTCATTGGACATGGTCGATAGCATGAAACACTGGACATCTGTGGATACATCCATGTGTTTCATATAGAGAGATAATTCCTCATCACTGGCCTCTTTCTAGGTGAAACTGTAATAGGCTCTTCCAGCACATAAAATTTCCTTTCATGGTGAAGGATGACGCGTAAACGCCTCTGCCACTCTTGGAAATTAGTGCCAGTGAGAAGGCTTTCCTTCTCGATTATGGTTCGCAATGATATGTTTGAATTCATTATCTTGTCATTTCTACAAATTAAGATGAGCAAAGGTTTAGTGCTTTATTAAAAAACTAAGACAAATAAATAAATTAATACTTATTAGTCTCCCACTATTTTATCGAAATCCAATAGCCCTCACCATTGATTTCAGAATATTCTATTTCCTGAATATTCTAGTGGCAAGGATTTATATTTCCCTTAACATTACCCCAATAAGGGTTGGTCAAGAAACTTTAAGGGTTTTAGGTTGGAATTCCAAATGCCAAATGCATTAACTCGCAGCTCCTTGATCCGCTGAGTGGACTCCCCAATCCTGAAATCCTTTTATTTTGGATTTCCTCAACCTTTTCCTCTTGGTCACACCAATTCCTGCTGTGGTAGTCAACCCTTGATGCAAACCAAGTCTAGTCAACCCAAAACCTTGAATTAGAATTCCCCGATAATCGAAATTTCCCCAACTAGGGTTGGTCAAGCACTTTTAACTATGGTTCAATTCTAACCAAGATTATGGAAGGCTATACTGACTTAACATTTCTTTTGAGGGATTTTATCCTTATACGTAAATTTCCATTTTATTATCTTTTATTACATTATTGTTAATATTAAGTGGGATATTCTTAAGTGATTAACCATATCTAAGATAATATTTACGTATAAGCCCGTTTTTATTTTAGTTCCATCATGCATGCTCGTTTAATTCATTAATTGTGTGATCGTGACAACACACCCACAATAAATAAACCATGAAACTGACATAAATAAAATAAATGGTATGATCATGAGCTTTTCTATTGGTTAGTTTATCTAGTGGGTGATAAACTAACCCAAGACCTAGGGGATAAAACACCTTGAACCTTTCGGGTTCGTGTTTACAGCTTTCCACCTGTCTACCTTTGTATCTCCTTGGATTGGTTTCACCTTGGATCCTGACTTGAGCCACCTCCACTAGCATGGGAGCTCCATCCATTACATATGCATTTATCTCACACGCAGGTGATGGGTAAAAATGGGGTTTTACATAAAAGAATTCCTGGGCGTGCAGGCCCTACATATTAATGAGGAGATGGCTCGTAGGCCAACAAATTTAATTTAAATAAATAAATTAAAAGGAACCATTCACATACAAAGGTCTCGGTCTCGCTCATGATCATCCATACATGCAATGATATTTACACATAAATAAAACTAGCATTAAATTCTTTAATCGTTCTTGTTTAAGATAAATCACGCTCGAATCAATTAATTATCTTTAATTAATCAATCCTTTTATCTTAAACCCTTTTCTGAACTTCCTTGAGATTCTCGTCCATCATAATTTTAAACAAATAAATTAATTTAAAATTATCCTTGTATGTAACTTGTACCTTGGAGGCAACTCGATGAATTCTCGTTCATTACGCAGATGTTAAATTAAACACATATATATAAAACACCTATCACGTGTTGTGCCTCAGCTTTATGCCTGCACGATGGTACACGTCTCAAGGGTTTGTCTAATATAATAACAATTTTTAATAAATCTACATAATTTGGGTGAGTACACAACGTTTAGTTCCGACTACACGACATGTACTTTTCTTCACCGTCCATCCGAAGTACACGCCCGGGGACATGGCGTGTTTATATACTTTGGAAATTTTTCAGAGTACATGGCGTGTTCTTTTGGACACACGCCGTGTAGTTTCTGCGATACATGGTTTCCAGCCAAGCAAGTCGTGAATGGGGTACATGGTCCAACCCGAACCCGAAGGGAATACATGTCATGTTCAGTTGGACCACACGGCGTGTAATCCGGAAACTGTGTGCCACCTGTTTCTTTCAACACACGATATCATAAATAACTTCAATACACGACCTGATTTGGCGGATCAGTCAATGCATTGAACCTAGACTACACGTTGTGTACTTCCGAATACTCACTGTGAATTCTGGTGTTGTACGGCCAGAAACATTTGGATCCTCCGAATGAGTTCCTCTATTTTATTTAAATCAAAATTAAAAGAAAAAATTGTTTTTGTGAGGTGAACGAGAAACGAGGGAGGAGGAACAGATCTCAAAATTTAGATTTCCAGAACGATTAAACATGAATTGAAATAACTAAATTATTAAATGTGTAAATCACCAATTAAAAACTAAATAATTATAATCAATGATATGACCACTCTGATGCCACTTGTAGGTTCTAGGCATAGCAGAAGCACGTTGGTGGGTTTTCCCAACTTTAATTTTAGCGTTAAACAACATTCAATCCGAGATCCGTCACGATATAAAATGCCGGATCTTCGAAATGGAACGAAGAATGAAAAAGAAAAGAAGAGTCCAGGAACCATTGAGATATGATCATCATATGTTGGTTATAATTAATTTAATTAATTCACAAGAATTACCTCGGTGGAATTATTTCTTCGTCGATGTCTCTGGTCACGATCCTGTGATCCATTGTTGCATCATAGAATCCAAGTATAGGATTCCTCTAGCGGTGATCCACATGTGCTCCACGTATCTCCAGATGTTGACGAAGGGATCTCCGGGTGCTAGCGCGGAATAACATTCGCTTGTGATGTCCGCCTTCGACCACCTTGATCCGGTGGAGAATCTCACTCTCCTAACTTGAGGGCGTTCTTGGTGGAAAGGTAATTCTATCTTGTCTTGAGAGTATTTCCAAATCTATTTTGCACAACAATGGCTCTTCTGAAAAAATTGTTGGGGTTGTTAGGATATTTATAATCGGGTTTGAGGTTAATAGAGTTATGAAAATAAATAAACACGTTACGCGTTTTATTTATTTCATTAACTCTTATTGAAACACCCCTATCTAATTATTAATTCCTTGACATGTGCCCACGCTGATTATAATTAATATCATTTAATAAAAAAATATTATATCCTCAAAATCCTGACTGGAAAAATACATGGAGTGTAATAATTAATACACGGCGTGTACTTTTTTTCCATAAAACTACTCGGTGTGTATATTTAATATGCACGACGTTTACTTTTATTTTCCATTTTTCTCTACCACAGTTATTAGACCTTGTGTAATGGCTATTTATTTCTTAAATAAATGTACCTGCATTACTCACTAATAAATATATTATTTCACCCATAATATATTCTCTCAAATAACTAGTGGCGAAATAAATGCAATCAGGCATCATTAAATAATTATTAAACCACAGTCGGGAATAATATTTATTTAACTTGTTAAATTAACATTTAACTGAGATACATGGACACACTTAGTGTATGACCCTCTAGGCCTCTTTCTCAGTGGCATTAGGCGGAGCCTGCCTAATGTCCAAGGTTAGCATCTAGCAACACGCCAAGGCACCCATAGAGAAAGAAGTTAACACCACAATGACGTGTCATCTCCTACGAACTCTTACCATGTAATATAATCCCTTTGTCTCAATATCTCTAATAAAGTGGGTTTCATGCTAGTGCCATCATCCCATGTGCTCGATTATTCTTTCTTTGGCTTCTCGGAACTGAACTCGCCCATACCATGGCCATGTATTTATTTAGGCTATATCAATTCCATCAAAGGGCCTAATATATCTACTTTTTTTATGGAACAAAATGGACAAATACTTTCTTGCATTATCTATTAATGCAGTATTACTCGCGAAGCACCCAACGTATCCTACCTCACTACGAACAGTGTGTCGTCACAGTTTTCATCAATACATCTAAGTGCGCGAGTTGTAATACCCATTAATAATAATCTTAAAGTTTAAGGACCAATACACACATCCGTGGATAAGAACATACAATGACACTATGAAATGTGGATTTCCTACTAGCGGGTCTCATTCTCATAATATACACTTGGATATTACCAAGGGTGCACACCATGAGAAGGTGCCTCAAAGTTTTATGAGTCCTCACCCCTAATGACCTGTATTATATGTGTCACTCAAATAACATCATCCGGCCATAGAATATATATTCAAGAATAGTGTTATGCCACTTCTGGGTTCTCATCATAGTAGGGATCTGCTATGAACCTTTAATACAGTAGCTGTTCTTAGGACATTATCACATGCATTGTCACGTAGAAGAACAAACAAGATGTGATAAGGCTTTTATTAATGAATAAAGTACAAATTAGTTGGTTCTAGGCCACCAACTCTAACAAGGAGGTTGTAACATCTCATTACCATGATAGGGTAATTTTTTCAACTTTTCTAAGTTCTATTTCAGTTAAAAATCATTTTATGTGATTTTTATGGGTTTACTGCATACTGTAGAACAGGTACACGTCATGTACCTGAAGTACACATCGTGTACTTGGTGCTGGTTTCATGTCCTGAACTAGGAGATAATGTAGTGAGCAGGTACACATCGTGTACCTAAGGTACATGTCGTGTAGGGGTAAAATAGTGATTTTTCAACCTAATGCGGTGGGTTTTTTGGCGTACTTATCTAGTGTGGACTACACATCATGAACCTGGGGTATACATTGTGACCTGTCCCATGTCCAGTTTAAAAAACAAACAATCGGTAGTTCTACTTAGTCCTTTTCATTCTTGAACTCTTGGTTCTCAACCCTAGACCCTTCCTAGGCATTTGTTTGAGGTGAACCTCCTTCTAGATTGATCTGATCAGCTTTCAATCATCCATTTTCATTCGGTGCGATTCCAAGGTAATTTTTCTCCCTTGTTCTTCAAGTTTCTCTCCTTCTCTCCTCTTGGATTTTCAATGGATCATATGGGGATTGAGGGATATATGCCATGTGGTGTTGGATCTTGCTTCTAGGTTTAGTTTCAAGTTCTATTTCACCTTTTCTCTCATTGATGGGTTTCGTTGCAAGTTTCATCCTTCAAGAAAGAGGTAAGTGGTTCTGTCCCGATTTTCCAAATTGATTACCATCATATTTCTTGACTTCTTTCAACTGCTGATTTAAATTCAAATTCTTAATATTTCTTTCAATCACTTAGATAAAACCCAATTCCAATGAATTGGTGGATTTGAAATGGTTTTGGAATGTAAATTTGGAAAAAAACCCAATTCCATTGAATTGGGGTGGGTTTATAGAAATTGTATGATTTAAATTATTGAATTTAAATTGTGGATTTGATGGAAATGTTTTCAATTAAATTATTGAATTTAATTTTGAAAAAGGAATCTTGAAAAGGATGGAATTGGTTTTGAATGAATTTCAAACTCATGAAAATTTCTTAAAATGATTTGATAGAAACCCAGCTGTTTTATCTTGTGAAAAAGACATGCTTTTGAATAAAACCTATTTCAGTTTTAAATGTAAATAAATTGGAAATTTTGAAATGGAAGAATGGAATTGATCGTATTTTAAGCAATCTTAAAATAGATTTCCTATCATATAAGAGTGCCTGAAATCATTAGGTAGTTAGTGAGTTATTTGGATACACTCTACACTATTATAACGTTCTAAAACATACATGTAGCAGGTCACATCCCTGATGAGTTGGAGATGAGTCTCCTTTGTCTAGTGTCATAGGGATGTGTGTATACACATTTTGTGGAGTTCACTTAGAGAGTGTGAAATACTATAGCTGGTTAATACTATCGTACCTTTTTGAATATGACCATGTTTCTCACTTGTTTATTTATATTTGAGATATAAATGTATTCCAATGTTGTTTTAATGGTTTACATGCCTACTAAATTTATAAAAATTGTTTTATATAAATTTATTACATAATTCATTGTTTTAGAAACAATTCATCTCTTTTAAAGTAAATCATGTGCTTTGAATGTATTTTCCATCATTTATAAAATGTATAGAATGTTTTTTTAAAATATGATTTTAAATTTTCAAGCCACTTTGTTCTAAAAAAATGAAATCTTTTCTTTAGATAATATATATTTGGCATCTGTTATGAAATATTTGGTGGTATCCTACTGGGATTAGGCTGACACCATACTTTTTCTTTTAGGTGTGTGTAGAATTTCTTCTTCCAGACTCGAGTAAAGGGAACAGATCTCTAGGAGTTGGATCTATCTATTGAGCTTTGGACTGGGTGAGTTTTTGTCCTCAGGGACCTTGGGGCTATTTTTCCTATTTAGTACATTGGGTTGTTGCACTATGGCTTTTATGACTCATTGTATTCTAGTACATTTACTCCCATCAGAGTTTTACTATTGATATGCATATTATATTTTATCTTTTGATTCCACATTCTTGTGGAAAAGTCATTCATACTTGTATGTTATATGATGTCAGGTTCTATTCACCAGCCCGTGGGGATTAGGAATGCCCTTTGGATCATGTCAGCGTTGGTTCAGTTATCGGGTTACTAGGGTACTAGGGTTGTTTTTTGAAAATAAGTCCACTCACCCATGTGTATAAGTTTTGACCACCAACAATATTTCCCATCTCCCAATCTATGAATATGGAATGTGGATTCTTGTCCCACATCCCATGAAAAACCCACTTATTTAATACCCCACCTGCCCAACCAACCAACTCTACCAGCTACTGCTATCAATAACAAACCATCAATATCAAAATAAAAAAATTCCCCTCCCCACAACCAATTCCCCTTCCACCATAATCATGGCTCCTTTTGCGGCCCAGTACAAGAGACCTTATAGGTCACATCTATGTTGGATTGATATAATATATTTATCATTGATTAGGCCAAAGTTAGTTAGAGTGATGATAGAGAAGGTGTAAGTTATATTGGATTATATGAGTATCACTCAGAGTCTCAAAAAGTTTTACACGAAGCGATGACTGTGGCCTTTAGAGTTCAAGGAAGGGGTCATGTGTTCCTAAATATCTCTCCACAATGCGGTTTATAGAGGTTTAGTGTAAGAGGAAAGATAACCAAATATTTATTAGTCCATTTCATATATTTCATTGGGTGGGTGAGTTTCTTACTCTATGGAATTTCCCTTATAGTTGGATCGGGTGTATAATGTTTTCCACATATTACAAATAAAGAGATATGTTCACGACCCATCACACATCATTGACTAGAGTGAGTTGAACATAAATAAAATTCACACCTTTGTAGAGTACTTAGTGGAGATCGAAGACAGGAATGATGGGACTCTATGTGGATTATCTATTTCACTAGTGCATATTATTTGGTAGAATGAGATCCTTCAGGATATCTCATCGGAATGTGAGAACCAAATGTGGGCATAGTACCACCATTTTTGTAGGTTGTTATTTTCAATTTGGAAATACTTGAATTTGGGATGGATGTAGTGTCATTGTTTTTTTTGTTTAATACTTTAGAGTTTTTTAAATAATATTGTTGAGATGGATCGCTGGATAGGTTATTTGATTTGATTGTTGTGGGGATTCATGATTTATATATTAAAAAATAACATACATTATTTTTATTTCACACATGTGCTTGTGTGTAAATATTATTTTACCCTAATTACATCCTCAGATGAGAAATCTAAGACCACTGTAGTGTATAGAATGGGGGTTTTACCCTAAAGTGTTATAATCTCATTCACATTGGGGTCCTCGGGATCATACCATTGTAGGTAGAATTAATTTATTGAATTAGTTAAATTAGTTGATTCATTAATTAATATTTTATCCACCATGAAACCATAGATTCCCTTAACTATCTCTACCTCCCTAATCTGGTTCAGGTGTGTTCCTCAAAATGAATGATCCAAATGTGATGAAAAGATTATAATTTTCATCTTTATCCATTATTTTTTATTTTGAGCATTGATTTTGGAATTGTTTTCCAAATCCATGGTCATGCAAACTTATTTGTTTATATTTTAATAAGAAATTCTTGGATCTACATTTCTTATCTATGTTCTTTCCCTTTGGTATCTTGTGTATATTGGACGATTGTGTTAGTAAACAGTCCCTTGTATTCTCTCCCCCCCCATTATTCACATTTCCACTACTAAACCTTGTTGTGAATGATAGTTTGATGAATTAGATTCAGATCGTTGAGAAATAGGGATCCAGGTCTTGGAAATGATGGATTTAGAATCATTAGGGAGGATCGAGGTGGGCAGAATTGTTGATAGACCATAAGGAAAAGAAACATTGACCGTCAAACAATTAATATATAAAAAAATAACATGTTGTAAAAAAAAAACAAATGAAATAAAAATATAGAACATTTTTTAGGAAAAATATATTTTTTGATACGAAATACTATAAAGGAACAAAAAATTACATTTATTGGAATAAAATAATGTTTATAATTTAAGGATAACATTGTTTAATCATATGGTAAATATGATTTATTAAATATTATAAATATTATCACTCATTGTATCTAAAAATTGTATCACTTTATCTAACAAATAAAATAATTTTTAAAATTTAATTATCATTTTACTCTAAATTAATACCTTAAGTAATTTCTTTTTTTTTCAGGTTTACTTTTATCATTCCACCTTTATATGCCTAATAAAATGAGCTTTCAAAAAACCAAACTTATAAAATAAATTTAAACATGAAGAATCCGTTTTCCCAAGAAAGATAGACTGCCCATTGAATATTATATAGATATGAGTGAAAATTATGACTATTTATTTAATTTATAAAATGTTTTTTTTTCTAAATATCATTCCACCATATGATGATATAAAATGATTTTTAGTATTAATATTTTGAATAATATTACCAATGATATGGAGATATTCAGGCAGTACCAAAAAAAAACAAAACAAAATAAAACAATAAAATAGAATTAGATTATCAATTAATTTCAAATTTAATTTTTTCATTATGAATGTACAAAAAAGAAGAAAACATTAATTGATAAATTCATTTTTCTTACGTTTTTATTACAAATTCATATAAAATTGTGAACAAAATATTTTTTTGTATTCTTTATTGATTTTTAGTAGAATATATTATATTTTCTATATAAAATTAATTAAAAGGTTATATTTTATATAAATTTATTATAATATTTATATAAAATAAATAAGAAAAAAATTGATATTTTTAATATTGTGATGTTTTAAATTTCTTGATTTTAAATTAAAGTAATGGGTATATTTATATTTTAATTTTAATGATTTTAGAAATAATTTTTTTAAAAAATATATCATTATGATTTAAATTTTGATTTTGTTGGAATGAATAATATTTTATAATTTTCAACATGAGATGGTTTATAAAGTTTTTTATAACCATTATAGAGTTCTAAATTTTGTTTCACAAAATTCAATTTCTTTATAATATAATTATTTTTTAAACCTTTTTATGAATATTTTTTTGTAATTTATGGGATTTTTTAATTATTCACTAAAATTAATAAATTCACTAATTTCATGATATTTATAATTCAAAGGAATTTAATTTTTTCTAAATTTGATTTTATAAAATATGGGTTTATTTTTTATTAAAAAAATGGGAATGATGATCTCATTTTCCTCATATGTGTTAGAAAATAAGGTTTAGAAACTCTAAACATGGAAACGATAATGGTCAGGTTGCCTCCCCCAATGTTTACTTAAGACTATATAGTTGGAACCCTATTTCTGATCTTATTAGGCATTTTTTCTTCTTCTACATTTGTCGACTTCAATTCTCGTTGTTCTCTCCCACACAATCTTCACCAATTTCCAAGCAATAGAATAATACAAATATCAATAAACCAAATTATAATCCCCAAATCATCAATCATCTTGATTCCCAACTTTGAAAACTCAAAAACCACAACCAATGGATCCTCCAAGAAGTGGTGGAGAACCGGTAGCTAGAATGATATATTTAATAGAGGAACACTAAAATCACATTATTAATAATTACTGGCAAGCCTGAAAGCTATTAATTTTTATTTATTTTCCCCTTTTAAATTGGGTTCAGGGGGTAACCTTACATAGATCGTAATCATAGAGGCACTTAGGCCTGATACATAACCATTGAAGGCCTATATACACTCATAAAAGACACCTCACCCTAACTGATGCTAATAATCTTTCCAAGAACCCAACATGTAAGGCTAATCAGTAAACAATACACCATATAGAACTATATTAGGCCTATTCTCAATGGTAAATGTCACACCCTCTCATTCAACCACTCTGATAGCTAAGTTGGTGGGTGTTGTTGCTCTGAACTTCTTTCGAGATGCACCTATGTGTGAGTTTTGTTTTTTGCGATAAGGTCATCCATCTTCTAGGAGGCCTTCCATGTGAGAAGCTCCCCCCTATCTACTAACACCTCACTACATCACATCCTCTCCTAATAGTCGCCTTGTTGCGCCTGCATCATGGTTGCCACATTGAGGAGCCCCCCGCAGCACTCTGGCCCTCACTGAAAGTCACCCTAAGGAAGCCCTACATCATCACCACCATCATCATTTGAGCCCTCCCACCACCATCATTGACCATGGTCTCCCCTAACTGATGATAATAATGTATCTAAGCACCCAACTTGCAAGGTTGATTAGTAAACAACCCCCCATGCATAACTGCACGATGTGTGGTCTTAATGTCGAAATCCATACCCTCTCATTCATTCACTCTAATAGATATGTTGTTGGGTGCTATTTCTCTGAACTTTTTCTAGGTCACTTCTATGTGTGTGTGTTTTTGATGACACCATCCGTCCGCCCGAAGGCCTTCCACCTGAGAAGTCCATCCATAGCCATCGACACCTCGCTCTGCCGCATCCTCAGCTGAAACCCGCTACATTGGGCCCACATCACAGCCACCACACTGAGTATCCCCCCAAAACGCTATGGAATTCACCGAGAGCCACACCAAGGAATACCTGCATCATCACCACCATCGTCTTTTGATCCCACTCTCCACCGTCAATGACCATCGCCTTCCCTTGCTAATGATAATAATGTTTCAAATCACCCAACCTGTAAGTCTAGTCATTAAATAATTACCCATGTAGAATTGCATGATGTATGGCCCTGATGGAAAAATCCACACTCTCTCATTCATCCAGATTAATAGTAATGCTTTTGGGTGTTATTTCTTTCAAATTATGGGCCTCACCTGTGTGTTTTTTATGGTGTCCTCCATCTACCAGGAGGCCCACTTCCTGAGAAGCTCTTCCCTAGCCATCGATGCCTTCCTCTATCGTATCCTTAACTGAGATCCACCATGTAGGGTCCATATCATGGCCTCCACACTGAGGATCCCCCCGCAACACCATGGCCTTCACCAAGATCCTCCACGAGGAATCCCCACATTATCACCACCATCATCGTCCAATCCCACCCACCACCATCAATGATTGTCGTCTCCCATGACCAACCACCTTCATGAGGACCGCCAACACCACCATCCACCTACCAAGAGTCTCATCCACCTCATCCAAATCACCTCTGTTACGGACCACCAACACCATTTACCCATCCTGCCGAGACCGCCACCTGAATCCACTGTAGCAAATAAACTCTTCCCTAATTAATAGGGTCCTACCAAGATTTGATCCTAGGGCTCATGCCGTATTACGGGGTGCCTTTTCCACTAGGCCAGACCCTAACTACACATTATTAATTTCATTATTATTTATAATTACTATTAACAATTATTAATTACATTATTATTAATAATTATTATTTTTAACTATATTATTAATTGCCTTAATAATTTAATTACTAGATATTTTAAATTATATTATTAACTACCCTATAAATTTCATTGTTATTAATTAACACTCACATTACTAATTAAATTATAATTAATTAAATTATTGTTAACAATTTTTAATAATTATTATCATTTATAATTTTATTTTTTATTATTAATAATTACCCAAAAATAGAAAATATATATATATATATATATATATAGAAAAATCTATTTTGTGGAAAAACATCTTCCTTTCAAAAATCTGGCAAAGTGAAAAACATATATTTTTCACTTTTTATTAATATTTTGATAGAAAATATTATATATATGATATATTTTTATTACAATATTTATGAAAAAACAATAATAGTATATTTGTTTAGTTTTTTTAATTTTGTAATGTTTTGAATTCCTTGAATCCAAAAAAGTAATTTATTTCTTGATATTTTAATTTTAATGATTGTAGAAATAAAATTGTAAAAAATATATCTGTATGACTTAAAATTTTATTTTACTATTTTTTGAAAATTAGAAGGTTTATAATGGTTTTTATTACTTTTATCCAATTTTAAATTTAGTTTTACCTAATTTTACATTCTATCTAAGATTTTTTTTTACTTTTTTATGCATGTTTTTATATAAATTTTTGAGATTTTTTTAATTATGAATAAAAAATACTATTTTTTTGTAAATGTATTAGTATATATTCATTTGATCAGACACAAATATGTCTTCAATTTTATTTTATGAAAAAATGGATTTATTTTTTATTAAACAATTTCTGAATATAGTATCACGTTACCGTTAGATTGCATGTGAGAAACTCGTGTTTTTAAACATCAAACATGGAAACTCTGATGAGCGGGTATCTTCCCACGGTGGATTTACATGGTCTAATATGGATTATATAGAGAAACTATAACAACCCTCTTTTCAGTTGTTTTGAAGTATTCCTATACATTTTTCTACTTCAATTCTCCTTGTTCCCTCCCACACACTCTTCTCCAATGGTGAAGCATCAGAATTGTAGATCCATTTACAAACAAAATTATAATCCTAAAAACATAAATGATCCAGCTTACCAATTTGAAAACCTCAAAACCCTCAGCCACGGGATCCTCTTGGAGGTGGTGAAGCACTGGAATCTATCTAAATTTATTCAAGAGAGTGATGGTGATATCCTATTAGATCTCGTTGATATTGTGAACCATGAAGAGGTTCTTTGAAAGAAGGTGAGTGAAAAAGGGAAAATTTGAAGAATTTATTGTTGGCAATAGTGGTGGAAAATGGAAAGAGGGAAGAGTTCATGGAGAATCTAATGGAAAAGAAGAGAGCAATGGCTATGGAGGTCTTCGAAACCAGGGTGGATAAGCTCTGTAACGTATTTCCCATGTCACATTGGTTGTAAAAGGAGTCCCAAATCGCTCGAACAAAAGATGAGAAATTAACAGGATTCCATGGATGGGATCATGTGGGACAGGAACACCACCCTGAAGTGAGTGGAAGAGGAGGAACAGAACCACATGAAATTGTATATGTTACTGAAGGGTCTCTATAATGAGATAATTAAATAGAAATGTGTGGTGGTGAGAAGGGTGGAAGAGGCAGAAGGAATGACGGTGGAGAAAGAGCACAAACTTAGAGGTGGGTTCTTGGGGACTGCCACCGCCATTGTTGTTGCAGCATCCATGACAGTTTTTTGTGTCTGGAAGCATATCTAACGTCTATGGGAAGATTGAAAGAGAAGAAAGGTATCATATCCTAGAAAAAAAACGCCACCATGGATTCTTCCAGACACAAAACACCACCATGGTTGCTTCTAGACACAAAACACCAATCAATCCACCCATAGATGTCGGTTATGCTTCCAGACAAAAAACACCACCATGGATGCTAAAACAACAATGGCGATGGCAACCCATAAGAAACCACCTCTCTATTTGTGATCTTTCTCCATCATATTTCCTTCAACATCTAGAACCCTTCTCTTCGTCACATATTTATATTTCATCAGATCCTTACAGTGATTCTCCACAATCATATTCAATTTCATGTGGTTTTGCTTCTCCTCTTCCACATGATTCTGAGAGGTGTTCCTCTCTTTCATGATCACATTCATGGAATCCTGGTAATTTTGCACCTTTTGTTCAAGTGGTTGAGCCTTTATTTGGGATTCCTTGTACAAACTCTATGACTTGCACACCACATTACCGAGCTTATCCACTATGGGTTCTCATCTTGTGTCCTCTATCTCCCTTGATCTTTTCTCTTCCATTAGCTTCTCTAGGGCCTTCCCACCCCAATACTCATTAGACTCCTCTATATTCAACAAAAATTTATTATTTATGTTTTAACTTTCTTCACTCACCTTCTTTTGAAGAACCTCTTCAGGCATCACAGAAGGAGATCTGATTGGGTTTCACTACTACTCTCTTGAAGAAATAGAGAAAGCTTCCAGTGTTCCACCATCTCCTGAAGGATACTGTGGTTGAGGGTTTTGAGGTTTTCAATTTGGGAAGGAGGAACATCAATGAGTTTAAGATTAGAATTTTGTTTGTAGATTGATGTATAATTCTAATGCTCTTCCATTGGAGAAGAGTGTGTGGGAGAGAACAATGATAATTGAAGTCAGTAATCTTATAAGAATATGCATAAACAATATAGAATAAAGGCATTATAGTTTCTCTATATAGTCCAGATTAAAACGAGCAGAGCCAACGCAAAAAGCAAACCTTCCATTAGATTTTTCATGTTTGAAGTTTAAAAACATGAGTTTCTCACGCACACGTTAACAATAACATGATAATGTATTTTATTTTTTTTAGTAAAGAATATATACATTTATTTTAAATCAAATTTAAGAAATATTTTTATACGATCCAGTGAATAAATACCAATACATTTACAAAAAAATAGATTTTTGATGAATAAATATTATATATTTTATAAATATATTTATAAATACATTTATTTTATGTATTCCAATATGTATATATGTATAAATTTTTGCTTCTGTGTCTATTTGTGTATGTATTTAATTATTTATATAATATTTATATATATAATATATTTAAAATATATTTTTCTTTCTTTTTTGTTTTTATATGTTTATATATATATTTAT
This sequence comes from Viscum album, assembly GCA_963277665.1. Taxonomy (NCBI): domain Eukaryota; kingdom Viridiplantae; phylum Streptophyta; class Magnoliopsida; order Santalales; family Viscaceae; genus Viscum; species Viscum album. The sequence goes on along the minus strand of OY728151.1, from coordinate 1,327,532,567 downwards.
GTGTGTGTAATAATATTATTATTAAATTTTTTTATTATTACACCTATTTTATAAACTGTACAAATTAAATGCTGGTTTGATAAATAATGTACATTAATATATTTTATGATTTACATTATACATATATAATATTAAATAATTTTTTATTATGTATTTATATATGTAATTATATAAATTTATATTATAACATGCATACACATATATATATACACAAGAAATTAAATACATTCTTATAATTGAAAATATATCAAATATTTAAACGATGTATATATTTACTAAATCAATTTACCATTAATATGGTATAACATGTATAAAGTAATTTTATAAGCTATATATAATAATGTATATGATAAAATATTTTAAAATATTAAATATATATAATATAAATATATTTTTATTTTAATTTAATTCTTCCAATATTAAATATTTTTGTATACTAGTAATAAAAACAATATAAAAATTATAATTTTCAAAAAATATAAAATATGATTCATTCCAGGTAAAATAAAATTTCATTTCAAAAGGATATATTTCTTAAAATTTTATTTCTAAAATTATTAAAATTAAAATATAAATAAATAAAATTCTTTTTTTAGAATAAAGGAATTAAAAACCTTACAAAGATGAAAACACAAAAAAAATATGAACTTATTATTTTTTTATAAATATTGTAATAACAATATATAATATGTATAATATTTTCTATCAAAATTTTAACAAATAATGAAAAATATATGTTTTCCACTTTTCCAATTTTTTGAAAAGATAATACATTTCCACTCAACATATTTTTCTGTATATTTTTTAATAATTTTTTTTGTTTTTATAAATATAAACAATAAAAAGTAAAATTATTTTTGAGAATAATTGTTAATAATTTTTTATAATAATTTAATTATTTACTAAGAGAATAATTATTAATGTAACTGTTAATTAATAATAAAAAAGTTATTTATAGTGTAGTTAATAATATAATTTAAAATAATGAGTAATTAAATTATTAAGGTAATTAATAATAATGTTAAACATAATAATTATTAATAATAATGTAAATAATAATGAAATTATTAATAATATATTTTAGTCTTCCTCTCTTGAAGATAGCACACCAGCTATCAATGCTCCACCAGTTCTTGGAGGATTTTTTAGTTGAGGTTTTTGAGGTTTTGAAGTTCGATAATTAATATTATTGATGTGTTTGGGTTTATAGTTTGATTTTACAATGGTTGTACTATTTCATTGCTTGGCCATTGTTGAAGAGTGCGTGGGAGAACACAATGGGAATTGAAGTCAAAAAATGTAGAATAAGAAACAGAAATGCCTAAGAAGGGAAATAGGGTTCTAAAAATATAGTCTCAAGTAAACCTAGGGTGAGTACGCCCTCCCATTAGAGTTTCCATGTTTGGAATTTCTAAACCCAAGTTTCTCACACACAAGAGGACAATGTGATCATCAATCAAGTTTTTTTAATAAAAAATACATCAATTTTTTATAATATAAAATTTAGAAAACATTTTTGTCCATTGAATTATAAATATCACGACATTAGAGAATTTAGGTTTTTTGGAGCACAATTAAAAAATATCATAAATTACAAAAAACATGCATAAAAAGGTTAAAAACAATTATCTTATAAGAAAAGTAAATTTAGAAAAACTAAATTTAAAACTCTATAATGGGTATAAAAAACATTATAAACCATCTCATTTTGAAAATTAAAAAATATTATTCATTCCAAGTAAAATCAAATTTTAAATCATAACGATGTATATTTTTTTAAAAAAAATTCTAAAATCATTAAAATTAAAATATAATGAAATCCATTAATTTTATTTGAAATAATGGGATTCAAAACATCTTAATATTTACAATATAGAGAAATTTTTTTAATGATTTTATATAAATATTATAATAATGTGATATAAAATATGTTGTTTTTTATTAATTTTATATAAAAAATATAATATAATCTATTAAAAATCAATAAAAATACAAAACAAATATGTTTTCCCCAATTTTATATGAAGTTGTAATAGAAACATAAAAAATTTGAATTTATCATTTATTCTTTTATTTATTGTACATTCATAATAAAAAAAATTAAATTTTACATTAATTGAAAAACTAATTCTATTATATTGTTATATTTTACTATTTTATTGTTGTTATTGTCTACATATCTTCATATAATTTTAAAAATTATTTATAATCTTAATACTAAAATCATTTTCTATTATTTTATGGTGGAATAAAATTTTGAAAAAAATGTAAGATAAATAAAAAGTCAAAATTTTCACCGATATTAGTATAATATTCAAGGGAAAGTTAGTATTTCATAGAAACAAATAATTCTTCATGTTTAAATTTATTTTACAAGTTTTTTTTAAATATCATTTTATTAGGTATATAAAGGTTGATTGAATGAATTAAACTCGTAAAATAGAAATTACTTAAGGTATTAATTGAAAGGTAAATGATAATTAAGTTTAAAAAAAATATTTTATTAGTTAAATAAAGAGATAAAAATTTTAGATATAATATGGGATCAAATTTATAACATTTAACAAATCATATTTACCTGATGATTAAATAATGTTATACATAAATTAAAAATCATTATTTTATTCCAATAAATGTCGTGTGTTATTCCTTTATAGTATTTGGTATAAAAAAAATTATTCCCCCTAAAACATGTTCTATATTTTTATTTTAGTTGTGTTTTGTGATTATTTTATGACATGCTATTTTTTTTATATTACATGTTTGAAGATCAATATTTTTTTTCATTATGGTTTTTAATGATTTTTCACACCCCGATCCTCCCTGATGAGTCTAAATCCACCATCTGCAAGACCTGGGTCCCAATTTCTCATCTATCTATATCCTATTCATCGAACTGTCATCCATAACAATGGTCAGTGGTGGAAATGTGAATAATGGGAGGGTTCCCCAATGGATACAAGATCAATTATTCAATTAATTAACTCAATTAATTTAATCAATTAATTGCACCTGTGATGGTCTGATCCCTAAGACCCCGATGTGAATGAGATTATAACACCCATAGGGTAAAACCCCCATTCTAAACATTACGATGGTATCATATTTCCGATATGAGACTTTGATTAGGGGAAAAGGATATTTTCATAAAAGTGAATGCGTGGACTAAAAATAATGTATGTTATTTTTTAATATATAATTTCTGAAGCCTCATAACACCAAAATCAAAGATTCTTCCAAGTGATCCATCTCAAAAATATTATTTAAAAAATTCTAAAGGATTAAACACAAAAACCAATGTCACTATATCCCTACCAACTTAAAGGATTTCCATCCCAAAAAGAATGACCTACACAAAATGGGGAGGGTACTGCACCCACATTTGGTTCTCACACTCCAACAAGCATTCCTAAAGGATCTCATACTATCAAAGGATGTACACTAGTGAAATAGATCATCCACACAAAGTCTCATCATGATGCTCCTTAATCACCACAAAGTAATCTAAGAAGGTGGCATTGTTCTTGATGTTTGGATCACTCTAGTCAATGATGTGTGATGGGTCATGAACATATATCCTCAACTACAATATGTGGAAAATGTTATACACCTGATCCATCTAAAATATCATCGTTGATTAGTAAGCAAACTCTCCCACCCTATGAAAGATATGGAATGGAATAATAATACTCAGGTTAGCTTTCCAATTAGACTAAACCTCTATAAACTGCATTGTGGAGAGGTATTCAGGAATACATGATATCCTTCCTTAAGATCTAAAGGACTCATTCACTGGTTTTTATAAAACTTATGGAGGCTCTGAGTGATCCTTATATACTCAAATATCACTTACACCTTCTCCATAATCTCTCTCACTAACTATGACCCCATAAATGATGAATCTCCTCTATCCATCTAGTATAAGGGGTGGCACATGGGAGGGGGATAATAATTCACTTTTCATATTAATAGCTAGGGAGATGATAAAATTGGCTAGTGGTCATGCCTTTGGTACATGAGATAAAAAAATTCTCTTGTGAGTTTCTTCATCTTCTCCATATCTTGTCTATTGTATCTCCATTCATCTTCTTGAAATAAAATTTCTACTAGTAATTGTTCTGATTTTATTCTACCAATTTTGTTGATCCACTAACTCATGAGGCTTGTAACCAAGCACATGCATATAAATATAATAACATGAGATAAGATAGATAGATTTAATTATCTTTAAAAATAAAATGTGTTAGATTTATTCAAAAGAAAAAACTTGTCAATACCTCTATCATTCAACTGGGTGGTTTCATGCCAAATCTCATGTTTCCATGGATTATTTTGTTTAAATCAATAAAGTAATGAGGTAACCTTAAGAACTAGGTGCCTCATTTTTAGTATTTTCTTTGGGTCACACATAGCTAGGAAACCCTTGGAAAAGAAAACGAAGGAATATCATTTTTTATCTATAAGATAGATTTAATGAAGGCTTTTCCCCTCATCCATCCAAAATTCATATATAATATGATTGACATGATGGTTATCCGAAATAACATATATAATATGATTGTCATGATGGTTATCATAAATAACTAAGTGGCGAGTTTAATGTCAAAGAAAACTCATTACGTAGTGAAATATGGGTTTTGACACACTAATAGATATAATGGAATTTAAAAGGGGTCATCATTTTATTACAATCAGACTCATTACGTAGTGAAATTTGGATTTTGACTCACTAATGGATATAATGCAATTTAATAGGGGTCATCATTTTATTGGGAGAACATTTAATAAAAAACCTTATTAAATGAATGTAAAACATAATACTCATCTTATAAAAGTTTATGTTGTGTATTGATGACATCATTATCATCAAACATGACTTTGAGACTAATATTTTAAAACAACACTTAATGTAACCAAATTCTTCGATAGCTATAAAAACATTATAATCTTTCCTAAGGAAAACATTTGTTAGAGTAACCCCTGCCCAAGAAACCTAATGTTGAAGTTGTTTAATAATTGAATCTAGATGCATATGATAAGCATAAATTAATTCACATGAGGTTTCAAAGGCATTCAATGCAAGATAAATGAATATATTTCAGTCACTTCTCATATATTTACTATGGTTGGATATGTTGATGACTTGTACAAAATATGTTTACCCTATATTCTCAAAGTTTTTTAGATAAATGAGCATGGAATGTGATGTCTATACTCTAGTGTATAACTGATAGTACAAATAAGTAAAATTTTAAACCCATGTAAGAAAATATTAAAAGGTATAATTTTTATCCTTGGACATTGAAACATAAATATGGTGTTATAAATAAGGGATAATGTTTCCATAGGATGGGTTGTCTAGAATACCTGAAGAAGTTTATAATTGATCATATTTTCTTGGACACTTTTTTTGGATTTCTCATGTGAAGAGGGAGGATTTTGTTGATGTTTGGTGGTAGTGTTAAGGGAAATGGATAGAGTTTTGATGGTTTTTATGATTTACTAAGTTGTGAAGAATGGACTGTAATGTGAGGTTTGTCTTATGACATGGGGTTAAGATAGTAAGAGTTATAGGTTTCTCTGTTTAGTATGGGAATTATTGGTTTCATCATGATTTTTTATGCTATGATGTGAATGGTTTTGAGATATCTTAGTTCATTCTTTTTTAATGGAAATGTTTTGGGTTAATATTACATAAATTCCTCTAAGTTAATCATACATGGGATCTTTTTTAGTGTGGAGATACTTTCTGTGGTGTGTTCTGGTTGTGTTTTTTGTTTAATAATATATGGTTTTGGTTTAATCTCATGGATATATCGATTGTTCCATGATTTTTTGTTGCACCGTTAATTCCTGGTAGCTGAGTTCCTTGGTTATGTCTCTATATGAGTATTTTTTTCATAGTTCATAGGCTACATCATGATACTTGTTTAGGGTTGATCGAGTTGAGGGAGAAGGTTGAGAATTACACTATGTTTTCTGAGGTTTTAAGGGTTGTGACATGTTACCCTTGGACACACCATGAACCTATATAATATCATATAAGAAATGATCACTGAACATGAGAAAAGGGAGATCCGTGTCTAGAGATTGGGCCATGCTCTTCATATTTGTGTTCGTTGTAGCATGATGAATCCTTGTTATGATGTGACATAGCATTTTCCATATTTTTCTATAAATTTACGGTGAATCTTTAATTCATTCTATTTCCTCCCCTCGAACCCCAGATGATTGTGGGAGAATTTTGTACGAACCTAGGCTTCCATGATCGATCCTTAGGTCTTTAATTTATTCAAAAACAATGTTCAATCCAAGTTAACTCCTTTCCTCTTTTCATTCATTCATTATTCTATAATTATTTCTTTTCAAGTCATCGCAGTCTTATTATTTAATTTTTTGGATTCTTCCTTGATGATTGAAAAATGATTCATGATGGCTGATGTCCATAGGTTTTGTGGGTTAAACATACAGTTTCATGTCGATGTTCACCATCCTTCATCCCATCTTGTCCAGCGATCATTGAAGCTTCATACCGAGGTAGGGGATTTGAGACTTCTCTTATTCTAGTATGTAAGTGTGGGAATATAATGCTTTAAAATCTAATGGGTGAATATTGGGAATGAATATATTGATGTTGAAAAATTGGATAACCATTAAATTGAAAGGGGGGTTATATTCTACAAGCAGTTATGATTATATTCATGTTTTTGGTTTATATTATTTTATAGACATCATGGTAGTTTTTTCCAGGGATTTTACTATTTTATTATCATATATAATTAGTTAAGAAACTTTAAGATGAATAGATGATAAGTATATTGATCATGTGAATGAAAACTATCAATGTAATTTCTTGGAATTGTCTAATGTAGTTATTTGATCACACTAATGGTCATTGGATTGTTATATTTAATAGTTTTTAAACATATCCATAATTTATTAATAACATCAATATTTAAAGTGAAATGGGAAAATTTACCAAAAAATAACATTTCTATCAGATTATGTTCGGTCCTGCATGCATTGGTTGAAGTTGATTTGATTGTTCAACTCCATTTATTATTGCGGGTTTTTTTGAAACAAGAACAAATAAATCTTATAAATAAGAATAAGTAATATTATATATTTTTAAAGGAAAATAGTAAGAAAAATAAAATTAATACTATAAATCATTCAAGGAGGAAAGATTGTGGGTAACACAATTTATCTTTTGATAAAATAGAACAGGCAAGATGAGACATAGGATCCCAAAATCCAAATTTTATAAGGGATTGATCTAAACACCTTTCCAATCCCCTCCATACCATAAAGAGCCTTGATAATAATGTGATAATCTGATTCAATGATAACATCCTTCCAACTATGGAAGTGGAAATCTCCAAGCCATAAAAAAAGTAGTCATCGCCTCATCAATGGGGGTTCTAGTTAACCAAAATTAGCCTATAAAAAACCATCAGTAGGTACCCTAAATCATTTTAGAAAACCTAAGCCCAATTTTTTATTACCATAAAACTCATCATTCATATTAATTTCAACAACACCCATAGTAGGAGGATGCCAGTTGCGGGTGGACTGATGAACCAAATGAGAATTATCATGAGGGTTTAAGGCCCAGATTGAAAGCTAATTTGCATCTTTGTCTAGCCAGTTAGAAACTTCCTTACAAATGTGGTCAAAAACAAATTCATTACAATAAACCCAGATAATAAAAGTATAGAATCAAAATTCACATGCATCATGAGTAAGTAGGGATGAAAGCCCATCCGAAAGAATCGGTTTTTCATCACCCATCCTCTCCTAACGTTTTGGGAAAGTCCCCTGGAATGGCCACCAAAACCCAAAAATATCATAGTAAGCAAAGGGAGCATGAAATTCCATTTCATCAGCATCACCATATAAAGGGAAATAATAATCATCAATAATGTGTTTTTTATCCAATTGTTAATGAGTTGGATGAATATATTTACAAACATTACAGTAGAAGAATTTAGATTGTATTGGAATTTTTAGTTTTGAGAAATGCTACCAAAGGGTAGAACCGAGTGAGCTAAACCCAATAGCGCATCTATACCCTGATTGAACTGAATACCAACTAGAAACCTACATAATCCAATAAATTTTTTCCATTATAGAACTGGGGACCAATGGGATAGCCATAATAGCTTCCCTCTCACAATAATTAAACCTATTGTCAAGCTTCTGAGTATCCCTACAACAAAAAACATCAGTCATCAAATCTCTCTCACAAGAATCCTCGTGACTAGGAAATGGAAGCAATGTGGGTTTCAGGACACTAATGTCGACTATCCGCGTATAATTCCATATAGATACCTTATCACCAAGCACCAAACTCTAATAAAGACCATAATTTAAAAATAAAATGGAGCCCCATGCACTCCTCCAGAAGTAATTTGTTTTATTCCCCATATAGGATGTAAAAAATTCGAATTTGGGAAATATTTATACTTAATAATATTTTCAAAAATATAATTATGTTTTCGCAACAACCGCCATCCTTACTTGGATAAGAGAGTATAATTTAAGCATATCAAGTTCCTAATCCTCAATTACCCATAAGATTTGGGAGCACTAACATTTTCCCATGAAACCTAGTCCATTCTATTTCATCCTTGAAAGTTACCCCAATAGAATTTAGAAAAAGATGAATGGAGTTAAAGGATGAGAGAATTTGGAAACATACATAAAGGAAATGTTGGAGTTGAATCCCTCGAAACAAAAAACTTGTACTATTAATTAAATGTACATTTAAATAATTTAGTATTAATATAAATATATTATCACATATTGATTATTCTTATTCATAACATTGATGTATTAATGTCCTAGAGTATCTGTCGCATTGATAAGGTCATAGCAATTCCCATCAATGATGAGAACCATGAAATTACATGATAATATTATTTAAAATAGTTAAATGTTCAGATAATGTACTATTATAGGGAAAAAACTATATATACCTTCAGGCGTGAGTAATCGTAAGCAGACGAGGCTTATTATAATGAAAATCACTCTTGATAATTTCTAAGACTGGTGATTATGAGAATAGACCTGTCGGTAGGAATTCTTCATGTTTTGGTGTCATCAAATATTTTTGTCTTTGAGCATGTGTAATGGCCCTTAGAATTTAATATTATTATTAATACATGTCATGACTCACACACTTAGATTTATTGACCAAAACTGTGATGTCATATGTTTATGAGAAGTAGGGTGCATCACGATTGACATGTTATCAATAATAATTCAATAAATGATTTATCTCTCCCATATTTATGAAATTTTATATCTTGACTCATTGATTGAAATATAAATGTCACATTAAATTCCATGGTCATGGTGTAACGATTCTTATTTCAGATAGTCAAAGAAATACATATCAAGAATATAGGTTAGTGACATAGATGTACAACCTTCTAGATGAGATATTATGACATGGGGGTTCTATTGCATAGAGACAATTTATATGCATTTTTCGATGTTTTAATACTAAGGTATTTCAATTGGGTGTCTTGATTCATTTCTATACAGTAATCTTAGACTTTAGATAAGTTTTCATTATCAACGATAAATAATCCTAAAGGGTCACACACTAAGTGTTTCCATTGATTTTGATTAAATTTTATTTGAATTAAATTATGGGAATAAATATTATTCTCAAGACCAAAGAATAATTTTAATCAATTTTTATTGATTTATAATATTCACAAGGTAGTGAAGAATTATTTATACTTCAATAAATAATTTATTTCATTATGTGAATATATAATAAATATTTATTTGGTGGATTCTGAATAAAATATTTATTTTATTCATTGGAACCGATTTCATATCAACCCAAGGTGATACATAGATGGATAGGTGCAATGAAACAAGTCATACCAAGACTGGAATAATTAGTTATTTCCCCTAGTATAAAGGTTTATTTATTTTCCCCAAAATAAATCAACCATTACATAATCTCATAATTAGGTCTTTTGTTTATTTAATTATTTTTTCCATATGGATTATTTCTTTTTTGAATTCAATACCGCAATCACTTAAATAAATAAACTAATGTGAAAATATAGAACATAAATAAATGGTTTATATGTAAATATTTTATCCAACATGGTTAATTAATTAAGTAAAATCCATTTAATATTAACCACACATGTAAAGGATAAAAAAAATATAAAATTTACACATAATAAATTAAAATCCCTAAAATATATATTATGTCAGACTTGGTCATCCATTACATGACTAAAAATGGATAAATGAGTTGAAAGTCTTCTATTGTCAAATCCAAGTCATAATTTCATAGTTCAATAATCCAATAAATGGATAAATGAGTTGAAAGTCTGCTATTGTCAAAGACCTACTTACCTAAATTCCTTCAAGTAGCTCAACCAACCCTTATTGGTGTTATACAAAGGGGTATATGGATCCTTTCCACTAGAATGTACTAACCACTATACATTCTAAGTTCAATGATGAGGGATGTTGGGACATGGTAAAATAGTGAGAGATTTAATAAAATTAATAATAATAATAATTATTATTATTTCTCACATAATTTGTAACTAAGTAAAGTTTTAATCATATATTTTAATTATTTTAGAAAATAGTGAGAAAAAAAATAGTAATTTCATTCCTCAAGTCAGGGTATGTCATTACAAATACAAATTTTTGGATATTGTACAATTGTTTTTGTGATGCATTATTATAAAAGTTTGTATTATTTGTTAGAATCCCATATTTATGTTCTTCCACCCCAATGGGTGATTGAAGGTGAAAATGATGCCTACCAGAGATATGTTGAGGATTATTCCTATGTCTATTGTATTATATCATCAACTATTTAAGGAGAGTCAATGATACAACATCGACATAAATGATTACACCATAATATCACATATCCATTATCTTGAGAAAGAGAAGGAAATTCTATAAATAAATAATATTTTTAATGCACTGTAGCATTGTAAACTGGAAAAAGACAATCTAGCTACTGATCATGCTTTCAAAATAATGCGGTATATTGATCTGTTAGTGAAATTGGGATTCTACTTGGATAAGAAATTATCCATTAACCTTATCTTATCATCCTCATAACCAATATTATCTTTATGTGTCCAATCCTGAATGAATGAAATGGATAAGTCTCCTAGTAAACTATTTTCCATACTTCACCAAGCAGATAAGGATTGGTTGGAAACTATTTCTCCACCCCTTTTGGTGAAAAGTTTTAAAGACAAGGGTGAATATTCCATGGATAATATAAAGCCAAAAGATCCTTTATAGTGTCCTTCAAAGAGAAAATAAATTCAAAAATTAGAAGAATGAACATGAGGCTATAATCTTCTTATGTGGAAATCTTGGAAACTAGAAAAGAAATTTCAATGAATTGAAGAAACAAAAAGTTTCATCCACTTCAGGTATATTCATCATGATTATATTCATCACTTTTGTATAATTAACATAAAATGATCTGAGTAAGGGTGATTCCTATGTCATCCAAGGGGATGTCACTATTCTTCATTCCAAAATGGACTGATTAATGTTTGTAATAAGTGTTACCAAAACATTTACCTTAATTTCCAACTCAACACAATGTGACATTATTTCATTTTTGGAATAAATGTTTATATGGTACATTAATACTAAAATAATGGTTTAGTAACTCTTGAATAAATATCCATTTCAATGAATGTTGAATATAAAATATAATAATCTTAACTGATTGTGATAAAAAAATTCTTTATTAAATAAAGTTGAAAGTAGTTGACCTATTTATACCCATTAAAGTTTATTAGTCTCTATTGAGAGAAGATACTAGATATACAAACAAAATTCTTATCATATTTTAAATAAATAAGCATTTTTTTAATAAAGGTACGTAAAAAAAACTTTTATAGTTAGTTCAACATGGCTACATGAACCATTATGAAGCTAAAAATTACTTCATATACTTCATGAGATACCTTTAAGAATGTTTAGAAATGATCAGTGAAGTAAATGAGTGTACTTGGTAAATATCAAGGAATATCTGAGTTGGATTGTTGGGGAACATCTTATCCAAAGAAATCATTGATAATTTTTATGGACTAGAAGTTATCCCTAGATCACACTTCCTTATATACATCAATGTCATGGTGGTATTAAAAGGAAGCTCAATGATAGGCCATATATACTGAATTTTTTTCATTATTCCTTCCAAGACATGTTTTGAAAATAGAAGTGCAACAAATAACCATATGTAAACTATATTGTCTAATGGATATCATATAAATTGAGGTATGATAAGAATATATTGGTACACTACCACATGTGTTTGTTGAAACCTATTTGTTAAAAGATGGAGTTAGCAACAAACAAACATCAAAGCACTAAGGTGAATCTGAGTTCATGATCGGATATCCACAAAGGATATTAACATCTAGTCAAGATCACTATACTTCCATAAATTAATTCTATATCTTTGAAGATATTAAAAGAACACTTAATTTTTATGTGTTAAGGATCTCGATACACATGAGTTGTCATAGGAATATTGGACTCCATAGAGCTTAATGGGGGGAATAGTTCCAAAGACACATATTGCATATGAATTTATAACCAAATAGGTGGTTTATGTCCACTGCAATGGGTGATACAAATAATATTATTCCATAATAAAGATTCCAACATAGTAAATGGTAATATGCTAAGGTTTAAAAGTATTTACAAATTCATGTAATGGACTCCATGTATCAAGATTTGGGGAGTTCGTATTTTGAATGTTTCTAAGACCTGATACTACTGGTGTTTATTTAAGAGAAACTAGACATGGATGATACAAGATGATACCAATAAATCATGATTGGTTTTTTAAAGGTTTATTCTATGACCAAACCTATGCACAAATTATCATGACTAAAATCTCTTATGAATTATACATGTCAAATCATGTTTCGATGATCATCATTTTAGGACATTGATTGTCAAGGCCACCTCATTTAGAGGAATCCTTACAGAAATTTTCTATGTGACACAACCAAAAGGATACCACATGGTATATATCTACTAGGCATAACTAAAAGGGCCAGTGACATTAATACATGCCAATAACATATGCATATTACATCATTTATGAAACAATCATGCATAGTGATCATAGAATATTCATTTTTAAATGAATGAGTGATGTGTATCTAACTAGTTTTTAGTAGTGCTATATATTTTCAAGATAAAAATGTTGATAAAATATGAAAACAATTATTGTTCCATTCCATTTTGTTAAGACTATATAATTACATTTCTCCAAGTTTTACTTAAAGTAGAAACTATGTTCTGGGGACCAAGATCTACAAAATGGATCTACATAACATTTAAAAATGAAATTTTAAATAATTCAAGATCAAATTGTTGTTTTCATATAATACTTCTAGTATAACATGCATTGGCATAGAAAGAGATTCTGGAAATTAAAATAATTTCACAAGCTAAAGAGCTAGGAATTTCTCTCATGTTCCATGATATGTACTAATGTTTGATATTCTTGATGAATAAAGCCTAATAGGTGAATATAAAACATATCCAACAAAATTTCATAGACTTGAAGTTAGAACTATCTAAAGGTACATGGAAAAGTAGAACTAGATGAGTTCCTAGTGTCTAGAGTATTATAAATACAAATGATCAAGGGAATTGGACACTAATCTTCATTTAGTTCAATTTGATCTAGTATCACCAGTAAGGATATAGCAATATATAGGAAAAACTTATCATAGAAAATGGCTTTCATATCAAAAATATCGGTATACGTTGCAGCTTCTGATGCAACATAAGAAGTGGTTTAACAAAATACTATTCCGATTTTGGATTATACAAAAAGAGAGAGATTTATCATCATTTATAAGATTTGACTATAGGTTTGGTCAGGATGTCATGATTTTTACATGGTAAAAAGATATGGATACTTGGATATATCACTACTTGAGAGATTTTCTTAAGATAAAATGTTACGATAAACATATTCGTCACACAAACATGTTCCTTAAAAAACCCTGTCCACAGAAATGTGGTAGGCCTAGAAATTGTATCCAAACTCAGTAGAAGAATGTTTGAGATGTAAAAACTAACCATCAGTTAATAGTTGACTCTAGTGAAAGTTGGAGTGTATTGTATTAGGTTCCCTAGAACTAACTACTTTGTAATTTAGATTACGTGTATGTTCAAAGAAGTGAATATTAATATAAATATCTTATCATATATTGATTTTTCTTCTATGTAAAATTGATATGATAATTCCCTAGAGTATCTATTGCATTTATAGTCAGGGTACTCGTAAGAGGATGAAGTTTTATCTCATGAATTTCACACTCAGTAATCTCCAAGAGATGGATACTCCATTATATCCAAAAGGTGAAATTAAATTTAGTTCAGAGAGTTAAAGAAACAAATATCAAGCATATTGGTTGATGATGAAGATATGAAATATACTTGATGATATATTGTGACAATGTTATTATATTTCACAACAAGAATTTGTATGTGATTTTCGATGTTATAACATTAATTTCATTATCTTGGGTGTATTTACCTATTTCTGGATAGTAATCTTGGACTTTAGGAAAGTCCACCTAATGCCAACATTAAATAATCTTAAAGGGTCACACTCTAAGAGTTTCTATTGATCTCGATTAAATTATATTTGAATTTAATTATTGGAATATATATTATTTTCAAGACCGAGGAGTAATTTTATTCAATTTTTATTGATCGCTAACATTCGAAGGTAATAAATAATTATTTATTCTTCAATAAATAATTTATTTCATCATATGAATATATAATAAATATTTATTCAATAGATTGTGAAAAATATTAATTTTATTTATTAAATATTTAATAAATATTTATTTTCTGGTTTGTGAATAAAATGTATATTTAAGTGAATAAAATATTTATTAAGGTATTCAATAAATATTGAGGAGTTCAAGTAGATCAAGATCACATCTGACAATAAATATTAATTTATAAGTTGGTAGAATAATATTTATCATTGTGCTAGTTAGTGCAATCCATAAAATAATAACAATATTGTTATTATTATATGGCATGGGGATTGTTAAAGAATATTATATTATTTAAGGGTCTGTATGCAATTAAATAATATTTTAACATAAATCCTAGTACTATAAATATATGGTTATGTCTAGTGTAGAGTTAATTGAGAATTAATAAGTGTTGCATGCAACAGACTTCTCTCTCAAACACCTCTCATCTTCTCAAGAATGAGAATAAATCCTTCAAGCCCAAAGGATCTTAGAGTGATCAAGTTGAGTAATGTAATACAATTGATTCATGGTTATAGCACCCAAAAAACAATAATCATTTCTTGGAGATCAAAGAATCATGTTTAGGTCACCTCTAGAAGGATTCTACACTTGGATCCTCCAAGCAAAACAAAGGTAATCTAGAAAGATTTTTTGAACAATCGATGAAATCTTCATCAGAGAGAGTTCTTAGGATGAGGTCACCACATCATCCAATCTTCAATAAATCAATTATTAATTTAATGTGAAAAGATATTTTTCAGGTTCTGGGTTTCTCTTGTGTCAGTATCCGGTGGAAAAAAATTTGTTGATCATTGTTTTCATGCATGTACAATATTGTGCAAGAACCATTGAATCAAAAAAACCCATTTTTTTTATATTCCCACCATGAAACTTCTGATATGATCAAAAACTTCATACATCATATAGGAAGGAATATCCTAGGAAACTACAATGAGAAGAATTTCTTTTTCTGCTCTTGAAATCTTATTTCTGACCATCTTTGTATTTTTTATTAACTATATCCTGAATAAAAGAGGAACCCACGTTTTTTTATCTCCTGGTAATGGTCAGGAGACCCAAATATTTTTTGTGATTCTCAAAAATCTTAGTTCCACAAAAATGGTAAATCATTTCTGTATTCCCCATGTTAACACCCTGAGAGAAATTTTTTATTTTAAAAAATTAACATGTTGGAAAGATTGAATCTCATAGGCATGAATAATATTAAGAATCACTAGACATTATTTGGGTGTTTATCATGTGAAAAGAATAAAATAATCTAAAAAAAGTGAGAAATTGGGACACTATGATGACATAACTAAGAACCATAGATTAAACCTCTAGCTATTTCCCTTAATAAGAGATTATAAAACTCCTCAGATACAATGAGAAATAAGTATGGTGAAATCGGGTATCCCTGTTGTAAGCCTCTAGTTGGATGAAAGAAACTAGTGAAATCACCATTCACCTTGGCATGTCAAGCATCATATCCAGTGTCCCCCTTTTAGAAGTAGATCCAGTCTTTAGAAAATGAAATATTTCCTATGAAATAATAACATTATCCATTACGATCCTTTTGGAAAAAAAACACATTAATTTTCAGAAATAATAGAGGGAAGGGTCCTGCTCAAATGACAGGCCATAACTTTTGAGAAAATCATGTAAATCACATTACACAATATGATGGTCCTAAAATGAATTCCCCAAACTTATATGAGTAATATTGAATATTGAATTATTATATAAACATAGTAGTATGGATTTTATGAATCGTGATTCAGGGATTCTTGTTAATTTATGTTGATTAAATTCCCTTTCATTTTTTTTGTTTTTTTGTATTTATAATGTTCTTGTTGGTTAGTTTTTTATTAATATTCATGAAAATATGATTCTAGAACTTATTTTTACTATCATTCTTAAAAATTACTGGAGATATATTTGGGGCATGTTATCCTTGGAGAACTTTTATTGTGATCTTGTTCAAGCTATGATTGTACAATGTCAATTTTAATGTTATTGAAGCATATTTTTTATGATTCCTTTTATAATTAGGGACACATTTTACATTGAATCCTTATTTTTATCTCATATAATCCATGGATAACTTTGTTATATTAGTGCTACATTACAATCCAAATTGATCTTTTCTACCTGCACTCTTGGTATTTTGAATGATATTCATTAGAATAATTGTGGGGAATAAGTTATTTGTGATGGAAAAGGGATGTGTTTCATTGAGGAGATCATATGGGACCATTTAATTAGGTATGAGGACATTCATGATAATTCATTCATTATAAATCATATTTTCTCCTCAGAGAATTTTTTTTAAAACAAATAGGATTGAAAGAAAATATTTTTTTAAAAAAAATAGGGAAAAATAGGTCGTGTCTTAGGTAGATCAGAAATCAATGCATAACTTAACATATGATTTTTTTATAAATATTAAAATTAGTTTCATGTGGAGATCAAATATGGGTTGGGTGATTATTGTGAGTTTTGTTCCAAGTAAAACATTCAAAAATAAAAATAAAAAAAGGGGGGGCATGAGGGCATTCTTTCATTGGGTTACCATGTTACTCATGGGCCTTTAATTTAACTTTTGGAAAGTGTGATGATGTTAATTTTAAAGTGGTATCTTCATCGAGATACTTTTGATTATCATGAAATATGCATTAAGAAATAAACCTCCTTTTGAGATTTAAATGCTTTTAAAATCATTACCTACCTACCCAAAACCGTAGATACATTTGATCCTTAATTAAAATCCTTCATGATTAATTTCTATATTTGTATTTATGGGGTGGAAATTTGAGATCCAATACAGGAAAAAATAGGGATTTGAAGAAATATTTTTATGTAATACTTGGATGTTTTATTTACCTGTTGAAAATTATTTAATTTTGTTGCTTTGAAATTGAAATATTGGTATCATGGGTCTCTCCTTTGTGATTTACGTTGAGATACATGGTTGAAGAAAAACATGATTTTAAGTTAATATTCTTATTTCATGCATATTAATTTTTACTTTAATTACATCAATAATATAATATAAGTGATTATTTTGTCCACATATTAATTGGTTTAATTATTTTATGTGTGATAATATTTTTAAACGAAATTCGAAAAAATAAATATATGTATATATATATATAAAGTGGATTTTATTAAAGGAAAAATATTTTGTTTTATGTAGTGAAAAAGATGGTCTACCCACTGGTCGAGGAAAATACAAGGAGGACAAGCTAAGAACAAGCATGCATAGGCAAGGGTTGGTGTACAAAATCCAAGGGGTGACAAGGCATGAGTATCATATCATATCTGAATTAGGTAGTTACTTGTTGTATTGAGGTGAGGGATGCATGTTGTATCAAAGGTGAGGGATGCATGTTGTATCGATGGTGAGGCAACCTCATTTAGGCTTTCATAGAGCTCTACGCCAATAGAAAGGAGAGGCAACCTCATTAAGGAATGCTAAAGGTGTATGACTCACACGCCATTTCTATACTCTTTAAGGTGCCAAGGGTGAAATTGGCATGCCTGAAGAAAAAAATATGGGTTTTTTGTCACGAATTAGTGATGAATAGGGGATGAGACTCTTCAAAAAAAAAAACAATAAATACAACATTTAATGAAACAATAAAAAAGACAAAACAACTCCTAAAAAATATACAACCCATCCCTTCATTCCAAGTGCAGCAACCCAACTTGGTTAGGCCATAGCCTCCATTCGAAGTAACAAATAACATATAGTGACATGGGAAATAGTAGTAGAAACTCCCCTTCACCCAAATATTCATCATATTCCATTAATGATAATTTTTATGTTTATGGTCTCACATATTAATTATTTTCTTATAGTTTGGTTAAAAAAATATGATCTATTACATTAATTTTTATTATTTTGATTGAATTTTTGTTTTTCTATATTTTAGTTATTGTTGTAAACTATGTATATTTTATCATGACATGGGATGTGTCTTATTTTTTAGAGGTAAATTTCTCGTGTGGTGCCTCATGCTGCATAATCAATCACCCAATATGTCTTATTGTGTCATAGACCTTTGAAAAATATGAGTTTGAGTATTGTAAATTTTTGAAAAAACAACCGTATTTCATTCCATGTGTGTATCACCTATTTCAGAGAGAACCTTTCATCTTCCACAGGCCCACACTCACCATTGACCACCAAAACACCATTGGAATTCACTATGGTCTTCATCTTGGAAGCTCAGGGGAATCTTAATGTTTCTGGTGCAAAGATATAGAACACCATGGTAGGACTTCGGAAACTCGAGCGACCCTCTATTGGGCACTATAAATCATGAAGACGACATGTATGCATCCATGCTGCCCGATTGAGGCCACCTTGAGAATGAAGATGTCATTACAGGTGGATGTATTCACACCATGAATATTTCATGCCACCTGAATGGCTCGAATTATAATGGATGATGATGAATAGAGTTCATGTTGCAAAATGATTGAGTTACACACAACGAATTTGCAGATTTATATATATAAATTTATAGTTACTTAAACAAAATTTCCTCTTTAATGGATGGTATTTGGGATATCTTAATGGATATATAAGTGGAGTTCCCTATATAGATATCACAAATATGAGATGAAGAAATGGTCTATTTGAAGTTGAGTAATATAAGGATAAATATTTTCAAGATATGCATGGAAGAACACTTTGACACAATATAAGGAGATTTAAAATATAGATACATAACATATATCTCAGGGTAGTTTTTCCATAAAAAGAGAGATGTCGTGCACACCAAGGAGGTCTGGAATTCTGAGGGTCAGGGCTGCTGCTAGAGGGATTATTCCATGACTACCCCTTCCACTCTTTAGGGTTTTATGTTATCCTTCTTATCACCCTTCCATTTCAAGCATGAGAGGGTGAATTATTATTGTCAAGAAAGATGTGGAAGACTATATCTAGTTAAATATTAGTTTTTAAATTCATTCAAGTTGTGTTTTCTTATTTGTTTCAATTATTTCACATCTCTTATTTTTTCTTCCATGCATGACCATTGCATGATTGGGTGGGGGAGAGTTACTTGAAATTTGTTCACTAGAACTAGACTTTCTTAGTTTGAATTCTATACTTAAATATGGTTTTAGGTTACCTCTTTTTCTAATTACCAATTTACATGACTATAAGAAAATAAATGGTTAGTTAGAGAGATAGTATTCACCAAGACCAAGAGAATACCTGGAATTAGTTTCAATAACAGCTAGATTGAATTATTAACCTTCGCAGTTGGCTAGTGCATGAACCTAGATATTCTATGCTGGGTACAATGATCTTTATTTTCCCTCGAATTCTTTCAAATCACTTCTTAGATTATTTTTAGAATAAAATAAGAATCTAACATATTCGATTATAGTTTTGAGACTATTTTTTGTGGGATTGACCTCAGGACATGGAAAACCTATAGTTATCCCAAGGAGTTTTAGTGATTTGAATTCTTGTGTACTATACATTATAAATTGGTTCGAGACCATAGGAAGTAACAATATCCTATTGATCATCTAATTATCGTGCAAAAATATAATCCTTTTCCTTTACAATTACTTGGATACTTGATAATTAATGTTCCAGATCAGCAGATGGAGATCACCATCGAAGGTAAAAATTATAGAAGACCCATATATTCTCTTCCTCTATGATAAAACAGAAGATAAGTATACATGTTTCATGGTAAGAAGAAGGAAAACCAGATCAGTGAAAGAGCTACTGAATTTTGGAATTTGAACTGGTCAATGAAGTCAATGGACAAGATTATTATAATGTAATATACAACAAGTTGTCTTATGAAACATGTACATAGATAACATGAATCCTTTTCAAAACCAAACATAATGAAACAATATATAATTACACTACTAACTGTATAATCAAAAAATTAATCATGCAAATAAATTATCAAGGAGAGACTTATAAGAATACATAATGTTAATGAACTCTGCACATTTCATGATATGAAAACAATAATAATAACAATAATAATAATAATGGTAATATGAAAAATATAATAAGAAAAAATAAATATGAACCAAAATATTGAGTAGTATAATCCATTTAGTAGATTTCCTAGGTTCAATTCCAATTATGCAATGCATCACCATTGCCTTCAAGCTAGAAATATAAAACTCCAGGATGAACAATAAGATGTCATTAGAAAATTCAGAATGTGATCACTCGAGTGATATTAAAAATTTAATGTTTCCATACAGGTTTGTGTATTAATGCTTGCATATCACTAAGTGAGAAAGGTTTATTTGTGAAGTGACACCATGTGATGATAAAAAATTGTATTTAAGAAACAGGTTTAGGAATCAAACAAGATAATACACTATCAATAAACACTTTTCAATTATTTCCTATAAAAAAATTATGGTTAAGGTTAAATAGAATTTAATGATCTATCATCAATACATATAATTCATATCATTGTTGTTACCTTCTAGAGATCAAATACTTTATACGTGATATATTATTTGGTTGATCAACCGAAATCGGGTTGGATGATAGATCTTGTGCTTTTGAAATATTCATTTGTCTAGATTTTCTTTTTTTCTATTATAGTAATTTTTTGATTAATTATATTTTGTTAAATTATTTATATGATTATGCATTTATTATAAAAGAAATTAGTTTATATTTAGAGTCTAGATGTGCCTCCACATGAAATAAGTACTTGTGTTTAGGTTTCACCTTTTGTGCCAAAAGTCATTCATCAAGGTTTGAGATTTCTCACTTTGTAAATTCACAAAAAACCCCTCATCGCTAGATTTTTTTATGATAAAACAATTATCATAGGGATTATTGATCTTAACTCTCAATAAATTCTTGAGCTTTATTTCTATATATTTTCCATAAATTTTTAAGTTACCATAATTCACTCCTACCCTTTTGAATTTACCACCAGGACCACTTTCTTGATGTTCCAACTAGGCCATCAATAATAACCGTAGAAATATTGAATTTTAACCTACCTATCAGGAATTATTTACCATGATCCATGAGTGTATTTATGAAATTTGTAATTCAAAGGATTTTTGTTCAAAACATGTATAAAACATTTATAATGGCACATCCACAATTAACTAGATTACATAACATTGTTTCATCATCTGTTCCCCTGTGAATTCATTTTAGGATTCAATGAAATGGAATGAAATTGAATGGAATTCCATAACCATTATTTGTGGAAAATAATAAATAAAATTAACTTAAAATTTTATGACTTCAATTTGAGGTATTTGTTTTACAAAGAAATGAAATCACTGGTAGTGATCAATTCATATTCAAAATTTTAAAATCATTAACCCTCTAAATCAGAAGTTGTACTGGAATAAATGTGAGCTAGAATACTTTATTTCACTTCACATGATTATATTATATTTTATTAATGTCAATTACCTTTTATAACTCCTAGTACTCCAGACCAAACATACCCTTATGACTCACAAGTGTTAAACTACCAACCAGTAGATAAATGTTCCCAATTGAAAAATTGTACCTCTATAATGATAAGGATCCTTCAAACATTTCCACATGAAATTCTGAAAGGGAAAGGGAAAAATAAGATGAATGTAACAGTAAATTTTCATTATTTAATAGAAATACTAAATTTACCTTGAAACTACTGTCTTATGAATTTTGAAATATTTTTAACGAAATTAAAATGGTCCTAGCATAAGTAGTTTTAAAATTGATGAGAATAAAATAAAAAATGAGTTGATGCAAGAAATTTTTTTGTTCATGGTCTTAGCCAATGCTAGTTTTATGAACTATGACATTCCACTAAAAAAGTTTTACTTTATAAAAAAGAAATTCCATTAAGATAAAATAATTTCGGGAATGAAATTTTCAAAACCTAAATGTTTCAAAAAATATTGTTTTCAATTTACATTTAAGACATACAAGAACATTTTTTACTGTAATTATTCTAGTTTTTACTTAAATTTATAGATCCATCGAAAAAACCCTTTGAATAAACTTTGTTTAACTTAAGAATTCCTGGAAAAGAGATACAACACAAAATGAGTATATTGGGGAAGATGAAGGACAAGGGTTGACTTACATGAGAATATGATCTATGTGAAGCTCTAAAAAACCGAACAGTGGAAGGAAAGAACGAAGTGAGAAAGCGGAATATTCCACTCCCCGGATACAACCCGATCAAGATGGTGTGGAAAACTACCATTATGTTTTAAATTAATGTCATATATTTATTTTCACTTTTTAGTTTTTTGAAGCATTGGTAAGGATGTATAGATAGTGAAGATGATGCAAAAATTTAAAGAAAATTGAACCTAATAAAAGGTATCATGGAAAAATTGATATGTTATAATGTTATAACAACTTTCAAAGTTTTGGAGTTTGTAAGAGTCCTTAAATAACTCTTTGTGAATAATAATATGATTTTTTTATACATAAAATCATGATAGCATAAAAAATATGTCTCATTAATATATTGGTATTTATTATTCTATAGCCTTAAATATTTTCTATATTTGATTTTATAAAAATTTGGATTTATTTTTTATTTATAAGTTACAAGATTTATGATCCAATTTTTTGGAATTTTAGAAGGTTTATATTATAAAATCATGTTTGGAAACTCCATAGTTGGAAACCCTAACATTTGGCTGCTTCCTATAGAGTCAGAGAATTTCAACTCTCACCTAAGTGTTACCCAATCTACTTGGGACTATATAACTAGATGTTAAACTGCTCTTGGTTGTTCATAAATTTATTCTTTCAACAAAATCATATCATATCCTTATTTAATAAACCCTATAGTATATTAGGTTTTAGATATTAAGGACTTTAACTATTTAGTATTAATTCTCAATCTCATTTTTTCATTCTCTTGAGGGAAACCATAAGGCTCGACATTATGATTTTTTATGGGAACATTTGATTTTCATTTTGATGGGTTAAGATGCAAGTTAACCTAGATGGATTTGGACGATGCATTGATGGAACTTGAAGAGATTCTCATTTCATTGAACATAGATGAAAAACAACATAAAGATATCAAGGTAATTTCTCAAATATATCTATAACTATTAAATCAAATTTTATAGGATTTTATAAAATAGAAACCCAATGTTGAGTTGGGGTTAAAATTGGAGTAGCTATGCATGAAGAAGAGCCTTATAAGTAAATTGCATCTAAAGGAATGTCTATTCGCCCATCACAAGGTACGTCTATTGAGAATTACTTAATGATATTGCAAGAAATTGTTTCTAATCCTGAAATGATAGATTTGAAATATGATGAGAAGGAATTAGATCTAATTTTATTATGCCCCTTTCCCACTTTATATGAGACCTTTAGAAATACAACCCTCTACAGTCATGATACAATTACTCTTTATGATGTTTATGACACTTTATTTTTGAATGAGCATATAAAATTCCTACTGGTTGGTTTTGAAGCTCAAGTAGAGGGTCTGGTTTTCATAGGGGGGATGAGTGATAGAAAATTCTATAATTCTAAAATGGGTTGGTCAAAACATTGAAATATATCCTAAGTTAGTCGACGAAATTAAATTAATCCTCAAGAGTTTGAGAAATCTTCATCTTATTATGATTTTATATTAATTGTTAAAATTTGAAACCTAAAACTTACTATGAATACTTTGAGTGAACATATCAAAACTGATAGGGAACTAAAGAATCACATTCTGGAGGGTTTTATTTCTCCCCCACCACATCTCAATTCTTTTATATGGTGTTGATGAAATTTATTTTTTTCAATAATTCATAGTTTTTTATTCATGCCACTACTAAAAAATGTTTCTAAGAACATTTTGACCATTTATCGATGTAGTGAAAGTGATGATGAAACCTTTAGAAAAATATCACCATTATATTGCAATAGAAACCATACGATACTATAAATAAGAAAATGTACCTTTCACCAATCAAATGATACAGTCGTTTCCTTTCTTTCTATGCTTGGTAATGATCGCCAATGAACAACCTACTATGTCTTCTCTTTGAGTTGTATCCATATATTTTGAAGAATCACCCAAACACTTTTTTTTGGGATTCTTCAACCTTCATGATACTCTAGTATCCTACATATATAGAAGGATAAAGGAGTAGAGATTTTTGGGGAATAATTTTGGCCAGAGATTATTTGAGTATTTCACACACATTTCCCTTGGTCAAGGCCCCTTTATATTGGCTTATAGGGATGATCCAATATCCATGAAATTACCTGTATATTTATAAACGAATGAGTAATTACTTCATTTAAATTCTATGTAACAGATGACCATTAAATCTCCCACTCTTTTAATGATATATTATATTCAAGGAATTTAGAGTGTTAACTATTTAATGTTCAGGAGGTTGAATGAGTCATGGCTTCCCAAATGTATCAAACAATTCAATACCTATCATTATGAATCAATCATATCATAAAATATGATATACACTAAAAACAAACTTATGATATCATAATATCATAAAATAAAAAATGCCCACTGACTTAATTTCATGACCTTTTACATATATGGGTCATACTTCATGACACACCCAGTCATATTAAATGATATAAATAGGTTTTTAGGGAATATTAAATTTAATATAACACTTATACTAAACCATATAATAATTTCATGCCATTTTATCTTATATTGTATCATAAATAATAACTTATGAAATAATATTCAAAACTAATTCGATATCTTCTAAAACATGTTTGGAAAGTTATAATTTACTTTACCATGTATTACATAATATAAAAAACCTTATCAAAACCTCATCCAAAAATATTTGGGTTAAATCTCTAAAATACTTCTAGAGTATCTTTCTGAGTCAAACTCAATCCTCAATCAGTCAACCACAAAGTGTGACCATGTGAACCTTTGTATTATTGATAAAAAATGAATAGATGAATTGATAAATACAAGAAGAGGGACCTTTAAAAAGTATCAGAGTTATTGAAACTACAATGGGATCTAGAATGACCATCATCAAACACATGTATCTCTATAATGGTGTCCATCTACCACTTAAAATGTTAGCATTAATTTTCCTATATTAATTTTTTCTAATACATTGAGTGACCATGGGATAAAGATCATATCAATCCCATATAGCCCCCTCAAACTTTATCGAATATATGAGTATAAAAAAATCATGTCAATAAATACATCACATGCCAGTCATCTTGAAGATGAGTAAAATGTATGACCCTAATCAAAGTATATAAGCACATCATATATACCTTATAAGTATGGTTATACATTTCCTCAAACTAGCTCAATCGATTGACCAGATTCCGTACTCATAATATGAGATGAAAAATTCCATTTTGGTTGAGCTCTAACTAATGACATGAAAAATGACATACCCAACCACACCCTAATTATATAATCCTCAATTATTGTATAAGAAATGTATCAAAGTATGTTGGAACATCAATTTTGTTTCTTTATATTGATTTTGTTTGTTGAAAATAATTTATTAGCATTGAAGTTTAAAATGGTTGTGTAGTAAAAGTGATATTGGGAAGATTTTTATGGATTTAATAAATCCATAACGTTGGTGTTACTGGAGAAAAATGTCTATAATATAGTTATTATTCCCCAACCTAAGAGTCTACACTATTGGATATGTTTTGAGTTTTCATTCTCTCTGCCAGATTCATGGTTTCTATGTCGTGGATAAGTGATTATGCCACAGTCTTGTTGCAGAAAAAATTTCCACACTTTAGGATCTATTTGTGTCATGGAGGTTTATTTTTAGGTAGGGTTAATGGTTTTTTAATCTCTTTATGCCTATATGAGACTATTCCACAACAATAAAGGTTGTTTCATGAGGAGCTATATATGGATGACTATCTGGTTTTCGTCATCTATAGATTTTTAAGGAGGCTTATACCGTGGGGCAGGATATGTTTCATAGTTTTGAATAGAATGAGACCACTAGAAATTAGTTACACCTTATAATATAGAGAGTGTTAATCTGGAAGTGTGAGTTGTTTTTTATTTCTTTTAATCCTACTGAAACTCATGTCATAAGAGATTTCCACGCCGTTGTTATTTCGGTGAGTCAAGAGGTTAGTGGAGATTGTGTTGTGGTCATGGGTAATCTTCATAGGATCCTTATGCATGAGATAAATGGACCTAGTCAAAGGAATCCACATTATATAATAGGAGACCATGATCGGAGAGATTTATTGAATCCCTCTTATGTGACGTAGTGTAGGACCCTATGTCGTGGTGTTTCTCTAGTTGGAGGATTCTATTCTGTAGAAATTGAAATCATGTCATAACCTAGATGTTATTGTATAAGAATTTATTACTTCTACCCCTGTGATAAAATAAAGTTGGTTATACTGTCCACAACTGCAAAAACATTTGTAGGAAGATCCTATGAGATAGATTCAGTAAGAAGAGATGGATCACTAACAGAAGGCAATGGGCATTTCAAATTGTGTGAAAAGTGAGTTCGGAGGGTTAGTGAGGCATCTCTATCATGTAAACCAAACAATAGTAGTTCCCTCTAATAATTTTGGTGTATGGGCACATTTCCTTTGCATTCTCCTTCAACTATCCCGACTAGGGAGAACTAAGTAAAATACTCTATGTTATTTATTTCTTTCATTGCTCATAGAGTGGAAGTAAGGGATATAAAGGAGTGATCCTCACATCAAGAAAGTAATATCATAATCAAGGATTGAAGTTTAATATTTTATGTTACCCTGATTCACCCCAGGGTAATCTTCCTTATAAGTGACAAACAATTGGTCTCAATGGTTAAAGGGTGATATCTTTCACTCCCTTAATAGCATGGCAGTGGTAGAGGTTATTAATTAGAAATGCATAAAAATTTTCAAATACCACAATTTTTAGTCATGGAACAACACAAAAAAATGTTTTTTCCAATCTTTGGGGATGGAATTTTACTTGGATGCAATTAATGGTACATCAATGAACATGGAAAGAGAATTATTATCAGAAAGAGACCACAAGGAATCAGATGCATGTGAAAAAAAATCAATGTAATAGGGGGATCCTTTTCTAACCCTATATATAAAAAGGTAATGTCCTATAAAAACTCTCATACTATGTGGGAAAAACTCTTTAATATTTTTGATGGTGATTCCAAAGTTCACGAGGAAAAGCTACAAGTGTTGTGGCATAAATATGAAGACTTGAGGATGAGCCCAACTGAATCTGTTGATGCATTTTTTTAACGTCTAAATGATCTTATGGAAGAAATTAGCAGTCTTAAAGAAAATATTGATGATAACAACATCATTAAAAGAACCCAGAGGATCATTACTCTGTGATATAATGAAAATGTTCATGTTCTTAAAGAAAAGGACCTGAAATATGTATATCTGGATAACCTTCATAGTACACTTTTCATATATAAAATGAGAAATGATGAAAATGAAGCCAGGGTGAAGGATAAATCATAGAAGGTTGCATTAAAAGTTATAAAGAAACATTATGTAAAATAATATCGAGATTAAGATAAAGTCAATGAATTGGTAAATTTCTGTTCTTCAAACCTTAAGATGGTAAAATGAAAATTCAAAGGAAAGATTCTACTTGTTGGGTTCCAGTGCAATAAGTTAGACGATCTCAATAATGATTATTTTAAAAAAAATTCAAGATTATGATGATGATGATTCTATGAAGAAACATTTCAAATGTGACAAAATATAAATAAATACACAATGGGAATTCATAAAGATGAAAAATATATTATCTCATAAAGATGAAATATTAGATGAGTAAAAATTGGATGATTTTGAGGATGGTAAGGGCATTAGAGTAGATGAATTAAAAGGTATGATTGACTAAATAGAATTTGATGATGGTGATGCTCAAAATTTTTTTGTTGGGGGAATATTTGACCTTCATGTTTAGCTTGAGGTATCCCTTGAATAACATGAAAAATTGATGGCCAAAACCAAGAAGGAAAATTAAGTTATTTATGACTCTAATCTTTGCATATAGAAGGATGAAGAAGAAAAATCATAGATAAATATAGAGATCTAAAATCTAAAATCTATAATTTTTGGAATCTCTAAAAATGAAGTCGAGCTCAAGGTCAAAGTGGAGAAATAGTTTTGAATCATATATGGCTTAACCAACACAGTGAAATAAAGGGTTAAAAGAATAGAAGAACTCAAAGAAGAAGAAGTCTTGTGTCCACCAGTCACATCACATGATATCATGAATTCTCATACACTCTCTTTTTTAAGGCATCGAGTGAGCATGGCACATGTAGTATGTCAATCCCATAAAGATGACTCAAATATTCAAGATTATATAAGTATAAACTATCCAATTTGATGAACATATCACACATTGTTCTCCTTTATGGATGATCACATCATATATCCCTCACCTGAATAGATAAGTACATTATATGAACTATTTAGGTTCATAAAAACACTCATTAATCTATCCCAATTGAGGGGCCATATTTAATAATCGAAAAATGAGAAGAAAAAATTCATCTTACTTGAGCTCCAACTGATAGTACGATCAACAACATACTCAACTACCCCCTGATTAACTAAGTATTAAGGTTTTTATAAGAAAGGTATCAAAGTATGAAGGATCTCATGCTAAGTATCTCTCCAACATTAGGTAGTATAGACTCAAAATATGATCCATGAAACCCTAGTATACCAAGTATATAGTGTATGGTAGTCCATGTGATAATCTTCATGGTCCATCCCACAAAAGAATCTATTTTGTGCTTCATAAGCATATTTTAAATCTCAAAACAAGAATCGGAATCATACCAACCATTACATTTAATCATAACCTATAATACTCCATGTTGAACATTGGTTAGGGATAACTAAAAGTTTTATATTGAGAGGTAAATTATAATTACAATTCACAAAATTTATATTAATATTTACATATATGCAGCCAACGTGAAAGAATGATAAAGTGGATATTTCCTTTTATTTGATACATTTTATATTCTTAAACTCTTTTAAGAATACATCACAAAACCCTACACAAAATCCTGTTTAGAATATCATATATTATAGGTTTATAGATCATTCTTATGTTTTCTACAATTTTTATTATTTGTTTAACTCATTACATCTATATGTAATTCTTTCCACATCTCAATGTGATCCCCTCATAAAATCTTCCCACTAAACTCTTTAGTGAGTAAAATCTATAAATAAAACACATTTGAATATTGGGGAGATTTTTGAATTATATTCCTAATGATAAAATCCTTGAACACATTCAAACTTGTTAATTCCATAACATCAAATATTACAATGTAAACTTTTGTTTTCTACTGAGATCTTTTATAAGAACATCATCATCATTCTTGGAACACATTCTATAAAACTTCTTATTTTGACTATCATATTACTTAATTTTTTAACTTTTGAACTTCTTAAGTCCAGACATACTCTCATTGTCCACTTACATACTATATTATTTTCAGAATATCATGATAAGATACACAAACTCCTTTATTTTAGGAAATAAAACTCATTTCCTTTTTTAATAAGAATATTTAACAAATAAACTATTACTTCTATATCATATATCATATTATATGTGTTTTTTTGATTTTTTCAGAAAAGATACTTTATTATTTAAAAAATACCACTAATAGGTGGAAATAAAATCTTCCATCATATTTTGATGAACATCTAGATAAAACACTTTTATCCTTGATAAATTTTTTCAACCATTTTATCCTTTTCAAAACATGTTATTGAATTCGATGAATTATAAACCATGTTTATTGAATTAACTATCTCTTTTTATTATACCAACCCTTTCTTAACAAGAAACTTCCCCTTTCATATAAAATAAATGAGTTTACTATACATAGATTTTATTTAGATTCATCGAAACTGGATATATTTCCTTATATTCAAATCTTTGATATAGAAACTTTTTTCTTTATCACTTGAATGTGAAGTAAACACTATGTCAATCTTATTAGTTGATTATATTAAGAATATAATTTAAAGTATTGTTTTTCAGGTCAATTTTTATAATAAAGATTATATTATCTATAATAAACCATTTTATCAGATGAGTATCATGTGTTGATGATATTAAATAAGGACTTTTATTAAATAGGATCCCACTAAAATGATTACCCCTTTTAACTTCAAAATATCTATTAGTGTGTCAAGATCCATATATCACTAAGTAATGAGTCCACTATGTAATTCATACCACCATATAGTTATTTAGGTAGGACATCATGCAAAATATATCATATAAGACTCTTGGATAGTTGACTGAGTAACTCTTTACACAATCCATTATAGGGATAAACTCAACTATATTCCTCTAGGATCATAACCTTTAGGGTTTCCTAGATTAGTGTAACCCAAATAAAATTTCAATAATAAGGAATGTAACCATTATTATCACCTCATTTCTTAATTTTCTAACACAAGATAATCCATGGGCACCCAACTATAACATGAAAATATCTAGTTAGATGATTCATATCATGGAAATTTTCACATTAGAATAAATTTCACACTTAGTATTTAAAGGGGATATAATCTCACCATCCTATCTATTGTTATTCCCTCTACATGTATGCATTATTCTAGTGATTTATTTCAAAATCCTATTCCTAACACTAAACCAATATTTTCAAACCATATTGATTTGTAACTCTTTACATAGCTTGTAGTTTGTGCTACTTAACCAAAAATAAAAGCCTAATATATTTACACATATCCAAATTCATCCTATGTATAAGGTTATTGAACTTATCTTGTAATGGTTTTGAATTATATGAAATTAAAAATCACCTGATGAGTGATCTCAGTGCCACATATTGAAAACCCCCAACATTCTAGAATGAGCCAAAGGCTCTCAGGCTAGTGGGAAGATTTACTAAATGTCCCTCTACCCAAGGATACTTTACTCAAGATAGATTCCAACTTATCATAACTCTAATACCTAATATTTATAAAATATATTAAATAGTTATATTCAATCAAATAACTTTAAATAAAAATTGAATTCAAGGTATGTAGTGACCCAGCCACATGGCAGCCCTCGAGGCGTTCCGCATTGCACACTGTGGAAGAGTGCATAAGCCACACATGTCGTTCAATAGGTTGGGTTGGGTAAAATGTCATATAGTTTAGAGATGATCAGGGTGGACATGGTATCAATGATGATAAGTGGAGCCAAGGTGTGGAGCACTGGTGTAGACCATGATTAGATCGTGGCTTTGGGGAGACATACCTATTACTGGATAGGTTGGTGTTTATTTCTTTGTTACCATTGCCAGGTGGGTATTTTGCCCATGTGATTTCTAATTATACTACTTTGTAAATTCATTATCCTTAGTGGTTAACATGTATATTTATATATTTTTAATCACATTTTGTTTCATATGATTTTTATATATTTTGGGGTGGTGTGTGTAGAGTACTGATATATTAGGCTAAGTCCTCCCTTTGTGAGTCGTGTGCCTACTCGATGATTGTCACCACCCCCTGGCCTATTAGAGGTGATCTTGGGGTGGAAAACTTTAATTACCACCACCCATGAGGGGTGTGAGTGAGTTGGGTCATGTAAAAGTGGTATCAAACCATATTTGGATTTTAAATTATTATTATTTCCTTATTCACTTTGTTATTTTCTTTGAGATGACTTTTCATTTGTATTTACTTTGTGGTTTCAGGGTATCCTATGAGGTATATTATACTCACACCTATATGGGAATATTTTTTATATGTGTTATGTCTTATAAAGATAATTTACAATTTGGATATGGTCTTGGTGGACATGGTATCAATGGATCTTAGTGAAGCTAGGGTGTGGAGTGGTAGCGTGGATTGTGATTGAAGCTTGGATTTGTAGATATGTGACTACTTGTGTCTAAGTCGGTATTTTTTTCTTTGTAACTATTATTTAACACGTATTTTTACCATGTAATTTCTAGTTGTACTACCTTGTGACTTCATGGGTCTTAGTGGTTAACATGAAAATTTGTACTATTGTTAATCTCTATTTGTTTCTAAAATTTATTATATTGTGTGTGGTGGTCTGTGTTTATTAAATATACATTAGGATAAGGCATCACATTGTGATAAGTGGGCCCACTCAGTTCTTGTCACTATCCCATGGCCTATTGAAGGCGAGATTGGGGTGGAATTCTTGATTTACCCCCACCCAAGAGGGGACCTGATGAAGTAATCATAGAAATCTAGATCTAATCATGAATTTCACCCACTACTAACATCTCCTAGAACCACTAATATTTTCTAACACTGTTCCCCCAATGTCACCACTAATAATAAACTTTTTGAAATTCATTCTATCTCTACTTACACAAATAGAATCTTCAACCTATGCATAGACTACACATACACAATACATGTGTACATACACAATACATGTGTGAGTATAAACATGCCTAGTAGCAGTCACCGAAAACAAATAATGAAATACTAATAAAAAAGGCAGTATAAAGATCCTAGAACCCACAAAGGTACTCAAAGAGGTTTGGATCAACTTATTCCCTACCCACAAAGTTTTGTTATGTTCATCTTACATGAATTTAGGAACACATAGAGTACCAAAAATCACATACAGTCTAAAGTTGATAGCCTTGTTGTAAAAAATGCCTCAAAATAATTCCTATGGTACCTAAGGAGACACAATTATAGAGGTATCCTATCTTCCCATCCTTACCTTCACATCACCACTAAAAACCACAATAAGGGCCCACTACTCACTAAAGTATGAGTGTCATTTGAGGGGGGGACCAGAACCCATCGTCAGTAAATAGCAACAATATCATCATCCTAGACATCAAGGATTAATACCAGCCAGGTCAAAACTGACCTCCACTTCCAAGGATTCCAGCATAAACATTTGGAACACCAAATAGGGATTTCAAACTTA
Source organism: Viscum album (assembly GCA_963277665.1). Classification (NCBI taxonomy): domain Eukaryota; kingdom Viridiplantae; phylum Streptophyta; class Magnoliopsida; order Santalales; family Viscaceae; genus Viscum; species Viscum album. The sequence goes on along the minus strand of OY728151.1, from coordinate 1,327,498,807 downwards.
TTGATTTATGCACTGCTCATTAGGGGATTGCTAATATCTAAGGCTTTGGATAGGTGGGAGATGGTTTCTATTAACAATACTTCTATTTCTCATGGAATTTCTCATTTGGGACATCTTAAGGCCAAGTTATATTATAGATACTAATGTGGTGTAGCTAATGATCCACTGAAATTGATCAAATTCTTTGGGAACATGCATATTCAACCTGTTCAAAGGATTCTTATCTAGAAAATCTCAAAGGATTGGTTGCCTACTGAGGATTCAATTAGGAAAGAAGGTCTTCTAGTTGCTTTAGTATACTCTATTTGTGAATTTAATAACGAGTGTTTATTTCATATCCTTTTAGAATGTAACTTTGTTAACTCCTTATAGAAACATGTTTTTTAATAGTTTTAAGTGGGTTTTGAAACTAATACAGATTTTCACTATTTTTTTAATTTTTCATATAGCTTGGAGATAAGTAAACAAATCTCTAATATATTGATGACATCCAATGTCTATTTCTTTTATTATGTTTGGTTTACAGTGAGCCTTATAAGTTTTGGGGGTAAAATGACTCTTACCAAGGTGATTCTTGTAGATATAATTAATGATTTGAAGAATACTAAAAAAGTTCAATATGAGCCCATGTGTAATTATATGACTGACCGTTACATTAAATAAACCATTGGGTCAGTGGGTTATCAAGGAAACCACTGAAATGTTCTTCTGGGAAATGAATATCATCTTGGCCATACTGGATCAAGGTAAATATTGATAGAGAGTCTATGGGATTACCTGACCTTGAAGGATGTGGTGGCATCTTCAAAAAATATTGAGGCTTTATTAAAGGGTTTTTCTATCAATTTATTTGTAATTTTATTGATTATAAAGTATAGTTACTAGCAACAATTACTAATTAAATATGATAAGTTTCATAAGTGATATCATCTTTTGATTGAAAGAAACTCCATATATTATGTATATGCCCTTAAATACCACACACTTGTAGTCCCAGGGACCACTATTTTAGCCTGGATTAAATGTATTAAATCACTAGAGGTGATTCGTGTCAATATTTCCCACTTGTATAAGGAAAGTAATATGGTGGATGATGTGATACTAAATAAAGCTATTGAGGAAAAGTCTCTTATAGGTCTTTTTATCTCATGAACTTGTACTTGCACCAGTCCAATTTTTCTGGTGAAACATATACTCATGTTCAACACTCTCCTTGGTAGTATTCTCCTCTCTTTTTTAATAAATTCCAAAGTTATGGATCATTGAACTAAAGCCCAAACTGTTTCTAATAATTTATATAAAACTGTAATTATATCAGAACGAGGAAAGGAAATAATGCATCACCCCTTCCCATCACTCCAATCAAGGTGACACCCCTATTACTTTATTGAAATTTATTATTATTATTATTATTACTATTTGTTAAACCCTATTTTTATTATTCTGGGTATTTCCGAGTCCCACGTCAGAATACTCCATCGTGTATTTCTTTTTCTCAATCTATAAAAGAAGGTCCCTACCTCACCTTGAGGCAAGGATAATTCCTCCTCTATATGGTATCAAAGGGAATATCCCATTAATTTTTTTTCCAGTGGACCCCCAAACCTGCTTCCCTCCCAGATCCCACCCTACCCAGTGCCCCTCTCAGCTCCTACGCTACGTGGCTCCCCTCCCGTCACCCACCCTACGTGGCGCCCCTCCTGCCTCCCGCCCTATGCATCTCCCCTCATGGCACTCCTTTCGGATCCCGTCTGATGAAGAACACCACCTCCATCGTGCCTCCCACCTCCTCGCCTCGAGTGGCCCTCTGTCCCTCGGTAACTCCCACATCGCATCCTAGCGCCCCTCCCATCTTGCTTCCGATGCGACTCTTGGATCCCCTCCCACTTCACATCCCAATGGCCCACAATAATCGGCTCCCACCTCACTCACGACTCCCCTCCCTAATTCAACCTCCCACTTCAACCCTCCTCTCTCATCACAACCCTCTCCCAGTGGCACTCCCGACTCGTGGCACCCATCTCGACCTCTCGATTGCTCATCCCAACACCCTACTCACCCTGTTGAATTCCTCATCTAGGCATGATCGGCCACCTCCTTGCCATATTGGTAGCATCCCTACCCATGTTTGGCCTCCCTCCATGTCAGACTCCTTGCACAGAAACCCAAAATGCTTCCCTCTCAATGCAGATCTCCTCCTAGAACCGACTCCCGTATGTGATCTCTATCTGATGGACCTTCGATGATGGTGCCCAACGATCTGCCTCTTCTAGACACAGTTCCCTCTAGCTACCGAATGACAACCTATCCCAGTGGCCTCCTAGCTTAAATCGGCCCCACCTCCCTATGGCCTCTCATTGCGATATCCAGGCCCTCATAGGTTATCCCACTCAACGAACAACTCATCTCTCCTGACATCTCTCATTTTTTTCAACCTCCCACAATCTGGTTGGATTCCTAGTAGATTCTCTTCCACTACCTCTGATGAAGTCTCTAGGACTCCCAACCCCTCCTTCACCATGTTCCCCCATCTCCCCCATCCCTCCTCAGTAATTCCTTACCCGCCTTAATCATGGTATCCCATCTCCCGCCCTCCTCGATAGTCTCTCATCCCACCTCCATCGATTTCCCAACCCCCACCTGAGAAACTATCCTCTTCTCTAGCCACCAATACTCAGATTGATGGCATTGATGCCTCTATATCTCATGGAACTCTAGCCTGGATGCTCGACTCTAGTGTGTCCAAACATCTCACAGGGGATTCTGGTATGTTCACTACCTACCATTCATCTACTACTTCTTCTACAATCACTGTATCTAATGGATCAACAATCCCCATTACAGGAATTGGAACATGCCTTTTGACCCCATCTATTAGCCTGCCTCCAGTCGCTCATGTTCCTCACAGCTTGTTTAATCTTCTCTTCATCAGAAAACTCACCTAAGAATTAAATTGTGCTACTATTTTTACATCTTCTAGTTTTGTATTTTAGGAGTGGTCGAAAAATCAAGAACATTGATGAGGTCATCTTAGGGATGGGGTGTACATACTTGATATCCCACAACCTCTTTCTTGCGCATCCACCTTAGAAAGTTCCTTTGACCTTCATTCTCAACTTGGTCATCTGCTGGCTTCCGTCCTACAAAATCTTTGCCCCTAATTTATCCCCCACATTTCCTTCCATTTTGAACCCTAAAAGTTTTCTAAACATAATCGGGTGACATATGTTCTTCGATTGGACCCACATGCAGCGAATGATTTTGAAATTTTTCATTCTAATGTATGGGGTCCTCGAAGGGTTCCTAGATAGTCTAGATACCATTATTATATATCCTTTATAAGTGACTACTCCCACATGACATGGCTCTACCATCTTCGTGATTGGTCGGAAGTGTTTTCTACCTTTTATACCTTCTATATTGAGATTTATTCTCAATTCTATACCTACCTGAAATTTCTCCACTCCAAAAATGGATGGGAATAATTATAAACTCACTTTCAACAATTTCTTAAGGATAAAGGCATTATTCACCATACATTCTTCCCCGATACACCTTAGCAGAATAGAGTGGCTGAGTAAAAACATCACCATATTCTGGAGACTGCTTGTTCCCTCCTATTCCACATGAAGGTGCCTCTAAAATTTTGGAGCGATGCCATCCATACTTTTAATACCTCCTAAAATTCCTCCCTTCTTCTATCCTTCAGGGGGAGACTCCATTTCAGACTCTATTGTCTTCTCTCCCTACTCACTCACTTCCACTCCAGGTGTCTGGATGTCTCTGTTATGTCTGTGAAACTTGTACTAGTCTCTCCAAGATCTCTCCTAAATCCCTTCACATCATATTCCTCAGTTATTCCCACACTCAGTACGGATATCGATGCTTCTATCTGGACCTATGGCGGTATATCATCTGTACTGATGTCTCATTTGTTGAGACCTCACGATTTTCACTTCCCCCTCCCCATATCGACACTGCCATTGATGATTGTCTTCCTCTCATCATACATCATCCATTGGTGTCTCCGCCTAGTGATCACCACTTTGGTATGTTCTGCTCTAGACATTCATTGATTGCACCCTCATCTAGGCCGAGGACACTATATTCCTTGCTTCATCAGATTCTCTTTTCTCGGCACTAGATGACTTTCCCATTACACTTCAGAAAGGTACGCATTATTTCCAGACTACTCATCTATTTACATCTTCATATAGAGGTATGTCATCTTTGAAGAGGATATCGATTCCCCACATAGTTAGCAAGGCCAAATCTAACCTAGGGTGGATATAAGCAATGTGAGATGAATTGTAGGCCCTATAAGACAACCATACTAGGTATTTGGTCCCCATTCCAGCAAGAAAATAGGTAGTTGGAAGAAAATGTATTTATATAGTCCTACTTAATGTCGATGGAACTCTCCATCATCTAAAAGCCTGCCTTGTGGAAAAGGGATTTACTCAGAGCTATGGTATATACTATTTTGATACCTTCTCTCTAGTTTCCAAGATGGCCTCCATTCGATTATTCATCTATCTAACTGCTCATCATCATTGGACCCTTCATCAACTAGAAATCAATAATGTCTTCCTCCATGGATTTCTTGAGTAATAGTTTTATCTACAGTATCCCCCCAGATTTTGGGCCTCCGGAGCCGACTACCAAGTCTGTCAACTTCATCGCTGTCTATATGACATCAAGCAGTAAACTCATGATTGGTTTGGATGATTTAGCATCATCTTCACCAACTTTGGGATCTCTCACAATATGATGGACCACACCATGTTCTATAGGATGACATCCACCAGCTGTATCCTCTTGGTAGTGTATGTGGATGATATCATCATCACCGAGAGTGACTCCACTAGAATATCCCACATTAAGGGGAACCTTCACCATCACTTCCACACCAATGATCTCATCCCTCTCACATAATTCCTTGTAATTGAAGTCTCCCATTCTCTAGACTTCATCTTTCTCTACCAATGGAAATATGCTTTGGATATTCTGTAGGATACTAGATTGACACATGCCACCGCCATTGAAACTCCTCTTGAGCCTAGGGAACGGTCTCTCTATGACTCCTCATAACCATATTCACACCCAAAGAAATACCATCGACTGGTGGGAAAACTCAGTTATCTCACCATGACTTGTCTAGACATTACCTGCACTATTGTAAAAGTGATCCAATTCATGGATCATCTGACCATCTATCAGTGGGATGTTGTCCTACGCATCACCAAATACATCAAGAGAGACCCTAACCATGGTCTTCTCTACTCAAAAAAATGGTCATATGAATATTTAGGCCTTCTATGATGCTAACTATGCATGTTTCCTTGCTACCCAGAAGTCTATTTTAGGGTTTGTCATTTTCTTGGAAGGTAACCTCATCTCTTAGTGCAGCAAGAAATAGACAGTTGTCTCTAGATCCAACGTGGAGTTTGAGTACCACTCCATGGAAACCATCACTACGAAGATCATTTGGCTTTTTCATGTCCTCCGGGATCTTGGATTTCCTCCACTAAAATCTTCTCATATCTGGTGTGGCAATCAGACAACCACAAAAATTGCTTCAAATCCCATGTTCTATTAACGCACAAAGCATATTGAAGTGGACTGTTACTTTATTCACCAACATCTCGAGCACAACCATGTTAGAATTAGACACATCCTGATGGTGGATAAATTTGCCGACATCTTCACCAAAGGCCTCCCATGGGCTCGCCTGGCCTTTCTCAGTTCCAAGCTAGGCATCCACAGCATCTGCGACCCAGCTTGAGGGGGAGTGTGTATGGTCATGTCTGATGTCATATTTCTTTTGTGAGACTTATGGGCCAAGTTGTTCATGTCCATCTTGAGGGAGAGTGCTAAACCCTATTTTTATTATTCTAGGTATTTCTGAGTCCCACATCAGAATACTCCATAATGTATTTCTTTTTCTCAATCTATAAAAGAAAAAATCTACCTCACCTTGAGGTAAGGAGAATTCATCCTCTACACTATTATTATTATTATTATTATTATTATTATTATTATTATTATTTTCATTAATTATTCATAAAATCCCCCACATGTTCCTTATTCTCAATTAAAATTAGCTACAAATGTGACTGACCTCAAGATACAACTGTTAGCCACCATAGGCGACCGATCTCTTTCCATCGTTGTCGGATGCTGCTACGTCGGGCCACCGTCGCCACCCAAAAATCATGTTGTCGCACCCTAGACACCCATTGACACCCCAATCTACTAATGTATCCCCCCTACCCCCCACTATCACTGCCACCTAGTCTCATGACCAATCATCACAATCCCATTAAGTTGTTTTTTTCACCCAAGATCCCTCGAGTGAGACATCCACATGCCAGTATGCACATGAATAAAAAAAAGGGAGATGGGAGATAGAGTGTGTGTGAGAGAGTAGAAGGGGGTATGGAGGGATGGAGGGAGGTGAGAATAAAGAATATAGAATACTTTTTCCACTCCTCATTGATCTGTATTTGATCTCACACAAGACAATAGTGTTAGATATAAATTTTAATCGACTGTATTTGAAGGATTCATGGAACGGTATATTTAGGAATCACGAATAGAAAATATGGATCCTTGAACAAAAATGATAATAGATGAAGAATGAATATTATGGGTTAAAAATAAAATCCCATGGAATGTGGTTCAGGGAACATAAGAACCAAAATTCAATAACCACAATGAGAATTTTGGATGAATATTTAAACCAACCAATGCATGACATCCCACAAAGACCAAAGGTATTCTAAAATCATATCCAAATATAAATTCATAAATAATGAATTGAAATGAAATAAAAAATCCCTACCTAAATGGATAATCATCGTATTTTCAATCCATCATCATAGTTATGGACCCGTTCATCACTGTCATGAAATTTTATCATTGGCATCACCATGGATTTGATCCCACTCCTTCGATCTAACATCATCTCCACCCAAAATATTGTCTCTTCACACCCTCTACAAGGTTCATGATAATGATGAATGGATAACCCTAAAGAAATTCTATAATAGGTGGTATAAATAGAGGACTAACTCTAGTTATCCAAACATAAATTAATTAATTAAGTACTAATTAATTTTATTAATTTATCACTAAAGTTCCAAAGTATCTGATAACAACTTAGAAGGGGGGTTGAATTAGTTATTCAATTTTTATAAGTTTCACAACTTTTAGAAAAGTAAAACCTACAACCTATTAATTTTAATTTCCTTATCATATTTTAGTAAATACTTATGCATGAAAAAGTAGGAAACCAAGTAAAAAATATAAGATTTAAAAGGTTCAAGCTCAGTGTGAGAACCTAGATCCTTATCATAGTCACTCTAGTGGGTCAATGTAAGTTCATTTTTAAGAATAAATGAATAGAAATTGTGTAAAATACCATTAGACACCTTTTATATCCTGATAGGAATGATTATACAAACTCTAGTTAGTTTACAAATTTCTCTTATAAACATTTGATCCAAAAAAATTATAAAGACTTTGTTCAATATTCTCTACAAAATTTCCTTAGTCTGATGACCCTAAGTCCAATTGCCTTTTGTATGATGATGACAATATGATTGACTTAGTCCGATCGACTCAATAAAATGAACTCATTATAAATATGAATTACTCAAACTTTTCTCAATTTCTCAGTATGATCTTCCTCAGTCTAATATTCTCAGTCAGGTAAACAAAACTTCTAGGTGTTTAGTCTTCTTCTGAGTTCTCAGTCTGGAAAGAAAACATGACAATAATTCTACAACGCTCCACCTTTTTCACTCTAGTAATTTTTTTTGCAAAGTACAAATTTACTATGCTTATATTTATAGGTTACTCAAAATAAAAAAGGTGGGTAATTAAAAAACATTTCCCAATTTCTCAAATTTCATATATTTGAAAATATCTCACATTTAAACTTCAACATTGACTACATAAAACCTTTTCATGATTTCTTTGATATCAATCTTCTCAAATATACTAACTCTTCTTCATTCCAAGGTAACTTATATTACAATAGTTATTATTTAGTTCACTAAAATCTAACTATTATCCTCTACTCATTACGCTCTGAATATCTTCCTCTACTCACAATAATCTGATTATCTTCCTCTACTCATTATGATCTGCCTATCCTTATAACAGTCAGTATGATTGACTTTCCTCCTAAAAGTCAGCCCGACTGAATTTCCTCATAAAATTCATTCTTATGGAATCCTTAGGATAATAGAGAATTCTAATTATGATATAATTCTCATTAAAATGGAATTTTCATTACGATAGAAAGTATTCAATGGTGACTCCACTTAAAAACTTTGAAATACTTTAAACCATATAAGTTATTACTCATTAATACTTATGATGAATTATGTGTCTGATACCTCTAGATATGATGAAAATTTTTTCTTGATCTTTGGAACTGATACAATCTTTATGATTTCTCCATTTCTTCAAAAGTTTTTATCATCATAATGATTCATGATTTAGGAGAACTTCACGACCGAAAAATAATAATCAATATTTTTAAAAAAGTTTGAAAACTTTCTAACTCCTGAATTCAATTTATTAAAACATCCTCTTCCTCAACATGAAAACTTCTTCCCTCAGTAACTTCTGACATTCTAACTCAAAAACTTCTTTGTTTCTCTAATTACGGAAAAGTCCAACTTCTGGAAATCAAAAATTTCAACCTCTAATTATTTTGGATATGATGATATGATTATTTGATTAATCACTCTCTTTTACTCACTCTGTAGCTTTTGACTTTATAAAAAACATGGATTCTAATGAATCTTGAACTTCATGTTGATGGATATGAGTATGATGTTGTGTCTAATCAACAACTTTATAGAACTTCCATATTCCATATTCCTTACAAATTCTGCATCCATTACTACTCAGTATTAATGTTTGAGTCCGAAAAAAAACTTTTCCAAAGATAAAAAACTGTTTACCCCTTTATGATTAGGTTCAAACATTAAATAAACATTCAACATTCTTACAAAAATGAAATTATGATGGACTATGTATGATCTTGAAGAACAAAAAAATTCTGTTACAAGGTTAGTTGTCAACAAATACAAAAAAACAAAATAAAGGTGTTTCACCCACTCACAATGAATCGATCCTAGTGACAGGATAAAAACTCCAAATATAACTCTATTAGGAAAAAACCTCTATTACAGATGCAACCATAGCATTAGTTTTTTTAAATAATGCATTGTTTAGGAGATATAAGAATTTTATCACAATTACACACGTTTAAACTAAAAAAATCTATTTGTTTATACTTGATATATTTTTATTGAGGCCCTTGCATTCACATAATTACACTCCATCTCAACCTAGGGGTATGAAATAGACCCTAAAATCAACAAAATGATGAGGTATTTTTTTCAAAGTCATCTACAAGGGTTGATTTTTCATTTTACCTCTATATAGGTCCTTAGTCTCTGAAACTAAAAATTTAGTTATTTCTTAAAGGGAAAAAATCCAAGTCTCTATATTCCCAAGATTAATACTTTTTTTCCCTTAAAAGTAAATAATAGGATTTACGAGCCAAGGCAACTAATGAAACATTATATGGAAAAAAACTCACCATCGCACACACTTCCTTTATCTTTAGGGATCAACCCCTAAATGAGATTGACACACCACTGCCAAAGAAGGGAATACCCTTCCTCATCACTAATGAAATCAACTCAAAGTAATCTCAAAAAAATAACTTGATGAAAAAATGCATCCATTCTATATGTCTTACCAAGACTCAACACCGAAATCTGTTTCTCCTCCAAAGGGATCTATAACACATGAGAACAAATAAACCCATAGAACATTGAAATTCACCCCAAAATGGTCCATCGTCAAGGTTATCACCACTAGAAGTTCCTTGGTCCCCTCCTTTAAAGAGTAATATTGATGATTTGTATATAAGAGAAACCCATAAACATAAAACTCAACACATAGTGCTTTAAAAAATTCCACACTAGCACTAGATGAGTTTTATAGTGGAAAACTCTCATATATCTATGTCATTTACCATATCATATCTTGACTGCAATACACAGGTACATTTGTCTCTAAATCATGAAAAAAGTTGATATAGGCCTTCGTTACTAATCTTAACATTCATGGGAATCCACTATCCACATCCTAATCCCAAATAGGATTTCATTCACTATTGAGTATATCCTAGTTTCTTTTTTCATTATTCTTTCATGGAATTTAACAATGATTTCCTCAGGAACAACACTATATTCATTCAATTACTTAGAAACACACCCATTCACATCAAGTGGAACAATCAACCATAATCCAAAGTAGAAATTTTTGAACATTTAAATGAACCTAATTTATTTTCTCCTAAATCCAGTATATCACTTGATTGAGTGACCCAAAATCCATAACAACTCTAGGAATCCTCTTCCACCATAGTATAACAAGAATTTCCATCAGATGGGTACACCCATGAAGATGCACTAAACATAACACACTGAGGGTCATGCCCCACTAGGGTTGTTTTTTATTAGAATTATAATTCTAATATTCACTATAGATGCTAAGGGAAAATCACTTTCCACTTGGGGAAAAGATAAATGTTCTCACCACCTTCTGGAAATCCCTTCAAGTTTAATACTTAAGAACATTCTATTACACATTATTACTAATTTGACATCACTATTGTAGTCCTCTCATGCAAAAAAGGAAAGAATGTGGGCCACCACTATCGACTGAATGTGAGAAATGAGTCTCTCTATAAAATTACCACTGCTCTGAAGCTAGTGGATCATGTGCATGCTCCTTCATCAGGACAAAAATTACTCTTCTAGAAGCATCAATTATCATGAAGCTGTAGCATCACCAATATCTCACCAACCGCCTAAACTTTAATAAAATGAAGACCAGTGATACTCTAAGAATTTTTATCTCTCACTATGATAGTTTATTACACATCCAATACTAATGAGGTATGGTTAAATCATTTTATATACACAAAATTGGCTCCTTTACAAAATAATATTGGGAGGATTCTATATCAGAGCCTTGTAAACGTCACTTGGGAGATCATCATTACACTTAAAAATATTCAAACGTTATCCACAAAATACAAGTTAATTCACACATCATACCCGCTATAAGGGTTATCTATGGGTCACTATTTGGAATCATTCATGAATTCTTCCACATTTACAGGGGAGGAATATTCCCATTCATTTATATAGTGAATAAATCAATACTTACCAATTGAAAGGAAAATTTATTCAACTTAATGTGGGTGGGATCTTCTTACCACACCTAAGGGGATCCCACTCGGTGCTGGACAAGGACCTTGCCTCATAATCAACTTCTCACCACCACATAATGCCAAAATTAGAACCCTTATAATATCATGATATGTATTATTGAACCTTATCTCATCCATAAAGGACTATCCAGAAAAATATCATTCTACACTGAGGATTGGATCACTTCACTGAAAGGGGTGAGGGAACGATGATCACCATCAGTGGAAATTTTATAACCAATATGTTTCTATCTAGGAGATCCACTAGAATCTATAACTTCTGAATCTCTGATGATGAAAAAATAATTTTTATATGCACCTTCCAATATAAGGGTCCATGAAGAGAGCACATAGATCATTCTCATAACTATATCTTTTGACACCCAACCTTAACCATCCATCACATGCATCTTCCTACAACTCTAACTATTATCACTCCACATTAAATAAGAATTAACCAAATATGGTGATTACAAGAGTTGACTGATGAATTATCCATACTTGATCCTTTTACAAAAAACTCCTCAATAGATAATAGGTCCTAAAATAGAGGTTCCCAGACTTATCACTATCTCCAATGTATAGGTCCATCTATTACACCATTCTAGCTACCTTCAAGTGAAAATATAACCTGCTCCCACCATTGGGATAAAACTCAGCCAAGAATTTTTCCACTTTCCATTACTTACCAAGGGATCCAATTATATAAGGTATTGTATGAAAACCATACCATATCTTGTAACCTATTCCTAATAAGACTCCACCCAGTCAACTAAACTCAAAAAATTCGATCATGAAACATTCCCAGGGAACACTTCACAGGATTTTTAGGCCTCAACATGTATCCAAACATAATCGAATAGAGGATTTAAAATTCCTATATAAATATCCTGCTTGAACAAGGGCTCAAACTCTAACCATGGTAGAAAAATATCATCGTGGGTACAAGGAAATGTCAACCACTGATGTCTTAACACACCATATACAAATCTATATACATAAATTGATATATGGTTAGTAAAAGTCCAATCCAGATGGAAACATGAGTCTCAAACTTTATCCAATCCTTTACCACACAAGTATCATGATAACCTTATAAAATAATGAGTTATATTCCAATGAAAGGAACACAACATACTAATTATATGGTTATTCACATCCAACTCACCAAAAAACACCATCCTCTATATGAGAATAATCCAAACTAAGTGAAAATGCTAGAGGAACAACATCAAATTTTGGAAATAATATCTCTAAACCAAGTCATGGAAAACGTCTCATCTCCCCTATGGAATCATAAAGATAACCCACACATTGTTAGACAACAAAAAATATATCAGGGAATCACAAAAAAACAAGTGTATAATAGAGTTTATGAGAGAGAACCCACACCTCATCAAATGTTACACAACTAATGAGGGTGGAACAAAACAACTGGGTGTAGCACACAACAGATGATAGAAAACCCTTGCCTTATCAAATGACTCATAACTGGAGAGGGTGTATTTTTTTCCACATGGGTTTTTATGATTTATCTTTATTATAAACTCTTATTTATTTTTTTTAGGGATGAAAATATTTTATGGTGGGGTGTATGTAGAGACCAAGGTTTTTCTTGATTGAGACTTAGCTCAATTTTGAGTTTCAAATATCTGGGACATACCTAGGGGTAAAACGGTAAATTTTACCTATAAGACAACCTCAAAAAAATAATATGATGGTTCTATTGATTCTAGGGTATGTTATTTATCCCTAATAGAGTAGTTGAATTGTATGTGTGGAAGGGCCTTAATAAAAATATATGAAATATAAAAATATTGTTTTTGGTCTATGAATATGTATTTATCATGAAATGCTTGTAACAGTTAAAGGATTTATGAAAAGGGAAATATGATATTATAATTATCACCAATATTGGGGTATTACACTAGAAGAGATATTTAGAGTTCACATCAGGTCATTGGGGTTCAGTTCATTACAGGTGAGTGATTAAATTAATTAATTACATTTAGTTAATTAATTTATAACATAACCCTTGAGGGGACACCCTATTTAATCCCTGTTAAGTTGTCTCCCTAGTTTGATATGGGTATTTGTGGGACCTCCTGATGGTTTAGGTGATACCATTTGACATCATCCTTGGTATGGCCTGACTATTGATTATTCATTCTCAAAACTAATTTCGATGGAGAGTGATATTTCTATAAGCTGATGGGATGAGATTATCTTTTATGGGTGAGAGGGATATCTACTTGAGATAGGTAGGACTCATGTTTAGTAAGATATAGTTGATCATGTATCAGTTATCTAGTCTGAATCAGGGTGGAATAGAAACTTTGGGCGATGAGTTTCCTATGGTAGTGGAGGAGCATGCAAATGTTTTCCCATAAAAGGCACCAAGTCTCCCCCTCAATGTGGGGTTGATTTTTTCATCGCCTTTCAACTTGGTACTACTTGAATATATTTATTCCCCTATTGGATAGCCTTATAAAAGATCAATTATCTTTGGGTAAAATTAGAAAACCACATAGAAAAGGGTTTTATTGGACCCTATGTGTATCCTTGTAATGACCCAAACATTTTGAATGATAATTGTTTTTTTGAAAATGTTTGTTATATTATATTATACATAAAATAAATAAATCCCTCTAATAATTATGTGAGTATATTTTGAAATATGACCATCGATTTTTGATCATTATATGATCATTGGTTAATTATGACCGTTGGTCAATATGACCATTGAAAACTACACTCATAAATAATAATTTTAACGTTATAATTATTGTTTATAAGTAGAAATGACAATAGAAAATTAATGTAGAAAGAAGAGTCGATGGCCTCATCCAGTAGATTTGTGTCATACAAATCCATTTTTTCTGAATTTTAGAGATAGGTAGAATCATTAGGCTTCACTGTTGATTAATCTCAAACAAATATTTAACATGTTAATCTTTAATGAAATCACCTATAGAGACGTTCAAGTTAATAGAAATGACAACTTAGATGATGTTAGCCAAGCAGCCCCATGAATCTATCATCATCACACACATTAACCTTAGATCATATGTAGGTTTTATAAGGGTTTATGTTATCAGGAATTATTTACTTAATGTGTAATCCCTTCATATAAATAAAATTTATATTCCATTATTTCCATTTTGAGAATTGTTTTTCCTAAAAATATGAAGATTTTGATAAATTGATTTTTTGAATAGAAATTATACTTTTCAGAAAAGATATAATTATTATAATAAAATAATAAATTATTAATAATGTATATTTTAATGAAATAGTTTGATTAAAACACTCTTATTTAAATTTAAATGATAAAATAATTTTTTTTTTCAAGTTTCATAAATTTTACTATTCATTTTACTGTGCATTTTCTATCCGCTATTGTTTTCAATAAATAAGGATTTTTATATTTAAAATTTAAATTCCTCATACATAGTGAATTATTATGATAAAATAAAAATTATTTTTTAAATCATCACATCGAAATTAGGTTTGGATTAATTTATGAGAATTTTCTAAAATAATGTTTTTCTAGTGAATAGTAAAAACACATTTTTGAGTTTTCAGTATATTTAATAACATCACAATGATGTATTATGTAATATAAAATTAATATAGACTATTTTGGATTATAATAAATTAATAGGTGTCCCAAGTGGCCAATACAGAGGGAAAATACCATTGGAAGGGCCATGGGTTTGAATTTACCACTACCTAGGTGTCTAAGGAAATCAATAAAAAAATATCTCACTTTTTCTATAAATACCCACTCATCTATCCATAATCTTTCATTGTAAATTTATCCTCCACGAAACTATAATAGTTTTACCTCTCAATGAGTCCACTCATAGTGTCCTCAAGCCCCCAAGGTCCCAATCATTGAGTTTTAAGACTCGGTCATCAAGGTAAGGGAAATCTCAACTTCTTTTTTCCTTTCAAGTTCCCTTTTTATATGGTATGTTCTCAAGCCCCCAAGGTCCCAATTATCTTGTCTTTAATCATTTTTTTAGAACACCATTATTTTGATATTAAACTCATTTCTTTTATTCTCCATAGGTTATTTCTCACATTAATTAATACATATGAAGGGTGTTCCCTGATAGCACTCCAATGCATTGGGCTAAGAATTTAATCTCTAGATATGACATGTTTTATGATACCTTGGTGATTATACTTGGTAATTTTTATGACACCATAGTGATAAATCTTGGTGATATTCTTATGAATGACTCAATTAAATGTCATAGTATCATTTACAAGTTATAATTCATGTTCTTATTATTATGATATGACTCTCTCATGCATTTTTGTATTTCTTCAAGATATTATTGATATTCCTCAAGATCACAAGTAAAAAGTTTCCCTTAATGGGAATTATGCTCACCTTTTCCTTAAATGTATATCCCCAGATTATGAGATGCAGTAAAAGTACTTATGATGAACCAATAAAGAATCCTTTCAAGTTATTTAGAAGAATGATTTATAATTAATAAAAGTACTTAATATATATTCATTTTTAATTTTTTTAAATAATTTATATGATCAATAAAACTTGTACATTTTTTTAATATTTATATACATTTTTAATTATTCAATTTTACTCATTTTTGAAAATCATGCATTTAAGATTGTATATTCATTAATAAGGTTAATTGTTTTTAATTTTTTAATAATTAATTAATTTTTAATATATATTCATTTAATATTTTTTATTTTATTTTAAATAATTTTTATTATTTCTAAAATTTAAAAAGTTCTCATAAAACCTACATATATCATTGCTATAATATTAGTGCTTCTAAATATAGGTTTTATCAGCTATAATTTTAGCGTTCATAAAGATAGGTTTTATCAGCGTGAAATTTAGCATTGATAAAACCTATCTTTTTAGCGGTTATTAATTTCACACGAATAAATAAATATTATTTTATAATATTTATATATTCTACCTTAATTTTATAGATTATGATTTTGAATAAATATTTTTATAATATTAAAATATGTTATATTAAAACTTATAATATGTATTCAATTCAGTTAAAATGAATTTTATATAATGTATAAATATAACTGATTATACATTATATATTTATATTTAAGTCATTTAAAATGTATATTTATATAATAAAAGATGCATTTATATTATAATTAAGAACATAACACATTATATATTTATAAATAACAATCCAAGAGTCAGCAGATGTTTTGTGTACCACACATTGACATGCTTTTCTCGTGGGTTTTTTATTGTTCTATATACAAATAAAATATACATATAAATAATGTAATTAAAAAATGGTTCATGTGCCTTAATGATATCAAAACACATTGAACAAAAAAATGAAAAATAAACTATGGAAAATAATGGGGAGGAGAAATAATAGTGAAAGTAATGACAACATTGAAATTAGTCAATGTTAGTATGTGGACTCGTTAGGTGTATATACACACACACATGAGCTGAGGATTACTAGAATCCATCCTTTCTCTGAGTTTTTGTTTCTATGGCAAATGAGAGTTATGGTTGACAAAAGAAAGATTCATTGGTCGAGCATGAAGATGAAGTTAGTGTCCCTGAATAAGGTTCTATATGAGGTTTTCAAACCCCCCTTCTATGCTACATCATGTTGCGTCACATAAAACCTTATCTAGGGACACTAACTTCTTCTTCATGCTCTAAAAATGCATATATATTTTTCAACCACAACTCATATTCCCCGTAGACACAAAAACTCACAGAAATGATTGATTTTGGTAAACCTCAGCCCACGTGTGTGTGTATATACACCTAACAAGTCAACATACCAATGTTGACTAATTTAAATGTTGTCATTACTTTCACTATTATTTATCCCCCCATTATTTTCCTTAATTTCTTTTTCATTTTGTGGTTCAATGTGTTTTGACCTCATTAAGGGACTGGGGTCGTTTTTTAATTACATTATAAATACGTCTATTTTTTTATACATAAAACAATAAAAAACTCATGAGAAAATCATGTCAATGTGTGGTACACAAAACATCCACTAACTTTTAAATTTTTCCTTATAAATATATAATGAATTGTTCTCTTAATTATAATATAAATGTATCTTTTATTATATAAATAAACATTTAAAATTATTTAAATATAAACATATAATGTATAATCAGTTATATTTATATATTATATAAAATTATTTTTAACCAAATTCAACACATATATTAAGTATTTAATATAATATATTTTAATATGATAAAGATATTTATTCAAAATCATAATAAATATAATGAAAGAATAATATAATAATATTAAAAATTAATATTTATTTATCAGCGTGAAATTAATAAATGCTAAAAAATATAGGTTTTACAAATGCTAAATTTTTCAATCATAAAACCTATCTTTATCAGCCCTAAAAGTATATCAGATAAATACTATATTTATCAGCACAAATATTATAGCACTGATATATATAGGTTTTATGATAACTTTTCATTTTAGAGCTGATAAAAACTATTTAAAATAAAATAAAATAAAATATGAAATGAATATATATTAAAAATTAATTAATTCTTAAAAAATTAAAAATAATTAACCTTATTAGTGAATATAAAATCATAAATGCATGATTTTCAAAAATAAGTGAAATTTAATAATTAAAAATGAATAAACTCCAATTTTTTTTAAAAAATAGATAAGTTTTATTAATTGTATAAATTATTTTAAAAGAATTAAAAATGAATATATATTAAGTACTTTTACTACTATTGAAACCATAAGGGGGCCACATTTCCCTTCTAGAATATACTTACTAGGTGGGATGTTTCCATGCTCCATTAGAATGCCTATAGATCTATGTATTAGAGACCCCATGACTAGATTTACATGACTTAAGACTTGGAACTGGTAGTGATAATGTTCTTCATAAGACATAAAGGTGTTATCTTCTGGTTGAGTGATTTATAGTCTATTCAAACCATCAAAGCCTTAGGCACATATTTACCCAAAGATATTTTAACATAAGAAACAATAAAATTTTGGGTTATTACAATATTATTATTTTTTTATCATCAATACTCACAGGAAGGGAAATGTAATAATATATTCCCTTAGTATGAATTCTTATTCCCATTTGTTGGAGGAGTTAGTGCAATTGTCCTAGTCGTAGTTATCCTTGATGGATGAGGGATATGTTTCCTATCTATGATCAGTAGTTGTGACCCTACCACTTGTTTAGTGAGTGAGGGAGGAACAGTTGGGGGACATTGGTTGTGAGATTAAACATTACTAGCTATTCAATGGAGATGTGCTCGATGAATTTTCTAAAGTTGTGGAGCACATTATTATCTATTGAAGATGTATGGTAGTTTATATCACACTATACTGGGAGGTGATGAGGGAGTTTCATAATTCACCCATGGAAATACAATTGGGAGGTGAACAAATGTATTTATACCTTTGGTGCTAGTCTTAGTGGGATGGGATAAAGAGGAGTCCTGATGAATCTATTTCTCAATGCCTCTCTTGTCAGTAGGTAAATGTAGATCACGAGATCACAACAAGTTTATCCTAGACCTCTGATGTTCTACAGTTGAAGTGGGATGAAATATCAATGGATTTCATGATGGGTATCCCTCATTAAATGATATTTTACAATGAAATATTGGTGATCATTGATTGATTAAACAAGTCATCCCACTCCCTTTCGATTCGAGAGAAAAATTCAATGGAATGCTTAAGATGCTTGTACATGAAAGAGATTTCTTTTGGGTTCATGGGGTGTCCAAGGGTCCCCCCATGTGGGTAGGGAATTTACATATTTAGCATCTCCATGACTTTTCCACTGTGTGTGATTTATATAAATGAATATATTGTCCTATTTTTCCCACATAGATTTCAATGATGCAATCTGTTTATCCATATGAGGCCGTTTGTAAGGAGAGATAGGTAAACCTTTGAAATAAACATTATGGGACCAATAATGGGGTTCAAGTGTGATTGAAAAGCATTATAAGGACTAGCACTGCTTACCCTTATATGATGTGCTCTAATATCCCATTATGTTTATATTTCTGACTTTGGTGTCTTTCCATATCTCCTTTCTCAAGACTTGTATTTGGGAACATGAGTGATATCACTAGGTATTTGTAAAGCTATGCTAGGGAAGGTAATTTCACACAAGTCCCTAGTTGATCCCTTATTCCTTAGTCAACCCCATGTATAATAATAATTTAAATATTATTATTACTTTCTTGACATGCATATCTCCTACGTATAAATAAATATCATTTGTTAAATAAATGAATATTTATTTATTTAAATGATATTAATATATTATTTTCATCTAGACCAACAGAATTGGTGTGCAACCCTCCATAATATTTATCAATCCTTAAATAATGATTATTTATTTAATAAATAAATATTCTTACATTATTTATGATAAATATAATAAATATTTTATCCATTAAATATTTTGAATACATATTTATTATTATTTATTTCACATATTTATTATTCTGAATAACTTGTGAATAAATCTTGAAAATCAAGCAATCTCAAATAATTATTAAACCAAAAAATGTTAATAATATTTATTCAAACTTATTAAATTAAAATATGATTTAACATGATGATTGATGCCACTAATAGTAATTTTCATTAATAATTGTTGAGGGAGAATCCTAAGAAATTCACCACATTGTAGATATCCTTAGTTGATGAGGGAGAGGTGTCTTATCTTCGATAGATAGTGGTGTAACCTCAAATTCTATAGCAAGAGAAGGAGGCCTAGTTGGGAGACATCTATTGTAAGGTTTCCTATGATTGAATATCCTCAGGAAATGCATTAGATAGATATTATAAAGGTGTTCAACAAGTCATCCTCTTAGATATATGGATTTAAGTTCGAGTCACACTGTATGAAGAGGTGGTGATGGAGTTTCTTACATCAAACTAAATGGTATATCCTAGAGTGGTGAATATATACTATGGACTCAGTTATCAAATTTGGTGTGTCGGTATAAAACATATTGTTTCTAAGCTTATGTCATTGTGAGTGGTCACAATGCTATCTAGTTTATCATCAGCTGACTCACCAAGTTATACCACTTCATTATTATTCAAGAGTAGAGTTATATGGAGATCATGGAATGCTTGTATGTGGTAGAGATACTTTTGATGGATGGGATAACATGGATGATTGTTTCCCACCAATATGATCAGTTTATGTCATGGTTATGGAGATATTTTCAGGAGTAACTCAGGATATAGTTACAGTTGAGTATAGCATTCCACCCTCAGACTAATGACGAGATTGAGTGAACCATTTGGGTTCTCAAGCATATATTGAGGTATTTTGTGTCGGTTTTTGACTATAGTTGGGAGGATCACTTTCCTCTAGTGTTATATTCATAAAACAACTACTACCACTCCACTATTGACATAGAACCTTTTGAGGATTTATATAGGAGACCCTATAGGTCACCCCTATGCTAGATGGATATAGGCGATTCATCATTTATAGGGTTAGAGTTGGTGAGAGTGATGATGGAGAAGGTTCAAGTGAACTTGGAGTATATGAGAACCACTCAGAATCTCTAGAATTTCTAACTGGACCAATGACTAAGGCATTTGGAGTTCAAAGAAAGAGATCATGTGTTCCTCAAGATCTCTCTAAAATGTAGTTAGCTAAGGTTTGGTCCAAGAGGAAAGCTGACCCAAGGTTTATTAGTCCATTATAGATCCTATATATAGTGGGTGAGCTTGTTTATTTTCTAGAGTTTCTCTCGTAGTGGGTTAGGGTGAACAGCGTCATCCCCATGTCAAAGCTAAGGAGATATGTTCACGACTCAACACGTGTCATTGAATGGGGTGAGAGGGAGATAGAGATCCAACAAAAATTCTCTACATGGAATCACCAGTGACATAAAAAATGGAATTTTTCAATGAAAATGAATATTCCAAAATGTGAAATAGAGATCATTATTTTCATCTTTCTACATTCTTTGTGATTTTGAGCATGGAATCTTGATTTTGCAATTATTTTCCAACCACATGGCTCGAAAAACTAAATTAATTCTATTTTAACATGAAATTATTGGATATGTATTGTTTATCTATGTTATTTACCTTTGGTATATTTTTTAGTGTGTAAAATTGTGTTGTAAATCAGTCCCTATTATTCCCTTTATCCCTCTAACCCCCTTATTCCCTACATTTTAACCACTGACCATTATTATGGATGATAGTTCGATGAATGGGATCCATATCGATAAGGCACCTAGTTATTAAGGTTACCTCATTACTTTGTTTATTTACCCATGATAATACATGGGCACCCAATATTTTGAATGAAACAACTCAATTTAATGATAGAGGCCTTGACAAGTGTTTTCCTTGGAAGAAATATAACACTTAGTATTTTTATAGGGGATTTAATCTCCCTCTTATATCATGCTCTTCTATTTACAAAATGTTCTAGGTTAAAAGACTAATGAGTTGGTCACTATGTATAATAGGTAGAATAAAAGTATAAAAATTAGCAGTAGAACATTTGTTTCTATAAGAATAAGAATGAAGATACAATAGATGATGAGATTAAAAAAACCACAGGAGAAGTCCACTCTCTGGTGCACCCAAGTTGTGACCACTGGATATCTCTACCAGATCCCAAGACGTGAATATGAAAAGTGAATTATTTTCCCTCCTCCCATGTTCCGACCCCTTATTTAATACCCCACCTACCCAGCCAACCAACTCAACTAGATATAGTTGTCAAAAAAAACATCAACATCAAAAAACAACAATACCCCTCCATAAAGACAATGCCCATTCCACCATCAACATGGAACCTTTTGAGGCCCTGTATAGGACTATGTAGGTCACACATATGATGTATAGATATAGGATATTAATCATTGATTGGTCCATAGTTGGTGATATTGATGATGGATAAGGTTTAAGTGACATTAGAGTATATGAGGATCACTTAGGGTCTCCAGAAGTTCAATGTGAACTGATGACTAAGTCCTTTATGGTTAAAAAAGGAGATCATGTTTTCCTGAAGATCTCTCAATAATGAAGTCAATAAATGATTAGTCTAAGAGGCAAGCTAACCCCAAGTTTATCAGTCTATTATACATCTTTCATAGGGTGGGTGAGGTTGCTTACTTCCTAGTGTTACTCTTGTAGTGGGATCAGATGTATAACATTTTTCATTTATTATAGCTGAGGAGATATGTCCACTAACCATCACACATCATTAAATGGATGGATCCAAAAATCAAAACCAGTTCCACCTTCTCAAATTACTTATTGGCAATTGAAGACTGGCATGATGGGATGATATGTTGATGAGCAATTTCACTAGTTCACATCCTTTTGTGGAATGAGATCCTCTACGAAAGCACATCAGAGTGTGAGAAAAAAATGTGGGAACAATACCCTCACTAATTTGTGTAGGTTTTATTTTTTGGGATGGAAATCCTTGAAGTTGGGAGGGATGCAGTTACATTGGTTTTTGTGTTTAATCTTTTAGAATTTTTTAAATAATATTTTTCAGATGAATTGCTGGATATGTTCTTTGATTTTAGTGTTGCGGGGATTCAGAAATTATATGTTAATAAATAACATACATTATTTTTAGTAAAAACTTTCAATTATTCATAAATATCATTTTCCCTAATAAGATACTCATGTGGGAAATTTGAGACCACCAGGTTGTTTAGAATAGGGTTTTTACCCTATGGGTGTTATAATCTCATTCGCACCGGGTTCCTCGGGATCAGACCATCGTATGTGGAATTAATTGATTAAATTAATTGAATTAATTGATGGATTAGTTGATTTTGTATCCACCAGGAAACCATAGAATATCTTAAATATCTCTTACTCTCCAATCTAGGGGATCCTTTATAAGTTGTAGGATTAGAGAGATCAGTTGAGAGAGAGATAGAGATCCAATGATCATTCTCTTTGAGGAATGATGAACGATGTCTGATGTAGATGTGTTCATCACTAAATAATGATCCAAATGTGATGTCGAGATTATTATTTCCATCTTGCACCATTATTTTTTATTTTGAGCATGTAATCTTTATTTCTGAATTGTTTTCCAACAGCATGGCCCTACAACCTTATTGGTTTCTATTTTAAAATGAAATTATTGGATCTACTTTGTTTATCTATGTTATTTCCATTTTGTATCTTGTTTATCATGGAGGATTGTGGGAGGAATACGTCTCTTGTATTCCCTTTATCCTCCCCATCCCCACCCACCCGTTATTTAAATTTCCACAACTGGCCATTTTTATGGATGATAGTTCGATGAGCGGGAACCAGATTGATGAGCAATTGTGATCCAGGTCTTTCAAATGATGGATTTAGACTCATTGGGGAGGATTGAGGAGTTTATAATCGTTCATAGACCATAATGAAAAAAAACATTTACCGTCAAACATGTAATATATAAAAAAAATAACATGTTGTAAAACATACCGAAAACACAACTAAAATAAAAATATATAACATGTTTTAGGGGAGATGATAGATTTATTTTTTATTAAAAAATGGGATTAATGATTTCATTTTCCTCCTATGTGTGAGAAACTAAATTTTAGAAACTTAAAACATAGAAACTCTAACAAGCACCCCCCGGAAACCCTCCAGGGTTTACTTGAGACTATATAGTTAGAACCATATTTACCTTGTTATTAGGAATTTCTACTTATTCTTCTTCATTTGTCGACTTCAATTCTAGTTGTTCTCTCCCGCACACTCTTCACCAATGGCCATGCATCGAAATAGTACAATCGTCGACAAACCAAATTATAATCTCAAACTCAATAATGATCTTAATTCCAAACATCAAAACCTTAAAACCCTCAACCAAATGGATCCTCCAAGAGGTAGTGGATCAGTGGCAGTTGGCTCGCTAACTTTAAGAGAGGAACTCTGAAATCACATTATTAATAATTACATTATTATTAATAATTACTATTAATGATTATTAATTACATTATAATAATTAATTCTTATTTTTAACTATATTATTAATTACCTTAATAATATAATTACTCATTATTTTAAATTATATTATTAACTACACTATAAATTACATCTTTATTAATTAAAAATTACATTACTAATTTTATTATTAATAATTAATTATTATTCACTAATTTATTATGAAAAATTACTCTCAATTATAATTTTATTTTTTATTATTCATAATTACCAAAATAAATTTTTAAAAAATATATATAAAAGATGTTATAGAGGAAAAAAAACTTTTTTTTAAAAAATTTGGAAAACTAAAAAACATTTATTTTTCATTATTTATTGAAATTTTGATAGAAAATATTATATACATATATATGTGATATTTTATTATTAAAATATTTATGAAAAATTAGTAAGAGTGTATTGGTTTATTGTTTAATTTTGTAATGTTTCAAATTCCTTGATTCTAAAAAAAGTCACCGATTTCTTTATATTTTAGTTTTAATGATAGTGGAAATAAAATTTTAAAAAACACATCCTTATGAATTAAATTTTTATTTTACTTAGAATTAATAATATTTTATATTTTTTAAAATTGGAAGGTTGAAAATGTTTTTTATTACTATTATCCATTTTTAAATTTAGTTTTACCAAATTTTATTTTCAATATGAGATATTTTTTAACTTTTTATATACATTTTTTTATAAACTATCAAGATTTTTTAAGTATTCATAAAAAAACCTATTTTTTGTAAATGAATCGATATTTATTCATTGGATCAAACAAAAATATTTGTTAAATTTGATTTTATGAAAAGATGGATTTATTTTTATTTAAAAATTAAGAATACATTATCACAATATTATTACTATGTGCGGGGGTAACTCATGTTTTTAAACTTCAAACATGGAAACTCTAATGGGTGAGTCGAATTCCTACTGCAGCTATGCCTAATCTAATCTGGAAAATATAGAGAAAATATAGTGCCCTTATTCTCAGTTATTTATGCCTATTCTGGTATGTTTTTCAACATGAATTCTCTTTGTTCCCTCCCACACATCTTCTCTAATAAAGAACCATCAGAATGGTATATCAATTTACAAAACAAATTATAATCCTAAAATCATCGATGATTCGACTTTCCAAATTTAAAATCCAAAAACCCTCAACCATGGGATCCTCTTAGAGGTGGAGAATAGAAAGTTGTCCCTATTTCTTCAAGTCAGAGACGATGAAATCCCGTTGGATCTCTTTGATGTTGTGAAGTGTGAAGAGGTTCTTCAAAATAAGATGGGTGAAAAAAGAGAAATTTTAAAGAGTAGAATATTGTCAAATATAGAGGAGGCCAATGGGTAGATGGAGGAGTCCCTCAAGAAGCTACTGGAAGAGAATAGAGAAAGGGTTATGGAGCTCGCTGAACTAGAAACTGGGGTGGATAAGCTCTGTAATTCAATGTACAAGTCGTAAAGGTTGTTTAAAATGTCCCAAATGAAGACTTTACCACTCGAACATAAGGTGAGAAATTAGCAAGATTACATAGATGGGATCTTTCGATAGAGGAACATCGCCCTAAAGCACATAGAATAAGAGAAATGGAACCACATGGAATTTTATATGATGGTGGAGGGTCACAGTGAGGAGCTGATGAAAGAGAAATGTTCAATGGAGAGAAGGGTGGTAGAGGTGGAAGGAATGATGGTGTGGAAAGAGAACAAATGGAGAGGTGGGTTCTTAGGGACTTCCACTGATATTGTTTTTACTTCATCCATAGAGGTGTTTTGTGTCTGAAAGCATATCTGATGTCTATGGGAAGATTGAATGAGCAGTGGGGTATCATTTTGATCCATGTGAATTTTCTCATTATTTTTGTTTTTTAATTCCAATACAGTAAAATAATAACTAATTATTTTCCTATTAATTGTTTCCATTTTACAAATCATAAAAGAATTGAATTTTCATTCTATTTTTCATATTTTGTATTTGGTTTGTTATTTTTTTTATCAAAATGTTATTTATATATTCTTTCATTTTCTGAGTAGGATTTGATGAATCTATTTTAAATAGTGATTCCCAATTTTTTCCCCACATCCTGGCTATTGATACATTGAGGAATCTATCTTTTACTTGTCCCACTGTAACTGATCTTAACAACCACCTTCAGGCAAGTTGAAAAAAGGGAATTTACTAAATATATGTTTTCCTGTCCATTTGAAGTGGAATATAAAATTTAATCTTGTTTATTTTATTTATGAATTTGATAAATGGTTTAAAAAAACAAAATAGATGTTTAGTGGCACAAGAATGTCACTCTGAGTCATGTGGAAGCATAAAATTGTAGAAGATGGCAGAGGGTCAATGTGAAATGCGGATGTAAAGGAAATGCTAGACAGAGGATGAAGGGATAAAGATGGAGAAAGTGCATTAAAGTAGGGGTTTCTTAGTCCACCACCCCATTGTTGTGGCTACATCCATAGAACTATTTTTCCTGAAAGAAACTACAATGTCGATGGGAAAATTAGATGTGAAAGTTAGGGTGTCACATACATGTTACAAATCAACAGGAAATTGAATTCACATTTTCCATATGTTTTTGACTCATTTCATGATGATATATTATTTTTAAAGAAATATATCATTTTTTTAATCAATGAAATTATTATAAAACTCAATAAAATGTTAACAGTGATTAAAAAAATGTATTGGAACATAAATAATACAAAATCGATTGGATTTCTTGTTTAGATGCATTTATTTTAATCAATGTTAACATTTTTTGAGTTGTGTAATAATTTCATTAATAAAAAATGATATCCTACTTTAAACATATTGTATCATCATTAAATAAGTCAAAAATAGGTGGACAAGGAAGATTAAATTCCTCGTTGATTTGTAACATGTGCGTGGGATCCCCACTTGCACATCTAATCCACCCATCAACATTAAAGACGCATTCAAAACAAATAGTGTCCTGGATATTGCTATAGAAATAGGGTGGCGGCCCCAAGAAACCACTAAATTTATGATCTCTCTCCACCTTCATCCCTTCAACCTCTGTCACACCATTATCTTCCATCAATGCCTCACATCGACCATCTTCCATCGTATGAAACTTTATTCTTCTACATTCCTCAGGGAAGCATTCCTAAGCTACAAAACATCTATTTTGTTTTTTAAACCCATTATTAAATTCCTAAAACAAATAAACACGATTAAATTAGATAGTCCAGTTCCAATTCATGGGAAAACATATAGTTAGTGAATTATTTTTTCAACAGAATATAGGCATTTTCCTGGATCAGTTACAGCAGGAAAAGTAAAAGATAGATGCCACGATGGATCAGAAAAATCAAAAATCTAAGACATGGGGAAAAAAATTGTGCATCAAATCTTAACATAGATCCATCAATTCTTACTCGGTGAATGAAAAAATTTATAAAAACATCTTGATAAAAAAGTAAACTAAAAAAAAGAAAAGGTGAATGAATATTCAATTCCTTGTATGATTTTTAAAATGGACACAATCAATCTAAAAATAAAGTGTTATTTTTCATCTAGATTAGAATTAAAAACAAAATGAATAATTATAAAGTTGACATGGAGAAAAGAAATTCCACGTTTCTCTTTCAATCCTCTCTTAGATGTTAGATATGCTTCTAAACACAAAACACTATCATGGATTCTGTAACAACAATGGTGATGGAAGCCCTTAAGAACCCACCTCTCTATTTTCACTCTTTCTCCTCCATCATTCCTTCCACCCCTACAAAACTTCTATCTTCCACATATTTCTCTTTCATCATCTCATCAGAGCAACCCTCCACCAACATATGCAATTTCGCATGGTTCTGTTTCTCCTCTTCTGCGAACTTCAGGGAAGCATTCCTCTCCCACTCAATCCCATCCATGGAATCCTGATAATTTATCACCTTTTCTTCGAACATTCAAGTCTTCATTTGGGACTCTTTACACAATCTCTGTGACTTGAACACCGTGTTACAAAGCTTATACACCATGTTTCTAGTCTAGAAACCTCCATCACCATTTCTCTCTTCTCTTCCATTATCTTCTCTATGACCTCCTCACTCTTCCAATTGGCCTCCTATATCTTTGAAAATAGTAGAAGATTTAAATTTTTCCTTTCTTAGCTCACCATATTTCAAAAAATATCTTCACAATTCACATCACCAATGAGCTCTGATTAGATTTCACCATTAATCTCTTGAAGAAATCGGGAAATCTTTCTGTGCACCACCACCTCCTAAAGTATCATGTGGTTTAGAGTTTTGAGGTTTTCAATTTGAGAAGTAGAATCCTTAATGAGTTTGGGATTAGATTTTTTTTGTAGATGGATGTATCATTCTCATATTTTGTTATTAGAGAAGAGTGGGTGGGAGGAAGAAATGATAATTGAAGTTGAAAAACATACAAGAATACATAGAAACAACTGAGAAGGGCATTGAAATTTCACTATATAGTCCAGACCAGACTGGGAAGAGCTTCCGCAAAAAGATACCCACCTTTTATAATTTCAATGTTTGAAGTTTTAAAACATGAGTTTCTTTCACACACGCTAATAGTAACGTGGTAATATATTCAGAATTTTTTTTATAAAAAAATAAATCCAATTTTTTATAAAATCACATTTAAAAATATTTCTATCCAATACAATTAATAAATATATAAAAATTTACAATTTTTTTATGAATAATTACAAAAATCTCAAAAATTTATAAAAAATATTCATAAAAAAGTTTAAAAAATTAATAATTTATTTAAGAGGTAAAATTAGGTAAAACTAAATTTAAAATGGAATAATAGTAATAAAAAACATTATAAAACTTCTAATTTTTAGAAAATATAAAATTTGATTCATTCTAAGTAGAACCAAATATTAATTCATAATGATATAATTTTTAAAATTTTATTTCTACAGTCGTTAAAAATAAAAAGTAAGGAAATAAATTACTTTTTTAGAATCAAAGAATTCAAAATATTACAAAATTAAAAACATAAGAAACATATTCTCTTATTAATTTTTCATAAATATTGTAATAACAATATATCATATGTATAATATTTTCAATCAAAATTTCAACAAATAATGAAAAATATATGTTTTTCACTTTGCCAATTTTTTTAAAAGAAATGGTTTTTCACTCAACATCTTTTTTTGCATATTTTTTAATTTTTTTTAAAAATTAATTATAAATAATAAAAAATAAATTATAATTGATAATAATTATTAATAATTTTTAATAATAATTTAATTAATAATTATAAATTATTAAACACATAATTTGTAATGTAATTGTTAATTAATAATAACGTAATTTATAGTGTAGTTAAAAATATAATTTAACGTAACTAGTAATTAAATTATTAAGGTAATTAATAATATGATTAAAAATAATAATTATTAATAATAATGTAATAAATAATAATTAATAATAATTACTAAAAATAATTTAATTAATAATGTAATTATTATTAATGCGATTTCAATGTTCTCTAGAAGATAGAACACCAGTCTTCGGTGCTCCAACACCTCTTAGAGGATCCATCAGTTGAGGGTTTTGAGGTTTTGAAGTTGGGAATCAAGATCATTGATGAGTTTGGGCTGATAATTTGGTTTTTCAATGGTTGTTCTAAACAGATGCTTGGCCATTGGTGGAGAGTGGGTGGGAGAGAACAAAGGGAATTGAAGTTGAAAAATGTAGAAGAAGCAGAAATTCCTTAGAAGAAGGGAAATAGGGTTCCAACGATATAGTCTCAATTAAACCTAAGGGAGAAAACCTGGCTGTTAAAGTTTCCATGTTTGGAGTTTCTAAACCTGAGTTTCTTTCACATAGGAGGAAAATACGATCATCAATCACATTTAAAAAAAAAACTAAACCCATTTTTTATAAAATAGAATTTAGAAAATATTCAAGTCCATTTAATTAGAAACATTTATATATTAGTGAATTTTGGATTTTTGGTGGAAAATTAAAAATTTCATAAGTTACAAAAAAACATTCATAAAAATGTTTAAAAAATTATCTTATATGTAAATTTAGTGAAACTAAATTTAACTCTATAATAGTTATAAAAAAAATTATTAACCATATTATTTTAAAAATTATAAAATATTATTCATTCCAAGTAAAATGAAAATTTAACTCAATGATATATTATTTAAAAAAAGTATTTCTAAAATCATTAAAATTAAAATATAAAGAAATCCATTAATTTTATTTGAAATAAAATAATTCAAAACATCACAATATTAAAAATATATATAGAATGTTTTCTTATTTATATTATATAAATATTATAATAAAGTAAGAGAAAATATAATGTTTTTTATTTATGTTAAATATAACATATAATATAATCTACTAAAAATCAATATAACAAAAACAAATTTGTTTGCAACATCTAGGTTGATGCAGACCATGGGTTATTGGTGCTTTCCCAACATCTTGGTTGATGTGGATATAGATGGTTGACTAATCCCCCTACCCTACTCTCTCCACTGGACATGGCATGATATGTGTGCATGTCTAGGCTATGATGGATTACAGTTGTGGGATATGTACTCATACGGGCTGTAGGGGAACATAGTTATAAAATACATGTATATATGAGATGTGGATTAAGGTTATAGTGTATAGATGTTGCTAGGTTGTAATGGCACATGACTATCACATGTGTATATATACATAGGATGTAATTAATAAAGAAGTAGTGTGTATTTATAGAGGTTGTAATGGTTCTTGGTTTTACTATATGACTATGGAGATGTGTTGTACGGTTGTGGCTATGATTATAGGGATTTGGAACTAATGTGATCACTTGTATATGTGGTATGACATATTAAGTTTATTGGAGTGTTGGGACATGTGATTTAATTCCTATGAAAACTATATTTAATTATTAACCTTCCCAATTGGATAGTACTTGAACCTAGATCTTCTATTCTTGGAAAACATCTCTTTATTTTCCCTCTCATTCTTTCAATTCACCTAGATTAATTTTATAATAATATAAGAGTCTTACCTATTAAATTATATTTTTCAAACTAATATTCATGAAATTGACCATGGTACATGCATAACCTATACTACTCTCAAGTATTTTTAGTGTTTTTTAGTCTCGTGTTCTATCAATTCTAAACTGGTTTGAGATCATAGCAAGTAACAATTCCCTGCAACCCAACCATGTTTTTGGCATCATTGTCATAGACTAGCTAATGCTTTTATTTATTAGTTGGGACTTGTCCTTATCCTCCCTCTTTTATGTTTTATAATTTTAGTTGGGTTTTTGTTTTCTTTTCCTTTTTTATATCACTTTTACAATTTGACAACTATAATTGTGGGTACTATTTTGTTTAAAAAAAAGAACTATGCTTCATCCTGTGCATGCCTATAATTTGTTGAAAATAACCCACCATCATATGTGGGTCTGAACCTACCATTGACCACAACAAAACTATTGGAATCCACCATGGTGGTCATTTGGAAAGCTCGGGGGAAGCTCTATATTGTTAGTGCAAAGCTCCATAACACCATAGGGGGAATTT
This sequence comes from Viscum album, assembly GCA_963277665.1. Taxonomy (NCBI): domain Eukaryota; kingdom Viridiplantae; phylum Streptophyta; class Magnoliopsida; order Santalales; family Viscaceae; genus Viscum; species Viscum album. Next base: position 1,327,466,934 of record OY728151.1, on the reverse strand, counting down.
GAAAACTCAAGAAACCCTCTGTTGGGCACTGTGAAGCATAAATATTCCATGTATGCATTCGTGGATCCCGATTGAGGCCACCTTGGGAACGAAGAAGCCATTGCAGGTGGTTCATGGCCAGAAACCCTGATTCAAATCATGAGATCTATAAGCATAAGCAATCAAAATGAGAATTTTGGATTCATGTGATGAAACGAGTTCACGTTATGAATAATTCATACAAGAATAGATGGGGTATGAGGCTGATGCATTCATTCCATGAATATTTCACACCACTGAAATTGATCGAATCATAAAGGATGGTGAAGAAGAGATTTCATGTAGAAAAAATGATTGAGTTACACATGGTGAATGGGAATATTTATAGATATAAATTCATAGAAACTCACCTAAACTTCCTTATTTCATGGATGGTATTTGAGATATCTTAAATAATATATTTGATGAGTTTCCCGTGTGGATCTCATGAATATTATATGAAGGTATAGTCGATTTGAAGTTAAGAAAATAAGGATAAATATGGTCAAGAGATGCATGGAAAGAAAAGATAGATATGATAGGGGGAAAGGAGATATAAAATATAGATATAAAACATATATCTCAAGGGAGTTTTTCCATAAAAAGAGAGTTGTTGTGCACACCAAGGAGGTTATGAAATTCTAAAGTTTGATGCTACTACTGGAGGGATTATTCCATGACTACTCCTTCCTCTTTTTAGGGTTTTATGTTATCCTTTTTATCACCCTCCCGTGGTGAGCATCATAGGGTGACTTTCTTAGTTCCAATCAAGATGTGGAGGACTATATCTAGTTAAAGGTTGGTTTTTTAGTCATTCATGTTGGGTTATAGTATTTGTTTAAATTGTTTCATATCTCCTCTTTTTTCTTCCATGCATGACCATTATATGATTGAGGGGGAGTTACTTTAAATTCGGTTAGTGTAACTAGAATTTCTCCATGACCATTGGGTAGGTTGAATTCTACACTTAAATATAGTTTTAGTTAACCTATTTTTCTAATTAAATAAAGTAATTGACCATAATAAAATACATGGTTAGTGAGAGAGAGAGAGAGAGAGTATTAACCAATACCAAGAGAATACATGGACATAATAATTATGACAACTAGATTTAATTATTAACCTTCCCACTTGGCTAGTGCATACCTAGATCTTCTATGTTGGGTAAGTTGTTCTTTCTTTTCCCTCTTATTCTTTCAATTCACTTATTAGAGTAGTTTTAGAATAATATAAGAGTCTTACATATCCAATTATACTGTTGAACCTAGTTTTTGTGGGATCGACCTTAGGACATGCATAACCTATACTTCTCCGAAGGAGTATTAGTGTTTTGCAATCTTGTGTTTTATAAATTCTAAATTAGTTCCAATTTGTTGTTAGAAATAGTGTCATGCGGCCTGACTAATTGCCTTGAAAAAATATAATCCTTTCCCTTAGTAGTTGCCTAGATACTTGAAAATTTATGCCATATCTCAGTAGATGGAGATTCACCGCTGAATGTAGAAATTATATAATATTCATCTAGTATATTTCTCTCAACTACAATAGAAAAAAAGTGTACATGTTGTATGGTAAAAAGAATGAAAACTAGATCAGTAAAAGGATACTGAATTATGGACTTTGAACTGCTCAATGAAGTCAACAGACAAGATAATTATAATCTAATATAAAACAATTTGGAATATGAATCATTTACATTGATAGAATGAATCCATTTTAAAACCAAACTTAATGAAACTATAATTACACTACAGATTATAGAATCAAAAAATTAATCGTGCAGATATTTTATCAAGGAGAGGGTTGGAAGAATAAAAAAAGTTAATGAATTCTTTACATTTCATGATTAGAAAATATATAAGAATAACAATAAGAATAAGAATAATGGTAATAAGAAAAAAAAATAATTGAAAATAAAAAATGAACCTTAGTATCGATTAGTATAATTCATTCAGCAGATTTCCTGTGTTCAATGAAAATTGCGCAATGCATCACCACTGCCTTTAAGCTAGAAAAATAAAAACTACATGATGAAAATTAAGATGACATTAAAAACCTCATAATGTGTTTACTCAATCGATATAAAAAATGTAATGTTTATATGAAGGTTTTCATATTGACACATGCATATCACTAAGTGAGAAAGGTTTATATGTTGATTGATACCATGCGATGATCAAAAATAGTATTTAAGTAGCATAAAATAGATTTAAAAATAAGAAAATATGATCCACTATCAACAAACACTTTTCAATTATTTCCTATAATAAACATCAGTGGTTCAAGTTAAAGATAGTTTAATGATCCATCATGAAGATCAAAGATTTTGTGTGTGCTTTATTATTTGGTCGATCAACAAAAATCATGTTAGATTATGGATCTTGTTCTTCAATATACATTTCTCTATATTTTTTTTTGTTTTTATATTATAATAATTTTTTATTAATTATTCTTTGTTGGATTATTTAGATGATTATTCTCAGGTTACAAAAGATAGTATTTCTGTTTAGATTTTAGATGTTCCTCCGCATGAAAGAAGTAATTCTATTTAGTTTTTGCCTCTTGCACTGGAAGACAATAATCAAGGTTTGTGATTTCTCCCTTTGTAAGTCATTCACCAACAAAACCCTCACTGCTATAATTTTTTGTGACAAGATAATGATCATAGGGATTATTGAGCATGAAACTCTATAAAATATTTAGCTTTATTTATCTCTATTTTACATAAAATTTTAAATGACCTCAATCCACCCCCATCCTCTTGAAGTTGCCACTAGGCCCACCCTCTTGATGTTCCAACCAGGACAATAATAATAACTATAAAAATATTCACTTTTAACATGCCATTCATGAATAATTTACTATGAGTTATTTTTAGATTGATGAAATTCTAAGTCAAGGGATTTGTGTTCTAACCATGTATAAAACATTTCTCTTAGCACATCTACAAATTAATTGATTTATATAACATTGTTACACCGTTTTTACCATGAAAATTCATTTTAGGATTGAATGAAATGGAATGGACTTCCAGAACCAATATTTGGGGAAAATAATGAGAAAAATGTACTTAAATTTTTTCGACATCAATTTGAGAGATCTTTTTTACAATGAAATGGAATAACATGTAGTGATTAATTTATATTCAAAATTTTAAAATAATTAACCCTATAAATTAGAAGGATGCAATTGAAAAAATGAGAGTTATACTATTCTATTTCACTTCAAATGATCAAATTATATTTTATTAATGAAAATTACATTTTATCCCTACCATAACTCCTATCCAAACATTCCATCAAAGTAAAAAATCATATGCATTAAACTACCAACCAGTAGATAAAAGTTTCCAGTTGAAAATATCGTATCTCTATAATGATGTGGATCCTTAAAAAATTTCTGCATGAAATTATGAAAGGGAAATTAAAAATAGAAATGAATTTAACAAGGATTTTTTATTATTTAATAGAAATTCTAAATTTACCTTGTAATTGTTGTCTTAATATTGTAGAAATATTTTTAACAAAATGAAAATGGTCCCAGCCTATGTTTTTTTAAATGTAAAATGCATGAAATAAAAAATGAGTTGATGAGAGAAAACGTTGTTATTCCTGATATTAACAAATCCTAGTTTTATGAACTCTTTCATTCCACTAAAAAATAAATTTAACCACATAAATTATCATTAATCTTCTTGGCACTTGATACAAAAAATGATTTCAGACAAAGATGATATCAAGAGGCATTTTTATTTTATTTTTTTTATGAATTCTAGCTTTGAAAATCCTTCACCGCTCAGATATGAAATATTTGTTGTGAAATTAATGTTACTCTTATCTAAATAAGATGTATGCCCATAATAAAAACTATAATACTTCTTAGAGTCACCAAAAAACACTTCACATAAATTTTCATGCACTTGAATCAATATTTATAGTTGTGAATCACATGTATCATTATAAAAAAGGATTATAATAGAGGGAATAAAATTTTCAAATGGAACTTAGTATTATTGATAAGAAACTATTTATGAAACTGCTAAATTAAATAACAACTAAAAAAGTTTTTCTTTATAAAAAAGAAATTTCATTGAGCGAAAATAATTAAGGGAATGAAATTTTCAAAATGAAATTGTTACGAATTCCATTGTTTTCAATTTACATATAGGACATACAAGAACATTATTTACCATAATTATTCTAGTTTTTAATTGATTTTATAGATCATGGGAAAAAATCACTTTGAATCAACTTTGTTTAATATAAAAAAACATGGAAATGATATACAACACCAAATACATGGCCTGGGGAAAGACAAGGGGTAACTTATAGAAAGAATTTGATCGATATGAAGCTCTCAAAAATCTGAGTAGTGGAAGATGAGAATAATGTGAGAAATCATTGTCTTCTGCTCCCTGAATAATCCCCTAACAACCGACTAGCTGTTATGAGCCCAGATTTTGTGAGAGGTATTTTGGGAGGTTGTGGTATAGGATAAACTAGAAGATATGGTTTAACCATCCATGTCAGCCATCATGGTACTGAAATGAAGATTTAGGGTGGCTTCACCTTGGGTGATTTTGGGTCATACCATTAGTGAAGTCAATGTAATGGGATAAATTGTATTCTTTTATTTTATTTTCTTATTTATTCTGGATATTATGATTGAGATACATATCTAAATAATTTTTTAAAAATATATAATATTTTGAAAATATAAAAATATGGAATTTGATATATCATTCAACCATATGTTTTGTTTGAGATGGTGTGATGAACTTTAAAATTTTGTTTTAAATTAATGTCATATATTTAATTATTTTATTTTCACTTGTTGGTTTTTTCAAATCATTTTTAACGATTTGTAGATAGTGAATATGATGAAAAAAATTGAATAAAATTGAACCTAAATAAAGGTATCATTAAAAAAATTCAAAAGTGATAATAAGATAACAACTTTCAAAGGTTTGGAGTTTATAAGAGTCATTAAAAAACTATATATGAATAATAATATAATTTTTTTTAAATGTCAAATCATGGTAGTGGAAAACATATGTCTCAAAAATGTATGAGTACCTTCACCCAATTGAGATTTGTTTGAGTAATCAATAGAGATTTAATTGTTGATATATTAAGGTGATTGTCTAATATCTTCCCACACACATAAAGAGTGATCATTGTTTACTTGAAACATACATTAACAACTAACCTTTGGTGAGAGAAGAGATTGTGATCATTGCTGACTTGAAACTCACATTCACTACTAACACTTGGTTGGAGAAGCGATTTTAGATTCTCTTAATGATTAATTAATAAGATGAATAGTCAAGACCATTTTTAAGACTATTATAGCACTACAATTGGTTATCCAACCCTAAAATTAATCTTCAATTTGATTAATTCCACCTGTTCAAATTGTTTTCTAGTTCTCAAAATCCTAAATTCATGAAAACCCTTTTTACTAATGGTGAAAAAAATATTTTTCACCCCTTATTTAAGACAAACTTTGGTCTCCACTATGTTATGGTATAACCTTATGATTTTACTTATTTTTTTTACACCCACAAAAATTGTGTCTAAAACATGTCCCCATTATCAAATAGGTGGTCTCAAAATTCCTGACCCTTAATTTTCATTAATAGACATAACACAGACCATATTTTTTCCTTTGAAATAGAGACATAGAGAAAATTATTGTCCAGACTTAGTGATTTGAGAGGCCTTAATTCAAAATTTTATAACTTTGAATTGACTGAATCAAGTGATACTTATAATGATCACTTTGATTCCTCTTCTAAAACTATTGTAGAAAATCAAAACATATACCCTAGGAGATCTCGGTTCATCTCATTTCATAAACCAAAAAAACAAGATTATCATACCTCCATTATAGATAGGTTTTGAATTGAAAAATAGTTTTATTCAACTTTTTCGTTGGTTTCATGGACTTTTAGGTGAGGACCCCAACATGAATATCGAGGAATTAACCATAGTTAGTGCACCACTAAAACCAAATAGATGAAGAACAAGTAATGTGGAGAGCCTTTCCATTTTCATTAGGAGCAATAAAAGAATTACTATACAACCTATAAACTAGATAATTCAATGGTTGGGATGACTTTTATCGGAGTTTTCTTCAAAGGTTCTTTCAACTTCAAGGACCACTTCCTTGAGGAAATAGATTTTTGTCATAAGACAAGAAACATGGGGGATACACCATGAGAATTGGGAAATATTCAAGAAGTTTTGTGCAAGTTTTCATCATCAACCAATAAAGAAACATCACTTTTTAGTATTCTTATATCAAGGAATACTTAATAGTGATAGTAATTTGTCATATCCAGCTTCAAGAGAATATTTTATTGATAAGCCACCAATTTAATTCAAAGGACTGATTAAGATGATAGCTTAAAAATTACAACAATTTGGTACAAGATGTATTTGGACAAGAGTGAATGAGGTAACATCTACTGAGCCACCTTTACTTAAAACACAACTTGAGGAAATAACCACTTCAGTTAAACATATAGATCTTAAGTAATATAATTATTAACAAAAACCAGTAATGGTATTCGATATTTGTTCTTCTCAAAATCATTTCACTGATCGATGAATTAAAGTTTAGGAAACAGAAAGCTGTGTAACTGCATATTAATAGAGGTAATATTTTAACAACTGAACCAAGGATGGAGAGACACTTCCCAAGTCTAGTATGGATTTATAAATCAACATTCTCAAGACAATACACTCTTTAAACACCAATATCACCAGCCTCTACCATTCCAAAAATCCTTCAAGCAACCATACAACCAATAAAACACCAACCACTACCCATTAAATAAAATAATATCTTTAAATATCCCTTAACTATTTCACATCCACAAATGGGAAACCAACCATATCCAATGATTAAAGGGTTACAAAAAGACATAAAATAATTTAGAAATTGATTTGAGAGTATTAGGGAAATGATAATAAAAAACCCAAGAAAACTACCAGCTCAACCCATTCAAAATATCAAATTTAAAGTAAGAAGGGTGAAAATAAGGTTTTTCAAAGAGATAACCTTATTCCCAACTCTGATTGAAAAGAGAGAATCTGAAAATAAAATAGAAAATGTTTTAAGGAAAAAAATATTCCCTTACTATTTCCCTCATGAATGGTACAATCCAATAATATTCATGATGTAGAAATAAATAATAATTATGGATACTTTTAAAATAGTGGAAATCAATATACCACTCCATGAAGCCCTTAAAGAAGTATGCTAAATTAATAAAGGAGAAATACACTAAGAAAATTAGAATTAAAGGGAATGAGATGGTGAATTTAGAGAGAAATGTTTTAGCATTAATCACCCCACAACATTCAACCAAATGTCAATATCAAAGGACATTTTCTATTCTTTGTACAATTGGATCAATGTCTTTTACAAATGCATTAAGTGATCTAGGATATTCTATCAATTTCATTCCGTTTTTGGTTTTTACTTCTTTATATATTGCAAATTAGTTTGGGAGTATTGAGAAAATGATAATAAAAAATTAAATAAAACTATTATATCAACCCACTAAAAATATAAAAGGTAATATGAGAATGGTGAAAATAAGGATTGGAAAAGATATTCATCTTTTTTCCAACTCTGATTTCAAGCATAAATAGTCCAAAATTTATAGTGGAAGAGATTTTTGAAAATAAATAGATGATCTAAAAAGAAATATGAAAAATGGTCCATAGAAAAAAAAAGAAAATATTGCCTCAACATTTCCCTCTTGAATGGTATAATCCAGAAGGTTCAGGAGGTATAAATACAAAAAAATATGGACACTTAAAATAGTGGAAATCAATATACATATCCTTGAATCCCTTAAACAAGTACACTAAATTACTAAATCAGTGATACACCAAGAAAAGGAGACTTAACTTCCAACCAAATGTAAATATCCAAATACATTTTCTATTCTTTGTACAATTGTATTGATGTCTTTTATAAATCCATTATGTGGTCTAGGAGCTTCTATTAATTTCATCCCTCATTTTTTTTACTTCTTTACATATTGGAGAACTAAAACCAACAAGGGTGATTGTTTAACTTGAAATTGGAACCAGTTATTTCCTATTTGGAGTACTTGAAGATGATTTGGTATGAATCCATAATTTGATCTTCTGGATAGAATTTGATATACTAAATATGGGTGGAAAATAATACCCTTTCTTAAAATATTTAGTACAATCATAAATGTCCATGAAGGTAATTTAGAATTGGAGTTTTGAGGAAACATTTTGCACTTAAATATATTTGATTCCACAAAATTTCATCAAGTGAAACACTCAATTTTCACATTCAGACATTTTTTTCAATCAATTTGGTTTGAGGAAAATGACTCATTGAGAGATATATTAAATTTGGGTGACAATCCAAGATCTGAAAAAAAAACTTGTGAACAAAATCTAATAACCACCTGTGCTCACCATAAAACCACCTAAGGATGAGGTAAATTCTAATTTATATGATGTTTTTGATTATTTATTCTCAAAGGAAGAAGCAAGAAATTAATTTTCTATGTAGGAATATAAGGTTTTATAGGTAAGACCAATCTACTATTGTCTTTAATTGATCCCAAAAATATGGATTTAAAACCTTTGCCTCTTGATTTAAAGTGTGTATTTTTAATGGAATATGAAAATCTTCTAGTGATTATTTCTATAAAATTATAAGAGTTATAGGTTGGAATTTAAGAGAAATTCCAAGGATCTGTTCTAAAATCTGAATGCATGTAATTTTTCTAGAATGTGATGCAAAACCTGTTAGACAACCTCAGAAGATAATCAACCCAAATATGAGACGTAGTTAAAATTGAAATTTAAAAATTGTTAGAATAATGAATTATCTACCCCATTTCTGATTCATAGTGTGTTATCCCCATTCATATAGCACCCAAAAAATTTGGATTGACCAATGTGAAGAATAACAAAATGAGTTAAGACCTATGAGACTCCAAAATAGTTGGAGAGTTTGCATTGTTTACGTAAATTTGAATCAGGTCATAAAATAAAACCTTCATCTGTATTTAGGACACCTTTTCTTATAAGGGAATGTCATTTGGATTGTGCAATGCACCATGTACATTTTAAAGATTCATGATAATAATTTTATCTAATTTAATTAAGTATTGTCTTAAAGTAAGCATTGATCTTGGACATGAAATTTCACAAAATGGGATTGAGGTTAAAAAAATATTATATTACTCAACATGTGTGAAACATAACAGATCATTGTTAAGACATGTAGGATTTTCCAAAAGATTCATCAAGGATTTTATTAAATAGATTTTACAATATTCATATAACATTTAAATCATTTGAAGTTATTTTTTATAATAATTTTATGGAATATTTTGATGAGTTTAAGTGTAAACCAACCACAAAACCAGTCATATAACCACCTAATTAGGAGAACCTATTTGAACCATTGAACACTATTTTATTATAGAGGATATTTCCAAGTCCCAAATTGGAATACTCCACCATGTAATCTATTTTACCCATATATAAAAGAATGTCTCCACCTCACCTTAAGGTAAGAGGAATTCACCTTCAACATGGTATCAGAGCAAAAAAAAATCTTGATTATTTTTTTCTTCCCTACCTTCTCCCAGAGAATCCCTCCCAGTGGCCTCTTAGCATCGTCTGGCCCTTCCCTCCCTCCCTACATCTTCCTGACATCGTCTGGCCCCACCCTCCCTATGGTTTCATGACTACTCCAGGAACCAGATCCCTCCAAGTGGAATCCTTTGCTTCACCCCCTCCCGTGGCATCCTGACGGCCTACCCTCCATCTACAACTCCCAGCTTTCCATCCCTCGGTGCTTCCCAGCTCACCTCTTGTAGTTCCTAGCCAACCTCCATTCACAACTCTCGGACCTGCCTCCCCTCACGGTTCCTGACCCGCCTCCTGTCATGGTTCTCGACTCACCTCTCATCATGATTCCCAGTCCCCACCTACCATCATGGATCCCAACCCCCACCTCTATTGCAGCTTCCAAGACCCACCTCCTACAACACTTCCTAGCATACCTCCCTCAACGACTCCCGCCCCACCCTCCCTTCGGTGTTTTTCCAGCCCTTCCCTCCAGTAGCTCCCCAGCTTCACCAAACCCCACCTTCGACGTGGCCTCCCAGCACCTGCCTCCCTTGTGACGTCCTGACCCCATCTATCTCAGTGCCTCTCGGTCCTGCTCTCCTCAGCGAGTCTCGGTCACCACCTCCAACACGGTCACCCGCCCTCCAGCGGCTTCCCAACTTCGTCCAGCCCCACTCTCCTTGGCGAGTCTCGGCCTCACCTCCTTGTGGCCCTTCTCGGCCAGCCCCACTTAGGCATTCCCAGTGATCTCTTGATCCCCACCCTCCTCAGCGCTTCTCGGTCCACCTCTTGTGCTGACCACCATCACCACAACATCTCCTGTAGCACCGATGGCCCATTTATAGTGGCCTAATTCACGCATGGTGCCCACCAACTCCATTATTGTTAGCTCTTCTTCCCACAAGACTCTGAAACCATCTCCAATCATCAGTTCTCCTATAAGGCTACCCCATCATCTCAATTTTCAACCTTCCCGCACGACATCGCCATCCTTCATCCCTCTGTCTGTGTGCCGTCCTGAGTAGTTGTCTCATCCTCCATGATTGATCTCAAGTACCCGATACAAATGGGTTATCTCACTAGAGGAGATCTAATTTATAAAATATTATCGGGACTCCTTTCCCTATTCCTCTTATCCACCCACCACTATTCAGACTAGTGGCCCTACTGCGGGTATATCTCCTCAGCCGACAGCTTGGATTCTTGACTCTAGTGTTTCTGAACATCTCATAGGATATTCAGTTATATTCACTACATATCATCTGCATACAGGTTTCCTCCGAAAATACTACTTCTAATGGATCAAAAATCCCTATTGTGGGATTGGGAACATGCTCATTGAACCCGTCTATTCACCTGGATTTTTTATATCTTGTTCCTAACAGACTATTTAGTCTTATCTCCATCAGAAAACTCACAAAAGATTTAAATTGTATTTCTATTTTAACATCTTATGGAGTTGTTTTTCAGGAGTGTATGACAAATCAAAAACTTGGTCAAGGTCATATTTACACTACTGGAAATATCCTCTATACCCATGGTTTTTTCAAAATAGTGGGTATATGGGTTTGTCTGAACCTATACCCATGGTTCTGGGAAAACTGTCGGTATAGGGGTCTATTCTGAACCTATACCCATAGTTTTCCCAAAATTGTGGGTATAGGTCTTAGTTCACGACATATACTGATGGTTCTCTAGGAAAACTATTGGTATAGATCTAGGGAAAAAACCTTATACCCACGGTTTGAGAAAACCGCGTGTATAGGTTTCCCGCGTGAACGCTGGAAAATAAATTCTGTATGAATAATAAAATTAGGGCAGGAAAACTCTATACCGGTGATTTTACCTCCAATACCCATGGTTTAGATTAAAATATTTAGCTAAATATAGATTTATATATATGTAATCTACGTAGGTGGGGTGGTGAGGCATTGTGTGTTGGTAAAGGAGGTCACGTGTTCAAAACTCGTGACCGACTTTTTTGTAATACTGACACTTTAGATTAATTTATTTAACTAAATGTATATATATATTAACATAAGTTGGGTAGCTAAAGTGGTTAGTTAGTTGGTGTTAGAAAATGTGGTCATGGGATCAAAACTCAGCATCATTGTTTTTTTTCTAATATGGATGGTTCATATTAATATATTAGTTAAATATAGAGATATATATATATATATATATATGTGTGTGTGTGTGTGTGTGTTTGTGTGTGTATGTTAGATAGGTTGAGTGGTGAGATGATCGGTGTTGGAGGAGCTGGTTGTGGGATCAAAACCTATGGGGCAACCCAATTTTTTGTAAAAAATGATATACCCACTTTTTGAAAACTGTGGGTATAATGATATGAAATGGTGGAAAAAAGTTATACCTAAAGTTTAGAAAACTGTGGGTACAGTTTGTGGAGCTATACTGACACCTCAATTTCCCATAGTTCCCAAAACCGTGGGCATAGGCTATACCCACGGTTTTGAACCATGGATATAAGTCATTTTTTCAGTAGTGTGTTGCATGGGTTGATACCATAACTGAATTTGGGAGTCGCATGCTGAGTCGAAAGAGATACATGAAAGTCCATCTACTGAGTTTTTCTAAGTAGGACACTGAGATTGAGAGTACTATCTATTTTAGAAAAAACAGTCGTGTTTCATCCCATTCATGTGTCTCCTCTGTCCGAAAGAGTCCATCATCGCACATTGGTCTACACCCGTCATTGACCACCACACTGCCATCAAAATCCACTATGTCCATCACCTGGGAATCTTGGGGGAAGCTCGATTTTGTTGCCACAAAGCTTAATAATTCCATGGGAGGCCTTCAAAAGTTTAGATGACCCAATTTTAGTCACTATGAAGAATGAAGATTCCATGTATGCATTTTTTGAGCCCAGATGAGGTCACCTTGAGAACGAAGAAGTCATTGTTGGTGGTTCGTGACCCAAAAAACCGATCCACATTAAGAATGATACGTGCATGAAGAGATGGAGGATGAATTCCATGTAGTCATTCCATGACTACTATACACTATGTGAATGGTTTGGATCATGAAAGACCATTGAAGAAGAGAGTTCCTTCTCAACCCATGAATGGGTTACATGCAGTGAATGGGTTTATTTTTGGATATAAATTCATAACAGCTCTGATAAACTTTCTACTCTCACGGATGGTATTTTAGATCTCTTAATGTATGTATAAGTGGGGTTTCCCATGTGGATATCATGAATATTAGAGGAAAATATGGCTAATTTGAAGTGGGTGGGGGGATAATGATAGATATGGGCAAGAGTAGCATGGGAAGAAAAGATAGATACAAGTGGAGATAAATAAAATTTAAAATGTAGATACAAAACACATATCTCAAGGTAGTTTGTCTATAAAAAGAGAGATGGTGTGCACACTAAGAATGTTTGGGTTTCTGAATGTTAGTACTACTGTTAGAGGGTTTATTCCACAACCACTCCTTCCACTATGATTTTATTTTATCCTTTTTACCACCCTTCATGGGAAGCATGAGGGTAACTTTCTTAGTTTTAATAAAGAAGTGAAGGAGGGATATATCTAGTTTATGTTGGGTTTTTAAGTCTTTCATGTTGGGTTTTCGTATTTGTTTCAATTAATTCATATCTCTTTGTTCTTCCATTCATGATCATTGTATGATTTAGTGAGGAAGAGTTACTTTAAATGCGATCACCATAACTTGGTCCTATGTATAACCATAGAGTAGTTTTAATTCTACATTTAAATATGGTTTTATCTTACCTATTTTTCTAATTAATAAAATTATTTGACTATAAGAAAAGGGATGGTTAGTGAGAGAGAGAGTGTGTTCAATAAGACCAATGGAATACTTAGACTTGATTTAGATGACAGATAGATTGAATTATTAACCTTTCTACTTGGCAAGTACATGAATCTAGATCTTTTATGCTCGGTACACTATTATTTATTTTCACTCTAATTATTTTAGTTCACTTAGAGTAGTTTCATAATAAGATAAGATTATTACCTATTAAATTATATTGTTCAACCTTGTCTTTATGGGATTGACCTTAGAACTTGAATAACCTATTCTAATCCCATGTAGTTTTAGTATTCGGTAGTCCTGTTTTCTATAAATTATAAACCATTTCAAGGTCGTAGGAAATAACATCTCTCTGTGGCCAAAGAAAGTCTTCAATATCATTTCCAAAGACTATTAAATGCTTTAATTTGGTAGTTAGGATAAGTATTTACCCTCCATCATTTATGTTTATTGATTTTAGTTAGGTTTTTGTTTTATTTTCCTTTTCTATATCAATTTTATTCTTGGATACATTTTGTTTTGTGATGAAAGGGATACAAAGCATAACGGAGGAACATGCTCACCTCTACACACAAATTGAGGATCTTGCAAAGAAAATAAAGAAACTCAAAGAGAATATCCAAATCCAAGGGTGGGAGAAAAAACATAAAATGTGGGTCCCATAACCGTTCCCTAGTGGTGATGGGGAACTCCTCTATGAACTCAAATTCGTTTTGAAGAATTCATGTTCAGACTTGGAAATTCTAGTATAAGAAATCAAGGAATCCAAAGAGGTTTCCAAGTCCAAGGCTGAAACTAAGGTAACTTCCGTGGATGAACCTGAATTCAAAACTTCTAAGGAAGACACCTTCACTATTTCTAGTCTGGAGGAGGGAGAAAAAGAAGAACAAGACTAAAAATAAGAGGAGGAAATAAAGGTTTCTGACTTGATAATGAACATACTTGAAGATCTAGGAAAATAACAAGAAACTTTGGCTATTTAAATTCAAAGATTCAATGTATAATTTGAACAAGAGAACCCCAAACAAGAAGAAACAGATGAGTGGTATCAGGTTTGGATAACCTATGAATTACTTCTTCAACCTCTAGAGTAGTCCAGTACTTGGTTCTCTCCTCAATAGTGTTTGAAGAAGTTTTCAAGTAGTAGAAGGAGAGTTGCGCCATATGGACAACAAAGTCAAAATTTGGTAAATCTGAGATGGTTAGTTTTATACAATAGTCTTATTATGTGATCACTCAAGTTAAGGTTTAGATTATCGAACCAAACCAATTTGTTAGAGACAAATTGAGTTTTTTTAATTTCTTTCATGAAATTTAGTTTTTAATATTTCTTATAAATTAGTTTTAAGATTTATATTAAAAATATGGTTAAGGTTTTATTTTTAATTCTTGTTAATATTTGTGAGATTAATCATACATGGACATTATTACTTCATGAGTTGTTATAATTTTTTAAGTCTGTGATGAGAAATTCACAAAAGGAAGAGCAGCATGGAAAAGAGAAGAGATACAAGGTGGAAAGGGGAGTAATTGTTTTAATGCTTTATTTTTTTCTCCCTTACTTTTCAAAATATTTTTTTTGAGTTTTAAAGAAAAAATTCATTCCCTGCACTTAGATTTGTGCTATATTTGAATATATTATAAAACATTATTTAGAAATATTATGTCGTCATGTTTTAGATTTCAATTTTAATAAGATTGGATGAGTGAGATGGGGGGTTGAATTATTAGATATAAGCATAGGGGTATAGATTTGATAAAACATTATTTGGTAACCTTACAAATTTTCCATGCTTTGAATTTCTGAAGTACATTTTGGTGAGTTTTTTATTATTAGTCATTACAAGAGACTTCTACACCTAAATTTTCCTATCTTTCTTAAAAATTTCTTGAGAGATACTTGTGGCATGTCATCCTTATAGAACTTTTATTTTAATATTATCAAAACTATGATTGTAAAAAGTCACACTTAATATGTTTGAAACATTTTTTATGAGCCTTTTTATCCTTGGGGCCAAATTTTAAATTGAATCCTTTTGTATCACATAAAATCCCTGAATTTATTTTTTAGGGAAATGCCGCATTACACGCAAAATTGTTCATTAATACCCTTACTCTTAGTATATTTCATGATATTCATTAGAATAAGTGTGGGGAGAGGTTTTTTATGATGTAAATGGGATGTGTTGCACTGAGGGGAACATATGGGAGTGTTTTATTGTGTATTAGGAGGTTCGTAATTATTCATTAATTAAATATCTTGTTTACCCCTCATGAAAAAATGTAAAAAATAATAATGAAATAAAAAGAAATTAAAAAATATATAAAAAATGTTGTGTATTATGTTTTTCAAAAACAATTCCTCAACTCAACCTATGATCATGTTATAACCATTAAAATTAGTGTCGTGAAGAGATCAAATATGGGTTCAGTAAGAAGTGTGATATTTTGTTCCAAGTAAATCATTCAAAAAGGGAAAATAGGAAAAACACAATATGGTATTCTTTCATTGGGTTTTCATGTTATTCATGAACCTTTAGTTTGAGTTTTGGTGAGTGGGGTTATGTCACTTTTTAAGAAGTATCTTCAATGAGATACTTTTTAGTATCATGCAATGTGCTTAAAGAGATAAACCTCCTTTTGAGCTTTATATGTTTTAGCATCATTACCTACCTACCCATGGCCCCATAGACATTTGATCCCTAATTTGAATCCCTCATGATTAATTGTGTTCTTTGTCATTACAAGGTGAAAATTTGATATCCAATGAAATATTATGATTAAGGAGCATTTATTCATCTTATGAGTAAAAATTCACTTACATTGTTAACATTAGTGATGAGAAAAAAGAATTCAGGTGAGGTAAATTATAATTATCATTCTTTGTAATAATGGATTGAGACTCTTGAATGGAAATTAATAAAGACACATCAATTTCAAGGGAAAAAGTAAAATGCATGATTGACCAGTCACTCTAAAAATTGGGGATGAAAAAATAAATTATATGATACTTGAAAGTTTGATTTCCACATTGAAAATAATTTAATTGTGTTGATTTGAAGTTTAAATATTGGTAGCATGAGCCTACTTTGTTATTTAAGTTGAGATACATACATTCTTGAGGAAAATAATGAGTTTATGTGTGGGGGTATTTGATATCCATATTTCATGAATACTATTTTTTTCATTAATTTAATTAATAATAGAATTATTTTATGAGTGATAATATTTTAAAACAAATTTTTAAAAAATAAATAAATGTTTATATACTAAAATTTGATTTTATTAAAATAAAAATATTTTGTTTTGTGTAGTGTAAAGGATGGCCTATAACTAGTCGAGGAAAATACAAGTGGGAGAAGCCAAGCACAAGCATGCACAAACGGGGGTCTGTGTACAAGGGCCAAGGGGAGTTGTGACAAAGGTCAATACCATAGATGAATTTGGTAGTTTCATGTACCATCAAAGGTTATATATTAGAGGCCATCCATCATGTTTTCTGATTTTGGACACCAAGAGTGTGGGTAATATTAATTTTAACAAAAACAACTTTGTTTCATCCTATGTGAGAATCTCCTATGTCAAAAAGAATCCTTCATAGTTATCTGGTTCACGTTCACCATCTAATACCACACCACCACCATAATTTACCAATTTCATCATCTAAGAATCTCATGGGAAGATCAATGTTTCCTCTATAAAGCTCACGAACACCATGGGAGGCCTTTATAAGTTTGAGAAACCCTCTATTAGGCACTATGAAGCATGCAGATTCCATGGATGCATATGTGGAGCTCATATGAGGCCACCATGATAATGAAGAACCCATTGCAGCAGGTTTGCAACCTAAAACCCTGGTTCACAGCATGATATCTACAAACAAAAGCAATCTAAATTAGATGTTTGGATTTATGTGATGAAATGGATTCACACTGTGAATTATTCATGCATGTATAAGTTGTAGAGGAAAATAGGGATAAATTTGGTCAAGAGATACATGGGAAGAAAAGATAGATACAGGTGGAGATAAAAGAGATATAAAATATAGACACAAAATACATATCTCAAGAGAGTTTGTCCTTAAAAAAGATATGTTGTGCACACCAAGGAGGTTCAGAATTATAAGGATTGGTGCTACTGTTAGAGGGATTATTCCAAAACTAATCCTACTTTATTTTATCATTTTTATCATCCTCACATGGAGAGCATGAGGGTGAATTTCTTAGTGCCAAGTAAGATATGAAAGGGGGTTATATCTAGTTAAAGGATCGTTTTTTTAAGTCATTCAAGTTAGTTTATCATATTTGTTTCAATTATTTTATATATATTTATTCTTCCAGGGATGACCACTGAATGATTTAGTGAGTGAGAGTTGCTTTAAATGTGACCACTAGAACTAATACTTCTCTATGATAATTGGATAGGTTGAATTCTACTTTTAAATATGGTTTTAGGCTACCTCTTTTAGAAATTAACCGAAGTAATTAACCATAAGAAAATGGATGTTTTGTTAGAGAGATTATTCAAAAAGACCAAGGTAATACATAGAATTAATTCTCATGAAAACTAGATTGAATTATTAACCTTCCCACTTGGATAGTTCATGAACATAGATCTTTATGAGTTCCCTATCATTCATTTAATTCACTTATTAGAGCAGTTATAGAATAAGATATGAGTCTCACCTATTAAATTATAGATTTCAACTATGTTTTTGTGGGACCAACCTAGAGACTTCCATAATTCATTTTTCTCACAATAATTTTTAGTGTTTTTTAGTCTTGTGTTCTATTAATTCTAAACTATTTTGAGTTTGTAGGAAGTAACAACACCCTGTGGCCTGACCAATTACCTAAATACTTGAAAATTCATGTTCCAGATCAGTAAATATAGATTCAACACTTAATTTAGTAATTATAGAAGATACATATGGTCTCATAATTTCAGGTAAAATAGAAGTTCACTATAAAGGTTACATGGTAAAAATAAAGAAATAAAAAGAAATAAATCTAGAGCAGTGAAAAGCTACTAAATTATAGACTTTTAACTTATTAGTATAGTCACCATACAAGATAATTATAATGTAATACATAATAGGTTGGCATGAAAAAAAATATTCATTGGGAAAGTCATGGAAGAATAAAGAATATTGCTGATTGGTATATTTATTGGGTTTAATGCCAAATGTGAAAAGCATCATCATTGCCTTAATTCTTTCTCCAAGATGTATAATAACATATCACTAGTAATCTCATAATGTGATCACTCAAATGATTTGGAAAATTTAATGTTTCCATTCTATTTTTCATATAGACATATTTATATCACAAAATGGTAAAGTTTTATTTGTCTATTGATACCATACGATGATCAAAAATAGTATTTAAGAAACTTAAATGGATTCAGGCATGAGACAAGATGATCCACTATCAGTGAATTTTTTTCAATTATTTCACATAAAAACATTTTTGGTTTAGGTTAAAGATAATTGAATAATCTATAATCAATCTATATACTTCATATTATTTTTGTTACCTTCTGGAGATCAAATAATTTTTGTGTGATTTATTTTTTGGTTGATCAACCTAATGAAGAATATGTATATGCCTCCACATTAAAAAATAAATTGTGTTTATCCATTTGTAAACATAATTCACAAATCAGACCCTCATCACAACAAGATTTTTTTGTGAGAAATCAATGATCATAGGGATAATTGAGCTTGAAACACTATAAATGATTCCGTTTTATTTCTCTCTATTTTCCATAAATTTTTACATTACCTCAATTCACCCCCATGCTTTTGAAGTTCCCACTAGGCCCACCCTATTTATGTTCCAAAAAGTCCAATAATAATAACCATGAAAATGTTCCCTTTTAACCTACCTTCCATGAATGATTGATCACGAGTTAAGTGTGGGTTGATGAAATTCATAAGTCACGGGATTTGTGTTCAAACCATGTCAAAAACATATCTATTGGAATATCCAAAAATTAACTGCTTTATATTATATTTATAAACCTTTTGTGCAATTATAATTCATTTTAGTGATTGAATGAAATGGAATAGACTATTGAAACCATTATTTGGGAAAAATAATTAAAAAAAATGAACTTAAAATTGGAAACTTCAACTTGAAATTTTTTTTACAATGAATTGAAATGACTAGTATTGATCAGTTAACATTCAAAATCTTAAATTCATTAACCCTCTAATTTAGAAGGATGTAACAGAATAAATGTGATATAGATTATTTTATTTCACTTCACATTATTCCATTTTATTTTATTAATGGAAATTCCATTTTAGCTCTCCCAGAACTCCCAAACAAACATAACCTCAAAGTAAAATGCACACATGTGTTAAACTAGCAAAAAAAATAAAAGTGTCCAGTTGACAAAAATTGTGTCTCTATAATGTTTGGGATCCGTAAAACATTTCCACATGGAATTATTAAAGGGAAAGGGAAAATAAAAGTTATTGTAACAGGAATTTTCAAATTTTTTAATAGAAATTATAAATTTAACTTACAACTAAAATAATAAGAATGCTGAAATATTTTTAGAAAAATGAGAATGGTCCCAACAAAAAAAATTAAAAGTACAGAGCATGAAATAGGAAACAATATGATATAAGAAAACTTTGATATTTTTATACTTAGTTGATCCCAATTTTATAAAATCATCCATTCCAATAGAAAATAAATGGAACTCCATAACTTTTCATTAATCTTCTTGGAACATGATACAAAAAATATTTCTTATGGAGAGGATATTAAGAGGCATTTTTATTTTATTTTTTTATGAACACTAGTTCTGAAAATCCTTCACTACTCAGGTGTGAACCATTTGTTGTGAAAGTCATGTTACTGTTATCTAAATATGTTGTATTCCCATAATAACAACTTGAATACTTATCATAGTCACTAAAAAACACTTCACATAAATTTACATGCACATGAAGTGATACTTATATTTGTGTGTCACGAATATCAAAATGGATTATAATTGAGGGGGTGAGTTTTTTAAACTATACTCAATATTATCAATAAGAAACTATTCAGGAAATTATCCATTTAAATATTTTCTAAAATAGTTTATTATTCATAAAAAAGAAATTTCATTGTGGTAAAATATTCTAGGGAATGAAATTTTCAAAACTCAAATGTTACAAACACCATTTTTTTCAATTTACATATAGGATATACAAGAACATTATTTACTATAAATATTATAGTCTTTACTTAAAAAACTTAAAATTTATGGAAAACATATACATTACAAAATTAAGGGATAGGGGAAGGTTAAATAGAAGGGTAACTTATAGGGACAATACGATCAATATAAAGCTCTCAAAAATCTGAGAAGTAGAAGATGACTACTGAAGTTCAAAAGGATCAAAAAAAACTGAGAAGGGGGGGGGGGGTTGAATCAGTTGTTCACTTTTTTAAACTCTTAGTACTTTTAAAAACATAAACCATGAAACCTATTAAATTTTATATACTTTTCATATTTTATTAAATACTCGTGCATGAAAAAGTTGGAAATCAAGTGAAGAATAAATAATTACATGGTCAGGCCTTAGTGTGAGAACCTATATATTTATCATAGCCACTTCTGTGGGTCTATGGAAATTCACTATTATAAAGAAGTGAATGAAACTTTTGGTAACTCTCATTAGATACCTTCTATATATTATGCCCAAAGTTGTGTTTTGATTTTATTTGTTGTCAATATATTAATATACTAATTATGATGAAGGAATAAATAATGTTGAAAAGGTAGATTGAAGAAGATCGGTTGAAGTTTTCTATTGGATCCAAAATGATAAGGACGAGAATCTTATTCAACATCAGATCTAGGATCATCAACATGAGTCCATATTAAGGAGAGGTTGGCTAGAATAAATGGCTCATTAGATTCACACAGAATCCAAAATGATAGGTTTTATGGTAATAGTGGAGAATCAAATTCTACATAACTATGATTTAAATGTGATGTTGATTTTATGATCATTGAGTTCTCATAAATCATAAGTAAGTTTCAAAACATATGATTCAAGATTGATGAAATAAAGGGGGATAAGAAGTATTGATAATTGAATTGACTATCTAATTGGAAGAGGAAAGAGATGTTGCCAATCGTATCTTGACTGATCATAATCATGTTAATCATATTCAGGATGAGAAGGAAAGAAAGTTGTTGATTAAGGATAGGGAAGTTACAATACTTTACTTAATTTTTTTAAAGGATGAGAAGGGTTATCTTAACAAATAAACGAAAGAAGTTTCTGAAGTTTAAGTTTTTGAATACCGATCCATCATATTTGGTATATCATCATATTCATCAGAGACATAATTATTTGTACATAAAATTCATTATTATCATATTCAGAAGAGAATTAATGTGTTGAAGAAGAATCTATTAATTCTAGTCCATCAAACTTAGAGTGTGATCATAATCATCAAAGAAAGAATTCACTGGAACTTATTAAAGAAAAAGAAAGAGTGTGTGGTGGCCTATACGAAGAAAAAAATTAGAGCTTAATCAAAAATGTAGTCAAAAATTTTAAAAGGGTTGAATTATGTTGTTTTTCATTCAAGTTGTTCAAGATAAGAGATGAAGAAGAACTTGTTGATTTACATTTTTATTCATCATAATGAGGAAAATCATAATCATAATTTGAATTAAACTTCATAGAACTTGTAGGAAATAACTAGATGTGTTTTCGAGGGGGGAATGAAATATAAAGAGTATTTTTGTATTTAGCAGTTGAAAAAGAGCTTCATAATGAAGAAAACACATTATAATGTAGTTTGTGAAGAAGATAAAAGCTTTATATTTCTTTATATATATATATATATATAATTGATTCAGATCATTGTAAGGAATAGATCATATTAAGAAAAATGGAATGGGAAATTGGATTCAGACTAGTATTTGCAAAGAAAGTATAAAGAAGAGTTAAAGTCATGAAGAATATTTGAGAAGAACCAGGAAGCGTGGATGAAGTCAATATGCACCCGAAATTCAAGGATACATGAAAATTTGGGAAATTTGGTAGAGCATGAAACAATTTTAGGATTCCCACACAAATTAATTTTTGTCACCTATAAAATTTGAAAGTACTATATACTTTTCTGATGAGTGTACTGTTCAGAGAGGAAGAGAGAGAAGCTATAAAGTTTAAGGTAGAGAAACAGGTTTTCATATTGATCTTTTTTGAATAATTTTTTATGAAGATAAGTGAAAGGAGAAGAGAAAATATTGCAACATAGTCAGCTGATCATCAAATTCAGTGATCATTATATTAGAATGTTTATCATATTCTTCTTGTCATCATATTTGGATGGTCATCATATCAATCTAGATAATCAGATTGAGATTTACGTATTGGGATTTTCAGATTGAGAAGGAAGTGTTCTGAATTGACTCAATTGTATTCTGGTGGAGATATATTTTCTATTTTGGGAAATCAAATTAGAAGAATCGGACTGGGAGAGTCATATTGGTAGAATCATAGTGGCAATTGGATTGATGTTTTATATCAAATTCCTTGATGTTCTTACTAGATTATGGGTAATAAATTGAATATTTATTTCAAAGAATACATTTGTGAAAGTTGATAAAGAATCACAGGTAACATGTGTTGTTACACATACATTTTATTACCCCATTTTTGATAGAGGGTGCACATACACTGATTGATTTTTTTCATAGTTCTACAGAAGTGAAAGTGTATATTATACACTTTGTATTCCACAAAAAATGATTATTTTATAATGGATTATATGGTATTGTATTATTTCTAAACCATACCAAGGACGTCGCTATTCTTATTGAATATTAAAGCTTGTAAATACTTGTGTTCTTGTGTATGTTTGTTTGATTTATTTTCATTAAGGAAATAAATCCATAATAGGAGGTGAAGGTTATTTCAAATGGAATAAAATTTAAAATAAAAAATATATTATTGATTCATCCCCCTCTTAGTGATATAAATATCCTTCATGGGAAATTCCAACTGGTATCAACGTTGAAGTTTAGGTTTGCTTATTCTTTGTTGAAGTTTTTGAAGAAGAAGTTGTGATGGAATATCTGAATTATGTGAAAATTAAGAGGATTCCAATATTAAATTATAGTAATTATCATCTCTATAAAAGGAATAATTATTCCATATCTTATGTCTCTAGGGTATGGTGTTTCAAGAGCTATTACAGATGTTTTCCCTCCTTGTATTGAGAATAATCCTCTCACAAATGATGATAAGAAAAACCTTGGGAATTATGGAAGAGATAATAATGATTTACTATCATCACTTTTTGAAAATGAGTTTCTCATAGTAAAAGTACTTTCCACAACCAAAGGTATCTGGGATAATCTAAAAAAAATTTATGAAGAAAATATAAAAGTGAAAAGGGAAAAGTTACAAATATGGAGATTAAATTATGAAGATCTGAAGATGGGTGAGTATGAATTCATTAGTTACTTATTTTCCTGGTTAAATTACATTGTTATTACTATTATAGGTCTTGTTGAAAAGTTATAGGATACTAATTTTTTTAAAATATCTTGAGAATTCTTCCTGACAAGTTTGATGCTAAAGTTTCTTCATTAGAAGATAGAAATCCTGATACATTATCTTTGGATGATTTTCATAGTACTCTCATCACATATGAGATGACAAACGAAAATTTTGTTAAGATAAAAAAAATATGATAGGGAAATCTCCTTCAAATCCTACAAGAAGGAAAAGTCAAAGAAGATTCTTGAAGAAGAAGAATTCAGAGGTTCTGATTCCAAAAATGAGTTATGTAAAAATATTAATAAAATTTTATCCTTATTTCTAAGAATGTGAAGAGAGGAATAAGAAGGTATAAATGTAAAATTCCAATAATTTTTTTGGAAGTGTATTTAATGAGAATTTTTTTGCCAATTGTCCACGAAGAGGTGATGAGGAAGAATGTGGTGAAAAAGTAAGTGAAGAAGAAGAAAGATGGCCAAGAATAACTTAGAAGGAAAAGGGTGATAAAGAAAAATCCTATTCCAAGAGGAAAGATAATAAGTTCTCAAAATACAAAAGGGGGATATTTTTTTCTAAGGATGGTGATAGTGAGGAGGATATGAATGATTTTGAAGAGAACACATTTATTGCAAGATTTAATGAGGAAATGTTTTCTAATAGAGAAAGTAGTTGTTATGATGAATAAGAAAGTGAAGATGAATCCAAAAAATATGTTGAGTATAGTATTGAGAATATACTTATTAAAATAGTGAATAATGAATAATTTAGAATCAGTAGTCCCAAATAAGAAGAAACTCAACTTGAATTTCATTTGAAAGAAGAGTTGAAAGAATGTATGAGAAAGATTAGAAATATTGAGAAGAAAAAAAAAATAAGTTAGAAGATGAATGTTCCTTAAAAAATAAAGAATGTATTCCTGATGATAAGGTTAATATGATGAAATAAATTTATAATTTGAAGAAATATATTGAAGAATAAAATATTCTTAATGAGTATCTGGAATTGAATCTTAAGGCAAAAGAAGAATAGTTGGAACTTGTTCAACAAAAACTTTTTAAAGCTAAATAGTGAAATAAAAGTTTCAAAAACTCTATTTATGAAGATGGTGAAAGTTATAGAAATGAGAAACCTAATAATTATCATCAAAAGTTACCTTCAAAGGTTGAGAAAAAATATGTAAGTGTTTCGGAGAAGAAGAAATCTATGAAAGTTATGTATGTGACCAAGACCAACAAAGTTGAGAATCCAGAAGTTACAAAATACCCTAAGTCTGAAAATGTTTTCAAAAATTATGAATCCAAAAAAGTTTCCAATACTTCTGGTTATAATAAATATGAAAAGAAAAATAATATTATGATTGATAACAAAAAGGTTGGTGGCTTAGAAAAGAAATACTAGAAGACTGGTGAGAAATATGTTTACAATTCTGGTTCGTATGGAAGTTTTAGAGGTAAATAATCTTTCTATGGATACTGCTGGTATTGTAGTGGATTTTGACATACAAATAATATGTCTTGGTTCAACCAAATACATTACTATTATCCCACATGTTATGGAAGGAAAAGTTTTATGGGGAGTCAATATCCTCAAATAAAGAAGTTAGAGAATGTTGTTTTGAAGAAACCTAAGAAAGCTAGAGTAAATATTGAAAACAGGTTCCAACTCCTATAAACTATTTGCGAAATATTTTAATAACCTAGACATCTTAAAAAAGGATGTCTTCTTTTATTAGCCGCTTAAAAAAAGTTTCTGAAAAATTCTGAGAAGCTGGATGTTTCAGAAGTTAATAAAAATAGATTTTCTGAGTCTAAAAAGAATGAATGCTTAGTTATCTGGCCAAAACATGGTGACTTGGCTAGGAAGTTAGAGGAAGCACACAAATTAGTAAAAGAAGAGGGAAAGAAAGATGCTTATAAAGATAAATAAAATTCAATATCTTCATTCGAATATTCTACAAATGAGATGAAAGATTTTACAAAACACAATAATGATGAATAGAAGGAAGAAAGCATGTCAAATGAAAAATCTAAGGAAAAAAAGAAAAAGTCAATATTGAGAGAAAAATCTCAGTCTGATTATTGTCTACAAGAAACAATATAGTTTCCTCCTTATTCCCAAAATATTTTTATATTTTTACTAACCTATAGGGAATTGAAGGAGTGGAAATAAGGAAGATGGAATTGATGATTCTCTTACTATTCTTGCAAAAGGAAGCATTGAGGTTATGAAAAATATGAGGTTTTTAAAAGTTGTGTTTTTATACACCTGAACTTGATGATATGTTTGTTGAGGTGGGTGAAGGTTACTTTTATCTTAAACAAATTCTTTCAAGGATTTCCCCAATCATGATAATGTTGAAAGAAACATGAAAAGGGTATTACATGAAAGTTGTGTTATGGAAAACATTTATCACCTTGATTATACACTCTCATTTTCAACACTAGGTTCACCCACATAGACTTATAGTTGTTTATTTAAAGGTTATTTGTTAATAAACTCATGTGATACCTATATTAAAGAAAATTTTCAAGAATTAAAGATGAAAAGATATAACCCCTTGAAATGAGATCTTTTGTCAATACTGATGAAACTTGTCAGGATGCCCCCTTTGAATTTGATTGTCAACAAGGGGGAGAGAAAAGAAATAGGGGGAGTAATAAATGAATAGAAAGAAGAATAAGATAGAAAAGAAAAAAATTATTCATATTGTTTTGAAGTGTTTGAAGTGATTTAAGTGGGTATTGACAATAAAAACAAAGGGGGATATTGTTAGGACCAAAGTTGCATTTTGATTGTATTTTTTGTTAATATATCAATCTACTAATTATGATCAAGGAATAAATAATGTTGAAAAGGTATATTAAAGAAGTGTGTTTGAAGTTTTATATTGGATACAAAATCATAAGGATGAGAATTTTATTCAGTATCAGATCTAGGATCATCATGATGAATCTATATTGAGGAGAGGATAGCTAGAAGAAAAGGATCATCATGTTCACAATAAATCCAGAATGACAGGTTTGATCATAATGCAGGATAATCGATGTCTTCATGCCTGCGATTTAAATGTGATGATACTTTTCTAATATTGTAGTTCTCATAAATCATAAGTAAGTTTCAAAACTTATGATGAAATATTTATGAAAGAAAGGGTGAGAAGAAGTGTAGAAAATTTAATTGAGCATAAAATTGGAAGAGGAAAGAGATGCTACCAATTGTATCTAGTCTGATCGTAATCATTTCAATCATATCTGATCAGAGAAGGAAATAAAGCAATTGATGAAAGATAGGGAAGTTACAATACCTTCCTTGATTTGTTTAAAGGCTAATAAGAATGATTGTAAATAATAAATGAAGGATGTTTCTGAATTAAAAGTTTCTAAACACCAATCCACTGTATTTGGTATATCATCATATTCATATGAGACAAAATTGTTTTTGTAGAAAAGTTATTAGTATTGTATTCAGGAGAGAAGGAAAGTTCTGAAGAAGAAGCTACGGATATCAGTCCATAAGACTTGGTATGTGATCATAATCATCATAGAAATAATTGATTGCAATTGATGAATGAAAAAAAGAGAAGAGTATGTGGTGTCCTATATGAAAAAGAAATTTAGAGCTTAATCAACAATGTAGTCAAACTTTTAAAATGGGTTGAATTACTTTTTTCATTCAATTGGGTCAAGAAAAGAGATGAATAGGAACCTATTGATTTACAATTTGCATCATCATAATGAGTAAAATCATAATTATAATTAGAATCAGACTTCAGAAATCTTGAAGAAAATAACTGGATGTGTTGTCAAGGGGGAGCTTGAAATTTGAAGATAATGTTTTCTTTCAACAGTTGGTACAAAGCTTAAAAATGAAGAAAACAAATCAGAATGGAGTTTATGAAGAAGATGAAAGATTTCTATTTATTCATTTATATAATAGATTTAGAGAATCATAATGAAGAAATCAGATTGAGAAAAATGGAATGGGAAATTGGATTCAGACTGGTGTTTAGAAAGAAAGTATGAAGAAGAGTTGAAGTCGTAAATAAGACTCGAGAAGAATCGAGAAGCGTAAAAAACATCAAGATAAACATGAAATTCAAGGATACATGAGAATTCATGGAATTTTGTTGAGAGGGAAACAATTTTAGGATTCCCACCCAAAATCACTTTGGGTCACCTATAAAAGGTGAAAGTACTCTGTACATTTCTGATGAGTGTACAGATCAGTGAGGAAGAGTGAGAAGCTCAAAATTTTAAGGGAGAAAAATAGGTTTTAGTATTATGCTTTTTTGAAGATGTTTTTATGGAGATACATGAAAGTATAAGTGACAAGATTTAAATGTATTCATCTTATAATTGAATTCAATGATCATTTTATTCATCTGTTTATCATATAATTCTTTTCATTGTATTCGGCTAGTCATCATATGAGGATGGAAAATCGGATTGAGATTTCTATATTGGGATTTCTATACTGATAATGAATTTTTATAAATTGAATCAATTTTTTTTTGGAAGAGATATATTTTTTGTATTGGGAAATTGTATTAGAAGAATCAGACTAGGAGAATCGTATTGGTAGAATCGGGCTGGAATTCATATTGGAGTTTTATATCAAATTCCATGAGGTTCCTACCAGCTTCTGGGTAAGAAATCGATTTTTATTTCAATTAATACATTTTTAGAAGATGATAAATAAGCACATGTAATATGTGTTGTTACAAAAACATTGTATTACCCTATTTGTTCTAGAGGTTTCACACACACTATTGGATTGTTTTCGTAGTGCTACACGAGTGAAAGGGTATATCCTACTCATTATATTTCACACAAATGGATTTTTTCTATTGAATTATATAGTATTGAATTATTTCCAAACCATACCAAGGATGTATCTATTATTATTTAATATTGAACCTTATATATACATGTGTTCTTGTGGATGTTTGTTTTATTTATTTTTAGTAAGGAAAGAAGTCCTTAACAAGGGGCAAAGGTTGTTCCAAAAGGAAGGAAACGGAAAAGAAAAATATATCACTGATTCACCCTCTCTTATTGATACATCAATACTACCTATGCACTTACACTATCTCTTGATAGGAATGATTACACTAACTCTCATTAGTTGAAAAATATTTCTTACAAACAATTGATCCATAGAAGAATAGATCACAAAAACTTTTTCTCTTGAAAACATTGTCTGGAACCTCAGTCTAATGAACCTATGACCAATTACCTCAGTCTAATTGACTCATTACGATGGAATTATTATGATAACACTTTTCTCAAACTGCACTTCTCAAACTCTGATCAACTGATCATTCCTCTCTTCCTCAGTCTGATCTTCTTCAGCATAGTAAGAAAACTTTCAATTGCCTGATCTTATAATGAGATCTCTATCTAGAAAGATAAATTTGACATGAATTCTGTAGTGCTCCACCTTTTCCAATCTAGTGAAAAATATTCAATGTATGAATTTACTATGATTTTATTTATAGTAAACTCATAATATAAAAGGCAGGAAATTGAAAAACTTTTCCCACTTACTCAAATTTCAAATATTCAAAAAACACTCACATTTAAATGTCAACTTTGACTAATTCAAAGCTTCTCAAGATTTAATTGGAATCATTATTCTCAAAAATATGAAATTTTATTCAATTTGATTAACTTCCATAAATTAAATATGATTAACTTCCTCAGATTCAGTCTAATTAACTTTCTTAGATTTAGTCTGATTAACTTTCTCAGCTGCAATTTGATTAAATTTCTCATCTTCAGTCTGATTAACTTCTCTAGCTTCAGTATGATTGAATTCCTATAATTCAATATGATTTAATTCCTCATCTTAAATATAATTAACTTCCACAGAATTATTCTGATTAAATTTCTTAGCTTCAGTATGATTAACTTACTCATCTTCAGTCTGATCAACTTCCTTAGCTTTAGTCTGATTAACTTCCTCAATTTTATTTTGGTTAAAAACTTTATAGAACTTCCAAATTCCATATTCCTTACACCTTTTGTGTATGGTACTAATCATTCCAATCCTCTGCATATAAAAAACTTTCCCAAAAAAACTTTTCTCCCCCTTTGTGTCGGGTTCGAACATTTAGAAACTTTAACTTGTTTTTGAAAAACATTCTTTTACAAAATATAGTTGTCAGAAAATACAAAAACTTTGTCAAAATAAAACATCACAATGGTTCTTCAATCTCCCCCTTTGTACTTGTTTAAAAACTTTTGTCAACAAATTTTACAACTCACCTTTTTTAAAAAACTCATGTTTACTCGCCTTTTGTAAATAGCTCAGGTTTTTTGACTTTTACCAAAACACAACCTTTCTCAAAAGAGAGTGTCCTAACACCACACTACTAGATAAAGTAATTTTTTTGAAGGAATTCCATCTGTTGATGATAAAGAAATTTTTTCAATATTGTTAAGATAAACTCTCCATCACTTTCATATTTTCTCATTTTTATTTTTCTCTCACTTTTATTTTTCTCTCCCCCATTCTCTGATAACCACAGTTTCAGATTCATAAAAGAAATATAATTAAAAACTTCTTAGAAAGTACAAAGTTGTAACTTTTTCTCACCCCTTTTCAATATAATACAAATAATGGTGGGGGTTTCCTTATGAGTTTTAGGAATTCATTGGAAGAGGCTAAACATGATTTTTCAGTCTCAATTCCACAAATATCTCTTTCGGTATAGAATTTGTGAGGATATCAGTAATTTGATACTTGATTGAGATATATTCCAGAACAATATTTCCAAGAAAAATATTCTATTTTATAAAGTGAATATTTATATCAATGTGATTTTATATTAAGTGTCAAACAAGATTTTTAGAAAGATAAATTGCAGTCTAATTATCACAAATAATCATCAATGGTTTATAAACTTCCACTTTAAAATCTTCCAGTTAAACCTTCATCCACAAAATTTGAGTACAATATTGAGTATCTATAACATATTCGGATTCCATTGTACTCAAAGTAACTGAAATTTGTTTCTTACTATTCCAACTCACACAACATTCTCCTAATAAAAATGTTCCTCTAGAAGTTGATTTTCTATCATTATAATCTCCATCCCAATCAACATCTGTATAACCATGAATATTACAAAAATTATTTTATATAAAAGATCATATGAATTTATGCCTTTGAAATATCTTATAATTATATTTACTGCCAACATGTGATATTCCTTAGGATTACTTTGAAACTTTTCCCACAAAGTTACAACATAAACAATATCAGGTCATGAGGCTATGAAATAAAGTAAACTTCATATAATCTTTCAAAATTCTTTACAATACACAATTTTTCAAGATTCATATTTAATAAACTTAGTGCTCACTAAAATAAGAGTAGAAAATTCTTTGGATTCTTTCATTCCAAACTTCTTTAACAATTCCTTGGCATACTATTCTTGAGATAATAAAATGTACTTTTTTTGTTGAACTTGTAAACCAAGGAAGAGAGTTAATTCTACAAACATTGAAATTTAAAAATTTGTCTTCATTTCCCTAGAAAATTATTTAAAAACCTTTTCTTCATCCCTAGAAAAAATTATATCATCCACATACACAATAACAGTTAGTGTACTGGAGTTAACTTCTTTCAATACAAGTTACTATAAACCTTTCCTTTAGAAAAATTCAACATTCTAAAACAACTATCAAGATTTTAATACCCGGAATATGGGGCTTGTTTCAACCCATATAAGGATTTCTTCAATCTATAAACCTTGTTTTCATCGTTATCAAGTAGAAAACCACAATATTTTTCAATGTAAACTTATTCCTCAATCTCTTCATTTAAGATATATGACTTTACATCCATCTGATAAAATTTGCAATTTTGATGTGAAACCCATAATAGAAACATTATAATAGTTTCTAATCATGAAACTAGGGTAAAAGTTTCTTCAAAATCCACACCTTACACCTATGTATACCCTTTACAAACAAGCAATACTTTGTTTCTTGAATCTTCTCCATGTTCATTAAATTTTTTTCTGTAAACCCATTCGTTTCCAATAAAATTTTTACCTTTTGGATGTGATACAAGTTCCCATGTTTCATTTCTCTCAATCTAATACAACTATTAATTCATTACATCCACCCATTCATTGTGTTGAATATCTTCTGAAACTGATTTTGGTTCAACATTTGAGTTAAGTGAAGTATGATTCTCCAATCTCAACATTATTATGATCTGAAATAGGGCCTTTTGATTCCCAATGATGATTTTATTATCAACATGATTTTTAAAAGTAGTAAATTTCAAAGTTTCTTTTCCAACATCACTTTCCTCATTACACGAATCTTCATAATCTTGATAATTCTATTTTGTATCATTTTCACTTTCATTAGAAACCTTAATTTTATCCTTCCCAGCATTCTCAATAACATTTATTGGATTTTCAATAACATTCACACCATATATATCCACTAAAATTTTTAAATGTTTCATTGAACATTTGTAACTTCTTATATTGGTTAAATAACCCATAAAAATTAATTCTTTGACTTTCTCATAAAAATTTCCAAGATAAGAATTTTTAACTTTTAGAAAACATGGAATTAAAATAACCTTAAAGTATTTAAATGAAGGTTTTTTATACCACATTTCATAGGGAGTCATGTTAGATTCTAACCTCAACAAACATTTGTTCCGAACATGTATAGTAGTACTAATAGCTTCTCTCTAACATAACTTTGAAAGTTTGTATTCTGGTAACATATTTCTTCCCATTTTAACCAAACTTCTATTATTCATTTATGATACTACATTTTGTTGGGGGTGTATATAGAACTATAATGATGTTTGATTCCATATTTTCTTAGATATGTTTCAAAATTATTGCATGTGAATTATATACCATTATCTATTCTCAACTTCATTATGTAAACCCCCATATCTTTCTCAACATCTTTACTGAAGAATCTGAACATTTAAATAGATTCTAACATATGCTTCATAAACATGATATTATTCATTCAATTGAAATCATCAAAGAATATGATAAAGTATAAATCACCTTTTTTATTGATGTATCATTGACCCACATAATTCATAATGAATAATTTCAAGAGGTCTGTTATACTAAATCTCAACTTTCTTATGAATTTTATTAATCATATTTTCTTTCTAAAAAGTTACACAAATAAATTCATCTATTATTTTCAATTTTATAAAATTCCATACAACATCATATTTTGGGAGTTTTCTCATACTTTTCTTCCCGATGTGTCCAAGTCTTTAGTGATACATCTTATTCTCATCTTCAAAATTTAGATAACATGAATTTTTAAGTTCTTAAATCTGAAAAATATTTCTGTCGGTTCTTTCTCCACTGGTCATAATTTTTCCATATTCAATACTTATGAAGATAAAAGATCATTTTATAAAAAAAATTATTTTCTATCATCAAAATTTTGTCTCACACTTAGTAAGTTATGTTTTATTCCATCAACAAATAGAACTTTATTTTTTTATTTTTTGAGGTTCTATCTTAGGAGTTCATATTCCTCAAATTATCAAGGAACTATCATTTCCAAAAGTAATTGCTCCACTATCATGTTCTTCAACATGTTTCAAATATTTATATTCCCTATCATGTGAAAAGAACAACCACTGTCTAGTATCAATGGTTTATTACTTTTAATTGATTTCAAAGCTATCTAAATAACAAAATCCATTTCCTAAAAGTTCTTCTTTCCAGCTTCATTTTATTTACTTCTATAAGAAAGCTATTTAGGAAGGAGTTTCATATAACTTTTTGTATAATGACCAGACTGATCACATATTCTACAAACTTCTTCAAGTCATTAAAATTGATTATTTGTGGGAAAATTTATCACATATTGAGATTTTTCTTTTCTAACTTCATGTGGGTTAGGAAAGTTACACTTTTTTTCACCATTTATTCCTCTCTATCCAAACCTTATTCCATGAAGTGAAAAGTTATTCTAAAAATTATAATCTATGTTCTCATAGATTACAAAAACCCAACAAAAACAATAAAATATTGATTATATATTGAAGTAATATCTTTCTCTATAGAAAAATTATTGAGGTTGATAATTTCTTCCAACACCAACATACTCTGAGAATGGAGAATCTTTCATTCTGAGTGAGTTTTCAAATTTTTTATTTGTGACATGTTCTCATATCCTTTCTCCATCCAAAATTTCTCAACACCTTTATTATCACCTAATATATTATAAAAATCAGATGAAATGTTATTTTTGGTGGTTGGGGATTTCACCTGATTCTTAATTTGAACTTTCTCGACAACTTGAGAAGTATCATATTTTATTTCAAAATATTTTTTAATGTTTTCATTCATCTTCCTTAAGGTACTTTCAGTCTCAATAAGTATTGATTGAAATTTGTTAAATTATTCTTCCTTAGCTTCCATATTCTTACTGAGATCTTCAACCACCTTTCCATGTTCAACAATTCTATGTTTGTAACTTAATATCTCCTAGATGTATTATTATTTTTTCTTGAAAACATCTTTTTCACCTTCAACAAAATTTACACCATATTTCTTTATCATTATATTTTCTTTCTTGAGAGATTTGTTTTTCTTAAGGCTTGCAACAAGTTTTATTCTGAGTTGATACTCTCTGTAAGATTCACCACCTCATTCTTATTCTATATTAGAGGAGTCTTTAATTTTCAAAACTCTTTAATGAATTTTATAACCATTTATGAACTTTTATATTTTGAAGAATTGTTTTCAGTTGATCTTGATTCGACTTTCTTACTCAACAGACTTCTCTTGTTCCCAGTAAACTTATTTTTAGATTCATTGAATGACTTTTCTTATTTAGAAATTTTGTTTTACTTAATCCATAAATGTTTTTCATCAGAATCATATCGATATTCCCCAAAATTAATCTTTGAACAATTCATAGAAAAGTGCCCAATTCCACCACACTTAAAAAATTATAGAGTAATTTTACCACCATGCGTTCCTCTTCTTCTATGATAGTTCTTAGAGATAAGAGAAACAATTTTATCATTCAATTAATCATACTATTTATCCTCAAAATCAAAAGTCTCATTATATTCAACATCTTGAATTTTATATTTCTAATATCATCAAAATACATTTCATCTTTCATATTCTTTTTGACCACTAGATATTTTCTCATTTCATAAGAAATAAAAAAAATTATGCAATTCATCAAGAGATAAATCATCTTTATCTTCTAAAGAGGAAATTTTTAAATCAAACCTATTTGTAAAGTTTCTCATAAGTTTTTTCACTATTGTTGAATCTTCCAAAACTTCTCCAAACCCCCTGATGTTGCAAAAAAATTAATCTACACTGGTGAATTATTCCTCAATAGTTTCTCTATCTTTCTTTATTATGTCTGTAAACTTTCTACCCCATATTTGTTGTTTTTAGTACTTAACTTTAGTGTTCCCTTCAAAAATTATTTTTAGATTATCCCAAATACTCTTTGATGTTTTGAGACCCAAAAGCTTCATATAATTTTTTTTATAGATACGTAAAGATAAAATTTCTAGCCTTTACATCAGATTCAATATTTCTTTTTTCAATAATCATCATAGGATCATCTTTATCAATAGGTGTAAAACCAATTTTAGAAGTATTAAAAACTTCCAATCCAAGAGATAGAAGATAAGAAATCATCCTATTTTTTCAACCATAATAATTTTACATCAAATGTAGGAAATTATATACTATTGATATAATTGATATTATCCATGATAAGGATTAAACAAGGGATACTTGACTCTGATAATAATTGAAGTTCCAAATGATCAAAAAAAACTGAGGGGGGGGGGGGGGTTGAATCAGTTGTTCCCTTTTTTAAACTCTCAATACTTTTAAATAATTAACCCCTGCAACCTGTTAAATTTTATATCCCTATAATATTTTAGTAAATACTCATGCATGTAAAACTATGAAATCAAGTAAATAAAATGATATTTACAGGGGTTGTCCTTAGTGTGATAACCTACATTCTTTCCATAGAAACTCCCATGGTTCTATGAAAATTAGCTATTATGAATAAGTGAATACAACTTGTGATAACTTCCATTAGACACCTTCTCTCTCTGGATAGGAATCATTATATTGGTTCCCATCAGTTTAAAAATTTTTCTTACAAACAATTGATCCATAAAATCAAAGATAAAAACCCTTTTTCTCCTCAAAACTCTATCTGAAACTTGAGTGTGATGACCCTAGTTCTGATTTCCTCAATCTGATTGACTCATTATTATGGGCCTATTATGATGAACCCTTTTCTCTAAACATATAACAAGATCTGTGTCTAAAAAGATAACTTTGACATGAATTTTGTAGTGCTCTTCCTTTTCTATTCTGGTGAAAAAGATTCAATATACGAATGTATTTTGTCTCTATTAATATTAAAATAATAATATAAAAGGTAAGAAAATAAAAAACTTTTCCCACTTTCTCAAATTTCAAACCTTAGGAAAACACTCACATTTAAACTTCAACTGTGATTGATTCAAAACTTATCAATATTTCTCCAAAATCACTCTTCTTAAACTTACTAAATTTTCATCAGTCCAATTAACTTCCTCAGCTTCAGTCTGATTGAATTCCCTAGGTTCAGTCTAATTAACTTCCTCAGCTTCAGCCAGATTATGTTCCTTAGCTTCAGTCAGATTAACTTCCTCTGATTCAGTATGATAAGCTTCCTTTGCTTCAGTTTGTTTAACTTCCTCAAATTCAGTCTGATTAAATTCCTAAACTTTAGTCCAATTAACTTCCTTAGTTATCACTACCCATCCCTCGGGGCTCATTCTATGACTTCTCCAAGCCCGACTTCTGTAGGCTAGGGGCTAACGACTAGCACCAAAATTCATATTCCCTAAAAACAGGAAGGCATTGCCTTTATAACCTATAAAATCACACAACTAAGAACAAAGCAGGATACAAGCACAAAGCAAAAATATATATAGTAAAAAATATGTGTATAGAAAGTAAAAAAGGGGCCAAAATACAAGCCCAACTGTAAATTACAAGAAAACTAAAAAGTACAAGTAAAACTGAAAACAACTCCTGGATCATCCACCACGGATCCTACCTAAAGAGTAGGTATAGATCACCTCCTCAACAATCCACATCCATTCATCTCCTCTATGTCATGTTTTGCTGAATGGTCCACCTCTGCACACCATCCAGTCCTAGCTCCCTTAGCCTCGATCAATGTTGTACATCGTCTGCACCAGACATAACAAGGTGCGCATGAAGCCCGTGTAGGGGTGAGTATAACAATACTCAGTAGAGACCTCGAGACCCCATAGGTCTCCTAAAGTTCCACAAAGGAAAACCACAAAGCAAAACATAAACTCTACTTAGGTATATTCCCATACATACACCTAAGTTATCAAGGTAAACACGTCTCATACATAAGGGAATAATACCACAAAGGTAACACCACGAAGGTAAAATTACCACACAGGTATCACCATGAAGATAGTACAACAAAGGTAAAAGTACCACATAGGTATCACCATAAAGATAGTACCACGAAGGTAAAATTAACACACAACAAGACCTCAATCACAAGCACAAAGTAAAGACACATCTCACTAGGATTTATTCTAGGGGTAGTAACAAGTAACATTTTTAACACCTCGGTTCCTGGAGAACTCCACCTCTATCAAGTACAGTGGGCCTTCTGTGTCACATAGAGGCGCTTCCCACTAACCTTGGACTGCTGAGGTACCACTCCAGTCGAGTACCGTGGGTCTTCCGTGTCACACAGAGGTGCTCCCCCTAGTGGAATGTTGAGGTACTCTTCCTGTCGAGTATTGTGGGTCTGCCGCGTCACACAAAGGTGATCCCCTCCATGGCTTTTCTGCCTCACACAAAAGCGCTCCCCACTAGGCCAATCAAGTCACTCCAAGTTGAAATGGTCAGCAGTCGTCATGTCTCATCCAGTCGCAAGGTTCCGTACATATCGTGCTTAGGGGAACCGCTCCCCAAGCCATAGTTCATACATCAACCTCCCCTAAGTTCCACGAAAAAGTAACCCAAAGGTCCATCATGACAAAAGGGAGCCAACTCAATAGATGGTGCGTCAATCGGATGCCCGGTCTGTAAGTTATTAGCATTTTCGCTCCGAGGGCTCGGTTGGATTCAAGGTCTGATCCAACCCGGCCGTACTCCAACCATATCCAAAACTCAAGGGGAGTATAAAAAAAGGATTGTCTCGATCCAAGTATTTCATCACTAGAGACGGTTCGTTAAACAGATGCATGGTTCTCATGTTATGGCCAAATAGGTAATACTGGGCCTAGATGGGCCCAGGTCCGGGCCGACCCGGTCGGACTGACCCGGACCGACCCATTTCGTGTTGACCCGATCTGGTCCAGGTCCAGCCCGGATGGCCTGGGCCCCAGTGGGCCTAGCCCATTGGTCTGTGGTCCAGCCCGGCCTGCAAAGGGCGCGACCCATTAGTGCAGCCCGCTGGACGACTCACGGTGCGGCTCACAGTGGGGCCTCATGGTGCGGCCTCGCGGTGCGGCCTCACGGTGCGGCCCGCTGTGCGGCCTCATGGTGCGTCATGCAGTGTGGCCTGGCTGGCACACGGGACCGCTCGGCAGTCCCGCACGATGCGCCTCGGCCGGATAGAGAGGTCGGCCGGTCCTCCTTCCAGCGGTGCGATGGCGTCACTATCCACCTGTGGCCAGCCAGGTGCCCGCCGCTGTCCCCCTCCGTTGCGGCCAAGCGGTCGCGACCTCCTACTCCACCAGTGGTGTGGACACAAGCCACCGCTCCGCTACGTGGACAACAGGTTGTTGGCCACCATCCTGCCCCGTCGCGGATGACGGCCCGAGGCCTCCTCTTCAACCGGCGCCACGGACACGCGCCGCCCTTCCTTCCCCACGGTCAGCGAGGTGCTGGTCGTCTCCTTCTTCCACGAGCCACTACGGCTTCGTTCCAAGCTCGAAAAATTATACGATCGCATATTCGCGATCCTTGTGTCGAGGGTTTCATGTCCATATATCGTGCTCAGCATAACTATGTATTTCTAGTGCCAATAAAAATTAGGGGGTTGAAGAACGCACAAAGAGATAAAAGGAAGAGAAGTAAGGTTAATGTGTGGGACATTGGCCATGTTTTTTTGTCCATCATCATCGTGAATTTTGGATAAGAAGATTCAATAGAATTCAATCATATTAAAAACAAACCCCTACCTCAAGAATGATGGTGAGCGCACGTTTGTGGAAGCGGGATGGTGTTTGTCGCCCCCCGCAACTAGCCTCCAACAACTTCACTCTTTTGTCGATCTCCGGTTCGGGGTTTCAGTGTTGCTCTTCACCTCTCTCTGGTACAGGCTCCATCCTTCAAGGTTTTGGAATTACTCCACTTTTTCAGCACTTCATTGCTTGGAAAAGTAGTGTCGACACCTCTCCCCGGGCTTCATATAAATAAGAGAGGGGAAGGGTGTGCAACAATAGTGGGATTAATGGAGACCCATTAATTTGGAACCTTCCTAATTTCCCAATGGAGCGGTAACTTAGAATTTAAAGGTCAATACATTTATTGGATTGACACATCACCGGTCCCACCCTACAGCTCATCTGTTGGAGGAATAGAATAAAAATAAAATAATAAATTTATTTTATTTATTCTATTAAAAGTTCCCAAAAATTAACATTTTCTCCAGACCTAATGTGGTAAAAGTGAAGGTATCCTTAAGTGAATATCGGCACTGTGAGTTTAATGATGTCCTTATATTTCAATTCTGAGCACTGGTTCAAAAGTTACAAAATGTCTCTTATGCGTTTACTGAAAGTACCCGAAAAAAAGTTAGTAAAATTAATAATAGTCACCCTTGACCTTCGGTACTCTCAAATTTTCAATCTGAGTTATCATTTAGAAGTTATGAATTTTACAATAAAATAATTTTCACTTAATTATTTTATTAACGGCCAAAAACTAACTTTTATCGGTGGCCTGTGCCGACCAATGTTAGTATCTTCCTAAAGAAAACATACCCTCATAAGTTCAACGGTGGTCACAGATTTTTAATCCGAGTTACTGTTTGTGAGTTATAATCATTTGAAAAATAAAATAACTTTACTTAATTATTTTATTTACGGTTATGCCATTTTTAGGTTTTTTCACAGGAGGCCCGTTCCGACTAAACATAAGTCACACCTAGGGTAAACCCACCATCCTAAGCGCAACAGTGCCCTCAAATTTCTGATCCGAGTAACCATTTAATAGTTATTCCACTTTCTAGGAAAACTACTTATGTGCACTAATTAAACTTTAACAAAACTTCGACGGATCATTCTTGGCACTCCGGGCCTTTGAATAGCGCGCAGTCAGATTTAGCGGTCTCAAAATAATTCCATATAATTAAAAAAATATGTAATTTCCAGGACATTACATTCACCCCACCTTAGGTCTTTACATCCCCAAAATCCACAACATAGACTAAGGAAATAAATGGGGGTACTAAGCACGGATCTGAGCCTCCTGCTCCCATGTGCTCCCCTGGAGGTTCTCATGTTCCCAGTGTACACGCACCAGAGGTATTGATCACCCACAAAGGACCCAATCCTGTTGATCCTCAATCTCCACTGGAACCCCCATAAACGTCACCCCATCATCGAAGTCTAACTTCCAATGGTCAATTACTTGAGAAGGGTCATGCACGTATCTCCTCAGCTAGGATACATGGAAGAGATCGTGCACCCACTCCAACTGTGGTGGTAGTGCCAACTGGTATGCCACCTCACCAATCCTCCAAAGTTTCAGAAAATAGTCCGATAAACCTTGGTGATAACTTTCCGCCTCTACCAAAAATCCATAGTCCCCATCGATGGGAGTCTCGTAAGAAAATTTGGTTCCCCCTCCTAGAACTCCAAAGGTGTCCATATCTTTTCGGAATAAGGCTTCTGCCAGATCTGTGCAGTCTTCACCTGCTGACAAGTGAGACATCGTGATACAAACTCTGCCACTGCTTTCTTCATCCCTGGACACCAGTGCTGATGCCGAAGGTCCTGGTGTATCTTCGCCACTCCTGGATGTACCAATAGAGGGTATGTATGGAACTAACTCAACACTTACTCCTTAAGAACCACTGGTACCATAGTATTCCCTCTGAAGAGAATGACGTGCTCCCCACCTTCAGAAAATCCATACGGTGTCTGGCCTGTGGATATCTGAGCATGCCAAGCCTTGCAGTCAGCGCCCCCCAAGTTGCACCTCCCTAACTCTCTAAAGGAGTGGGGGAGAGACTATCAGAGACTGAAGATAAGCTACTCCATATCTATCCACAAAGGATATATGCAATGCGGCAAACTGCTATGTCACCTCACTCAGCAACTGTAGGCCAGACCTCCTGCTGAGTGCATTTGCTACCACGTTACCCTTCCCAGGAGTATAGACTATATCAAAGTCATATTCCTAGAGGAAATCAAGACAACACCACTGTCTCAGCTTCTAAAAGCTATACTGACACTTATTCGTCCACAGTAAAGGCTCCCCCTTATTCGTCAAAGCTGACAAGGGTGCTTCTACCATGGAGAAGTCTGGTCCAAAACTCTGGTAGTACCCAGCCAAGGCAGAATTCCCTCCCCCTTTAGGGAGGTAATCTTGGAAACATATTTTGAAAGGATTTCCCCCACACTTTTCTGCTTCTTCTGGGAACTCAAAACTCAAAACTCTCACTGCTACAATGTTAGTGTTGTCCGACTCAAGCATGATCGACTGCACCCTCCTTTGCAGAAGTTTGTCATGTGCTATCTGGGTTTCCTTTTTCTCTAACAAAGGAAAACACCATTCCTGCATTGTAGATAAACCAAAACCTTTTTTCCTAATACAGTCAATACGAGTATGAACTGTGGATGTCCATTCCATACCCAAACTAACGTCATAAGGCCTCGAAGTTTCCACCAAGAGGTTCTAGATGAAACTCTCACCTCAAGGGTTAGATCACACCATCGGCATAAGTGTGATTATCGAGTCTCCTCCCAAAGGTATATACAGACCTGAGGGTCAAGTCAATGGATTAACTGGAAACTCTAGGTATTGAACAAGATCCATGGAAAGAAGGAATAACTATTTTCTATATCTATTAATATGGCAGCTAGTGGTAGACACAGACCATACCTCTAACCATTCCTGGAACCCTTGGGTCACACTCTTTTGACCGCATGCAGCTACTTCCTTCCCCTGTACTCCAGCTCCCTGGGCTTGGTGGGGACCACATTGATGTGGTGGTTGTAACATGTTGAAAATTATACCACCTCATGCTGCTCTCCCAAGTCCACTTCCACATCTTCTTCTCTGAAGATTCATCTGTCCCTAACACTTCCTCTTCCTAAAAAATTTTACATGCCTAAGTCTCTGAGAATTGCATCAATTTCCTCCTTTACCACTGCTAACATTCACTAGTTGTATTCTCTCATCCAAAGAACATTCAACCGAAAAGGTTCTCTCAATCACCCTAACATTTATAGGAATGCATGGAGGAAAAGTGCTGGCTCAGATGTCCCTAAACACACCTTTCTTAGAGGTCTGAGCCCTGAAGCACTGAATGTAATATATTCATCAAGTACCTGGGATAGTCGGTACACCTCAATATCTACTCAGCTATAGACATGTCATTCTTCTGAAGCTATAGAAGCTCTTGGGAACACTCTGCCACCTCTTCAAGCCAGTCCTTAGCTTCCTGTGAGTCAGGGTCGCCTCAGAAACTAAGGGGTATCAGATGATGAAACACGTGTAAGGAAGTAAGCCTACATGTGTCCCCTGCCGGTACTACCGGTTGTAACTGCTGACCAACGGGTGGAGATATAGCTGGCACACTACCCGAAGGTACCATCCCGGGAAACGGTCTACGTACCGAAGACTCATTATTAAGAATACCATCCTCATGGTCACTCAATGAGAAAGACTAGAAGCTAAGATCACCATCAACTCTACTAGTGTCTCAAATAGGAAGGGAACTCTTGCCACAACCTTCAACCATTCCTCAACTCCCTGGGAATCTGTCTTGCCTCGAAACCTTAGAGGCCTCTGCCACTGGAACTCATGCAACATGCTCAGTCAGCGTGCATCTTCTACTGGTGGAGCTGGTGGTAACAATTTCCCAATGGGTAGTGGTGGTGCTGGTACACCACCCGAAGGTGCTAACACCGTAAGAGGGACATGCACCGAGGTCTCATCACTCAGTGGGCCGTCATTGCGTACTCTCTCTAGAATCATGGATTAATGTCTATGCGGTGGAATCATAATAAGGATTAGGTGTGCCATGGTAATTATGTTATACCTGGTGATCTGACTCAAGAGATCAAAAAATAAAACTTTTCAAAACACACACAATCATTTTTTTCATGCGCTGGGTCAAAAATCAAAATCCAGGGTCCTGGTGTATGGATACGTCAGTCTCGGCACCAACACTGGACTCCCCAAATTGAAAACCACACTCATAACACTTAACACTATTTCTTCACAGAAAATATCAGAGTCCTAGTTCTTAGGTATAACCGAACTCCTCTAATACCACTTTTTCACGACCTATTCCTCGAGTCCAGTACCGTAACTACCCCACGAACACCTTCCATAGGCCAGGGGATGGCGACTAGCCCCAAAAGGCATATTCACTAAAAATGGGAAGGCATTTCCTTTATAACCTGTAAACTCACAAAACTAATCACAAAGAAGGATAAAATCACAAAGTAAAACTATATATAGTAAACAACGTGTGTACAGAAAGTAAAAAGGGGCCAGAATACAAGCCCAACTGTAAATTACAAGACAACTGAAAAGTACAAGAAAAACTAAAAATAGCTCATGGATCATCCACCACGGATCCTACCTGAAGGGTAGTTATAGATTTCCTCCTCAGCACTCCACGTCCATCCATATCCTCTGTGCCACGTTTCGCCGAATGGACCACCTCCTCACACCATCCAGTCCCATCTCCCTTAGCCTCGATCAACGTTTTACGTCATCTGCACCAGACACAACAAGGTGCGGGTGAAGCCCATGTAGGCACCACAACAAAAATTGAGTCTACCGGCGGTTGTTTAGCGGTGGTTCTGGGAACTTCCGCTAAACCTTTTTTTAAAATGGTTTCCCGGTGGTTTATAATAAACCGCCGAGAAACATGTTTTTTTTACAATGCCGACCCTTACCCCCCACCCCGACCGCACCCCGCGACCCCGCTTCCCCCGTGACCCCGGCCCCCAGTGACCCTGAAGACCCCGCGACCCCAGAGAACCTGCTTCCCCCGGCGACCCTGGCCCTCCGGGACCCCAGCGACCCCACTTCCCCTGGCCCCCCGCGACCCCGACGACCTATATGAACCCTAAGGTTTGAAATAAGTTTCTTTGGAATCTTTTCTAAACTCAATTTCATTACCAACACAGGTTGGGTTCTTGAATAATCGATTCATAATAGAGGTATTAGAGTTAATTACTGATGATATTTTAGTTTTTTTTATTAAAACTAGGGTAGTGGTGTTAGAGGTATTAAAGTTTAGCCTTATAGGCTAGATAATATAGTATATGTTATGATAGTTGATTCATTCCTACGCAAGGACACTAATTATATATTTTCTAACATTAGTACTTATATCATTAATTATAGAATATTGTTGGATCAGTGAAATAATTATATAGTGATCAGGATTTGATTTATGTGCTTGTTTTCATGTGATAAATGAACTAACACGGGATGGATAGTCTTGGAATTCCAATGATATATTCTAAATGATTTTATTTATTCTATTTTGAACCTATTGAGATTTTTTTATTCTTTTATATTTGATATTTTATCTTGTAGAAAACTTCTATGCGAATTAATGGCTT
Source organism: Viscum album (assembly GCA_963277665.1). Classification (NCBI taxonomy): domain Eukaryota; kingdom Viridiplantae; phylum Streptophyta; class Magnoliopsida; order Santalales; family Viscaceae; genus Viscum; species Viscum album. Next base: position 1,327,422,084 of record OY728151.1, on the reverse strand, counting down.
GAACACGACTAGGTTTACACCTATATAAGTGCCGCTCTAGATTCATCATGAAGATGATGAGAAATTTTTCTAGTTAAATGAGTATGAGGGGCCTCTACTTATTTCCAATTTATGAATTTATCTCTATGTAGATTCAATTTCCAAGACATAGATGATAATTTAAGATTATTTTTTTACACATCAACATAATAAATTCATGTATTCTAAAACATTTCCTTATATAAGTGTAGGTTTGTTAAATCACACTACCTACTTTCCTATGGATCTATATTCATAAATTTTACTAGAAGGATATTTATTTTCTTACTCATTATAGGATAAAGATTTTAAGTGATGCCTTAATGATAAATAAATGTTATATTGAAAAAGTGTTTCAATATTATATTGTAATGTTGTGACTTTTCAAGGATCAAATAGATATGTTTTGAGTTTTGAATACGGCTGTGACTTTTTTTGGGAAATTTTATTGTGAGATAGTTCAACTAGGTTTATTTTGTATTTAAATTTTAATTTTATTTTCTTTCTCTATATATTATCCAAACTAGATGATTTTTAATTAATATGTATAGTCTTGGATGAAAGTAATCACTTTCATTGAATATGTATCTTTGTATTTTTCATTATTTTTTGAAATAGATAACCTATTTATTTATAAGGAATACTTGACTATAATTAATTATGACACTTAGGTATGGAGTTACTTATACTTTTGATACTCGATCATGGAGTCCATCAAACATGTGTTACTCAAGCATAACATCCCTTTACTTTTCATAAATTTATTTTGTGTGTTGAAGTGAATGGTATTGAATTAATTCTAACTTATTGAAGTGGTTTGGATGAATATAATTCTTCAAAGTTCCCAAATATAATGTTTAGAGGGAATTCCTTCTGGGATCTATTTCCACCTATGTGATTTTGATTATCTTATTATGTTTTCTTAGATGATAGTACCAACACCCCACATTTCATCTCCAAATTCCCAACATGATTCTACTATGAAACTCCAAACACCAAGCCCAGACACATCAACTATTTTTCAAATACCCATGTTTGATCCCCAAACCACATTAGTCGCATCTTGAATTCCATTTCTGATGTGGTCTCCACCTTACCACATCAATTTTTATGCAACAACACTAGTAAGTCCTTCTCTAGATGAATTATACCAAAGGCGCTCAATCCCACCCACCAATGCGCTATCATATCCTGACCACAATGCCTTAAAACTCAAGGAATAACAAAAATGTTCAATGACCACACCGAAGTCTGAATCTGACTCTTAGTTTAACTCCATGGTCAGATCCTTGATCATCCCATTTAACCATAATTCTCCACCCATGAGCACTAAGACATATATGATCCAAATCTCCCTCAAGTCACACCACCACTCTTTTCTATGTGAGTACACCAAATAGAGGTATATGAATTCAATCCACAAAAGGTTTGTAGAACCTCAAAACCTAATCTCCCAAGTTATTTCATCATGCATTTCCATGAACACCACCACTTATCATGCCTCAAGACTACCATCCCTCACATGGTTTTTGTCACTCCAAATTAACAATGTGTTGAGATTTGTAAGCATCATAAGGTTTTCCCTAAACATTATTTATAATAAATTTATTCGATATTAGAGTTTTATATGAAGAATCTATAGAGAACTTAGGTTGGGGTTATTAGAAATTAACATTGTGCTTTGGATTTCATGGTAAATTAGCTACAACGTTGTTAGTACACTGTTTCTATTTACCAAAGAAACTTCCCATATCCCAAACACTAGAGGGTTCATATCTAAATCAGGGGATCATCTTTATTATATTATGTTTCTATAATCTTATATTATCATATATATGAATCTCTTTCTCTATTTAGTAGTAACTATGTGTTTTAATTTTTTTTATTGTGTAGGCACATTATGATATACATGGATAAAAGCTAGATCACATTACCGAGGAACACACCTCAGTATGTTAAGGGATTGAATGATTTTTTAGATTTTGAAATTTCTAATAGATTCGTTGAAGGGAGAATAAAATGTCCATGTATTAAATGTAAATTTAGAACATGGTTGAAGAGAGATGAAGTTTATGAATATTTAATACTGAAGCAATTCCCTAGTAAATATTTGTGTTGGATTTGGAATGGAGAATCGAACGTTACAGAATGATTGAGAACTGATGTTAATCCACAGAATGAGGTCCCAAGTTCATCGACAATGGAAAATTAAATGAAAAAACTCATAAATTATGCATTCGGTACTGCAAGACACCACTATCAGCATCAAAACATATCAGAACAACCAGAAGATGGTGCTACAAATTATACCATGAAAAGTAATGTTTTTGAGACTATAACACAGGCAGATCAAGACTGTAAAATATCATTGGATCCTATTATTTATTTTGTGGAGCCAAATGTAAGATAAATCTTCACTGAGGAAAATTCGTTTCATGATTTAGTTGATGATGGAAATCAAGAGTTGTATAGTGGGTTTTTGTAATATTTAAATCTTTTATTTCTTCTGAAGTTGTACCATATCAAATGTCTATGTGGAATTACAAATAAGTCAATTTACATGATATTGAATTGATTCTTGATGCATTTCCTGAAGAAAAAATCCCAGAATCTTTTTATGATATAAAAAAAGCTGTTAACAAGCTTGGTCTGAATTGTATAAAAATACATGTGTGTCCCAATGATTGTATTCTTTATTGGGGAGAGGATTCAAGTAGACATAATTGCAAGAAATGTTCTTCTTCTAGATGGCAGTAAAAGGGTGATGTTGGATGTTTTAATGAACTTAATTTCATGGAGAAGAAGAAAAGGAACCCACCTGCAAAGGTTTTGCATTACTTTCCTTTTAAGACTTGATTGCAAAAATTATTTATGTCATCGAAAACCGTTGAATACATGAAGTGACATTCTATAGATAATAAAAATGATAGGTTAATGAGAGATCCACGAGATTCCCAATCGTGGAATACATTTGATTCATTACATCTAGATTTCTCAGTTAATCCTAGGAATGTTCGATTGGGATTGGCTTCCAATGGGCTCAACCCATTTGGGACTTTGAGTAACAGTTATAGCATTTGGACAGTTGTTTTGATCCCTTATAATCTGACTCCGTGGATGTGTATGCAACAACCATCTTTTTTTCTTTTGATGATTATTCCTGGAAAACAAATGCCTGGAAATGATATTGATGTATACTTGCAGCCTTTGATTGACGAATTGCATGAGTTATGGAGCAACAGTGTTGATACATTTGATGCTTCTTCTAAAACAATGTTCAAAATGCATGTTTCTTTAATGTTGACCATTAGTGGATTCCCTGGGATTGGGAATTTATCTGGTTGGAACACTTAAATGGGTTTGGATTTTCCCGTTTGTAACTTTGATTTTGATCCCAAACGGCTACCTCACAGTAGAAAATGGTGCTTCTTGTGTCATCGAAGATTTATCGATGCATCTCATAGATTTCGGCTGAACAGATCAAAATTTAATGGTTCCATTGATCGTAGACCACCTCCAAAGTTGTTAACTGGTTCTGAAATATTGACACAGCTTGAAAATGTTGAAACAGAATTTGGGAAGGTTCATCATTTGAATGATAGCGGAAAACGGGTCCGATGTGCATCGTCATGCGAAATCAGAATGCAACAATGGAAGAAAAAAATTATATTCTTCAAACTTCCGTATTGGGAATTTAATTTTTTGTGGCATAATCTTGATGTGATGCATATTGAGAAGAATGTATGTGAAAATTTTATTTTCACATTGATTAATGAGTATGGAAAGTCAAAGGATCATCTCAATGCTCGTAAAGACTTACAAGCAATGAACATAAAACGCGATCTCTGGCAAGATGAGAATGAAAAGTATCCTCCGGCAATTTTTGCAATGAAAAATAGGGATAAAGATACATTACTTCAAATTTTAAAGAATTTTAAGGTATATGATGGGTATTCAAGTAACATCTCAAGGTGTGTTGACTTGAAGAATCATAAGTTACATGGACTGAAAAGTCACGATTCACATATTTTGTTACAATAGTTACTACCATTGGCATTGCGTACATTATTACCTAAAAAAATTACTACTGTTGTACTCCAATTCTGAACATTTTTCAGACAACTATGTGAGAAATCTCTACATCCATTTCATCTTGACAACCTCCAAGATAGGTTTGTATTGACCCTTTGTGCAATGGAGATGATCTTTCCTCCGCCATTTTTTACTGTAATGATGCATTTATCTGTGTATTTGGTTGAGGAAGCTAAATTAGGAGGCCCCAATCATTATCGATGGATGTATCCAATTGAGAGGTACATTATTTATATGTTTTTCAGTTAAGTAAACAATTTTTTTTACTTAATTAAATGAATAATTATGTTTATTTTATTTCAAATATATCTTGGGAATTTGAAATCATACATGACAAATAAAGCTCAACCAGAAGGATCTATTGCTGAAGGCTATTTGGCTGAGGAGTGTCTTACCTTTTGTTCTTGATACTTGAATGATATTGAGACAATATTTAATCAAGTTGGACATGTTGAAGACACATCGACTCAATCTCAAATACATCAAAAATCCAAAATATTTCCTGCTATTGGCCGATCAGTTGGGAGGACCTCAAATGTGACACTGACTGAATTGGAATTATTATAGGAACATAGATATGTGATGCTGAATAGTGAAATTGAAGATCCATTTATTAAAGATTTGAGGATACAAACAAAGATACAAATGAGAGGCCGAACACAAAATGAGAAAGATATAACGAAAGCTATTAATAAAGAGCTTGTAGAATGGTTTGAACGACGTGTAAGTTCATAAATATTGCAATAAATACAAATATTAGTTTGACACATACATTTTGTAAATCTAATAAAGTATATTTCTTTTTTCAGATCATGAATACTGATACTCGAACAGAGGTGTCATAAGATTTGAAGTTTCTTTCTACAGGTCCTCTAAAAAAAGTTAGAAAGTTCGACGCTTATAATGTGAATGGATTTAGATTTTGTACAGTCGATTGAGAAGTGGGTTTGAAAACACAAAATAGTGGTATATTTACATTTTCTAAAGTGGAATACTATGGAAAGCTTCATGATATTATTGAATTAAACTACCACGGACATTTTTCTATTGTTTTATTCATATGAAAATGGGTCGATATTATCAGAGGTGTTAAAAGAGATTCCTTGTAATTTACTTCTGTGAACTTCTCTCACTTGATGGATGTTGGTGATCGTGAACTTCCTAATCCATATATCTTAGCATCGCAAGAAAAAATGGTATATTATGTGAATTTTGTTGTCGATTAAGGGTGGAGGGTAGTTTATCACATAATACAAAGATATTTGTATGATATGGGTGATGAAGTGGAAAATTTGACCTCTGAAATTGAATTTAATCAACAACAGGAAGCAGAATTATTTGTCCATCATGATATTGAAAATATTAGTCTAGCAAGGATGAATGAAGAGGATTAAGAAATGGGGCTGTAAACTGACATGATTGAAGGGGAAAATGATTGTATGTAAAATTAATTATTTATTAAGCAAACACTTGTTTCATTTCTGCAGTCATTCATTATCATTGTTATATATATTTTCTCTGTTAGTACTAGGAATCTATTATCATTTTTAATTTCTTTTTCTGTATATTTTTTTTTGAAATATATATTCTGAACATAATTTTATTTGATTAAATGACAGGAATGCCAAGGAGGAAGCGATACACTATTTCATCTAGTTCTGCGACAAATGATGATCCATTTGGCTCCCTCCCCACGACATCAAAGGCACCAGCTGCCTACACCCCTGAACCATCTCTCACACCATCTGTGGATGTCCCATTAGAGGTTGAGTCATCAACTCCCCCTTCAGGAGCCTCAACAGTGGGGCAGCGACACGCCCCTTCTAGTTCATCACGAGCATACTGGAGTGTCACTGTCATAGGTACAAATTTTAATTAAATAAATTTATTGCATTTTGTTTATACTAATTGTTTGCTCATTGAAGATGAAAAAAATGCAACCGTGGAGAAAAACATAAAAATTTCAGATGTTTGTAATATGACTGGTGAAAAGATAGTCGTGCCATTTGATTCTTATGGGGTCCCTAAGGATGACGTCGTGGGGTTACTTGGCCAGATTATAGGCTAGCTAGCAGTAGAGCCCATTTCCATTCCTATTTTATATGATGATTGGAGAAATATACCTCCAAGCTGGAAAAATGAAATTTTTGACTCTCACATAAAGGTAAATTTATTACATTATGGTTTAATTGAATGTCATGTTACTAATATGTTCAAAATGAATTTCTGTATACAGATGTTCTTCCACTTTACAGTTGCTGATGTGGTAGAATCGAAGTGTATGTTGAAAACTCTTGGTAAGAAATGGAAATATTTCAAATGGAGATTGTGGTGTGATTTCAACGATACTTCATTAACTGTGCAATAAATGTATGAGAAGCTACCCAGTGGGGTATTGAAAGAATAGTGGAAAGTTTTTTTTTGATAGGCATTGTGATGGGAAGTGGATGGTATTGAAATATATATTATTATATTATCCTCATTTTACATTTATACATGTATATGAAGAGGACATGACATTGAATAAATTACTATTAAATTTCATTTTATTTATTTTAGGATCTCTCCAGACAGAATGCATCAAACCGGGCTAAGAAAGTCATCCCTCACACTGTGGGCTCAAAAAGATTTTCTAGAAGCCGAACGACATTGGTAATATTTTAATTAGTTTAAATATTTATAAGAAAATATTATCTATTTAATATATTGATTTTTTTATTTATCTTTTCTTAATGCAGTCACAGAGTTTAGGGCACAAAGTATCCTGAACTGAACTGTGGTTGGATGTTCACAAGAAATCAGATGGAAGTTTTGTTAATGAGCCTGCTAAAGAAGTTGGGGTATGAAGTCAATTTCTTATTATAATAACTTATTATAAATTTGTAATATGTTAATATATATTGATATTTGATTTATAGGCAAAAATTAAAGAACTATGGGATGTCAATCCTGCGCAGTCCTACTCAGTCTCCCAGGATGACCCGGTTGCTAAAGTCCTTGGGAAGGAGCATCCTGGTAGAGTGTGCAGGATGGGTTTGGGACCTGTGCCATCTGAGGTTTTTAGCAGGACACCAGGGATGGAAGCTGCATCAACTCCTGGCTTTATTCATCCCATACCTGTAGATGCTCAGAAATAGATTGTTTCTCTATGAAACACCGTTCATCAGCAGGGGGACCAGATATCTGCTTTGCAGAAAGAGTTGACTAAAATACGTCAGCATATGAGTAGATATGCCCCCCCGTGGTAGTGTATCGACTGGTGGTATGCAGGTAAATTACAAAAAATCAAAATAATTTAGTTTTCTGACTTTCATTGGTTTTAAGTTTTAATATAAATATGAAACCATATTTAATTTTAAATAAAATGTTCTTACAGGTGACAGCAGAAAGTGGATATGAAGGTGGAGAGGGTGAAGATGCATCATCAGACTGTGATTAGTTGTATTGTTGATGTGTTGAACAAATTTGGGAATAGTTGGTTTGTATATGTAACATTTGTGGAACATAATTTCCACCAAACATTTCCATGTCCTAAATTTTCCTTGATTTCTCATGTTTCCTTTTATGCATTTTATTGATTTATGATGTTTCTTTTTATGTCTTAATTTTTCGAGTGTGGTATAAATCATTTCATTTAGGCCTGTATTTTAATCGGTAGTCCAGATTTTGGATGACTAGGAGTTAAACCCATTGTTGATGTGTTGAACAAATTGGGTCATTTCATAGTGATCAAGGGGATAGTGTTGTGGACACTTTGGTGAGGCCCTTGTAATTTGTCTTACTAGGAGGCCCTTGTGAGTGGTAATTTCCTTATATTGATTTAGATATATACCCCATAAAGGTATCTATAGATAAAACATTAATTTTGTGGTAATTATAATCAATTTATTTGATCCTAATCAAGTTGGACATCTCAAATCGACCTTTATTGGTTGATTAATCTACTATTATTATATAATATTAGATAAATGAGGTATGATAACATCAACCAAATCACCATACATAATGGGTGTTTCCCTATAGAAATTTAATATTTATTTTCACATGTTATACTATTTTGAATTTGAACTAAGTAATATTCTCTTATATTGAGATGGTTTTACTATTTTTTATTGGCGAGGGGGTAGTGGATTCATCCACACCTATTTCATACTCAATAGAATAATTCTTCCCAACATCAATTGGGTTAACATTAAAGATATATACTAATGTGTTACCACCAATAGGAAACATATATTTACATTGTAATAGGGATATCATTAATTTGGGTGTGATCCCATAGGATGAATGATACTAGAGATGACCATGAGGAAAAAATGATAAAAAAATTCCCCCACCCATGTGGGTTATGTTTTCCATTGTAATTTTATAGTCACAAAGGCCACTTAGGATAGATTCTGATGCTTTTAGATTTTAGATCATTGTAACCATCCCTAGTATATTATCTAGATATTCTAATGAGCCTCAAGGGTGTTTAAACTAGTAGGGGTATAAATATACTCTTGAGTGTCAGTGGTTGGATATGCCTAGTGGGATCAACTTTTAGATGCTTCAGTGTAGAAAATAGGGAAAAACACCCTATATATCTTCTTCAGTACTCAAGGTCACATGTTAATAAAAATGACTATAGTGAACATGATACTCATAATGAAGTTCTAAGGAGATTTCTAATTTATGGTGGACATATTTATCCAAATCAATATGATAAGAGAAGAACGTGTTCTCATGATCTATTGAAAGGATAAAAAAGGTTGGATGTGAAATTATGGACCAATGTTTTTTCCATAGAATATTTTTAGTTGGACAACCTATGGGGCATTATTCCTTATAGATTACCAGGAGTTTCATATAATGTCAGGATAGATCCATTTAGATGGTATTCCTGAAATAAGGTGTGAACCATCATGAACTCATTTTACAAGGGTTGGAGACAATGAATGTCAAGCTATGGGGAACATATATTCCAAGAAATTGATTCCTATGTATGACATAACAATTTCTTTCATGCCTCACCATCGTGTTCCTTATGGGTACTATCATCTTGTTTTTGGTCTTGAACATAATTGGTGCATTTGGTGATTCAATTTTAATTAAAGGATGTGATGAAGGTTTTGAAAAGGAAACACAATGAAGACACCCATCAATACATCATCAAATATAAGATTTCATAGTTTATCAATCCAATTCCATGTTAATGGATTCACATTAGGTTATCTATTTTTTGATGAGAACCTCCAATGGGCTTCCATGTATATGAATATTTGGTATGGATGTCCTTTTAGAACTGTATTACAATGAAAGGTGTTCACTAGTGATTCATACTATAGATTCTTCAAAATAGGTATTGGTAAAAGGTGTGAGATTTTGGGATCATCAAATATTCTTTGGGTGGAATCATTTGAATTATTGGATTCCCTTATAGATTTATGATTTTTTAATGAATAATATCAAAATACTAGTGTTTAACGAGTTACCCCTATTCCTATGATCTATCTGAATCTGTGTAGATATGAAAATATATAATTTTTAGGTTAATCATACATATAATACATGTTTATGATTCATTTGTTTAAGGCCACATAGTTATGAAATTATTCATTTTTCGCCATACAAAGATGTCATAGGTGTTTACATTGTTGGGATCAGGCCCATGCGATGAGCATCATATGAATCTCTATAAATAGAATCATAACACACATAGTTTATTAATGATTAGTGGGATACATCATACCATTTATGTTCAATTTAAATAGAAATATTTCAAGAATCTTAACTTTTTGTGAAGGGGAACACTTTGTGAAAGGTACCTAGAAATAGATAGTTTTTGAATTTATCATGAGTTTCCATTTCAGTTTCATCTTGGTCTTCAATGACTAATATGAAGATGGTATGGTTGTGGATTACACCTATTAAAGGGCCCATATATTGTTTTGAATATCATATATGTTGGTACGATGATAATGGATGAATGCATAAGAGGCTAGGGCACACAACTTGAAGGTGGATATGATATTGTGATACTAGGAGGGGTATCTAAAATTAAGGAATATATAAAGAATATAATACTAGAGTCTTTAACTATGGTATTTTGTAAAAGTGATTCATATTATTCTTATCGTATAAGAATAATAGCATGTTTCTTGATATTGGGATTGAACCTCAGAGTGGAATATATTGTATCCTATTTAAGAGGAATAAAAAACAATATAATTGAAGGCATGCATTTTAAGGTAATGTGACATGATTCATCATAGATTAAAATTGTATTGAAAAGACATTTGTAATGAATTTTAGAGTCGTCCATCCAGGTTTAAAAGGTGATTACTATAATGTATCTCAATTATTATTTTAAATTATAATCAAATAGAACACAATGTTTTTGTGTATCATGATTTTTTTAAGAAATAAGTTATAGAAGATTAGTTGTATTACATAAGAGTACACAATAATGTATTGAGTGAGGCTAACACACAAGCTTCTCTAAGACACTTGGTATAGTAGATGTGTGTGTTGATGGTATATTTGGGGTATTAAACCAAGTAGGAGGCCCATGAATGTTAAATCTAACTGTGTTTTACGCTCACTCCTTATATGGGAACACCGACACACATGTAGATCTAATGTTTTATTTTCAAGTGATATATATTATGGGGGATCAAGAAAGATCAGCTAGATGTATGTTTGGAGAGTAGTCAAATAATGGGCCGATGTTTTATAGATGATTCTATCATATATTTTTTTCAAATTATTCTATACTGATTTCCTAGGTTGATGTTTCTTGTTGTATGTTGGTATGTACAATATGGTTCATTCTTATATAGCATGTTAATGTTTACTTATTTTTTTTCAATTTATTCTATACTGATTTCCTAGGTTGATGTTTCTTATTGTCTGTTGGTATGTACAATATGGTATTTCTGGTTTGATTTGTTTTTCAGGGAAGTGGTGCAGCGAAAGATTTTTTTTTCTGGTCAGCTTTTAGGGGCAGTTTTAACCGCCGCCAAATGTACATAGCGGTGGTTTAAATCGCCGCAAAATGGTTAAAAACGCCGGGAAATGTAAAAAAATTTACGTTTCGCGGCGATTTTAACTGTCGCTACATAGTCGCATCGTAGCTGCCTTATTCCGTGGTGGTTCTCGTTACTTCAGCGGTGGTTTTATGGCCACTAGATTTGAGTTTATTCGCAGCAGTTATAACCACCGCGAAAAAACTGATATCAAGGGCTCGTAAAAAACTACCACAAAACTCAGTAAAACCACCGCGAAATGAAGCAGATACAATGCTTTCCTTAAACCGCCGCAAAATGGAAATAACCACCGCTAATAGATTGGTGACACCGTATTCGGTGGCAGTTTACAGAAACCGCCGCCAAACCATGTTTCGGCAGTTTAAACTGCCGCGACACGCAAAAAAAACCACCGCTAAATGGTGTTTATCTTGTAGTGAGGGGTTATTATAACAATACTCAGTAGGGACCCTGAGATCCTGTAGGTCTCCTAAAGTTCTACAAAGTAAAACCACCAACCAATACATCAACTCTACTTAGGTATATTCTCATACATACACCTAATATATCAAGGTAAACACATCACATACATGAGAGAAGAATACCACAAAGGTAACACCATGAATGTAACAACAAGAAGGTAAAAGTACCACATAGGTATCACCACGAAGATAGCACCATGAAGGTAAAAGTACCACATAGGTATCACCACAATGATAGTACCACGAAGGTAAAAGTACAGCACAACATGACCTCAATCACAAGCACAGAGTAAAGACACCTCTCACCAGGATTTATTCTTGGGGTAGTAACAAGTAACATTCTGAACACCTCAGCTATTGGATAACTCCTCCTCTATTGAGTATAGTGGTCATTACTCGTCACATAGAGGTGCTTCCCACTAACCTTGGACTTCTGATGTACTCCTCTTATCGAGTACCATGGGTCTGTCGCATCACACAGAGGAACTCCCCCTTATGGATTGCTGAGGTACTCCTGTCAAGTACCAGGGGTTTGACACATCACACAAAGGCGCTCCCCATTGTGGCTCTACCACGTCACACAAAGGCGCTCCCCACTGGGTCAGTCGAGTCACTCTGAGTTGAATCGGTCAGCAGTAATCAAGTCTTAGCCAGTCGCAGGGTTCTGTATGTATCACTCTTGGGAGAAATTATCCACAAGACAAAGGTCATTCCCCCAACCACCCTAAATATCCAATAAAAAGTAACCCATAGTTCTGTCACGTCAAAAGGGAGCCAACACAACAGACGACGCGTCAATCGGACGTCCAGTCTGTAAGATATTAGTGTTTCCGCTCCGAGGGCCTGGTTGGATTCGGGGTCCGATCCAACCCAGTCATACTCCAACCTTATCCAAAACCCAAGTGGAGTGTATAAGAAGGACCATATCTATCCAAGTATTTTGGCTCCACATACGGTTCGTCAAACAGACGCATGGTTCTCAAGTTGTGGCCAAAAAGGTAATACTGGGCCCAGATGGGCCCGGGTCTGGTCTGACCCAGTCCGGGTCAGGCCTGGATAGCCTGGGACTTGGTGGGCCTAAACCACTGTGCCGTGGTCTAGTCCAGGCCACGAAGGGCGCAACCCATTAGTGCAGCCCACTAGGCATCTTGCAGTGCGTCCCGCGGTGCGGTGCACGGTGTGCCACACGTGGCGGCTCGCTTTGCGGCCCGCGGTGCGGCCCATGGTGCGGCGCGCGGGGTGGCCTCACGGTGGGGCCTCGCGGTGCAGCCCCGCGGTGTGATGCGTGGTGCAGCTTTCCTAGCACGTAGGACCGCTCTGCGGTCCCGCACAGTGCACCTCAGCCAGGCGGAACGGTCGGCCAGTCTTCCTTCCAGCAATGCGATAGCGCCGCTGTCCACCTACGGTCGGCCAGGTGTCGGTCGTCGTCTGCCTCTGCCGCGGCCAAGCGGCCGCATCCACCTACTCCACTGATGGAGTGGACGTGCGCCGTCGCTCCACCATGCAATGGAACAGTTTTAGGCTGCCATCCTACCCTTCCACGGCCGACGGGTCACGACCTCCTCTTCAACTGGCGGCGCGGACGTGTGCCGCCCTTCCTTCCTCATGGTCAGCCAGGTGCCAGCCGTCGTCTTCTTCCATGAGCCACAACAGATTCGTTCCAAGCCCAAAAAATTATACGATCAAATATTCGTGATCCTTGTATTGAGGGTTTCGCATCCATATATCGTGCTCACCAAAACTCAGTATTTCCAGCGCTAATAAAAATTAAGGGGTTGAAGAATGCATGAAGAACGCGTGAAGAGATAAAAGGAAGAGAACCAAGGTTAATGTGTGGGACGATGGCTATGTTCTTTTGGCCATCGTCTTCGTGAATTTAGGATATGAAGATTCAATAGAATTAAATCATATGAAAAACAAACCTCTACCTCAAGAACGATGGTGAGCGCGCGTTTGTGGAAGCGAGTTGGTGTTCGTCGCCCCCCGCAACTAGCCTCCAACGACCTCACTCATTCATCGATCTCTAGTTACGGGTTTTGGTGTCACTCGTCACCTCCCGCTGGTACCATCTCTATCCTCCAAGGATTTGGCATCACTGCACTTTTTCATCACTTCGTTGCTTGGCAAAGCAATGCCGACACCTCTCCCCAAGCTCCATATAAATATGATAGGGGAAGGGTGTGCAACGTTCGTGGGATTGATGGAGGCCCATTAATTAGGAACCTTCCTAATTCCCCAATGGTGTGGTTACTTAGAATTGAAAGGCCAATCCATTTATTGTCTTGACACATCACCGGTCCCACATTACCGCTCATCCGTCAGAGGAATAGAATAAAAATAAAATAATAAAGTTATTTTATTTATTCTATTAAAAGGTCCCAAAACTAAATTTTTCTCCAAACCTACTGCAGTCAAAGTGAAGGTCTCCTTAACCGAATATCAACGTTTTGAGTTCAACGATGTCCTTAGATTTCAATTATGAGCACTGATTCAAAAGGTACAAAATGCCGCTTGCGCGTTTACTGAATGTATCCGAAAAAAAGTTTGGAAAATTAATAATAGTCACCCTTGACCCGCACCGGTCAAGGTTAGTCTCTGTCAAAGTGAAACATGCCCCAACGAAACCAATGGCTCTTTCAGATTTCCAATCTGAGTTACCATTTAGAAGTTATGGATTTTACAATAAAATAATTGTCACTTAATTATTTTATTAACGGCCAAAAACTAACTTTCGCTGGTGGCCCGCATCGGCCAAAGTTAGTATCTTCCTAAAGAAAAAATGCCCCCATGTATTTAGCGGTGGTATCTTATTTTTAATCTGGGTTACCGTTTGTGAGTTATAAGCATTTGAAAAATAAAATAACTTTATTTAATTATTTTATTTACAGTTATTCCATTTTCGGGTTTTCTCACAGGAGGCCCGCGCTGACTAAACTTAAGTTGCGCCTAGGGTAAACTCGTCATCCTGAGTGCAACAGTGCCCTAAAATTTCTGATCTGAGTAACTGTTTAATATTTATTCCACTTTTTTAGGAAAACTGCTTACGTGTTCTAATTCAACTTTAAAAAAATTTAGACGGATCATTCCGGGCACTCCGGGCCTCGGAATCACGCATCGTCAGATTTCGCACTCTCAAAATAATTCCATATAATTAAAAAAAATTACACATAATTTCCAGGACATTACATTAGCTTCATTCCTTTTAACTTCATCACCATATTTCTAATTAAATTCCTCAACTTTAGTCAGATTAACTTCCTCAGCTTTAGTCTGACTAAATTTCACAACTTTAGACTGATTGACTTCCTCATATTAAGTCCAATTAAAAACTTTAAGGAACTTCCAAATTCCATATTTCTTATACCTTTTGTGTTATGTACTACTCAGTCTGATCCTCTCTGTCTGGAAAAACAACTTTCTCAAAAATAAAACTTTTCTCCCCCTTTTTGTTTGGTCTCAAACATTCAAAAACTTTTAACTATTTTTCAAAAACATTATTTTACAAAAGATAATTTGTCAAAAAATACAAAAACATTGTTAAAATAAAACATCACAAAGGTTTTTCATGAAAGAAGAAAGAAAATATCATCTTCTGCTCCCTGGCCGCACCCCGGTCACCCAAACCAACCATTACAAGCCCAAACTTAGAGAGAGGGGTTTTGGGAGTTGAGGGAGAAGAAGAAGGACTGGAAGAGACAATTTCATTGAACATCGGGGTACTAAAATGAATATTTGGGTGCAACTTCAACCGGGGTGATTTGGGTCAGACCATCGGTGAATCCAACTTAGTGGATGAAAGTGTTTTTATAGAGAACATGATAAAGAGGTATATCCAAATAATATTGTACAAAAATATGATTTTTTTAAATTATAAAAATATGGAATTTGATAAATCATATAACCCTATGATTATTTTGACATGGTGTGGTACACTTGAACACCGTTATGTTTTAAATTAATTTTCTAAATTTAATTATGTTATTTTCACTTGTTGGATTTACCAAATCATTCATAAGGATGTATAAATAGTGAATACGATGAATTTTTTTAAATAAAATTGAATTTAAATAAATGTTTTATGAAAAATAATCACATGTGATAATATTATAACAAATTTCAAATATTTTTAGTTTTTAAATTCAATAACAAGTGGAATACATTTATCTATTAATTCACTCAACATCCATGTGTTGTAAGAGTCATTAAAGAACCATATATAAATAATAATAGGATTTTTTAAAAACATAAAATTATGGCAGCGATAAACATTTTTATCATATATGTATTAGTATTTATTATTCTCTAACCTTAAATATTTACTATATCGTATTTTATAAAAATTTGGATTTATTTTTTAATTATAAATTTTGAGATTTATGATCCCATTGTTGTTAGTTTTAAAAGGTATACTTTAGAAACTTGTGGTTAAAAACTCTATAGTTTGAAACCATGATGTTTGGTTCCTTCCTTTGGAGTTTGAAAATGTTATATCTCACTGAAACATTTCCCAATACACTCAGAACAATATAACTATAAGACATACCACTCTTGGTTATTCATCAATTCATTTTTTTATCAAAATAGTATTAAATCCTCATTTTTTCAACCCTATGTCGGATTTAGTTTAAGCTATAAAGTACTTTAACTATTTGATTTGGTTCCTCGATCCCATTTTTTCTTTATTGTGATGGAAACCATGAAGCTCGGTATAAGGAACCAGCCTTAAAAATTACTTATTATTGAATGAAATGAATAATTCACATTGAGGTTCTTTTTAGGTTTCATGTTTTAGAGAATTAGGACATAACTATTACATCTCAAAAATTACAAAGTAGACACCTCTCCTCATCTTCCATTTTTTCAAAAAATAAAAACTCTTGAATACAAGAGTCATGTCTAGTTCATTGTTTTAGACAGCTTGACATTTCCTTGATCTCATCCTTGACCCTATTCATCTTTATGTCCTGTGAAAAACATTTCAAAAAAACTTGGGATGAGCCGAAAAAGCTCAGTAAGGGTTATAACAATATGGAAAGAAAACATTAGTCCATGTATACATAAGAATCAATGAAATCATACTTTACTCATAAAACATAAGCAATTTAACATACCTCATTAAATCATAAGATTTACGAATAACTCATAGAAATCATAAGACATAAAGGTAACATGAGGAATTCATAACATTATTACATAGGGAGTAACCCTTATGGTTACGTTGGGAATACCCATCATAGTATATTCCATAAATATCATCAGATAAACCTTAGCATTTAACTCCTTCGCGTTACCCAATGCATTGGAGACCTATATCGGGCTCACCCGCCCTTAGTTTATCACGAAACCACCCGTTTTAATAAACAATGACCAAGAAAAAAAACATAATCATAACATAAGCATAAAGTAAAGATAAAATTCCCACATTTCAATAACAATGTAACATTTTATGATATTGAAATAATGAATCCATTCAAAAAAACCATTTTCAAAAACATTTAAAACATTTAATAAAGATATTTTTGAATCAAAGTTTCCCATACCACCTTTAAGATTTTAACATTTTAAACCATTAATATCCATATAAATAAATCCTTAAAACCCTTTTTAAAAAATGGATATTAATAATAAAAAATCATTGAAACATTTAAAGTGATATTTTAGTTGGAGGGTTTTTACCAAAATTAGAGACACTTGAATACAATAATTGAGGAATAACATTTAATCAGAACTTTATAATATCATGATAATAAATGGATTCATGATATAATATTCCAAAGGATAGTATATACACCATATAATAGTGAATTGGTGTATAACAACAATGAAGTCTCAATAGAAATGTCAAATGAGATGGAATCCCATATAAAGAAGGTATCCTTAAATTAAGGATAAATCAATCTCAAAATTATGTGTGACAAATATAAATACACCCAATATAAGTGGATATTAAGTTTAAAACAATCATATGTCATTCACACATATTCAAAGGATTACATATTCAATAACTACAAGTTGAACCCAAAGAAATCGAAATTGTGTTAAGAAGTTCCCTTGGTAAAATTCGACAGCCTAACGACGTCACTTTAAAATTCATAAAATTAGTTGATGAGAGAGAGAATGGTATCTAATCACATGGACATAAAATTTACATCAATAAGAATATATAATAACATATCCCAAAATAAAAATATGTAAATTAAAAGACATAACAAAATACGTCTTTTTAAAAGAGGAGTGTGAAAGGTTCCCTTACCGATTTGGGCAACTTTCGAAACGTACACCCCATGAAATAAGGTTCATACAATGAAGATGTAACTACCCATAAATGAGATTATATTATAAAAATAGTAAAATAATGGGCAGTACATACACCACACAAAAGTAAATAGTGGCCAATGTAGCATGAATCTCACGGGAATAAAAAGTGAGATGAAAATCCCCTTATGAAAATTCGGCAGCCTAACAGCACCACATAAAACATCAAAAAATGGATTGATGGGATAAAATAGGGTCTATCATCATATTAAAATAAAATTTACAGCAAGAGGAATATAAAATAACATTCCCCAACATAAGAAATATGAGTTTAAATTAAGTTACATAAAAAGAGTACTTAAAAATAAAGATAGAGGTAGGATCCCTTACCTCAAGTCTGACTAGTCTTGTTCATTTATTTATATTCCTGAATAATAAAATTTGGTCAATTTATAATTTCTTAAGAACCTCCTTTAAATATTATTATTCAGTTCATATCACATATTATAATTTTATAATAATTGGTTAATAATGTGAGTTCATATCAGACGTTTTATCGATGTTTGGTACATGAGTCAAAAATGAACTTGTTTGAAAATGATTGTCCATGTAGTTGTAGGTAAATAATCTCCATAATATTATTAATGATTTAAATATCATATATATCCAGTAAATATTCATTTAATACTATTACATAACATTTGGAGATAAAAATAAATTAAATTCACCATTCATGGAGACGGTAGGCCGTACGTACGCATGAACGCCACTTTCATTTCTTTGTCATATTAATGGAATTAAAATAAATGAGAGATATATATATTATAATTCCAGTATAATATATATGTTATATAGGTCACATATGTTTATTAATCTCATTATTTATACATTCCATGTATTTCATGAACGATTCACATCACTTGAGGGGGCGGTAGTCCACACTTCCTCGTATGAAATTATCGCATTTGCACAACATGAAAAGCATAAAGTTATGTTTTAAATTTAAAATAAAGAAGAATATAGAAAACATAAATAACATATATATAATATATAAAATATATTGACATTATAATGGCCACCATGAAAGGTGTTAAGAGAATATTGAACAATCATCATTTCGTGATGCAGTTATTCGACATCCACAGAAACAATATGTTATTTAACCATTAGATGGAGGTGTGTGTAAGTGTAGCTCGAATAATTCACATAAAAACATCCTAGTATATTTAAGATACTGGTGTTATTACAAAATAAAGTAATAAAAAGAGTTTAGGGGGTTGGAGAAGTAAAATAAAATAGAAGAACACAAGAGAAGACGTTACCTTTAAATCGGGTAACTCCTCTTGGTTTGGACCAAAAGGGTTTCTTGAGGAGCATTATGCCAAAGGTGAGGCTTCAATGATGAATAGAGGGATGTGGAGAGATGAAATGGGCCAGTTTTGGCCGAGCCAAAGGATTGAGAGGTGTGGGTAAGGTGGTAGAGACGGGGGCCTTTTACAAGAGAAGAGGAGGGTCACTCTTGGAAAGTTATAAAATATTACTTTATTATAAAATGATTTTCAGACTTTAGGGGACCAAAAAGGATATATTTCTAGGATAAGGTGATAAGGTTTAGAAATACACCCATCCAATAGGTTTTTGAAAAGTGTAATACTTAGATTTCACCCTATCTTCTAATTTTATTTAAATAGTTCATTTATGAGGTAATCACTGCATCATCATGGTGTCATAAATAAATCAATTTATTTAATGTCTAAAAATTATAAAAAAATATCATGATGTAGGAAATATTTTTAGATTTCTAATAAATATTTATAGTCAAAAATATGACTTGTATAACCCAATGTAAAAATTATTTTAGTAAAACAATACATGTTTGTGACATTTTAATTTTAAATTTAAATAAAAAGTTATTAATGTCATTTTCAAACCAAAGTGGTTCCATTGGGTCTCCAAGTTGACCCATGGATTGTCTTGGTCGGCCATTAATCATCCAATAAGGGTAGGACATTTTTCAGGGTCATTTCATATTATAATAACATTATCTTACCTTAAATTACACTAATTACCTTTAATCGCGATTAATAAAACATAAAAGTTACTATTCACCAAAAAATTATTTCAATCTCATTGAACCACATTTTACTTCCTAATGACAGCCATGTTTGTTGGATTTTTTAAAATCAAATCACAGAAGTGGTAAAGTTTCATTTAAACGAAAAATCAGTTTCTTTAACTACCACTTAGTGGTTTCACTATTCATCAAAAATTGAAGTTTTTCAGAAAATGACCAAAAATTCACCCTAAGCTATATTTGATATTCTGAATTCAAAAATGATGTCCATTTTACAAAATTCAAAACATATATGTTTCATTAATTAATTTAATAATTAATTCCCGCTGTCAAAACAAATAGCGTGTTTTTAAGAAACAATATCTATTAAAAGATTGACACTAGTTTAAATCCAATTTCAAAGTGAAATTAATTCCAATGACCCCCATTGGATTAAATTGTAAAAAAATATTATAAATACACATTAATCTCAATTAAAAAGATAATATACCCATATAAATAAATCATATTAAAAGGAGTTTTTGAATTAAAATGCAACATTTTCACAAAAAATGATCTTTATCAGAAAAATAACAAAAATTAACACAAAGTAAATTTTGATGTCCAGATTCTAAAGAAGGATTTTATTTTGTAAAATAAAACATATAAAATTGTCAAAAGTATATTTAAAAAGGGTTCTCCATCAAAAGGCGGTTAATCGACCTTTTAATGAATATTAGAAGATTTATGCTTAAAATTGGATTCATTTGCATTTTAAGACTCTAACATTTATTGGATAAAAGTAAAAATATTTGACAAACATATATAATAATTTTTTAGTTAGTTACATTCATTCCCTCCATTACAACGGCAAGGCGTTCACTACTATTTAAAATAATTTTATTTTATTATTAGAGTGCAACTTAAGATTTCAAAGAAACTCGTTGTTGCGTATTGGGTACGACATCGAGCATAGTGTTCCATTTAAATAAATATTAATACTTTATTCACAAATATTAATAAATATAAAAATGCAATATTCTTTATTTACTTGGATGTTACATCCTTCCCCCCTTTTGGGAATTGCATCCTCGCAATTTTAAAATTGGGCTTGGAAACTTCATTGAAAGCCCCACATCGAAAAAAGAGTAAATTAAACTATCACTTTAAAAGAAAGAAAGGGAAGTACAAAGGTCACCCGAGTTAACCCATACTAGGATTCCATGTAGGAAAATATGGATATGGAAGAAAAAACAAAGGGTTATGTTCTGAGGGAGAGTGATAGAAAACATGTTTAGGAGAAAGTTAACCACCAGAAAATCACAAAATGGTGATGGGTTAAATGGTATTTGATTCCCCAGTAGGAAAATTTAACAGACAACATTTTTGTTTTTAAGTTACTTTTCATTGAGGAATTTATTTATGAGATTAACTAAATCCTAAGGAAAAATACTTACTTATCATGTAGACTCTCATCTCCTACTAGATTTCTTACACAAACTCATATTTTCTTCAAAAGACGAGTATTTAGGATGACTTATTCACATTAAGAGAGCTATAATCAACTTTTAGAGAATCACCTAATCCAAAAAAGAGAGCTATATATTTCACATGTCTTTAGACCTTAACCAAAACCAAAACCAAATTGTTAGAACAAGATTAGATAATCCACAAGAGGATAATCCTTTATAAAAGGAAAAATCTACTCCTAATCTCCAAAATTTGTCCAACAAAACCCAAAGTTCAACGAAGACCATTCGATAAACAAATTATCCATAAAATTATTCAATGTAAACTAAACTAAGATTGAAACCCAAATATTTGAAGGATTTAATGACACAGTCTTCCAAGGTACAAATTAATATTTATCTCCAAATAACATCCATTACTCTTAAAGTCTCATACTGAAAAGTAATTAACCTAATCACATATCCTCCATGATAGGTTAATAATTTCCATATATAACCCAAAATTAACTTATTCTGGATTCATAAGATCATCTAACTAAAAAGAATTATTCAAACTAACGAGGGACTTCACGTAGTCCAGTGGTAGGCGATAAATACCAGTCACACTTTGGTTGTGGGTTCAATTCCCGCAGCTTCGTCCGACGCGATAGGTTGTCACACGGTATGCGTGTTGTCCTTTTTCCAAAACTACATAATTATTAAAGCATTCCCCCAAAAGCGATAAAATCTAAAAAAATGACCATAACATAATTTAACCTCAAGTTTATCTCAAGTCATTCATATTCCATCATAACAAATAGTAACCCATAATTACTTCAAAAGTAGGGATCATATAAACCATAATGGTTACCTTTATAATTATTACCTTAACTTCCACATCGAGTTGGTTCTCTCGTACATGATGCATTAAGGAACTCACCATGGTTCAAGTGGTTGATCATGACTCCTGATAGTTGGTTTAGAATAACCATGAGATTTCTCATTGAATCCCCCATTTCATCTAGTCTCTTAATCAGAGAACCACCACAGTTTCCTTCAAACCCATTGTCACTTTGGTGCTTGCTAGATCCATCCATTTACTAAAAACAGAAATGTCAGTGTGAGTATATCAAAAAAACCATCATGTACTAATGAGGAAGATAAAAACTAAGATATACTTACTCATTCACTTTATCTAAAAAATTTGACTCTTTCTGAAGTCTTAGCCATTATGGTAATGTCACTTATGCTTAAAGAATACCCTAACCTCTAAAGTTATCTAAACCGTCATCTGATACCAATTATAAGGACCCAACCTTAAGCATTACTTATTATTGAATTAAATGAATAATTCACATTGAGGATCTTTTCAGGTTTAGAGTTTTAGAGAATTAGTACATAACTATTACATCTCAAAAATTACAAAGTAGACACATCTACTCAGCTTCCATTTTTTTCAAAAAATAAAAACTCTTGAACACAAGATTCATGTCTAGTTCATTGTTTTAGACAGCCTGACATTTCCTTGATCCCATCCTTGACCCTAGTCATCTTTATGTCCTGTGAAAAACATTTTAACAAAACTTGGGATGAGCCTAAAAAGCTCAGTAAGGGTTATAACAATACTGAAAGAAAACATTAGTCCATGTATATATAATAATCAATGAAATCTTACTTTACTCATAAAACATAAGCAATTTAACATACCTCATTAAATAATAAGATTTACGAATAACTCATAGAAATCATAAGACATAAAGGTAAAATGAGGCATTCATAACATTATTATGTAGGGAGTAACCCTCATGGTTAAATTTGGAATACCCATCATAGTATATTCCATAAATCTCTTCGGAGAAACCATAGCTTTTAACTCCTTCGCGTTACCCAATGCATTGGAGAGCTATATCGGGCTCACCCGCCCTTAGTTTATCACAGAACCACCCGTTTTCATAAACAATGCCCAAGAAACAAAACATAATCATAACATAATCATAAAGGAAATATAACATTCCCAAATTTCTATAACAATGTAACATTTTATGATATTGAAATAATGAATCCATTCAAAAAAACCATTTTGAAAACCATTTAAAACATTTAATAAAGAGATTTTTGATTCAAAGTGTCCCATACCACCTTGAGGATTTTAACATTTCAAACCATTAATAAGCATAAAAATAAATCCTTAAAACCCTTTTTAAAACATGGATATTAATAATAACAAATCATTAAAACATTTAAAGCGATATTTTAGTTAAAGGGTTTTTACCAAAATTAGAGACACTTGAATACAATAATTGAGAAATAACATTTAAAAATAAATTTATAATATCATGATAATAAATGGATTCATGATATAATATTCCAAAGGACAGTATATACACTATATAATAGTGAATTTGTGCATAACAACAATGAAGTCTCAATAGAAATGTCAAATGAGATGGAATCCCTTATAAAGAAGGTATCCTTAAATTAACGATAAATAAATCTCAAAATTATGTGTGAAAAATATAAATACACAAAATATAAGTGGATATTAAGTGTAAAATAATCAGAGGTCATTAACACATATTCAAAGGATGACATATTCAATAACTACAAGTTGAACCCAAAGAAATCGAAATTGGGTTAAGAAGTTCCCTTGGTAAAATTCGACAGCCTAACAGCGTCACTTTAAAATTCATAAAATTAGTTGATGAGAGAGAGAATGTTATCTCATCACTTGGACATAAAATTTACATCAATAAGGATATATAATAACATATCCCAAAATAAAAATATGTAAATTAATAGACATAACAAAATAAGTCTTTTTAAAAGAGGAGTGTGAAAGGTTACTTTACCGATTTGGGAAACTTTCGAAACGTACACCCCATGAAATAAGGGTAATAAAATGAAGATGTAACTACCCATAAATGATATTATATTATAAAAATAGTAAAACAATGGTCAGTATATACACCACACAAAAGGAAATAGTGGCCAATGTAGCATGAATCTCACAGGAATAAAAAGTGAGATGAAAATCCCCTTATGAATATTTGGCAGCCTAACGACGCCACATAAAACTTCCAAAAATGGATTGATGAAATAAAATAGGGTATCTCATCATATTAAAATAAAATTTACAGCAATAGGAATATAAAATAACATTCCCCAACATAATAAATATGAGCTTAAAATAAGTTACATAAAACGAATACTTAAAAATAAAGAGAGAGGTAGGATCCCTTACCTCAAGTCCGACTAGTCTTGTTCGTTTATTTATATTTCTGAATAATAAACTTTGGTCAATTTATAATTTCTTAAGGAACTCCTTTAAATATTATTATTCAGTTCATATCACATATTATAATGTTATAATAATTGGTTAATAATGTGAGTTCATACCAGACGTTTTGTCGATGTATGGTACATGAGTCAAAAATGAAGTTGTTTGAAAATGATTGTCCATGTAGTTATAGGTAAATCATGTCCAGAATAGTATTAATGATTTAAATATCATATATATCTAGTAAATATTCATTTTATACTATTCCATAACATTTGGAGATAAGAATAAATGAAATGCACTGTTTATGGAGACGTTAGGTCGTACGTACGCATGAACACTACTTTCATTTCTTTGTCATATTAACGGAATTAAAAATAAATGAGATATATATATATTATAATTCCAGTATAATATATATGTTATATAGGTCACATATGTTCATTAATCTCATTATTTATACATTCCATGTATTTCATGAACGATTCAAATCACTTGAGGGGGCGGTAGTCCACACTTCCTCATATGAAATTATCGCATTTGCACAACATGAAACGCATAAAGATATGTTTTAAATATAAAATAAAGAAGAATATTGAAAACATAAATACCATATATATAATATATAAAATAGAGTGACATCATAATGTCCACCATGAAAGGTGTTAAGAGAATATTGAACAATCATCGTTTCATGAGGCAGTAATTCACCGTCCACAGAAACAATATGTTCTTTAACCATTAGACGGAGGTGTGTGTAAGTGTAGATATAATACTTCAAATAACAACATAATAGTATATTTAATATAATTTTTTTGTTACAAAATAAAGGAATAAAAATATTTTAGGGGTTTGGAGAAGCAAAATAAAACAGAAGAACACAAGAGAAGACGTTACCTTTAAATTGGGTAACTCCTCTTGGTTTGAACCAATAGGGTTTCTTGAAGAGCATTCTGCCAAATTTGAGGCATCAATGATTAAGAGAGGTATGTGTAGAGATGAAATGGGAAGGGGTTGGATGAGCCAAAGGCTTGAGAGGTGTGGGTAAGGTGGTATAGGTGGGGGACTTTTATAAGAGAAGAGGAGGGGCACTCTTGGAATGTTATAAAATATTACTTTATTATAAAATTATTTTTGGATTTTAAAGATCCAAAAAGGATATATTTCGAGGATAAGGTGATAAGGTTTCGAAATAAACCCATAAAATAGTTTTTTGACAAGTTTAAGTCTTAAATTTCACCCTATCTTCTCATTTTATTTAAATCGTTCATTTATGAGGTAATCACTGCATCATCACGGTGTCATAAATAAATTAATTTATTTAATCTCTAAAAACTATAAAAAAACTATAATGATGTAGGAAATATTTTTATATTTATAATAAATATTTATAGTAAAAAATATGACTTTTATAACCCCATGTAATTTTTTTTAGTAAAACAATACATGTTTGTGACATTTTAATTTTAACTTTAAATAAAAAGTTATTAATGTCATTTTCCATCCAAAGTGGCTCCATGGGGTCCCCAAGTTGACCCATGGATTTTTTTGGTCGACCATAACTCATCCAATAAGGGTATGTCATGTGTTAGGGTCATTTCATATTATAATATCATTATCTTAACTTAAATTACACTAATTACTTTTAATCGCGATTGATAAAACTTAAAAGTTACTATTCACCAAAAAATTATTTAAATCTCATTAAACCGAATTTTAATTCCTAATGAAAACCATGTATGTCGGATTTTTGAAAATCAAATCACAGAAGTGGTAAAGTTTCATTTAAATGAAAAATCAGCTTCTTTAACTACCACTTAGTGGTTTCACTATTCATCAAAAATTGAAGTTTTTCAGAAAATGACCAAAAATTCACCTTGAGATATATTTGATATTCCGAATTCAAAAATGATGTATATTTTACAAAATTCAAAAGATATATGTTTCATTAATTAATTTAATAATTAATTCCCGCTGTCAAGACAAATAGCATGTTTTTAAGAAACAATATCTGTTAAAAGATTGACACTAGTTTAAGTCCAATTTCAAAGTGAAATTAATTTCAATGACCCCCATTGGATTAAATGGTAAAAATATATTCTAAATACACATTAATATCATTTAAAAAGATAATCTATCCATATAAATAAATCAGATTAAAATGAGTTTTTGAATTAAAATGCAACATTTTCACTAAAAATGATCTTTATCGGAAAAATAACAGAAATTTACACAACGTAAATTTTGATGTCCAGATTCTAAAGAAAGATTTTATTTTGTCAAATAAAACATATTAAATTGTCAAAAGTATATTTAAAAATGGTTCTCCATAAAAAGGCGGTTAATAGAACTTTTAAAGAATATTAGAAGATTTATGCTTAAAATTGGATTCATTTGCATTTTAAGCCTCTAACATTTATTGGATAAAAGAAAAAATATTTGACAAACATATATAATCATTTTTTAGTTATTTCCATTCATTCCCGCCATTACAATGACTAGGCGTTTACTACCATTTAAAATAATATTATTTTATTATTAGAGTGCAACGTAAGATTTCAAAGAAACTCGTTGTTGCGTATTGGAAACGCCATCGAGCATAGTGTTCCCTTTAAATAAATATTAATACTTTATTCAAAAATATTAATAAATATGAAAAATTAATATTTTTTTTTACCTGGGATGTTACACTCGGCATTCTAATTTTAGATTTCAATATTGGATTTTCTTTTTGGTGGGTTAAGATGTTATCTACTCCCATGTAGATGGATTTGGATGATGCATTGATGTGACATGGAAATATATCTAGTTCACTGATCGTAGATGAAAAACAACACAAGTATCACAAGTCTCTTTCTCGAATACATCAATAATTGTTAAATTAAATTTTATAAAATGTTTTGAAAGAAAAAATCCAATGATGAGTTATGTATAAAATTGGAGCATCTATGCATGATGAAAAGACCTACCAGTAAATTACATCTGAAGCACATACTCTTATCTCATCAGAGGGTACGTCTAATGTGAATTACTTAATGATAACCATAGAAATTATTTATGATCCTAAAATTATGGATGTTAAATATAATGAGAAGGATTAGATATAATTTTATTATACCCCTCACCCAATTAATATATGATCTTTAAAAAATAAAATCCTATAAAGTCATGATTATATTACTCCCTGTGATGTTTGTGATGATTTATTTTTTAATGAGCATGTAAAATTCCTAGTGGATGGTTTTGAAGCTCAAATAAACAGAACATGTACCTGGTTCAGAATTGACATGTGAAAGTCTGCCGTAGGATGCTGGTGATCATTTCTTGAAGACTCCGACATAAAATCCCTCTATATTTTCCACACATGCCTCTCAAATATGCTCGTGCACCGTTTGTCGAGATCCGGGTGCTAGTGTGGATCTTTGACACTCACTTCGGCGCAACGATGATCAACACAAGGGAAGAAGCTTCAATTTGTGATGGATGAACTTGAAGATCTTCCTTCACTTGAGAGACTCTCTCTCTAGATTTCAGGATGATAGAGAAGCTATCAATCTCAACACATGAATAGTTAACATGGTAGAGCCTCTCTGACACTTATATAGGGAGTTTTTAAAACACATAGTATGGATTCCTGGCCCCCGTGTAATAGAAGTCTACTATATAAGTGTTATAAAGAATTATTTATGACAAATAAAATTATGCCATAAATAATATTTATAATTTATCACTTACTTGTAATATATAAATATATTACGTGATAAATTTTAGTCTTTAACTCAAATCACACCTCCTGCTAATATTAAACGAACCTAGGATATTAAAATCCATTCGAATAATATTAATACTTGTATTTACTATATAACTTTTAAATACATATTATAAATAAATTCAATGAATTATTCTAAAATTGAATAATTAATGAATTTATTTATTCTTTGGTGATCCATAGAACTTGGATAGTGCTCGGACCCTTTGGGAGGGCCCACCAAGTTTTATATTCCTATTCCCAGAATATGGCAGATTCTCAAGGCGCTATTGTGTGTGACCCTCTAGGCCCTTACCTCAATAGCAGTGAATAATATACACCAACCTAGAGCAGGGTCTAGCAACCCATTGAGGACCCTATAGAGATAAGGAAAAGTCGATGAAATGACTTCCTTCCTACGAACACGGTCTGTGTAATATAATATTTTTGTCATCGATATCTCAATAAATCAGAATGCATACTAGTGTCATCATTCTTTATTTTTATTTATTTTATTTGTTCATTTTCCTATAAGGTCTTACCTTCCACTACCATGGCCATGGATTTAATGAAAGTGCAACTATCCTAATCAACAGACCTAATATATCTCTTCCTGAACTCGTAAGATACAAATCCTTTCTCGATCATTCAATAAATGCCTTTCCATTAATGATGTACCTGATACAAACTACCTCTCCATGACTTTGTCGCCATGGTTTTCACCTTGCATCAAATGTATGTAATTAAATGACATCCATTGAAAATTATCTCAATTCTAAAGACCATTACACATGTCTGTAGATAGGAACGGCCAATGACACCTAAAATATGTGGTGTTCCTATTATGCGGGTCTATCCTCATGATCTGAACTACTAGATATCATCAAGTGTGAACTTCATGATAAGAAGTCTCAATGCTTATGAGCCCCCATCACCTGATGTTCACACATCATTTGTGTACTTTCATAATGATGTAACTGGACCATAGGACATTACTTTAAGATTTCTTTCATGGAATCTCAGGGTTCTCATTATAGCCTGGGATCTACTATAACCCTTTGATGCGACAGGTAATCTAAGGAAATTACCATAAACAAAGTGGATGAAGAAGTATCTACACTATTATAGAAATATAAACACATGTATTATAATGAACTGAATACATGTAGTTGTAATAAAAGTACAAAACAAGTTGGGTATAGGGCACCCACTTTCGACAGTGTCTTGATTAGGAATCAGGTTTTCCTTAATTTTTATGCACTTAATTATTAATCACAAATCATACCAATAATAAAGAAGCATGTCTAATATAAAAAAAAAGGTCAAAACATCACATCAAATCATAAAAATTCAATAAAAATCTTAAAACGACTCTAAACAACAACTCCAGCTATTGGGAACACATCTGTGTCTCATGCTCCCAGGTAATCTCCTCTAGGATACCATGCCTCCACAACACACGAACCAAGGGAATGGTTCATCCTCATAGTACATTCTCTCAATGATCCTAGATCTCTACTGGACACTCCATGAACATCACATCATTCCCCATAACTAACAGTCTCAAATCAATGACATGGGAGTCATCATGAAGATATTAAAAAAGATAAGAGATGTGGAAGATGTTGTGGATTTGGTCCAGTTGTGGAAGAAATTCCAACTGACAAGCCACCTCGTCAATGTTCCCCAACACCTCAAAGGGATCAAAAAAACAAGGATAGAGCTTACTCACCTTACTGAACATCTACTACCCATATCGAGGGAAATATTCAGGAACATATGGTCTACAACCTTAAGTTCCAAGGGCCTCCTCTTGTGATCAACATAAGAATTATGAATATCTTATGCTGCATTCACCCTCTCTTGAACCATATGAACCTTCTTTGTCATTCTCTTCACCGCATTAGGTCCAAGAATAGCTGACTCCCTAACCTCAGCCCAACACAATGGAGAATGACATGACCAACAATATAAATACTCAAACGGGTCCATGCTAATGGGTGATTGAAAGATGTTGTTGTAGGAAAACTCATCCAAAGGAAAATTATTTTCCCAAGATCCCCCAAATTCTAAGATACATGAAAATCATATATCCTCCATCATCTTGAGAGTTTTCTTCTTCTGTATGTCCATATGAGGGTGGAAAGTAGTTATGAGGTGTAAATGAGATCCAAAATTATGCTAAAATCCTATCTAGAACCACAAGGTAAAATTATCATCCTAGTATGTGAAAATGGACGTAAGGACTCTAGGAAACTGCACCACCTCATCCAAATACCTCCTTGACAAAAATAACCATTTTACCTAACTCCTTGATTTCTAGGAAGTGAGTTGATTTCAGCAACTGATCTAGGATTTCCCAGATAGCATCACAACCTCCTAGATATCGGGGTAATCCTATAACTATGTTTATTGAGATGTCATCCCATTTCCACTCAATAATATCTAAGGGTTGAAAAAAACTTCTTGGAACACAATGATCAACCTTTACCTACTAGAAAACTAGACATCGAGCCACAAAATCTACCACTGCCCATTTTATCTCAGGCCACCAAAATCGTGTCCTCAGATAATAGTGCATCTTAGACACTCCTGGGTTTACCACTAAAGGTGAACTGTGAAACTAATATAGGACTCATTTACACTTCACCACCAGAATAAATAGCCTCTCTTTAAACAATATCTATTTCCAACCATCCTCTGACCATCCCTCCAGAGCATCAATATGGACAACACGATCACACATCACCTATACCTTTGAATCTCCCTACTGAGACTCCTCAACCTTTCACATCATAGAGGAATGCACTATCATATGAAACAATAATCCTCCATAATCAACCAACTTCACATCTATGTATACAAATTCCAAATCCTCCATCACTTTCTAAGAATCCTTAGACTCCCAGACCACATAGTTGCACAAATTCCTACTCAAATAATCAACCACAATGTTAGCATTTTATAAGGTGTAGGATGTCTCAAAACTGTAATCCTGAAGAAACTCCATCCACCAACATTTTTGTATATTCATATCACATTAAGAAAATATATACCTAAAAATATTATGATATATGAAGGCCACAAAGCACTCTAAAATGAGGTAATGTCACCATAGCTTTAGTGAAAACACAACAGCTACTAGATCCTGATCATGGGTGTCATAGTTACACTCATGTGGATGTAACTGCCGAGACCCATAAGAGATCAATGCCTTCTACTTCATCAATATGAATCCCAAACACATATGAGAAGCATTATAAAACACATCAAACATCACGCTTTTGGAAATTGAATCACTGACCAATTTCTCCTTCAGGTAGTCAAACACTATCTAAAACAGATTTGTCTAAATAAATGATTAGTCCTCCATTTAAAAGCTATCAATGGGTCCATAATACAAGATAAATAGTACATGAACCTCTAGTAGTATCCCATGAGACCAAGGAAACTACAAACCTATACCATGTTCTTTAGTGTCGACCAAGAATCAACTTCCTCGAACATCGATGACTCCACTACTACTCCCTGCTGGGACACTACATGCCTAAGGAAATGAACATATGGTGTCTAGAACATACACATATACAACTTTATATAGAGTTTTTGGTGTAAAAAAACTTCAATATGGCTTTGATATGATCGATATGCTCCTCCTTTGATCTTGAGTAGATAAATATTTCATTTATGAACATGACTATGAACTAGTCTAGGAATTCGTGGAAAACATTGTTCATCAGTCCCATAATTACAACCGGTATGTTTTTGACACTGAACGACATGACCAAAAACTCAAAGTGACCATACCTACATCTGAAGGTAGTATTTGGGGCATTATCCTCATTCACCCTCAACTAAAGATATCCATACTTTATATTGATCATGGAGAAACAAATATCTCCCTAAACTAGTTAAAGACCCTTTGATCCTTTTAAGAGGATAAAAATTATTGATTTTCACCTAGTTCAAACTCTCGTAGTCTATGCACAACATTATACTACCATCCACCTTCTTGGAGAATAATATTGGACCACCCCACAGTGACACACTAGAATGTATGAGACCTTTCTACATCAGATAATCTATCCAAGTTCTCAAATTTAAAAACTCAGAGGGATCCATGAAACAGGGTTCCATTGAAATCAGAGATGTATCGAGCTATAGATCTATCCCAAACTCAACATCATGTCGAGGGGGTAGTGTCAAAATCTCCTTAGAAAAAACATCTAGAAACTCCCTAAAAATCTTGGGAACTATCACAATTCTAGCATCAACTAATTCCATAGATATATTGGCCATAAATTAAGTAATGGGAACCACACATCTACTACCCACATGATGACTCTGTTTTCCAATTAAAATTCATGCTAGCCATCCACATCTGAGAGCATGAATCTCCTTTGGAAGTAGTCAATAAAGGTACACATATAATATAACCAGTTGATGTTGAGGATAAAATCATATAACATATCTAAAGTAAGAAAATACCCCCACATGACTAGTGTGGCTCCATCATTAATATGCATCCATAGAACACCTCAAAAAAGATGGTTTAGCCTCCGATTAACTTAGTCAACACCAGGGGAATTAGAAACCTCTCTATATCTAATTCCAACGCACAGACTAGATCTAGTGGAAAAATGGAGTGTGAAGTTCATGAATCAAACAAGGCACAAAAAAAGTACTAAAAAAAACTCACCATACCTCTAATGATCTCTGGACCCTCCAATGTTGACACCTCAACTGCATAAAAATTACCACAATCATCTCATTGATCTCTATGTTTATGGAAAACATGAAAATAATTCTTTTTTTGAAGACATTAAACATGAGGATAATCCTAAGTCAAAACTATACCTGCTACTTCTCCTCTCAGTGGGGCATAATCCTACTTCCCCCAATGCTAAAATGGCCTCACAGGAAAATATTGTTGAGGTTGACATTGAACTTGACCACTCCCACCCAAATGATCTCAAAGAACCACCAAGAATTGGTTTTCTCTATGTCCATGAACCCCACATACAAATAAATCTGGCCCTAAGACCCCAGGAAAATCATGGAAGACACTATCCCTAGAAGGTCAAAAAGGAAGCTACTGAGGTTGAATCTCTATTAGCTAAATCCTCAAAGACCTTGGTGGCTAAAACTTGTTACTGGAAACTATAACCCTAAAGGAACCATGTTGGACCCTCTCTCATGGTAAACCTCCTTGAAATTGCATGTTCTATATAACCTATACCTTTTTATAAACTCCCATGTACGTTGGAAATGTAAATGGAGTAACCAAATACCGTATTAAAGGACAAAGTTACTCCTCCGTATGTCATGCATGGAACCCCTCATCATGAAAAAGGTCAGGGGTGAAACACAAAAAATACTTGAACTTCATAAAAAGATCTCGCACTAATATTCTATCTTTCTAAAGAGATAGAAAATAATAACTATTCATTGCATTCATAATTGACAACAGAAACTCTAAACAAAACACACTATGGAAATCTGAACACAACACGTTTTCCACCTTCCACTCTCCCAAGAACAATATCCACCACTAATGTGTAGCTCCCCACATCTGACTGACCACCAACGAGACCCAATACATATCACCATCCTATATCAAATCAAAAGTGATCCCCATATCTTCCAACCAATTCAATTTCACCACATTAGATATATTGTCCTCATAATTCCCCATATATGGTTGTTGAAAATCACATAATGTCCTCCAAAACTGATCATCATCCTCAACAAGATTAACCCTCTAGTGATCAACTAGGTCACACTGATAAACCTCCAATACTTGATCCCCACACCAAAGATGACAAGGAGGCATAAGTGAAAGGGAAAATAATATTTCCTAATTCTGATAGTATATAATTTTATTAATATTTATTTAACTCATTTTATCTTCCCTAAAACCACCCAAATTAAGATATGAACACAATTCATCATGATGCATATACTTCTTCTAGGTCTCTACCCTATAAGTGGTTCTATCTCACTTGGTTATTCAATAAGATCAAAGTTCATGTAATACATCACAGGGGGGATAAAATCCCATGTCCTAGTCAATCTCCCAGGACTATATCACATACCAAGATAAACTGACATTGTTTCCCTACTGGCCCATAGAATTATCATTATTCCTAACTCTAAACTTTCATATATTTCTCAACCATCACCTTTGATACCACTCTATCATAACCCCCTCCCTCCAAAGCTACCAAAAATGAAGAAGTTAATATAATGACTCCTTGAGTCCCGCCTCTAGTGGGCCTCAAGTTGGAGATTATCACTGAGGGTATATGAATCTCATGATATGGGAGGCACTACCCTTTCTAAGTAAATAATATCAGAAGATAGAGTGAATCAACCACAATAAACTCCATGAAATAATATAAATAAACCCCAAACCATCTCACAATATATTTTCTAACAAAATTGATACATATAAAAGTATCTAAAAACATATACCAAAATAAATGCTAAGGCATCGACACAACAATTGTATAGATGTTAAAGCTTATAATAACTAACATGGTCTACATAATACACCTAGAAACCTAAAAAATAGTTTATATACATAGGTTGATCATGAAATCAATCTTATTAGGGTAACCAAAGTCTCTCATGTACATGTGAAAGAATCATACTAATTCACCGGTGAGAAAATAGAAGAATCGAAAACACCTAAATAGGTCAGCTAACCAAGCCCATCCTCTCTATGGCATGCTCACTAAATAATGCATCCAATTATAATAACATAATATGAATCATATCAATATAGGTTACCCCACACCACTTTTCCATTGATTTTATGCTCTCACACCCCAATTTCGTACATCTTGGCACTTCCATCTCTTCTATATCACAACTGCACAACACCACACTAGAGCACTGTCATCACATAAAATCTCGTATGAAGACACATAATCCATCACATCACCTATGAACACCCCACAACACTGTCATCACATCACCTCTCACCACACCACAACAAAGTCATCTCATAACATCTTGCCCAACGACACCGGGTCCATGGCATAACCCGAGTAATAGGGTATTGTGAACATGTAGGAATTCATCCTCATGTCCTACTCACACCATGAACAACCCCCACCATAATCCATATCATCATTTAGATAGTGCAGTTTTGAATTTTGGTCATCACAACCCATGGAAGTTATCAATTCCTGGAAGAGAGAGTGGGAAAGAGCAGGTAGACAACTATCCATCCTTATCACTGGGATGTTAGAAAAAACACCCCCATTTATATATGGGTGTTAGCACATGGTGCTTGACATTGGTGAGGTGTGTATATAAAATCAAAAGGAATATACATGGTATATATATATACATATATCCACACACAAAACCAACATATGGATTCACAAAAAATCACTAACCAACTCCAAACATCACCACCTAGCCTCAAAATGTCACCACTTTTGTATCCACCACTAAATGAAAACACCACACAAACAAGCCACACTTCACATTTCACATTCGACCCTTTCTTTAAAAATTCATTTATTTTCCATATTTCTCATTTACCAACCAATTCCAATTTAACAACCCAATTATTTATATTTTAATACCATTATTTCCTATATAAACACTAACCATTTAAACTACATATCTCACTTAGATTCAAGTGTACATTATTCATTTCAACCCATTTTTCAAACCATCCCATGTAATTTCAATTTCAACATTATCATTTATTTAATCCCATTACTACTTGGGAAACTAGTGTAACACTACACATCACAACAACAAATAGCCTATCATCCTTATTCCCAAAAGAACACACAACCACAATCACATCCACATCCACCTCCTTATCACAACTGTCACATCAACACCACTTTCCATCCCAAACACCCCATAGCAAGACCTCACGACCCATAACACACTCACATATCACAAAAATTTTCATAGACTTTCGCATATAATTTTTCAGATTTATTCAAGGGGATTTATCACATTCCACTTTACTTTTAAGGGTATTCCATACAAGAAACATTTTCCAGGGTAAACCATTTGTTTAGATGAGTATAAGTGATTAACCAATTCCATTTAGAGTGATATAAAATGATTATAAAAGTAAGGGATACTTAACACCAAAAATACAACATAAACAAAGGCTCCCAACTTCCATGATTTTCAATGGGGTGTTATCCCATATAGTTTATAACATCGATAATAAAAAATAGTAAAAGCATGTGATTTCATTCCCCTTACCCTTTCAATTTCAATTAAACTGATTTATTTATCTTATATAATATGGATGAAATCATCTTATAAATATATAATAATAATAAAACGATACTTCATGATACACTTGGTGAGAAACTAAAGAACCCCTACTTAAAAGAAAGAAGTTTTACAAAATTTTCTGCACTAAAAATAGGGGGTACACACTTGGGAGGAAACCACCTATAAAGAACTCGAACCAACTGAAACAATAAAGTTACATGACTCTAATGGAAAAGGATCTTGAACCACCAATCTCAAAAGAAATCAAGACAAAAATAACAATTGAAATATCTTCTCTTTAGAATGAATAGATTTGAATCTATTGGGATTTGATATGGTTCTAATTCACCATTAAAGGAGAATCTCATAAAAATAACATAGTATATACATTTAAAAGGCTCTGGAATTTTAAGAAATGGAATATATAATTATAATCCTTTAAAATGTCTTTTAATTCCATTAACTAAGACTTTAAAACCATTTTTCATTAAAAAATGATGTCAAAAGGGAAAAAATAGAAATTTTAGAAAATCTAGAACATGCAATTATTGGGTGCTACTATTAGGTTCTACCATTATAATCTATGTCAGGTGCTACCATTAGGTTCTACCACTAGTGTGTTACCAGTAGGTTATACCATCATTGCACTACCACTAGTGTGCTACTGTCAGTTGATACCAATGGCATGCTACCATTAGGTGCTACCGCCAAAGAGATATCATGAGGTTCTATCGCCAATGTGATATCGTCAGGTGCTACAATTAGTGTGCTACTATCAACCTCAAAACACCCCCTTTTCTTCCAAAACTCCTCTAAAATCCTCCATTACTCCTCCAAACACCTCTGGAATTCCCCTATAAACCTCTATCACCAGATTTATGATGAAGTTATAGGATATAAGGTTTGAGATATTACAAAAAACCACCTTCATTGATCACTTTGTGTTGACACCCAAATTTTTTTGGGGCGTTTTTACCAATATCTAGATGGTGAGGAATAATGGATGGATACCACTTATTCCCTAATCTCTCTTCTAGGAAAGTTTTTTATGCACAGGCTATGATGGATTGTGTATTGTATTGCACTTTAGGGTATGGTTGATGAGAGTATGATGTGGTTCTTAGTGGGGGTCACGTATGGTAGGTGGAGGGAATGGGTTTGATATTATTAATGTTCATGATACCATACTATCCTAGTTATGGTAGTGGTTGAGATGTGATGTGATGGCCCAGGTGTCTTTGGGTGAGATGTGATGTGATGACCCATGCATATTTAGGCAGGGTTACTATATAGAAGAGATGGGAGCACCATGACGACGATGTTAGGGTGTATGAGAAACACACTAGTGGGAAAGTGGTGCATGGTACCCTTTTATAGATTTTATTCTTATTATATTATTATTGTTGGGTGTGTTATTTGGTAAACATAATATAATTAGGATGAAATTAGTTTGTTGACCTGTTTAGATGCTCTTGGTTCTGTTATTTTTTCACTGGTGTATTAGTATGATCTTTTCACATGTGTATGAGAGACTTTTGGTGCGAACCTATTGAGTATTCATATTATACTCACCCCAAATATATACAAATTATTTTTTAGGATTCCAAGATTACTTCATGGATTGTGTTGAACATTACTAGCTCCGAATTTGGAGTTGTTGTTGTATCCCTTCCTTAGGACTTTATTTTGGGTATTGTATTTGGACACTCTTTGTATTTGTTTTATTTACACATGAATTGTGGGATGGTTTGGGTTTTCTTTAATTTCATATTATTTCATGGAGTTTCTTGGTGGTTTTTTATCCTGTATTCAAATAATATAATATTATAGAGGTTAATTACTTCCATATATGAGATTTTTATACCCTTGGTTTCTATCGCCAACTAAGGGCCTACTGAAGCCGAGACTAGGGTGGTAATTATCTCCCTTTCTTCTTTACCATCACAAGAGGGGTACCTTGGAGGGAGGGGGTCATGAATAAGTGGTATCAAATGTTTTGGTTGATGGATGGGATGGTGTTTAGAGTTATGCACTGTGAGGATTTCACAGGTTTTGGGGGAAACAAATATAGTTGATCTTGGTGGGTGACATAGGTCTGGGAAGACCCACTAGTAAATAGGATTTTAGATCCCCTCATAATTGGATGCAAGGAATTTGAGCCTACCGAATGATTAAGTGAGGTGAAACCACTTTTCGTATCATGATTTTTTTTATTATATTAATTTTTTGATCTTGGGAGTTAAAATTAATTAATTTAATGAGTATTAATAAAATTCATACTATCAATTTTAGGGAATAATTTTTTTTAGTTATGGCTCATGGACATCATTTATCTTTAGTTTAATCTAGTGAGGTTAAATAAGATGACCTAGTTGATTTCTACAGGGTTGATATAATTGAAGAGGATGATTTATGGTAGATAAAATTTCATACCTTTCATCGACAATCCTTGGAGAAGTATCTGGTCACCATTTCTAATCTGGAGAAAAATAATTAGTTAGAGAAGCTCAATATCATCTTTAGAATTATTTGAGCCCAACCATAGTAATGGTTCCCCCTAATAGTTAATCTGATGAGGGGTGAATCACTTTAGTGGTGTATGTTATATCTAGGTAAGCGAAATGAGATAGATGTTTTGTGGTCCGACTTTCGGAAGGAGTTGTGAGCAGAGATTCTATCATTGACCATGATGGTAGTGAAGAGGCAGGAGCTACTATATCTTTAGTAGGGGATCATGTCTATGTTGGGGATTGGGATCAAGTTCAAGGAAATTTTTTCCCACTATCTTTTCCCTAATGAGGATTCCCATGAACGGTGTCTTTAGAAAGCACTCCTCCCTTCTATCAAGTATGCAACCAGTCCTTTTAGGTTACCAACATACATGGAGGTTCATAAGAAGGAAAATGTGATCAAGTGTATGAAATTATGAGGAGGGTTATCATGAGAGGTAAAAATTAGGGTTCCTTGAGGAGTATATTTTTCAGTAGAAGATCTCATGCATGGGGCCTTCATGGTTTGGACCAGCAGGGATTCGACCACAGTAGCTTCCTTTTTGGCCTTCCATTCCAATGATTTATGTTCTTTTATTGGGGTATTTCGGAAAGTGTAATATGTCTATGGAGGACACAGTTATCATCATAATCAGTACCCAATGGTTATTGGAGGTTAATATGGTGGAGTTGGTTTGTTTCAGCATCATCCTCAATAGCAATCGCTAGCGATTCCATTTCAGCAATAGGGACAGTAGGATTATTCTTTTCTAATAGGAGATGGGGTAGGAATAGGTTGAACTTAGAATTTTCCACATATTTAAGGACCTCAACCAAATCATGGTCATGGAGGTGATTATCAAAATCAAGGTAGTGGATCTAGATGTGGATAGTTTCATGTCGTGGAAGTTCCAACTCTAGAGTGGCCATAGGTTGTTCGAGGTACAATTCGATTATCTTACACCCTTATTTATTTCTTATTTGACTCGATATATTCACAATACTTTGTTACATATTCTATAATTCATGATATGATAATAGCTATAGAGAGGCTTCCTATTTCCCAAGCTTGGACTATTCTTGTCGAAGGCCAGACTAGTCTGTTTGATGTGTTCTAGTGGTGTAGAATAACAATGGGTAAAAATTAGTCATTTGGGATATTTTCTTGCTATATATGTAGTTATATGATGTCATCATCAACATCATATATTTTTATTCAATGCATTCAATTGTCAAATACTTATATAGGAGGGTGATGTTCTTGGATGTGGATGTTCAGCTTTCAGTTTTCAGTGGCGAGCAGAGTTTTTAGATGGATAATAGATATGCGGAGACCCTTCTTTCCTTTATGGAAGGGTTGTTAGTAGAATCAGTATATGA
Source organism: Viscum album (assembly GCA_963277665.1). NCBI lineage: Eukaryota > Viridiplantae > Streptophyta > Magnoliopsida > Santalales > Viscaceae > Viscum > Viscum album. Next base: position 1,327,381,576 of record OY728151.1, on the reverse strand, counting down.
TGGTGTGGATGAGGCTCCCATGGTCATTCATAAATTTTTGAATGTTTTTTCCAAGGTGGTTGTGAAACTACCCCCTCAATGTGGTATCAAGTTCAATATATATATTTCCATCTAGGTGCTTCTATGATTTCAGTGGATCCTTATTATATGACACCCTCAGAGTTGAGGGAGTTGAGGATTCAGATATATGATCTGATGAAAAATGTTTCCATTAGGACTAGTTTTTTTGTGGGGTGCTCTGATGTTGTTTGTCAAAAAGGTTTATGGTAGTTTGAGGTTGTGTATAGACTACATAAGGTTGAACCAAGTGATGATAAAGAATCACTACCCAATTTCTAGGGTTGATGATATTTTCAACAAGTTAAAAGGATCTATTTGGTTATCTATGATTGATCTATAATCTAGGTATCAACAATTAAGGGTGGAGGAGGCTGATATCCTAAATACTACCTTTTTATGTAGGTATGAGCACTTTGAGTTCATGGTTATGTCGTTTGGTGTTACAAACACACCAACCATGTCCATGGGGCTCATGAACTCTATGTTTTGAGAGTTCCTAGACTAGTTTGTAGTTGTGTTCATCAACAATATCTTAATATAATCAATGTTGTAGGATAATCATATAAATCATCTCATATTTGTCTTCAAGTTCCTTCAAAACTACCATATCTATGAGAAGCTATTCAAGTGAAAGGTTTGGATTAATGAAGTGTATTTACTCAGGAATGTGGTTTCCCAACAAGGTGTTTCTATGGAACTATCAAATATTGAGGTGATTATTTATTGGGAAGTACCCAAGAATTTGGTAGAGGTAAATATTCTTCTCATATCATGGGCTATTATCAGAGGTTCTTGTATAATTTCTCATGTATCATAGACCTGTTGAAAACTATGACCTAGAAAGACTAGGATTATATCTTAATAGAATAGTATCATACAACGTTCAACTTTTTAAAGGTTAAATTGATTAATGTTTTAGTGATTTAGTTTCTAGCATATGGTGTGGTGTTTGAGGTGTTCTATGATGCTTCCATTTTGGGATTGGGATGCATATTGATGCATCATAAGGCATTGATCACTTATGTGTATATGTATTTGTAACCCCATGAGAAAAACTACTACACCCCTAATTTAGAGATAGTATTTTTTGTGTTTATGATGAATTTTTGGTGACATTACCACATTAGAGAACACTTTTTGGTCTTCACTGATCACAAGAGCCTGAGGTATATCTTTTCTCAGTGTGACCTGAATATATAGAATTATAGGGGATATAGTTTCTTTAGGACTATGAATTTAATATTTCCTATATCTCATTAAAGTTTAATGTCATGTTCTATGCATTGTGTAATAATTTGCAGAAGAAATTTATTTAGGAGTTTGGAGAAACTTAGAGGGGAAAAGAGGATTTGATAGCCCTACACTAAGATGGAAGGATGGATTATGGTGAATGTTTCTTATTTTAAATTATAGTGAAATATTAATTGATATATTAAGTGGAATTGAATTTGTGGGTAGACTCATAAGCATAGGTTATGCACAACTGTGTTGTCCATAGTGATGCCTCAAAGGGATTCTTGGAGGATGGTCAGAACTAGATGTTATTTTAGGGGAGGATTCAAGTTCCAATGGAGATATTTGGGGGAGTCCATTATGAGTTTAATATATTACCCTTAGTGGTAAAATTGGTAGTATATAAGATATAATGTGTTTTGTGGATGTAATTTCAATGGCCAAGGATAAAACATGCAGTGGCAGAGTTTGTGGCATGATGTATAGTTTTACAGTTTATAAATATGGAGCATCATGTTCCTAATGGTTTTTTTCATCCCTTGTATGTTCTCAAATAGAAATGTGATGAAATTTAAATGGACTTTATCATAGGTTTATCTTGAGATTAGGGAGTATATGATGTTATCTGGGTAATCATGGATTTGTTGACAAGTGATTAAGGAGTTGGACCCCATGGATGTCTTGGAAATGAGGCATGTAGATGAGGTTGTGGGGATATATGGAGTTTTGAGTTCTACATTCTTAGATAGGGATACTCATTTTACTTTTTGAGTCTATAGAGGATTGAAACATTTGTTTGACACTCAGTTACACCTCAGTACTACTTTCCACCATCGGACAGATGGAAAATCATAGCGGACCATCAAGACACTGGAAGATATATTCAGGGAATGTATCTTGGTCTTTAGTGGATATTGGGTAAAGAGTTTTCATTTGGCTAAGTTCTCTTACAAAAAAATCTACCACTCATACATTGGCATGGACCCATTTAAGGATTTGTACAAGTTACCATGTCATTATCTATTGTGTTGGGATGAGTTTGGGGAGTCATCAGCTATCAATAATGATGTGGTATGGAGCATGACCGAGAAAGTTCAATTTGTTCATGAGAGGATTAAGGAATTAAAATACCATAAAAATAATTTTTATGATCACAAGAGGATGCCCTTGTGGTTTTAGGTTAGGGACCACACTTTCTTAAAGGTTTACCTTTGTCATGGGTAGTAGAGGTTTGGAAGGGTGAGTAATATTTCTCCCCAGTTTGTGAGACCATTAGAGGTGTTGGAGCATGTTGGTGTGGTTTAATATGGGTTAGTGATTTTACTATATCTAGATAAGGTCCATGAAATCTTCCATGTGTATCAAATCCATATGTTTCTTCATGATGACTCTCATTTCATTGACTGGGGAGAGTTTAATATCAAGAAAAAAATCAATGTTCATGGAGATTTTTGTAGAGATATTGTATCATTAAGAGAAGGTGTTATGTGGATGTACCATTACCTTGTTTCATTCCCTATACAGGAATGATGGATTATAAGAGATTACTTGGGATCATTAGATGTAGATGTATACCCAATACCCATAGCTATTTTTAGTTTGTCTTGACTTGTTTTTTTTATGAAATGATTCATGAATCTTGTTGGTTAATGAGATGTGATTTTATTTGATTATGATGTGTGATTTGAGCTTCAAGAATGTGAATATGGGAGAAACCTTTCCTAATCATAGTTCACTATATAATGAAAATATTTAAAATCTTGTGGGAAATTCAGTGTCACCCAAAGAGGATAATATCTTGACAAGGAATGTGTATTTCCTTGATTTGTGTGCTTGGGATGTGTTGTGTCTTGTTTGTGTCAATCGATGGCTTGGGTAGTATAGCGGATAGAATGGTAGTGTAGATGGTTGTGTGAGGAAGGTGTATTGAGGTTATTATGAGATAATATAAATGTTTTATTATGATGATATTTATGAGAGGTATCTCATTTAATGGTTGTTTGTACCTCTTCCCTTTTTCCCTTCCTAGGTTTTTTTTAATTCTAGAGGATGAGTGTTTTTTAGAGGTATTTGATATAAGGGTCTTAGTTTTTACAAACTCTTCATTTTTCATTTTGGGGTTTCCAGTGGTTCAGGATTAGTTCATAAATTCTATAAATTGTTTTAAAATTATGTTTCAATTTATAAAATAGTTTTAAAATGGTTTTGAAATTTATGTAAGTAATTTCAAAGTATTAAAACTTTTTTTTGAAATTAATTTAGAATTTTTAAAATTATTTTGATATTTTTGGAAGTTTTTTGGATTTTTTAGAAAATATAATAAACACTTTTCATAATTATTTATAAGTTATTTTAATTAAAATGAAATATTTTCAATGAAATATGTACCCTTATGCATGGAATTGAAGTTTCATAAGGGTAAAAGGATGTTCCCATGTGCCACATAAGGGTCCTGGAAGCTTATGCAAGGTTAAGTGATCATTTATAAATACTGCATTAGGTTCACTCCTAGATCATGTAAGGTTAACCTATAATTTCCTTATCTCACATAAAGGTATGTCTAATTTTTGAACTATTTAATAAGGGTAACCTAAAACTCCAATTCACTGCAAAAAGGTACCCCTGGTAGTATAAGGGCTGTCCTCTACTACGTATGTGTAGCTTAGGCCTCGCATAAGGGTAAGGTATAATTTCCTTTAGTTGTGTAATGGTAACCTAAAATCTTTTGTAAGGGTATGTCACTCCTTTTAAATGCGATTTAAGGGTAATTCACCCTTGTGTGAACCTTGGAACAACACTGCTTAAGGGTACAATATAATATCCTTACATATAATACCTACCTTGAGTAAGGGTAAGGATAAATTTTTCAAAGGTTACGTATGGGTAAGTTGAATTTACCCTTACATGAGACTTTCCAAATCATTGCATAAGTGTAAAGGAAGTTACCTCTATATGGACCACCTACTGTATGTAAGGGTAGAGTTTTACCCTATTTTCTCCAGTTTTCTCATCTTTATCAACTAGTAACCACCCCAGGAGTCTTTTTCAGTGATCTTAAATTCTAAAGTCAATGAAATAATTTATTTTGACTTTTTTGATAATTTAAAAATCCTTTTTTTGATAGGATTGATCAATCCACAATTAATCTCCAAACTAAAAATTATAGGGTAAATTTAATGAGAGTTTAAAAATTATTTTTCTAGTTTAAAAATTGATTATATTTTAAAATACCTAATACTTTCTCCCTTATCATTTAGTTTTTTTCACTCACTCGAAATACCCCATAACCCTATCTTTGATTCGAAAAGCTTCATCAATTGTGAGAACTTTTCCTTGAAATTTTTAGGTGAGGAATAACCTTCTCTATCCAATATCCTTTATCTAAAGAGTTTTATAAGTAAAATACTAGGCAGGGTATCCTTAGTCTTTATTTTATTTATACATGTATGAGGGTTCATGATTTTTTTATCTATGGGGAAGATAATATGAACTATTTTTATTAAAGATAAATATTTGGTTAATTGAAACTAAAAGGAGAGGGAAGAAATCACATAAGGTTACTGTTTTTGTATTCTTCCAATATATCAAGCATTCTTGTTATTCTTTCATCCTTGTTTTATGTTGAGTTTTGTTATATTGATAAGAATGGTGAATTATAAAACATATTTGTGCTTGTTTCTTTAATTCATAACATATGAAATTGCTAAGAATGTATACCCAGTTAAAAAATAGGTCTCCCCTAGAAATCCCAATTGTGTGTTAATTCCCTTGAAATAAATATGTGTATGTGATAAAATCCCCTTGTTTAATAAGGAAAATAATGAGTGAAAAGTGTGATATAGTGAATATTTTGTGTGGTGGTTATGATGGGATTTTGTTTTTATGTGTTGTTAGTGGTTGTGACTTGTTGTGGTTGTGATGATATTTGGTTGTGATATATGGTATAGGTAATGTTTGTTTATGTGTGAAATAACTGATGTTTGTGTTTGATATTTGTTGTGTTAGTTTCTTGATAGTAATGGAATTAAATATTAATAATGAAACAAGAATTGCTAATGGGATTAATTGTATAATGAGTTCTAATATTTAATAAACACTTAAATTAAAATAGGAAGTGAGGATTAAGTGTTTGTTTTTAAATATGAAATAAATTATCTACAATATAAGATAACTCATGAAAACAATTATATAAAAAACACACCCTTGCACACACTTCCTTCATCTTCAAGGACCTAGTCCAAAATAAGCTCAACACAACACCGTCGAAGAAGGAAGCATCCTTCTTCATCACTAATTTCATCATCTCTAAGTCATATTAAAACAATAATTTAATAGAAACAAATATCGATTCTAGGAGAGCCTTACCAAGACTCAACACTCAAACCCTTTTCTAATTCAAAGTTATCTATAACACATGAGACCAAATGAACCCACCAACCACTGACATTCAACCCAAAATGGTCAATATTATAGTTTATTACCAATGGGAGCTCCCCACTCCCCTCCTTTAAAGAGTAATCTTGTTTTTGGTTATATAATAGTAACCCATTAACATATAACTTGACACTGAGTGCTTCAAAAAATTACACACTAACACTATAAGAGTTGCAGGGAAGCATACTACCTTGGATGATTGTCATTTCCTCTATCATCTCTTTCCCACAAGTCACGTGTACATTTGTCTCTAGCTCCCGACACAATGGTAATATAGGCCTTATTTACCAACATTAAAATTCATGGGAAAACCCTATCCACATCATAATCCCCAATAGGTTTTCATTTACTATCTAAGATATCCTAGTTATGTTATCATCATTCTTTAATAAAAGCTACTGATGATCTGCTCATGAACAACACTATCGCCATTCAATTTTTCAACAATGCACCGATGCCTGTTGGGTGGCCCAATACACCAAAATTCAAAGTAGATATTCTTAACCATTTAGATAAAACTACTCTATTAGCTCCATGATCTATGATTACACCTTATTGAGAAACCAAAAATCCATAAACTCTCTAGGAAACTTCTTCCCCCGTCACATAACAGGAATTATCATGTGATGTGTATGCCCACAGAGATTCACTAAACATAACACACTGAGGGATGTGCCCCACTACGATGGTCTCCAATCATAATTTTCATTCCAATATTTACTGTAGACTCAAATTGAAAATCAATTTCCACTTGAGAAAATGATCAACACACTTCCCAACTTCCATAAATCCCTTCTGGTCTAATACTTGAGAACATCTGATCACACAAGTTTACTAAGTTGGAATCACCACTACAATCCTCTCCCACATAAAGGAAATAATGTGTGCCACCACTATTGACCAATGGGGAGTAATGACTCTCTATCCATACAAGGATCACTACTCTGAAGCTAGTATCTCATATGCATGCTTCATCATCCAAACATATAGTCCTCTACTAGAAATTTCAATTATCACTCCATTACTACACTACCAAGATCTCACCAACTTCCATGACTTAAATAACATGAAGAACAATTCTACTATAAGAATATGTATCTCTCACAATGAGAGGTTATTATATGGATAATAATCTTAAGGTATGACTGTAGCATTTTCCAAAAAAATAAACTAGATCCTCCCTGAACCGATATTAGGGAGGATACTATCCCAGTGCTTCATAAACATCACTAGTGAGATCATCACTCAACATGGAAATATTAAAACATCATATATGAAATATAAGTCAATGAAAACATCATACCCTCAGAAAGGGATATCCATCGGTCACCATTTGGAAGCCTCCATGCATTTTTTCACATTTACATGAGGAGGGGAGTTCTCATCCATGCATATAGTATATAAATACATGATTTATGACTAATGGGTATATGTATGCAACTTATTATGGGTGGGATATGGTTACCAAAACTAAGGGTATCCCACTCACTACTGGACATGGACCTCACCTCATACTTAGCTTCTCATGACCACAAATTACCAACACTTGTACCCAAATAACATCATGATAAGTATTATTGAACATCCTCTCTACAAAAAAAGAGTGTGTTGAAAATTATCATTATCTAATAAGGATTAACTCACTTTATAAGAATGGGTGAGTGAAAAATGAACTCCATCAGTGAAAATTACATAGCCAATAAGTGTATATCTTGGAGCTCCACTAGAATATCCATCTTTAAAAAAACTGATGCTAAAAAAATAATTTTCATATTCTCCATCTAGTATGAGGGTCCATGAAGAAAGGACACAGATCATACTCCTGATTATATCTTTTTACACCCAACCTTAACCATTCATCATGCACATCTTCCTATAACTCTGACTGTTATCACTCTGTACTAAACATGAATTAACCAAAGATGGTGATTATAGTATTTGATCGACACATTATCCATAATTGATCATTTTACAAACAACTACTTGGTAGCTAATGGGTTCTATAATTAAGTTGACCACTCTCATCACCATCTCCAATGTATAGGTCTATCTATTAAACCATTTCATATAACTTCAAGTAAAAATATAACTTGATCCCACCACTAGGGTGAAACTCAAAGAATAATTTTTCTTATAAACATTTCTTATTAGAGGACTCTGGTATAAGTGGTATTTCATTAAAGCACAACTATAGATGGTAACATATTCTTATAAAGTATTGACTCAATAAAATAACCATGAAAAAATTTATCATGAAATATTCCCATGGAACACCTCATGGGGTTTTTATGCCTTAGCACATATCTAGTCATAGTCAATATACCTTATAGAGTATTCAAAATTCCTAGATAAATATCCTTCTTGAACAAGGTATCAAACTCTAAATAATATAGAAAAATCCCTCCATGATTTTGAGGAAATTTCATCCACTAATGACTTATAATTCCATATAGGAATCTTGATACATGAATCGGCATCTGGTTAATAAAATTCCAGTCTAGATGGTAACATGAGTCTCATAATATATCCAATCCTCTACCACTCAAGGATTAGGTTCACCTTTTAAAATCATGAGGTATCTGTCATCAAAATTAACACAACATACTCAGTCTATGGAAAGTATCATCAAACTCACCAAAAACCACTATCCTCTCTAAAAGAAGGATTTGAACTAAGTGAAAATGGAAGAGGAGTATTCATGGGAACTCATTATTGTTTTGATGATACCTTTTAGTGTCATCATTGGTATGGACTAATTATCGATATTTCTTTCCCAAAATTGATTTTGATAGCAGGTGAGATGTATCTGAGATGATGGGATGAGATTATCTTTTGTGGGACAGAGAGAAATACAGTTTATATATTTAGGACTTAGGTTTAGGAAGATATAGTTTATCATGTATTAATTAGCCATTTTTACTATAGGCATGATAGATTCTTTGGGTGATCAGTTTCCTACAGTAGTTGAGGAGTATAGATATGTTTTCTTAAAGCATGTACCAGGGTTTCCTCTTCAATGTGGGGTTGATTTTTGCATCAAATTCCACCTTATTAATACTCCATTATATTTATACCTTTTTCATATGGCATCATTTAAGCTTAAGGATATAAGGGTGAAATTGGAATACCTCATATAGAAGGGTCTTTTTAGACCCACTGTGTCTCCTTTGGTAACTCTGGTGTTTTTTTCTAAGAAGGTGAACATGAGTTTGAGTTTGTATGTTGACTACAATTTTCTATACTATAAAAAAATCAAGAATATATATCCCTTAAAAAATATGATATCTTAAACTAGATGAAGGGGGTGAGGTGGTTCACAAATATCAACCTCAAGTATGAGAATTATCAGCTCCAGGTTCCTGAGGATAACATCCTGAAGACTACATTCTGATATTGATATGTTCATTATGATTTTCAGTTGATTAACTTCAATGTGATGAATTTCCCGAAAATTGTAATGGGATTCATGAACTATATTTTCTAACCTTTCTTGGATCATTTTGTGTTTTTCTATATTAATGAAATTATCATATATTCTTCTTTGGAGTTTGAGCGCACTGGGCACCTAAAGATGATTCAAGATATACTATGTTAGAATCATCTATTCAGAAAGCTCTAAAAGTGTCAGCTTTATATTAGATAGGTTAATTTCCAAGGTCATGTTATCTTGTAGGGTGGTGTCTCTATGGACCTGGAAAAGTTTGAGGAGATGTTAGCATGGAAGCCTCCCATGATCATTTTTGAGGTGTAGAGTTTTCTTAAGTATTTTAGGTATTACTTGAGATTTTTGGATGATTTCTCTAGGAAAATGGCCCCTTTGACTACCCTAAACAATAAAATGTAACCTTTTTTGGTTCAATCAGTACTAGAGGGCCTTTTAGGATTTAATTTAGAGGCCAACTAGTACCCCATCATGCACTTTCAAGATAAAATATTTGAATACTTGGTGCATTGTGATTCATATAGAGTGTGGATAGATTGTATCCTAATGTATGGGTAAGTAGTGATCACCCAAGAATATAGGTATTTGAGACCCCATAAATAGATTTATATGACTCATGACAAGGACCTATTCATGATGGGGTTCACCTTAAAGACATAAAGGAACATCTTATAGTTGAGTGACTTGTAGTCGATTTAAACCATCAGAGCTTTAGGTACATCTTAACCTAGATAGATTTTAACCTAGGGTTGAAAAAATGGTTGGGGTTCTTTCAAGATTATTACTTTACAATCATCAATACTCTATGGAAGGGAAATGTCATATTATATTCTCTTAGTAGGAAGTCTTGTTCCTAGTTGTTGGAGGATTCAGTGCAATTAGTCTAGTTGTAATTATCCTTGGTGGATGAGGGAGACATGGCCTATCTATGATTGATAGTTGTGACTCCACCACTTCTTAAGTGAGTGAGCGAGAAAAAAATAGGGGACATGGATAATGAGATTATAAGTGACAATATATTCATTAGAGCTGTGGTGGATAGATATTTTGAAGGTTTGGAGAACATCATCCTCTATCGAGGATGGATGGTAGTGACTGGCACACTACATGGGGAGGTGTTAAGGTAGTTTCACACTTCACCCTTGGAATTACACTAAAGAGTTTTAAAAATGTATCAATACCTTCGATTCTAATTTTGGGGGGCTCGGATAAATGTGAGTCTTAGTGAATTTATTTTTTAGTGCCTCCTCACCCGTTAGTAGGTAAATATATATCACCTAGTTCTAGTAGGTTTATCCCAAACCCTTGATGTTCTAGAGTGTAAGTGGGATGAAATATTAATGGATTTCATGATGGGGAAACCTTAGTAATTTATAGGACATAAATCTATATGGGTTATCATTGACTGACTAACAATGTCATGCCAATTCATTTCCATTCAGAAGATGTATTTAATTTGAATATTGGGATGCTTGTATATGTATAAGATCATATGGCTTCATGGGGTTCCTTTAACGATTTTCTATAACTATAATACTGAATTTTTTTTCCAAGTTATGTAGATGTTTTCAATAATATTTTGGGAACCATTTATGGATAATTAAATACTTAGGTGGTTGGAAAAATCAAAAAAAAATTCAGGTTCTAGAGGATATACTAAGGGAATACATGCTGTATTTTAATTAGAGTTGGGAGGACCACTTACCCTTGGTGGAGTTCACCTACAAAAATAGATACCACTCCTCTATTTTCATGAAACCCTTTGATACCATATATGGTATACCCTATAGTTTTCCCCTTTATTTGATTAAGATCATTTATATGTCACTGGTGGGGTTAGAGTTTATGCAGGTGGCTATAGAGAAGGTGTAGATGATCTAGGAGTGGATAAGATCAATGTAGAGCCATCATAATTCCTATGAAAATTGATGATGGCGACCCTTGGAATTTGATGTGGGAGACCAAATATTCCTAAATTTATTTCTTTTACATGAGTTTTATAAATTTGATTGAGGTAGTAAGTTATCCCTATGATTCATCAGTTCATTTCATATATTTCACAATGTGTGAGATATTACATACTAATTGGTACTGCAACCACAGTTGAATAGGTTATATGGAATCTTCTATATGCCACAGATGAGGAGATTGGTGCATAACCCATCACATTTCCTTAGATGGGGTGAGATTAACATCAAGGAAGAATCTACCTTTTAGAGTACCTGGTGAAAATTGAGTACTTCCGGGAGATAGTCCTTCATGGGTGAGATATTCTACTAGAGTGTGTCCTATACCAACATTGGAACCTTAAGGAGATATATTTGGAGAAAAAGGGCTATATTTGAGCCAAATAACATCAATTTTTTTTACATATTGATCTTATTAGGATGAGAATCCCTAAAGGTGGGGATTATATAATGTTACTTATTTTTGTGATACCATACAATATTTTTTAAAAAAATAATATTTTTTTATCCCACACATATGCATTATTAGAAAATGTTCCTTTACTCCTAATAGGATATTCAAATAGAAAATTTGATACCATGGTCACACTCAAGATACATGTTTTAACCTAGGGGTTTTGAAATTTTGTTTTTTATCAAAAACTTAGGAGTTGGCCATTATAGATTGGCTATGGTAGATGTTAAAAAAATAGGGAAATAAATTGTTTAGTTAATAAAATTATTAAGTCTGTTTAATGGGGTGAAACTGTAGACATTGTCTATAAATATACGCGTTAAAATATCCTAGTGTTAACTGCTTTGGAAGCCCTTATAATTTTAGTCACCGATGGAGAACTCTCTTCCTTATATAGATCATGGGAGGATATATGAGAAGGGCACCTTAAGACCAACATCATCAGATACAGATCCATCTTTAGTAAACAATCCAAAACCGATGTAGGACTTTGGGATTTATTTTTTATTAAATATTTATGGTTTAATTAATCGGAATTAATTGATATAATTGATGTGTTATTCCTTTGTTAATTAATTCTAAATTATTATTGGGGTTCATTATTATTCATGGAATATCTAATCATGGATGAATATCCATGTTCTTCACATGTTCTTCTCAAATTCTCTATGTGTTGAACTATAATTTTTTTCGTTTTAGTAGATACATTTTAAGGTGATAAGGATGAATTATCCTCCTTATATATCAATATTTATTATTGATACCCTTTTTCCCTTACACCCGAATGTTGGTTGTTAGCCCAAGTATTGGACATTGGTGGGGTGGTGCAAAGGATTAATGAGATATAAAAATGGATAAATGGTTAGTAGTATAATTTATATAGAGATGGTATCAAGATACATAAGGACACAAAATTGAAGGTGGTGCTCAAGTGAGGTGTAACCGAACACCGTCATATCCAATAGCGATCAAGGATGGCCAATCACTAGAGAAGTTAGTGTTCATGCCCAATGATGGATCAAGCTAATAATTGTGGGATAGGGATATAATTCTATTAAAGGAACCACAACCCTAGTTGTAACTTGACAAGAAACATAGATAGTGTGTGATTATAAGACTAATGAGTGGGTCTCTATAGGTAAGGAGATGTGGTGACATTGCATCCAATTTCACATGGGGGTGTTGACCCATGAATTTCACCATGTGATGTAGAAACATGGAACCATTATGGTGTCACAACCACTAGTGAGACCAATTCCCATTGAGTTGGGTGAGTTTGATGAGCCCCCTGGTCTAGTAACACCCCAGGTTGGCCACCCAGGCTATTCTAGTGGCCTAGAACACCTATCCAACCCACATGGTTTTGAAACATATTCTATCCTACCAGCCAATGTGAAATTAAGATGAAATGTATGTGGAAATTGATCCCTAATTTCCATCTCTTCCCTAAAAACGAGGAATTATTTGGTCATATACATTGGCTGCATTGAGCCTTGAAGAGCGGGATATGGCACATCGCATAGTCTTGTTAACTGTGGTTTATTTGATGACTATATCAAGTAAGAAATTTTAATATTTTCATATTATTTCATACTAATTAATTTCAAATATAACTTAAACATTTATTATCATTTTATGTAGGGAACATAAACAAATTATAAGTAGAGTTCATCAATATCTTCCTTTGAGATGGAGAGATAATTTTCATAGAAAAGGGTTTCCTGGTAGGTTGAAATCAAGGTATGGCCATTAATTTAATTAACTTAAAATATAGATATTTATTTAACTTTATTATTAATATATATTTTAGGTATTTATTTTACCTGTTGACTCTTTATCTTAAGAATTAAGTGTTTTGGATTTTAGTCCCAATTATTTAGTTCATGAATGAAAATATTTAATAATAAATGGGTATAAAATTATTAAAATTGATCAAGAAATAAATATAAGAACACATCATGATGGTATTATATTAACTACAATAACATACTATTATGATAGTGAATCAAATAATAGGCCTTGACATGAAAATGTGTCTCATTATGGACATGTTGAAAAAATAATGTTATTGGATTACCACTCTCATGGACGAGTCACTATGATGAAATGTATATGGTTTGATTCAATAACATGACATGATACATTTATTTATGACTATGGATTTAGAGTTATTGACATGACTCACTTCCTATCTACCGATGAACCATATATTTTGGGATCATTGAAAGAGAAAGTGTTTTATGTGAAAGATCATATGAGACCTGATTATTGTGTAATTATTGAAGTAATCCAAAGAAATATTTTTCATGATGGTGGGGATGAAATTTAAACCATTTATACCCCCATTGGTGCTGACCAAAATATTATATTTGATGACCCAAATTTTCTAATTGTGAGAATTGATGTTGAACCTAAAGTAGTGGTGGGTAATATATAGAAGCAACAATATATGTTAACAGTTCATTTAGTTTAAATTGATGTGGTTTTATTTGGTTGGTACTATTGTAATTAATTTAATTTAGTTTTAGTTTGGAATAATATGTTTGTTTTATTAATATTTTTTCATTGCATTTAATTAGATTTGTTTCAATTCATAAATCTAGGTTTTAAACGGGTTTTTAAAACATGTACAACTTGGTTTTGAATTATAGCTTCTAAAATATGTTATGATGTTGTCTATGTATTTTTTTGACTTCATAGTTGTATACACCACCTTGACCTTCCAGTGAACATCACATCCACCACATCTTTTCATCCTCCACTTGATCCTCCAGGGATGTTCCCACCCATGTAACTATCATCATCTTATTTAGGATCTACTTCTCATACCATGTCTACACCACCTCCAGGGATATTACCACCCATGCCCATAATCATCTTATCTAGGATATACTTCTCATACCATGTCTTTTCTACCTATAGGGATGTTCCCACTTATAGAATATTCATATCCTATGATGTATCCCCATCCCTTCTATCTTTATCCTACCATGTATACACTGTCACTATTTTTTATTATCCATCCAAGATCCATTGATTGCACTCCTTCATATTTCCCTCCACTACATGTAGATGACTCAATGCATGAATTGTAATATGAACATCCTTTAGAGGATATCAATCCATGATAGCACACAAATACATTAGAGCCTAATGATCAGGCTAGATTAATTTTTTTTATAAGTGTTTCAAATTATATCACATAATTTTTTTCCAGTTATATTGTGAATTAATTATAATTTTTTCTATTTTATATTATTAAGTGAAATATTCTAATAGGTGATGTGGTCACACCAATATGCGTGAATCTTGGAGTTACCAAACACAAATAATGGTATATTAAAATTAAGAAAACCAAATGATTGGTAAAAATGACCTACAATATAGAAGTAACATGGAAACTTTAGACAAGTACAATGATATAATTCTGGTGAAACCAGTATCATAGAGGAATATAAGTAAAGAAATCAAGGAGAATGAATGGGAGGAGATATGGGTAATAAAAAATTTTAAATTGGTTTTCGTATTATTGTTTTATTTATATGAATTAACATGTTTATTACAGCATCAATTTAACTTTACCAATGGTCAAGATGCTAAGTTCATGTGGTTTATGGAACATGGGGAGTTTTGGTGATCATATAAGCATGAGTTATACATTGGTTGGAAGAGTAGATTTGGCTTTGAGTTAAAGGGTGCACCAATATTCGCCGACTTTCCAAAAACACAATACAAAGAAATGATCATATATTTGAAGATTAATGAGTTTAAGGTATTATTAATCTTTAATGGTTTTATTGAAAATTTAATTATTATTAATTATATTAATTTTTTTTCAAGATACGTCAGAAAAAAAAACAAACAGAACTAAGATTCTATGATGTATAAGAACACTTTTGGGCATGTTGTAATTCCATAGCATGAGAGGAACCATGTACTCTTATGACCACCTGAGTTTTACTAGGAACTAATCGAATAAATTCATAGATAAAGGTTGTGTGTAAAAAAATTCCTTTAAATAATTTAAATATAAATACATTTAAAAAGGTGGAATTAACTACATACCATCTATACTAACTGGGTTGAATTTTTAATAAGATTTATTGTGAAATGTTTCCTACAATTTAAAAATATCAAACATTATAGTGGACACAATACTTTTTGAAGAATTACTAACTAATTGTACAATTCAAACCTAATGGTATAAGGATAGAATGATTTCTCTTATGATGTTGATTTAGAATGAGAGGTATAAATTTTTTGAGGAGTAGGTATGGTTGAGGGTGGATTAATGACCTTAGTTGGGATAATGAATCTGAAGAAAATATACAAAGTGACTTTAATATGAATAGAAATAATATCTATATTTAAATTATTACTTAACTATAAGGTATTTATTTGATGAAGTTAAAATTTGGGGGGATATTTTCTAGCTAGCATCTAAACCTTTTTTCCATTTTATTATGTAATATAGTAGAATGTATTCCATTAATACAATTTATATGGTTACCTTATATAAAGGATGATCATAAAGTAGTCGAGTAGAGTGATGTATTGATTATGATTATTATATAATTAGGACAAAAATGACATAACCAAACAAACCATGCGTTAGAAATTCTAATAATCAAAAAAAATTAGAACTTTGTATATTTATGTTAGTACAAGACAATTCATTTATATCATAAATATTTGGTATTTTCCTTTTATATTATAAAGAACAACTGCCAATACATGAAATTATAGTTAAATGGAGTGTTTTAATGGGTATATCAACAAAAAAATACTGTAAAAACTAACCTATCAAATATTTAATGACATTATATTATAACAGAAATGTTTCCAAACTTATTGAGTTGGTGAATTTTTTGTTCAATGTTATCATCTTTTATCATATCCTAGATTTCTTGCTACATGTTGTTTTATTTGAATAATTTTTTCCCACAGTAAAAAGTTTTTATAATGATTTTGATAAAAAAACATATTTAGAACAGATATTCTCATATGGACCTTAAAATAAATGACTATAAATTAGGTCAGTGATGAAAAAACACAACATGAATTGATTTGGAATGTTAGGTTCCTGAATTTAGGCTTTATAATAGACTTATTTGGGATAATTAATAAGGTTTAATTCCTTGTCTAGATTTACCACATTAGTAATATTACCATTAGATAATATTTTTGTTAGAAGGTTTCCTGAGTAAGACCTATATCGCAAATTCTATGAGTTTTAAAAAAAAAAGGTATAAGCGACATGTCATCCAAAAGTTCACGATTATATAATGTCGTCCTCTATGATCATGGAAAAATCTTTTTACTAAGAAAGAAACTCTAAAAATATTTCAATTTTATATGGAACAAGCTTTCACTAACAGGATAGGACATTCAGAACCAGTTTTTCTCACTTTTTTAAGGAAGTTTTAGCAGTAAAATGAGTGGAACTTATGGCGATTTCCAATAAATAAGGTAGTATAAAATTAATCAAGCATTCAAAAATTAGGAAAATCAAGAAATTTTGGAAAAGAACAAGTCTTCCTAGAGTCATCAACTCGTGCAGATATCATAATTAAATTACAGATGTATCATGCTATAATTATTAGGTAAATAAACTTATGTTAAAATTCCCTGAGAAAACATAGAGTACATTAGAGCTCAGTATGTGTGTTGGATTCATTTGACATAAACTATGCTCCAATAGGTTTCTCATTGTAATTCATATAGGCCGTCTGATGAGTTTTCCCCAATATATATATATATAGGGGATGATGTTACCTTTATCCTTCCTACATTAGATGATAATGTATTTAAAAGAATATATAATCATCATTATTAGTAGAATCAGACACTTTTCATTTTTAATGCATCAAATTTAGAGGGGGGATTTAGGTTCTAAAAAAGTTCCCAAAGCCTAAATTTGGTGATCATGGTGATAAAAAAATCTATGATAACATATAAAAATGTTACAAAGTGCATTGGTTCATGTATTAACATTAGATAAAACTATACAACTTCACACTATCTTGGTATTATATCATTTATATATGAAACCATTACAAAGTGCATCAGAAATAATAAAAAATCACTATAAATACTAAATGATATGTGGTGTTTATATAATAGTGTACAATTTCAAACTTTTATAATTATTGATAGATAGATACCATGTGGTTAACTGATATGGTTTTCATTTATTAGTTATAGTATATGATCTAGTTAGTTTATAATTAGAAACAATAGATGGATAGAGATAATGTAGTTAACTTATATGGTTTTCATTTATGAGTTATATCATATGATCTTGTTAGATGCTTCTTTATTTTATGGATTTCTTAAATAGCTAAAATTTTAATTCATTCTATATTGTGTTAGAATCCTATGTATCTTAAATTTATTACATTAAAATGATCTACTCACTATATTATTAATTTAACATAGATTTATCCTTATCCATGCTTCCCATTTGAGATTTAATTTCACTTAATCAGATGTAGATTCATTCCCTTACAGCTTAATTTAATGTGATAATTGAATTTAATACCATATAGTGACTCACCAATATAATATAATCTAATGTGGTAATGTTTTAAATTTATGGGAGTATATGGTTAAACTCAAAAGTCTTCACAATCGAATTTTTTTTGGTTTTGTTTATCAATTTCATATTATTCAATAATTTACTATTATAATAATCAATTTCATTTTTATCAAGTGAAATTGGGCATTTAAGGACATGTTCCTTGAGAAATATTATTTTACTTGAGTAGGAAGAAAAGGTATGGAAGTTATATAAATGTACATACACAAGAAAATATTTTAATTATTTATTAATATTTCAAATTTTGATACACAATTCATAATTAAATAAATTATTTATATTTTCAACAGTGTACCCTAGAGGCCCTAGATGAGAAATAAGATGAAAAATTTGGGCCAAATGATCATTTAAGATAGGTATTAGGTGAGGTGCATAAGGGGAGAGTCTGATATTAACCCAGGAGAAGCATTATCCCCACTAGACATTGCCCCTCACCAAGTACCTCTCAAATATCACACACCACCGAGCTATAAAATACTCATGAAAAAGTATCTGAGGCCTAAAAAATAACTATACATGATCATTAAAGAGTTAAACTAGTCACTGAATATTTCTTAAAATCTATCAAAGTTATGTGTCCAGCACTTCCATCAGAGGTTGTTAATGTTTTTGATTCATGCATGTCAATAATACTCATTTTATATGATGCACTGAGTGATGTCACTGATGGTCTTAGTGGTGGTTGAGGTGATGATACTCCTAATGATAGTGACAGCGATGGTGATGATGATGATGTAGGTGATCTAGGTGATGATGCTGATAAAGATAACAGTGATGATTATGATGTAACTGGTGGTGGTGATGGAGATATTTATCCCCTACATTTTTGGGATGACATTAAAGAGACTTATGTGTGGATGATTTTTAATGACTAAAACTGATTGATTGTGTGGATTGTAATTGTATGTTATAAAATTTCAAATTATTGAAAACTATTGATAACTAGATTGTTAAATGATAAATATATAATATTTGTATTGTATTAAATTTTTATTTTGGTTTTTAATTTATTTACAGGTTATGGTAGAGGTATTGGGTGGTGGTGATGTGTATTGGGGACAGGAACCTATACCAACAATTCTATGAATTATTGGTATAAATCACTATAGGACATGATTCTATGACCACAGTTTACATCAAACCATGTGTATTGAAATTTATCCATGTTCTATAATAACGATTTAAAAGTAAACCATTGGTATAGAACTATACTGGCACCTATAATATCCAAAGTCCACAAAACCATTGGTATATGATATACCAATGGTTCTAGGCCATATAAAAATAGTTCTAAACCATTGGTGTAGCGTGATTTTTGCGTATTGGGATAAAATATTTTACTTAAATGAAACTAAGTTCCAAAATAATATTGAACATGTAGTCACCCTAGTATTTTCTATTTGAACTTTTATAATATTTTTAATAATATTTTTGAGGTGGGTCACTGATCAGGTTCTTTGATTTTAGTGTCATGGGGATTTGGAATTTATATATTAAATAATATATATTTGTTTAGCTTGTACACAATTGTAGGTAAATTTCATTGCTCCCTTGGTTAGATCCTCAAATATGAAATTTGATACCATGGTTGTGTATGAAACGTGGTGGGACTATATAATATTCATTCAAACTAAGGTCCTTGGGATTGGGCCATCACAGATGGAATTAATTGATCAAATAAATTTAATTAATTATTTTATTTTTTTAATTGATATTATATATTCTAGGAAACTCTATATTCCCCTACTTAATCATCTCTAACTCTCTAATATATGGTATCCACTATAAACCCTATGATTAGAGAGAGTATTTGAGAGTAAACTAGATATCTAACCAACATGTTTCTTGAGGAATCACTGACAACACCTAAAATAGATGCAATCTTCACAAATGATTCGTCTAAATGTGAGGCATGGCCTATTTTTTTTTTCTTTCTCTATTTTTTGTAATTTTGATCATGAAATATTGGTTTAGAAATTGTTTCCCAAATTCATGGCCCATAAAACTTATTCATTTATATTTTTACTTGAAATTATCAAATCTACATTGTTTATCTATGTTCTTCACCATTAATATCGGACACGTGGTATACAATGATCAAATCATTGTATTGAGTATTGAGACCTTGTTTTCCCTTTTCCCTCCCATTCTCAGTGTTCTCACCACTGAATATCTATATAGACAATGATTCAATAAATGGTATTTGGACTAATGATTGATTTAGATATGGGTCTTCCAAATTATGGGTTTGGATGTGACAATAAGGATCAAGGAATAAACGATCAAATATAGGTGATAGAAGAGTCACATGAAGGTGTACCAGAGCATGTTCTTGGTGAAACAGTGTGCGGGGAAAATGGGGATTGTGTGAGAACCCCATAAAATCTATTTTATGGTGAAATAATAGAAAAAATCTACTATTAGAGGCATTCCATTATTATATGAGGCATTGAAATTAGTTTTGGCCTAAAACAGAGGTAAAAGCTATGATGAAGGCACAATTATGAGTGATTTGTAGAATTTGGGCTTGATGTCACATATGCACTGTGTGTTCTAGATCCACACACTATGTATGGACTAACAAGTGGTAGCTAGGGTTTCACTTACAGATAAATATGCACACTATTTAGCCCAAGTGTGCACACAATGTATCCCTAGGATGGCCAACATGGTGTGTACAGGAAGTACACAACCTAGTATTCGTTTAGACACAAACACCATGTGCGTTAGGAGTAAATGTTGTGTACCCTCGATGGTATATGACTCATCCCCCCTAGTATTACATGTCGAGTGAGTTAGGTAAGTTCCTCTTCCTTGTGTCCCCATATACATGTCATTTATGTTGACCCTCACACGACATGAGTTGTGATGGTACACCCCAACTTCCCCACCAGACCCACACACTCTATACCCCATTATATATGCCATATAGATGGACCCATGAAATCAAATAGTACATGGATAGATGACCATTAAGGGTATTTATTGTGATTACTTCCATGGTACATGTTTTTTTATTATATCCTTGGTGTCTTTTCATATCTCTATTTTTGAGATCTAGTTTTGGGCATGTGAATAATCCATTTTGAGTATATTTTTTCACGTAGGAATTTAAGGTTCTAGGCACAACGGAAGCACTTGTTGGGAATATCCAACTCAGATTTTTGTCACAATCAATGAATGAACCAATCTTCACATGATGAATAACTTCATGATCACCATAATTAAATTGAAGACTAATTGACTTTAACAAAACCATAACCAAGAAGGTGATATCATGACATATAATTTATAATTAATGTATAAATAGTTTTAAAATTGCCTTATCTTTAACAAAATCATAACCAAGAAGTTTGTATCATGACATATAATTTATAATGAATTTATAGATAGTTTGATAATTACCTTATCTTGTAATTATTTCTTCTTTGATGAATTGGTAGACCAATTTGTCTTATTGTCATTGTATCTTGGGATATAAGGGTATAATCCCTCTAGCGGTGATCCACAATGATCCAAAATCTCAATACATCAATTTAGAATCATTGAGTGCTATCATGGTTGATTCTGATCACTTGAGTCATTCTTCATTGATCATAATAGGAATCACTATGTGGGTGAAAGATACTTTGTGTAACACCCGAGAATTTTATGAGAAATATTTTGTTTTTATGTTATATAAATCATCAAATAAATCTTTCACTACACACAACACTAGCTTGGCTTGCTTTACAGGCAACTGCAGCCTTCATCAATAGCTTTCGTCGAACGCAATACCGAATTTCACTAAACAACGATATGATATTACAATATTATTAAAACTAGCCATTATGAATAGTAATAACCACTTTTTGAAATTTTTTAAATTTCATCTTTCAAAATGGACTTCATTTTTGGATTCAGAATATCGAAATTAGACAAGGGTGAAATTTTGGTATTTTTCTGAAAACTTTCAATTTTTGATGAATAGTAAAAACACTGGGTTACTATTTAAAAACCGACTTTTTATTTAAATAATTATTTATTTTATTTAAATTTATTTTAGGTCAAAATTGATACATAAAACCTATATAAGTTCAATGCAATGCATTGGAGTAATTTTATAATAATTTTATATAGATATAAATTTTATTGAACTTTTCACCGTCTTTTACCCACCTCCTAGGAGAATTTCCAAATTCACATAAAAGTAAATTTTACCGCTTTTGTGAGTGGAATTTCAAAAATCCGAGAGACATGGTTAATATCAAGGACTAAAATGTGGTTCAATGAGATGAAAATAATTTTTGGTGAATAGTAACTTTTTACTTTTTTTACCACGGCTAAAAGTAAATAGGGTAATTAAGGGTAAAAATGATATTATTATTACCATAACACATGTACTAATTCTATTGGATAAGTTTAATTCGACCAAAAACAACATTAGGAACAACATATGACCATTTAGGCCCACATGGATTAGATTAGGACATTTAATATTAATTTATTTAAAGAAGGGTTAAAATAGTTAAAATCAAAGTTTAATAAGTAAATAATTCTTAATATAGGGTTATACATAATATAAATTCAACTATAAATATTCATTAAAAATCTAAAACTATTTACTACGTAATGGTATTTTATTTGTAATTTTTAGACTTTAAATAATTTAATTTACTTATGACACAATGATGATGCAGTAATTATATTATTAATGAAATATTGACATAATTGATGTTATAAATACCAAAATAAATGTAATTTGAGACTTTTTATGAATTCCAATAATTTTCTATGTTAATATGACATGTTATTATTTCTTTAATTATCTTTTTTCGAACTAATCTTTCTGTTATGATTTTCACAAAAATCAATTACCAAATAGTGTCAAAATTGACATAAAATAGTTTTTAAAACAAATATTATATTATTAATTGTTATTTTATTCCTAAAAATCTAAGGTTCGGCCAAATGACTTATATAAGGTTATATATATTAATAATAAACAACTTGGGGTTCTTTTGGCTTGTTATAGTAAGTTTATTAACCTTATAGTGTAAGAAAACAAGAAGACACGGTAAAAGTTAAATTATATAACTTAAAGTTAAATCTAAATGATAAGGTTAAAATAGAAACCTAAACTTGTCTAAATTATATTGTATGAGATTATTTCGACCCATACCCACCTTATATTCTAAATAAATCAATTTTGAGCTTTTAAAAACTGAATATGACTTTATAATAAAATAATATTTTAAGTTTTCCTAAGGTGCCCCTCTCCTCCCTTATAAAAGGGCACCTCCTCCCTATCTTCCTCACACCACTTTGAGCCTTCAAGCTCGTCCAAACCCTGCCAAATTCTTTTCTCCACTTCCCTAAAAACATCCTATAGGTCCTGGTATTCTTCAAAGACCAAATTTAGTGCCCTAAGAGGAGGTCTCAAAGAGGCGCTTCAAAGAAGAGGTAATATCCGTTACCAATTCTTTCAACTTTATTTCTTCTTACACTTCTTCTTATTTAGTTGTTTCATTATGAAGTAATAACATCAGTATCACTCATATACTGATATGTTATTATAAGTATGAAACAACCCTATTTCACCATATATCCATCCTACAGAAAATGAAATCACCGCACGTGCGTACGTACGGAATACCGTCTCCACATCGTGGTGTAATCTATTTTCCACCACCACCATACTTGGATGGGTATAATGGTGTAAATAATAACTAAATATGATTATTGTAAAGTGATATTAATTCTGAAATAGTATACATACACTCCAATAGAATTCCACGATCATGGGAACGATATCATCGCTCATGCGTACGTACAGAATACCGTCTTCACGATGTGATGCGACTCGTTCTACATGATTTTCATTGCATAATGATTAAATAAATGAATTGAGTGAATAAATATGATATGTATTACACTAATACCATTATTTAAATGAGGTATCTATAACCTAAAAATAAGAATAAGAATTTATTCGGCAAAACACGCATAAGAACAAAAAGCAATAAACACCTGAATAACAAGTAACAATGAAATATCACTAATAAGAAGCTAAGAATATGACCATATATGATATCATAAAAATAAGTATGATTTTTTAATAATTCAATAACATTATTTAAATCATTATACAGGAGGTTCGGACACTTACGAAGCAAATCAGACCTAAGGTAAGGGAAAATCTCACAATCTCATTTTTATCCGAGATTGTTTATACTTCAGAATTAACTGGGGAATATTTATCATCAACATCCATTTTTCTTCAATATGTAATATTATTTCCATCCACCAACAATTTTTTAAATCCAATTTTACCCTTTGGTGAGTTTTTAGTAAAAGATATGAAAGGAATCTTTTGTTGTTATTTGTACGAGGTACTTTTTGACTTTTCCGGCCAAAGTATGGGAAGAATGTTTTTTTAACTTATACGGCATGAATGGATTTTTAGAACATTATATCCATGAATCTTACTTTACAAGTTTTCAAGTTTATTTTTAATCAAATTATTTTAGTTTAAAATTTAATGACATATTAAGAAAGTAAAATTCTTTTGAAGTAGAAAGGATATTTTCCTCAAGAATGAAGTTCAAGTGTTTTATCAAAATTATTTTCCATCTAAGATAATATAGGGTTCTGTTTCTATCCCTATTTTTACAATGATTTGATTATGTTATGATGGAATTATTTTTATGATGTCCTTTTATCTTATATGGATTATATTATGATGGCATGATTTTTAAGATTCCCATTTTTATTACATGGGTTATGCTATGATGTATGATTTATGATTTTTGGAACACATAAGAATGGTTACATTATGAGATGGGTGGGACCTATATCTCCCTCCAATTAATTGGGTAAAGATTTATATCTCATGAGATAGACATGGCTGGAATGGAAGGTTAAACTGGTTCAGTGAAACAGAAATGAAACGAAGAGGGAACTTAGTTCAGAAATGGACTTTGTTCGCTAAGAAAGTCTTGGAAATGAGTCTTGACTACTAAGAAATAATTCTATATGATTATGTGTGTATTCCACAAAGTTTCATGTTTTAATTTATGATTATTGGGATTACATTTCACTACAATGATTTATCCCATGATTATGAAATTATGATCTCTTTTGCAGGTTAAGATTTCCAAAATGTTATGTTCTTATGAATATGATGTAATTGATGTTTCATTTGTTTACCCTTAATGAGCATTTGAGCTCACCTTTTTTAGGTTTTCTTTCCACAGGTCAGGAAGAAGGTTATTAAGTAGGATATTCCAAAAGTAACTCTAGATATGATGAAATAAATGGGAGACAATAGAGATGCTTTATGAACCAGTTGTTATATTTCCCAGTTTCTAAATACACTATACTTATACGGTCCTTTCATGGTTTTTTTATCTGTTGTAATAAGTTTACTTCAATTTTTAAGTAATAACCATGTATGTAACGTATGGGTCATTATACTTGGTATCATAGTAAAGGTATAGTCAACCTTTGGAAACTAGGATGTGAAAGCCTTAGTAAAAAACCATAAGGATAAGTCTAAGCATAGAACACAATCATAGTGTTTTAAAAATGGCCATGAACAACCTATGATATGACCTTAAGTGTGAAATTTTATTCTTGATTATGTGGTTTTCCTATTATAACTATTGTTTCTCAAAATATTCTTCTTGGTTTTAGTCAATGGCTGGAACCCGAAGGAACCGTGTTAATGCAGAATGCGACGGGCAATGCAATGATTGTCCTCCTGAGCAACCAAACATTATGGGAGTTGGAATGAAAAATCTTGTAGCCATGATCACACAACTTTATCAAGCTATGAATCATGTTGGACTTCCAAACAAGTTAAGGAAGGAGAAAAATTCTGTTTAATCCTTCACGAGGCAGCATCCACCCTCATTCAGCGGGTCTACTGATCCATTAGTTGTTTAACAATGGATCAGTACCACTGAAAAGATATTTTCAGTTCTTCAATGTTCTGAACATGATAAATTCATCTTATAAGTGTATCTTTTGGAAGGATATGCTGATCAATGGTGGAATATTATTAATAATACAAGGTAAAGGGATGAAATTGATTCCATGGAATGGGACTAGTTCATGAACTTATTTTTCAATAAGTACTTCCCTCGTATTCTTCGAACAAAGATAGAGAAGGAGTTTCTTGAACTGAAGAAAAAGGATGATGAATCTGTTGGTACCTATGAAGCAAATTTTACAAGACTTTCAAGGTATGCTTCTGGTATTATTATCCAACCTGAGAGTAAGATCGATTGATTCTTTAGTGGCTTAAAAACAAGTCTTCAAAGGGCGTTAGTCATAAGGGACTTCAATATTTATGAGGAAATCGTTCAATGTGCTCTCAAATTTGAGATGGAGATTGGAGTAACCCATCAGTCATAGGGGTTTGATAAGAAGAGGAAAATGGAATTTAAAGGAAAATCAAAAGAGCACACTAAAAAGAATATGAGTTTTCCCTTATTCTCAAAGTGGGGAAAGAAACATGGAGGGAGTTTTCTTAAAGGGACAAGTAAATGTTTCAAATGTGTAAAGGAAGGTTATCGGGCATTTGAATGCCGCAATGATGGGAAGAAGTTGTCTAGTGATGCGAACAATGAAAAGGCTACACAGAGTGCACCTCCTACACTTCAATGTTACAATTTTAAGGAAATGTGGAATTATGCTAATCAAGGCCCTAATCCAATGGTTTTTGATGATGATCGACATCAACAAACTCTTAAGGCTAAAGACAAAGGAAAGTCACATGAAATTTCTATCAGTGATGTGGAATACGATAATGAAGTGGTGAAAGGTACACTTACTATCCACTCTAAAGTAGAAAATGTTTTATTTGATTCTGGATCCACCCACTCTTTTATTTATGAAGAATTTTCTAAGGGTATCACTGTATTACCTCAACAATTAGATTTTGAGTTAGCTGTGACAACCCCTAATGGCACAACAGTCGCATCAAAAGTTTATAATTCTTCTCCGATTGAAGTTTTTGGGAAAGTGCTTCCTGTAAATCTTGTGATCCTTCCCATAGTGTAATTTGATATGATTCTTGGAATGGATTGTCTTTCTCTATATGGAGATCATATCAATTGCCAAAGAAGGGAAGTCACATTTCAGATTCCAGATCAATCTATGATCATCTATCGATGCAAGGATGAACATAACCTTCCAGTGGAAATTTCTTCCATATTATGGGTCTCGATTCCACTAAATGAGTGTTATTTATCTCAAATAGTTGGAGATAAACTCACGATTAAGAATATTCCCATTTAATGGGATTTTGATGATGTATTTCCAGAGGAATTGTCGGGTCTTCCACCAAATCGTGAAGTCGAGTTTTCAATAGAACTCATACCGGGTGCTTTACCTATTTCAAAGACACCGTATAAAATGTACCCAATTGAGTTGCAGGAATTGAAGAAGCAACTCCAAGAGAATATTGATAAGGGATTCATACGCCCTAGTGTGTCACCTTGGGGAGCACCTGTTCTATTTGTTAAGAAGAAACATGGATCAATTAGACTCTGCATTGATTATCGAGAACTTAGCAAGATCACTATCAAGAACAAATATCCTCTCCCGCGCATTGATGACTTATTTGACCAACTATTCAGAGCTCAATACTTTTCCAAGATTGATCTTCATTCAGGGTATCATCAATTAAGGGTCAAAATGGAGGATATACCAAATACGGCTTTCCGTACAAGGTATGGACACTACGAATTTATAGTGATGCCATTTGGTCTTACTAATGCCCCTTCTATCTTCATGGATATGATGAATAGAGTCTTTAGAGACTATCTTGATTAGTTTGTGGTAGTCTTTATAGACGATATTCTGGTAAATTCAAAGAGCAAGTAAGAACATGAAGATCACTTTATAATTGTATTGAAGACCCTAATAAAGGAGAAGCTTTATGAAAAATTTACCAAGTGTGAATTTTGGCTTCAAAAAGTTTCATTTTTGGGTCACATAATCTCAAAAGAGGGGATATATGTGGATCCAGCAAAAACAGAGGTTATCGAAAGATGGTTGAGACCAAAAATAGTAACTGAGATCCGAAGTTTTCTTGGTTTGGCTGGATATTATCGATATTTTGTGAAATATTTTTCACGATTATATAATCCACTAACCAAGTTGACTCGGAAAGGAGTTAAGTTTGTTTGGACGGAGGAATGTGAAGAGAATTTCAAGGAGTTAAAAAGAAGGTTATCCAGTGCACCTGTGCTCACACTGCCTTGTAGTGGAGAAAGGTTTGCGATCTACAATGATGCATCCAAAAAGGGATTGGGGTGTGTTCTTATGCAAAACGATATGGTGATAGATTATTCCTCACAACAGTTGAAAATCCATGAGAAAAATTACCCAACTCATGATTTGGAGTTAGCTGTGGTAATCTTTGCATTAATGATTTGGAGGAATTATCTTTATGGAGAATAGTGTGATATTTATACTGATCATAAAAGATTAATGTATATTTTCACACAAAAGGAGCTGAATATGCGCCAAAGAAGATGGTTGGAGCTGATTAAGGATTACAACTGCTCAATTCATTACCACCCTGGGAAAGAAAACTAGTTGGAAGATGCATTAAGTCGACATGACCATACTAGCTTATCCATGATGAGGATCTCAAAAGATCCAATATTTATGGATTTACAAAGGATGGATCTTGGAATTATAATGGAAGGGGAAAAATCATATCTTTCTCAAATGAATGTTCAACCATCTATACATGTGAAGATTAAATAGGCACAGAAAGAAGATGTAGAGTTACAAAATAAGGTGAGAAATGTTCCTGAATTCAACCTTGATTGTGATGGAATAATAAGGTTTAGGAATCAGGTTTGTGTTCATCCCATCCCAGAATTAAAGAAGGAGTTGCTGGATGAGGCTCATAGTTCTTCATTCTATATTCATCCTGGAAGCACGAAGATGTATAGGGACCTAAAAGAGTACTTTTGGTGGGATGACGTGAAAAGAGATGTTGCTGAATATGTCTCTCGATGATTGGTTTTTCAGCAAGTTAATGCTAAGAGACAGAAGTATAAGGGAATGTTACAACCATTACCCATACCCGAATGGAAATGGGAAAACATCACTATGGACTTTGTCACTAGAATTCCTAAAACATCCAAAGGAAATAATGCTATCTGGGTCATAGTTGATCATCTTACAAAGTCGGCACACTTCATCGCTATTAGAGAGGATTTCTCTCTGGATCAGCTTGCCAGGATATATGTGAAGGAAGTGGTAAGATTTCATAGAGTACCACTTTCCATTATATATGATCGGGATCCGAGATTTACCTCGAAGTTCTGGTGAAGTCTTCAGCATACTCTAGATACAGAGTTGAGTTTTAGCACTTCTTATCATCCTCAGATAGACGGTCAGTCTTAGAGGACAATTCAAACTCTATAAGATATGTTGATAGCTTTATCTATGAATTTCAAAGGTGGTAAGGATCAACACCTACCTTTGGTGGAATTTTCTTATAATAGTAGCTTTCAGTCCAGTATTCAGAGGCTCCTTATGTAGCTCTCTATGGAAAGAAATGCAGGACTCCAACTTGCTGGGATGTAGTTGGGGAAAGAAGTTATTAGGATCTGATCTTGTTGACGAGATGGAAGAAAAGGTCAGATCTATTCAACAACACATAAGAGCAGCTCAGAGTCGACAAAAAAGTTATGTCGATAACCGAAGAAAAGACTTAGAGTTTTAAGTGGGTGATAAAGTGTTCTTACGAATATCTCCTTGGAAGAGAGTAATGATATTTGGAAAGAAGGAAAAGATGAGCCCTAGGTATATCGGTCCTTTCAAAATAATGGATCGTGTTGGGAAGGTTGCTTACCGATTGGCGCTTCCACCGAATCTTTCTCAAGTTCACGATGTGTTCAATGAATCTCTCCTGAGAAAGTATATACCTGATCCTTCACATATACTCAGCTCAGAAGTTGTACTGCTAGAGCAAGATCTTTCTTATGAAGAACAACCGATAGAGATTCTGGATCGTAGTGAAAAATTCCTACGGAACAAGACCAGTCGCTTGGTGAAAGTTTTATGGAGGAACCACCAATTAGAAGAAGCTACATGAAAGCTTGAGGATATGATGAGGGAGAGGTATCCACATCTGTTTGATACAAAGTGACGAATTTCAAGGGAGAAATTCATTTTAAGGGGGCTAGAATGTAACACCCAATACTTTTATGAGAAATATTTTTTTATGTTATATAATTCATCAAAGGAATCCTTCATTACACAAAACACTATATTGGCTTGCTTTACACACAACCGCGTCCTTCCTCGATAGCTTGCGTCGTACGCAATACTGAGTTTCACTAAACAACGATATGCTATTAAAATATTATTAAAACTAGCCGTTATGAATAGTAATAACCACTTTTTGAAATTTTTTAAATTTCATATTTCAAAATGGACTTCATTTTTGGATTCGAAATATCAAAATTACCCTAGGGTGAAATTTTGGTATTTTTCTGAAAACTTTCAATTTTTGATGAATAGTGAAAACATTGGGTTACTATTTAAAACCGACTTTTTATTTAAATAATTATTTATTTTATTTAAATTTATTTTAGGTCAAAATTGATACGTAATACCTATATAAGTTCAATTCAATTCATTGGAGTCATTTTATAATAATTTTAGATATATAAAAATTTTATTGAACTTTTCACCGTCTTTTACCCACCTTCTAGGAAAATTTCCAAATTCACATAAAACTTAATTTTACCGCTTCTTTGAGTGGAATTTCGAAAATCCGAGAGACATGGTTAATATCAAGGTCTAAAATGTGGTTCAATGAGTTGAAAATAATTTTTGGTGAATAGTAACTTTTACTTTTTTTTACCACGGTTAAAAGTAAATAGGGTAATTAAGGGTAAAAATGATATTATTATTACCCTAACACATGTACTAATTCTATTTGATAAGTGTAATTCGACCAAAAAACAACCTTAGGAATATAATATGACCATTTATACCCACTTTGATTAGATTAGGACATTTAATATTAATTTATTTAAAGAAGGGTTAAAATAGTTAAAATCAATGTTTAATTAGTAAATCATTTATAATATAGGGTTATACATAAGATAAATTAAACTATAAATATTAATTATAAATCTAAAAGGATTTCCTATGTAATGGTATTTTATTTTTAATTTTTATACTTTAAATAATTTAATTTACTTATGACACAATGATGATGCAGTAATTATATTATTAATGAAATATTGACATAATTGATGTTATAAATACCCAAATAAATGTAATTTGATACTTTTTATGAATTACAATAATTTTTCTATGTTAATATGACATGTTAGTATTGATTTAATTAACTTTTTTCAAACTAATCTTTCTGTTATGATTTTCACAAAAATCAATTACCAAATAGTGTCAAAATTGACATAAAATAATTTTTAAAACAAATATTATATTATTAATTGTTATTTTATTCCTAAAAATTTAAGGTTCGTCCAAATGACATAGATAAGGTCATATATATTAATAATAAACAACTTTGGGTTCGTTTGTCTTGTTATAGTAAGTTTATTAACCTTATAGTGTAAGAAAACAAGAAGACACGGTAAAAGTTAAATTATCTAACTTAAAGTTAAATCTAAATGATAAGGTTAAAATAGAAACCTAAACTTGTCTAAATTCTATTGGATGAGATAATTTCGACCCATCCCCACCTTAGTTTCGAAATAAATCAATTTGGAGCTATTAAAAACAGAATATGACTTTATAATAAAATAATATTTTAAGTTTTTCTAAGGTGCCCCTCTCCTCCCTTATAAAAGGGAACATCCTCCCTCTCTTCCTCACACCACTTTGATCCTTCATGCTCGGCCAACCCCTGAAAAATTATCTTCTCCACTTCCCTAGAAACATCCTAGTGGTCCTGGTCTTCTTCAAATACCAATTTTAGTTCCCTAAGAGGAGGTCTCAAAGAGGCGCTTCAAAGAAGAGGTAATGTCCGTTACCAATTATTTATACTTTATTTCTTCTTCCACTTCTTCTTATTTAGTTGTTTCATTATGAATTAATAACATCAGTATCACTCATATAATGATATGTTATTATAAGTATGAAACAACCCTATTTTACCATCTATCCATTCTACGGAAAACGAAATCATCGCGCGTGCGTATGTACGGAATACCGTCTCCACGCCGTGGTGTAATATATTTTCCACCACCACCTTACTTTGATGGGTATAATGGTGTAAATAATAACTATATATTATTATTTTAAAGTGATATTGATTCTGAAATAGTATACATACACTCCAATACAATTCCACGATCATGGGAACGATAT
The DNA here is from genome assembly GCA_963277665.1 of Viscum album. Classification (NCBI taxonomy): domain Eukaryota; kingdom Viridiplantae; phylum Streptophyta; class Magnoliopsida; order Santalales; family Viscaceae; genus Viscum; species Viscum album. Next base: position 1,327,349,033 of record OY728151.1, on the reverse strand, counting down.
CATCGCTCATGCGTACGTACGAAATACCGTCTCCACGATGTGATGCGACTCGATCTACATGATTTTCAATGCATAATGATTACATAAATGGATTGAGTGAATAAAGATGATATGTATTACACTAATACCATTCTGTAAATGAGGTATCCATAACATAAAAATAAGAATAAGAATTTATTTGACAAAACACGCATAAGAACAAAAAGCAATAAACACCCGAATAACAAGTAACAATGAAATATTACTAATAAGAAGCTAAGAATATGACCATATATGATATCATAAAAATAATTATGATTCCTGAATAATTAAATAACATTATTTAAATCATTATACAGAAGGTTCAGACACTTACGAAGCAAATCGGACCTAAGGTAAGGGAAAATCTCACAATCTCATTTTTATCCGAGATTGTTTATACTTCAGAATTTATTGGGGAATATTTATTATCAACATAAATGTTTCTTAAATATGTAATATTATTTCCATACACCTACAATTTTTTAAATCCAATTTTACCCTTCGGTTAGTTTTTAGTAAAAGATATGAAAGGAATCTTTTGTCGTTTTTCGTACGAGGTACTTTTTGACTTTTCTGGCCAAAGTACGGGAAGAATGGTTTTTTAACTTATACGCCATGAATGGATTTTTAGAACATTATTTCCATGAAGCTTACTTTACAAGTTTTCAATTTATTTTTAATCAAATTATTTTAGTTTAAAATTTTATGGCATGTTTTGAAAGGAAAATGTTTTTGAAGTAGAAAGGATATTTTCCTCAAGAATGAAGTTCAAGTGTTTTATCAAATTTATTTTCCATATAAGATAATATAGGGTTCTGTTTCTATCCCTATTTTTACATTGATTTGATTATGTTATGATGGAATTATTTTTATTATGTCCTTTTATCTTATACGGATTATTTTATGATGGCATGATGTTTAAGATTCCCATTTTTATTACATGGGTTATGCTATGATGTATGATTTATGATTTGTGGAACACATAAGAATAGTTTCATTATGAGATGGGTGGGACCTATATCTCCCTCCAATGCATTGGGTAAGGATTTATATCTCATGAGATAGACATGGCTAGAATGACAGGTTAAACCGGTTCAGTGAAACATGACTGAAACGATGAGTGAACTCGGTTCAGAAATGGACTTTGTCCGCTAAGATAGTCTTGGAAATGAGTCTTGACTACTAAGAAATGATTCTATAAGATTATGTGTGTATGACACAAAGTTTCATGTTTTAAGTTATGATTATTGGGATTAAATTTCACTACTATGATTTATCCCATGATTATGAAATTATGATCTCTTTTGCAGGTTAAGATTTGCAAAATGTTATGTTCTTATGAATATGATGTAATTGATGTTTCTTTTGTTTACCCTTACTGAGCAGTTGAGCTCACCCTTTTGTATTTTTTCTTTCCCCAGGTCAGGAATAAGGTTATTAAGTAGGATATTCCAAAAGGGACTCTATATATGATGAAATAAATGGGAGACAATGTAGATGCTTTATGAACCATTTGTTATGTTTCCCAGTTTCTAAAGACATTATACCTATACAGTCCTTTCATGGTTTTGTAATATGTTGTAATAAGTGTACTTCAATTTTGAAGTAATAACCATGTATGTAAATTATGGGTCATTATACTTTGATTTCTCCTGAATAATTGAGATAAATGAGTTGGATGAGTGCTTAAGTTTTTTATCATGTTCTTGAGAGGATTCTCTCTAGGGATTGAGATAATTCTCTCTAGGTTAGTTGTGAACAAAAAGCAACTAACTGTGGAATGTTATATAACTGGGTATTTATAAATCTTGTTTGAGGTTTTTAATTTCAAATAATCCCTTAGCTAATCCCTTATTCCTTAGATAACCTCATGTATAATAATAATTCAAATATTATTAGTATTTTCTTGACATGCGTACCACCATCAGATAAATAAATATAATTTACTAAATATGTAAATTAATATTTATTTAAATTATATTTAATATATGATTTTCATCTAGACTATTACACTCGGTCTACAACCCTCCTTAATATTTAACGATACTGAGATAAAAACTATTTATTTATTAAATAAATATAACTACATTATTTACTGATAAATATAATAACTATTTTATTCATTAAATCTTGTGAATAAATATTTATTATTATTTAATTCACATATTTATTCTTCTAAATAACTTGTGATTAAATCTTTCTGATAAACCAATCTTTAATAATTATTAAATTGCAAAGTGGGAATAATATTTATTCTAACTTATTAAATTAAAATGGAATTTAACTAATATTCCACATACACTTAGTGTGTGACCCTCTAGGCCTCTTTCTAAGTGGCATTGGGTGGAACCACTTAAAGTATAAGGTCAGCATCTAGAACATTACAAGACACCCATAAAGAAATAAATTAATCTCAAAATGGTATAAAAAATCATTTGAATTCTTATTGTGTAATACAATCCATTTATCCTTATATATCTAATCAAGTATATTATATGCTAGTGTCATCAACTGATGTTCTCAATAACTCTTTATTTGACTTTTTGAAATTGAACTTTCCCATATACCACCAAGGAAATGAATTTATTGAGGTCATTACATTCCCATCAAGGGACATGAGATATCATTTTTTTTCAAATAATAAAAGAGAAAAATCTTTTCTCACATTATTCATTATAATATCACTTGTGACGTATCCAACACATCCTACTTTTCCATGAACAGAGGTTGTCATAGTTTTTCTTAATATATCAATGAACATGAAAGATGATATAAATTAATAATAATCTTAAATTCTAAGGATCAATACACACCTCCATAATTAGGAACATACAATGACACATATAAATGTTGATTTCCTACCGGTGGGTCATGTTCTCATAACCTCATACATTGGAAATTACTAAGAGAATATACCATGAGAATGTGCCTCAATTTTATACGAGTCTCCCCCACTGATATCCTTTTTAATTTTTGTCTCATCAAATGATATCATTTTTCTATATAACATATATTTAATAATACATTTGTGGAACTTCTAGGCTCTCATCATAGTGGGGAACTGTTATGACCTTTTAGTGTGATAATTACTCTTAGGAAATAATTCACATACAATATCACACATAAGAATAGTAATGATGTGATAAGAAGTTTATTAATATTCAACATAATTAATACAACTAATTATAGAATTTTGTTGTAGGTAACTAACTCCAACATACTCCCACTTTCACTAAATCCAACTACTAAGAACCTTGATTATACTATCTCTCACATGATACTCATAATTTTTTTGAGATAAGTATTTATTTAATGGGTATACCATGTCATATTATATAGAAATTCTAATCATCACAACTTTACCCTATTAGTTCATAGTGATATGGAAATATTTACTAGAGGGAGGGTTAATAGTCCTTTTAAAAAAATTCCAAAATATATTTGTCAGAGTAATAATAAATGAAACGAAAAATAAAAAAAAAATAACATGGTGTTTTTTATAGTTGTTTGGATCACCAAGATCCTAGTCTACTCTTCGATTTTCTCTACATAGTTAGATGACTGATATCACTAAGATACTCTCTTTTGATAGGGAGAGATAACTCTATTCTAGACATACCTTTTTCTCACTTGGTAATATAACCCAATTACACATGTAACTTTTTCTCACCTGGTAGTATAACCCAATTATAGACATTCCTTTTTCTAACCTAGTATTGTAACCCTAATTAACATCTTCAAGAGTCACAACCCACCTCATTTTTTTGTAGTATTCATCAAATTAACTTCCTTTTGAATACGAGGAATAAACTAGTATGATATATTTCGGATGGGAAAATCTTAAACTGACTCTAAAAGCATAAATAGAAGATATAAAGATAAATTATAGAAAAACCAAAGAAAATTAAGAATATTAGTGGAGAATATGATTATGAATGAAAATTCATATCAAGAACTTTAATTACTTTAGTAGTAGATAATCAAATGGTGAACTAATTTATGATCACACTAGTGAAATAGTAGTCACAGTAGGGTTTTTGTACTATACAATTATTATATGAATATTTTATTTTTATGTATGTATCTTCTCTCTATTAAATAAACTGTATCAAGTTTATTTAGTCATGTCCCCCCTGATTTTTTTTCAATATCTAATCCCCCATCATTAATTCCAAGATCTTCTTAAGTATGAAGGAGTGTCTAGATAACCAATCAAAGTATGCCATGTTACAAAATAATAAACATATAATAATATCATTTATGTGTAATTTTAATTATCAAGCTCATTATCAAAGAATTATCGCCCTCTTTTATTCCTACATGAAATTGATCAAAAACACTTTTAATATGATATTTAACATAAATATTCATTTTAAAAAGTAATAAAATAGTTAAAATTATTTGAATAAACTTGATGTTAAATATTTTATCAAAATAGTGAACAAACAGAGGATGTTGTAAAATATAGATTTTCACGAAATAAATAAAGTGATGATCTGACCGTTAGTACTGAGTGGCTGTGAGACATAAGACTTTTGGTTAGTTAACTTATAGTGCTATTAATGCATGTTGTCTCTATAATAACTATGTGAATAAACTCATTGCACAATCAGTTACTTTTGGTATATTGAAAATAACTCATGCAACAACTTGGTTTTTGTTCACTTGAGATATACTCATGTGATAAATTGATTTGATGTCACTTGAGATATACTCATGTGGTAACATTATTTATGGTAAATTGATATATAATCATGCAGTTACTTTAAATAAATATGGTAGGTTGAGGATTATTCCTCCTCGCGATAGGTTGAGCTCATTTTAGGGATTGAAAAAGCATGTAAGATGAGCTAGTGTCATGCTGAAATATGCTAGATAAAAACCACGGGAATGTAGTTCATCATGTGATTGAGTTGCATGAAATACTACAATTGGTCCACATGGAAGATGAAGTGCATGGACGGTTCCACTAATGTGAATAGTCAAACCATATGAAAGATGACCCAAGGAAGACGTGGCTCACATAAGGATCATCTCCCTCATCATGTAAAGGTTGTTTAGAATTTCTTAAGCCTGTATAAGGGTAATAAGTGATTTTAATTTTTTTATAAAGTTATATCGAAAGATGAATAAAGGTATTTTGAATAGATGAATGAATGTATTCTGAATACACACAAAATTCTATTTTGAATAAATTCATAAGGGTAACTATGAATTCCATAGGTTATATAAAGGTACTTTGAACCTTTTATAATGGTAAGAAATAATTCATATACATAGTGTAAAGGTATTATAGCTTTGTGTAAAGGTAGACAAAAAATTACATATATTGCATAAGGGTAGCATCAGAAGATGCGCAAGGGTAAACTAAATTTTTTTAAACCCATGTAAAGGTATAATGAACCTCACTTATAGGTAAAATGAATTTTTTACAAGATTTATAAGGGAAACTAATAAATATAAGGATTTCATAAGGGTATAATATAGATTACGTAAAGGTAATAAAAACATTTAACCTACTTATTTAAGGTTATTATATTTTTGGTACAAAAATATTATCTTAGACCCAAAATGACTGGTTTTGGAATAACTGAACAAGTGACCCCTCTGAAGGAACATTCTGGGGATAAAGAGAAGCTTTTTTGTAAGTTTCAATGGTTTCACACAAATATGTAATTCCACATGCCAAGTATTTTTTCTCCAAAGGCAAAGAGAAGTTTCATAGAGGCACCTAATTCTAAGACTGTTGCAAAGGATTATATACACAAGAAATAATTATTTCATGTAAGAATGGAGTGTTTCAGGAAAACCAATCACGCAACCATGATATTTCACACCAAAGGTTAAATCAAACTAGAATTATTGTGCGGAAAATCCCTAGTAGAAAAGGATGAAGAAGTGAGCAAATCAGTTATGTTCCCAAGAAGTTTCATGCCAATAGTTGATGATTTTAGCTATAAATAAAATCTCACCCCCAGCCTTGGAGAGGCTCTATGGAAGAATAAGTGCCACTCTACAACATGAAACTCCCTCTATTACAAGAAATCACACAATGACAGAGATAATGTACCCTAAAAGGTATAGTATTTCATGGTAGACCTCCCATGGGACCAAACATTACTTGGCCTATGGTAGAGTGATCTTCACACAACTACTCTTAAGGATTGTTGGGTTTGTGAAAAGAGAATCCGCCTTTGTGAAACTATGATCTTTACAAAACTTAAAGTATTGAACACAACTATTCCTCTTGAATTCATAAGTTTCTCTTACATTAGAGACATTTTCTCATGAAACTCTTAAATGAAACAAAACAAAGTTACGAGCAACAACTTCATGGTCCCCTGCCTAACATTCCTTGTACCTCTAATTCATCCATTACCATACATGTTACCCCTAATCATAGGTACCATATTAACCATTTCATCTAAGAATAGGGACCCTAAATTTAGGCATTATGATTTCCACTCCTTTGTGGTAGTGCCAATGGCATGTCCCACCTAGAGGTGTATGAGTGGTGGTTACGTAATCCCTAAGGGTGGAATATTCAAGGGAAACTGCACACCTATCTCAGTGGGGATTCCTTATGAATCTTACTCTCACCTTGACATGGTCCCCATCAAGGAGTGAACCCATTATCCATGTTCGATATAAATGGAATAAAACTACCTAGCTCTACATCTTAGTCATACAACATTAAAATACATAAAAATGTCCTCAACACATGACATAAAACTATAGCCTTACCCTATGTAATGAACACAGGATGCCCCATGTATAATCATCATGGGATGACACCCTCTCCCCCACCATGGTATATGAGATACCCACAGATGGAATCCTCCATGTGTATGCCTCACACCATCCCTTATCGACACTCCTGCAACACAAGTGTCCTTACTACATGATGTTAAACAACATGGATCGGTTCTGTCACATTACCTTAAAAAGTGGTATCAAACTACTTGGGTTTTTATCCATACCTCTTAAAAAGGGTACATATGATGTCTCCATAAGGTTCAATCCCGACATTCTCATCACCCAAGTGTGACATCGTCCCTCCTAGGGACACACTTAACTGGTTCATCTTAAATGATCCATCTTAATGGGACATTCTGATCTATCTCCATGAGACATTAAACCTGCAGGACACACCCCTCTATCCAGGGGTGAAATCACCCCTCCTAGGGACACACCCCATTGGTCCATATTAATAGGATATTCCCATATTGTACCTATAAGACATTAAACTTGGACCCATTTTGTTCCCACATGACATTAAACCTGTGCCCATTTTGTCCCTGCAAAACATTAATTTTTCACCCATTCTATCCCCACAAGACATTAAACCTACACCCATCTTGTCCCTACAATACATTAAAACTAATCCCATTATTTCCCCACAATAAATTAAACCTATTCCCATACTTTCCCCTAAAGACATTAAACATGTGCCTAACCTATCCCCACAAGGCTTTAACCTTGTGCCTATCGCTACATGATGTTAAAACTATGACCTAACCCAAAATACCTATCCCATTCAATAAATGTGGGATTCTTATGGTAAAAATCCTTGGAGGACTTATAACCTTGGTGTAAACTACCTCATGATCGACATAGGACTCCTTCGGTTCCACACCTAGGATTCCACATATGATATTCCCTCTAAAAGAGGAATATTTACAGGTGCCCAATATACCCAATGTACAAACATGACAAAAAATTCCCAATAGGGATACTCTCTTAACTTAAGGTTGCTTCCCTGTCAATATAGAAGAAACATAATTAACCCACATGGGGATACCACCATGAATGAGTTCCATGAATTTGACTCAATCTATAAGGGAGACCTGGACTAAGAAATGATCTCCAAAGAGGAATCCATGGAAGGAGGAATTAATATCCCATCATCCCGTTTTGATTAAGGATCATACATCTCTAATGAAAGTGATGAAAGCCTCATGACTTTGAAAAGGGGGAATTCAGGGAAATAGAAGTTGTATGCAACAACGTACTGGAACCTCAATTAACACATCAAAAATAGAAATGGTGAATCCGACATGAAACTCTTCTCATCAACCATAAGGACTAATAGCATCTGGGGAATTAAGGGATTTTCATGTCACTAGATTCCTAAATTTGGAACAAGTTCCCACAAAGTAAATGGTGGGCCCAACATCAAACTCACCTATGAATTGGGTCAGTTAGTGTTTGGAATCCCTGTTCTGTGACATTGTCATCATGGATCCCTATTCGTCTTTGGAAGATTAGATGATGTTGGGAAATTAGTCATTTCTTTTCCTATAACGGTACTAATGGATGAATATTCATTCCTTAAAAAACTCAAGATATATGAATCCAACAATTTGGAGCTCATGAGTGTCAAGGTAGGAGAAAAGTTTATGTGAAAATCTCACATGACTACTCCTCATCCATGACTTCTACCTTTCCATCAACCACTAAGAGGTCACGCCCTATCTCACCCTCTAAGATCATCTAGAGGAGGGTGATTAACACCCTGGAGCACCGATAAGAGCAGGAGGGGGTTATACCCACTAGGGATATACCCCATAATGACCTAGAGGCATAAACACCTCATTGAATTCTCCACCATTGAGGCACATATAGGGGAAACCACCCCTATTCTGATGATAAACTACTTCGGAAGCCTCTCCTTGGATCACTATGTGGACTCACTCTACTACAGTGAGGAGGTAGGGGATGTTTGAATCATGTATACCATAAATACTACCTAAGATCCTCCCAAGAGTTCTACCACTAGGTCTCATCAATTCCAGCACCAACTGGTCCCATAGGCCAATAAGTGAGTTGATTTCATCCCTTCTCTACCACCTCTGGTCCAAAACACCCGACACTAACATCATGGGAAGAATTAAGATACCACCCAAAAAGGGGAACCTTCTATAGATCATGTGTCCACTACCAATACTAGAATATACTTCCATATCCTTGAAATAGTTTAAGTGGGATTAATCTTCACTCTAATGGGATTGAGACCCTAGCCGTCACATAGGTAGGCCGAGTTGACTCTATCAATCACCATCACCCCTAAAATACATTACAAGTCATCCCGTGATGAAGAGATCTAAAAAAAGGCCATATATGTTCTCCCATCAACCAAAGTGGAGGTCCTCCCATCTCTTTCAATATCTAGTACAGAGGACCTCCCCGTACTCCCACCAGTAAACATGGAGGTCCTCCCCATGTCGTCACCAACCAAGGCAGAGGTCCTCCATGATTCATCATCAACTGAAGTGGAGGTATTACCTACATTATAAAAAACCACTTAGAAGGTTATATCCATCTTTAATACACATCCTTGCCTGAAGAACCATCCTGGGGTAGAAGGGATAACACATACCGGCAAAGGCAGAACCATGAGAAGCACCACATTACCATTGAGCTCTCAGATTCTGAGGTGATGGGAGACTCGATGGTGGAACATTCACCCCTATTACTAGAGTTTGGGGTAGAAGCCCAATAATTGAGATTCATGATCTAGGAATATGAGGTCCATAGGATCCCCATATCACTCTGCTGATACCTATAGGTGGAAAAAATTATGGCTTCCTTCCAGAGGATTGTAGTGCATCTGTCTCCATCACTGCAAGTTTCCCTCATTTATACCTCTATATAAGAATTTGGGGAGATTTATAGGTCTGGGATGATGCCTCAAAATGGTGATAATTCTATTGAGCCATAAATGGACACTTCCCCCTTTACACATGAGGTAGTGGTGAACACCCTATCCTACAAGGATGTGATGATGAGGACGGAACCACCCCTAAGAGACATCCCAGTGTGTAATAGAAATTTGAATCATGAAATGAATCCTCTCCCAGTATACTGATAGTAGAACCTGTCTACACCGGTTCCTCCACCCATATCTCAGCCAGCATCTATTGGAGCTTGTCCTGACCAAGATAAGGACTATTCCTATGAGAATGAGGGAAAGTTGGAGGCTGTGGATACTAACCAGTTATCAATGGGGTTCTAGTTTCCTATAGCTTCAGAATTTGATATCTTGGAGTTCCTCACAGAGGAACATGAAATTTTTTTCTTCCAAAATATTTGGGTGACATTTCACCACCTCTGTGATCTTCAATTAGGCAACCCAAGGATCTATGAACTTGTCAATGTCATCAAATAGCAGTGAAAAAAGTTCAAAATTATAGCACTCCTAGTAGCTCAATACGAAGATTCATAAAACTACCACTAGACCCTTTGGTGGACCTAAATCAAGAGTCTCATAGTGATTTTCCAAGTTATGGAATAATTTTCTCTGAGAATCATAGGAACAGATGTACTGACATAGAGCATGATAGGGAAGATAAACCTAAATAGGCGATACATTATGAGGAAGACCCCCTGAAAAGTGTCCTCACTCATCAGTAGTGGCAGGCACTTGGCCTTAGAGATACCCCTAATGAAATTTTGTTTCATTCCCTTTGGAATCATGATAAGAGAAAGGGACACATTAAGCTCTATGATCTATTTTAGGTTGTGTCGAAGGTAGATATAGAACCCATAGTAGCTTCCTTTCTCCAACAGGCTGAGGAGTAAAAAAGGCTTACCTCCTAACTCATCACTAAGGAGTTCCTGGATTATGGTACTACCCTATAGGACCCCATATATCCCCCCATTGGGGAACCCAATTCTCTTTGTACAAATTCCCCCATTCATGCTAGGTGTCCTTGCACATCTAGTCAAAGCCAAAGCCAAGAGATATGGTGAGTGACCACAGTACGGGTCAAAAAATCTACCTGACCAGCGTGATTATCCACCTCGGGATCCAATTCGCATTTCTCTCTAAGTTTATGAGACCTCTCCTCGAGTTGGTGAGTATATAAATGGATTTTTAACCAGATATCCTTGCCATGATGACTTGATATCCACTCTCACCACTCACCTTGAGGCCCTGGAAACATGATAGGTTGCAATCCCATATGGTGGAAAGCCATAATTGGAATGCGTGGACAATTTCCAAGCACCCCTATAGTTTGGAAATCCCATATTCACCCTGTTCAAAGGGATAGGTAACCCACTGTCTCACCTGAATAACTTTATTTAAAGGTGTGGATCTATATCGGGAGCCCTAGAAATATAAGAGGTCACCAAGCTCTAAGGATTTTTTTATACACAAGAAGGACCTACATTCATCTGGTACAACTAGTTTCCCATAGGGTACATTGCTATATGTGAGGACCTTCATAGATAGTTCCTCTATCAGTAATGCTCCACCATGCACAAGACAAGTATTTCCAACCTCTTTAAGTGAAAACAGAGGCCTGATGAGTGAGTTGAGGAAATTTTTTCTTGGTGGAAAGACATCACATATTCACTCGACATTCCATTATCCTAGGTATAGTTGCTCGTGATGTGTGTGGAGAATGTAAAGGGTGAGTTGGTCCCTACCTTCATCACCCAAAAATACCCATGTGGATTTTGGGAGTTCTTACAAAAGTATTAGTGCCTAGAAGAATCGTTATAGCATACTCAACAATAAAAGTGCTCATTGCCTCTTCCAACTCCTATGAGAATAACTATAAAATTAGATATTACCTCCATTGTGCATGTAGAGGTTCCCCAGTCGGTACGCCTACTAGAACCATCACTGGAAGAGCCTCACTAAGTGCAGCCCTATCAGGCACAACCTTGTCCTGCATAGCCCCATTAGGAACCACCTCACCAAGTGCTACCACCATGATGAGAGAATGTGGTGGTATCCCCTCATCAAGTCCAAGCTCCAATATTGGATTTCCCAGACACAAGAGACATGAACTATTCCTTCAAGGAATCAAGGGTCTTGGGATATTTCATCTATAACCTAGATAAGGGAATTGTGAAGTTACTAGAGTGAAGAAGACCCCAGGAAGCAGGACTCACTGGCCACCCCAACCATTTCCCATACTGCAAGATCCTCAAACACACCATCAAGGAACTATTCATGTTCAAATATTGGATCTATGACCAAGTGGATTGTGGCACAGTCAAGTTGGGTGATGTTTCAGTGCATGTGAAACTTATCACTAAAAACCCTGACAGTGACAGTAAAGGCTCTGGTGAATGGAAGTAGGCTACTAGTCACAAAATGATGAAATATGATGACTGGTTGGTATAAAAGGTAGCCACTCATGCCTATGGTTTCATCCATGATCATTTTGGAAATCCCAAACCTCCAGTAGATGTTGTATCCCCTATGGACACTTCTTCTGCATCTATATCATAGCCTTCCATGTTTTGAAAATAACAGGCACTGATGGTGCAAGGGAAATCATAGCCCCCCCACTGGTACTGAATCCATCTCGCACTCTTGGAAACTTCATTCCCCATGAATTGGGAGATGCATGCAGGATCCACCCAAAACTAGATAAAATAACTTATGATGAGAAGAAGTACACCTCTATGAATGTCTTCGAGTTAGTAGACTACTTCATGATTCCTGATAGTGAGTAATTCCATGCAAACCCATCAGGTGCCTTTAGTCAACTCCATCAAATAAAATAATGAGAACATGTAAGCTGCTAGAATTCTTAGTCCAGTGCCTCAAACCAAGCCATACATGCTACTGAGAACTGGAATCATGTTTTTTATAATGATTAGAAAGCACTATATTCTCAGTCTACTCCATTATGTATGCCTCCACATCTAAAAATATTAGTTTACTGAGTAGCTCAGTCGTGAAAACATCGTTATCATTTACATCTAGCCAAAGCCTGACCTCAACCAATAAATAGTTATCTATAATTTGTTTAGAGAAGGATAGTTAGTGAGTAGAAGAATTTGGTCAATACTAGTTATACCCTAGTGGTTCAGATAACATCTGTTGTGCCCCCATCCAAAGAGTGATCCTCTATGGTAAAAAGTATTCCCTTGGTGTGAAAATATGATGCGTTGAATCACCTCACCAGCATACCTTCAAGGATTTTGATTCTCGAGGCCCTCTTCCCATTAAAGGAGATTCATGAGTCCATTGCAGAATCCTTGAAGATACCTCTCTAGTTTGAAGTTGAAGTAGCTATTGTTGAGGCCTACTATGAATAAGAGTCTGGTCAAGAGGAATGATAAACCATCATCTCATTTTCTCTAGAAGATGAGGTAATCATCATACAGGGTCACATACTCTCATTGTACAACACAAGATAGTTTAATGGTGTGAAAATGCACCATTGAAAAGTGGATATTGGACTTGGGATTAACCTTATCTGTACCTAGATGCTCCACAAGATGGGACTGATAGAGGTAGATCTGGATCACTCCCAACTAACAATTTAAGATTATGACAAGAGAAAGAATAAACCACATGGAAAGTTCAGTTGAAGGCCTGATTTGATGGATTAATATCGAGAATCAAATTCATGGTAGTCTCATAGTATACCACCTATAACATGCTACTAGGTAGGCCTTGGATTATTTTGCATGCATTGGTCCCCTCCTCATATCACTAGTGCTTAAAATATTCCCTTAATGGTCGATTAGGGGTGCTTCAGGGTGATGTGTCCCCCTTTGATTCTTATGAATCCCGCTATATAGATTCTGAATATTATAATAGATAGGAAAATAAGCATCAAATGAATAGTGTTGAGTGTATCAATTCTCATAATGATATGACAACCACTGCGGTCAATACATGGTTAGACTTGGATGAAAGCTTCATTCTCCCAAATTCATCATTTAGAGGACACAATTCTATACTTTGTGGATGTTTCATTGCCTCCAAGAAAAAGGGTTTCAACATCCCTAAGAGGGATTTCCCTCAAATTACCTCATACTTCTACACTAGATAGGCCCGAGTGATACTGGAAGCCCCTAATCCTATGAAGTACCAAGAAGTTTTCCTAATGAAAACCAATCCATGACATTCTTACCTATTCCATAGGGAAGGGTTGACTCGACGTAAGCTAACTCATCACCATTTCTTTGACATCAAAAGTGGGCCTCGAGATTAATGTTCAGACAAAATTGTCTTGATAACTTATATCACCATAGTTTCAATAGAGAACAAAATCCTCAATAAGGATTTTGTATCTTCTAGAGTAAGAACAAATGTTTCCCCTAAGTTTACTAGCATGGAAGATCCACCACCTCCCACTAATTTTCATATCTTATATGATAAAGATTATTTTGAAGACACCCCTCCTACATTAGAATAGAGTTTCTCTACCACCGTTGACAAGTTAACCTAGAAAAACATTGGTACTAAGTAAGATTTGTGGCCATGTTGATCAACAAATCCATGTCCCTAGTGGAGAAATAGAAGTATGTGTCCTTCCTAAAATATCATTGTGATATATTCACTTGAATCTATTACAAGATTCCAAGGCTGGACCCTCAGGTCACCTATCATCATCTTGGCCTCCTGATAGGTCATCATGAGTTCAAGAAACCTCCAAGAAAGATGCAATCCTCTCACAGTGCTATGGACAATACCAAAGTTGAAAATCTTATCAAATCCAACTTCATCATAAAAAGTTCAATACCCCATATAGCTAGATAATGTTATCAAAATCGTGAAGAAGAATGAGTTGATAAAAGTCTATATCGACTACCAAGACCTTGACCATCATTTCTCAAAGGATTATTTTCCCCTTCTAGTGATAGATATATTGATTGATGCTACAACTATGTTTCAGGACCTCTCCTTAATGTATGGATATTCCAGGTATAATCATATTAGAATTTCCCTTGAGTATGAGGATTACACCGCCTTCAGGGCACTAAAAGGGACTTTTTTCTACCAGGTGATTCCCTTCAGCTTGAATAATGCAGGAGTCACTTATCATTGGGCCATGGACTATATCTTCAATCCAATTCTCAGGAAATTGGTGGAATTCTATGTGGACAACTTGGTGGTCAAATTCCAAAAACTTCAGGAATATCTCAAGTACATTGAGAAAGTTTTTATCTTCCTCCACTCCCAACAGTTAAAGATGAACCCATTGAAGTGTGCATTTGGGGTCACTTATGGTATTTTTATCAACTTCATTGTAATATATATAAGCATCTAGATAGACCAATATAAGATAAAGTCCATCAATTAAATTCCTCCCCATATAAATCTCCATGAGTTACAGGGACTTCAAGGATACATAGCCTACATACATTGATTTATTGCGAATCTGGTCAACAAGTGTAACCCCTTCTCAAGGATCATGAATAAAGGAACCATTTACAAGTTGGACGAGGAGTATGAGACTATGTTTGAGAATATCATATAGTACCTACTAAAACCTATGGTTCTGATGCCACCAGTTTCAGGAAATCCTTTGGTCCTCTATGTGACCACCCTGGAGTGATCTCTAGGTTCCATTCTCAACTATAAAAATAATGAGGGAAGATAAAAATTTATACTATCTTAGTCTCATGCTCCTAAACACAGAGACCAAATATTCCCCTATCAAGAAAATTTTCCTTATGCCAGTTTTCATAATGCAGAAGTTGTGACATTATCTGTAGCATCATGAGAGATAGCCGGTGTTTTGATTAGACCCACTAAATTATATTCTCAATCGCCCCATACAGATGGGATGGTTGGCACACTGGGTAGTGATCCTCTAGCAGTTCAACTTTCGGTTTTTCCCACAGAATTCCATCATGATCCAGGCAGTGGTTAATTTCCTGGACTCCAATCTAGCCCTTGAAGAACTATATCTGGGTATTTATTTCCTAGATGAGGTTATCCTATTAGTGGATTAGTATATACCATATTGGAACATTAATTTTTATGGTGCCTCCCAAATCCTGACTGATAAAAGGTTCAACAATCCCTAGCTCAACAGAGTAGGCATGAAGATCATCTTCACTACTCCTGCATTGGTCATCCTACCATACTCATTCATGTTTTCAAAAGGCTACTCCAATAGTGAGGTAGAGTATCAGGCTCTAATCCCTAGTCTCAAGTGGTCCCTTAAGATTGATGTTCCCTACTTTTATGTGATGGGAGACTCTGAGTTAGTCATCAAATAGATCAATGGTGACTATATCATTAGAAATCAAGAGATCATTTCCTTACTATAGTTCACTCATCAGCTGATGGCCCATTTTCCTTCCCAATTGAAATTGACTCATGTACCTCAGTCACAAAATGGTCAAGCTGGCACTTTGGCCAGTTTAGCCACATCTCTTGTAGAACCGAACAAGGATGACCTGATCATCCATGTGGAACACGTGAGATTTATTAACCCCTCTATTTTAGATGATGATGATAGGTAATAGGTAAAACAATTAGCTACCAATAATTTTGTTCCATCACCCTCACCCCCCCAAATAGTGGAAATTCCTGATTGGACAACTCCCTTCATCTTGCATCTCTAGCATGACATTCTCCCATCAGAACAAGATAATAATGAGTGAATTCATCAGTGTGAAACATAGTTTACACTCTGGAGTGGTTCTAACCATGATCCAACCCTCTACAGATGTGGGTTTGATGGAATTATTCTCCATTTCATCTAAGGAGATAAGATCCCTTAGGTTATGCAGAAATTCCATGCCAGGTCTTTTGGCACCCATCAAGTGGGATTGAAGCTCTCCCATTAGATTCATAGGTTGGGATACTTCTATCCCACCATGGTCCATGACTTCATTGAGTTTAGTAAGAGGTGTCACATGTGTCAGATCTATTCCAACTTGGTGTGCATAGACCACTAGAGCTTCTCCACACCACCATATATTCATGGTCCTTTGTATTATAGGGACATGACATCATGGGGTCATATCCACCAGTGATAGACCACTAGTTCAGGTTCATTCTAGATATAATATAATTCTTCTACAAATGGGTATAAGTGATTCCCCTCAAGTAATTCAAATCCCAATATATGATTGAGTTCATGAGCTCCCACATCATCCATCATCATCATAAAGTAATTTTATTAATAGAGGGGGGAGAAAAAGAGAAGAAATAAATCCCCAAGAGAGAAAATAAGGGGGTCTAAAATAGTGAAGACTGAGCACATCCCCTTTAATAAAATCAACCCCATTGGGTATGATGCTGCCAGCCAGATATCACTGGAGCCTTCAACCCTGATGATATGGGAGGATTCCACCATTGTTAATGTTCTTCTAGATGAGACAACTTAAAACATCCTAAATGAGAATAAAAATAATTAACGATATGGGGTCCCTTTGCCTATGTCCATGTGTAGACTTGAAGAAACCATAAGATTTTCCCATAAAAGACACTGATAACCACGAAAAACTGAAGCAAAGAAAAATAATGTTGATGTTCCAGGAGCATAAACCAATACCTGATAAAACATTTTTAATGAGGCTCCATTCAACCCGATCATAGGATTTTTTTCATATTGAGTTTAATGACCATGTTAGACCCCTAAGATTTGAAGTTGATGTCATTGAGAATCTTATATTCCAGAGTAATGGCTTCCTATATTGAGAACACCTTGATGAATCTGTGTTGTTCTAGGGAGATCCACTGTGTTAGATGAGCACACAGTCTGGAGTTGATGATGCTAGCTAATATCTTATAAGGAACATTGCACATAATCATTAGGCGGTAATAAGAGATCGAAGATGGGATCTTGATCTTTAGTATGAGAACCATGGTTGTGGCACTGGTGACTCAGGGTAAGTTACCCCCTCTAAAGAAATTCTGAACATCTTCAATCACATCCCTCTTCACCATATCCCAGGAGACCCTGTAAAAAGAATCCATGAACCCATCTGGACCCGGGGCACTATCCGAGTTTAAGTGGATGAGCTTGTTCTTGATCTATGACTCGTCAGGCACTACTCCCAGGCTGACGTTATGATGATCAGATGCAATCCTGGGAATCACTTCCAATAAATTTGTAGAGTCTGATGGATACCCATTGGGTAGGCTTTCATTTGGACCGGCCAAGAGCTCTTGGAAAAAAGAGTTAGCCATACCTCCCACAACATCCCTATCATCAGAGAAAGAACCATCCTCGAGCATGATATTTGGCTTGACCAGCCGTCTCCTCTCCATGATGCATGCATGAAATAAGGATGAGTTCTTATCTCCATCCTTAATCAATTTAATCCAAGCTCTCACCTAAGACAAGAACTCCTACTTTAGGATCAATTCCTACATGATCCCCTTCTTCCCCAATATCTCCTCATAGGCCCTTTCATCCCACTCCTACTCTAGACTATTCTCAAACTAATCGACCTCTTTTATGATATCATTTAAGGATTCCTTAGGGGGTGAGGTTGTGGGACCACAACAGTAGTTTGGATTTTAGCTTCCTTGGTTTACCACGAAGGATCGTCCAATTATTTCTGTGGAGAGGGACAACCCACAACAAATTAATCAGGTCATGGTACCCCATGTTTTCCACCCAGAACTGGGAGAAATTGAATGTCTCATAGGGCCTCTGTGAAGAAATAAAAGAAACAAGAAGCGAGGAGTGGTCCGAGATACCCCTAACCAGGTGGGTCACCTTCATGCTAGAGAATATGAAAATAGCTTGCATTTTATCTAGGAAATGATCTAACTGACCCCACAAGCGACAGGGCCCCCTCTGATTGTTACACCATGTATATTGATCTCCCAGAAACCCCAAGTCAGAGAGACTCTTCATAGCCACGAAAAGAGTAAAATCCATGCTATCCCTCCTAGAAAAAGGCCCTCTACCCTTCCTTTCATTTGAATCATCCACCACATTGATGTCCCCCCCATGATCCACAGTTCAGATCCAGGTTCAAAGTTTCCTAACTCCTTCCACAAAGACTCCTTGATGTGAATATCGTAGCTCCCATACACGAAAGAGGCGAAGAAGGAAACCAGAACCTAGGATATCTTGATAGTTATAAACTGGTCCTCCTCTTGGACTAAATCCATAGATCACTTCTTGTGAAAAAAGACCCAAATATACCTATTAACTGAGTTGTCATGCATGCTACCATGAAACCTCAGTTTTCTAGAGAACTCCCCGATTTTGGCGGATTGTTTTTTATGTTCAAGAATGGACACCACAACCACCTTATGACTGGAGATATTACAAGCAAGAAATTCA
The DNA here is from genome assembly GCA_963277665.1 of Viscum album. Lineage (NCBI taxonomy): Eukaryota > Viridiplantae > Streptophyta > Magnoliopsida > Santalales > Viscaceae > Viscum > Viscum album. The sequence goes on along the minus strand of OY728151.1, from coordinate 1,327,329,996 downwards.
GACTTAAGTTAGGCACCAATCCCCTAAGCCTTCCATATTAACAGAGGAATCATTTTAAGGATATCTCCCTAGGGCTGGCTTCAGTGCCCTTAGCCAACATGAAGTGGGAAGAGAACTCCCCTTGAATCAACTTACATTTGGATCTTGTACACATACCTGAATCCTTATCCAATGCTCCCATGGAAGACATGGGACTATTTATCATGAACTTGTTGTGATTCCTTTTAGGGTGAGTAGTAGTCCGAGACCAACTTCCACTAGATCTCGCTGGGAAAGGGGAGGATCCCTCAGATGGAAGCTGTAATAGAATGGGTAAAGTCGCCAAAATAGGAGGTAGAGAACCCCCAAAGGCCTCACCTGAGACATGAGATAACACCATCAAGACCCTCTGGTACACTTATGATCCTCTAACCGAAGGGATGGATCCAAGGGGGTCGGGAACAGAGGCCTTTGGAGATTCGAACTAGGCAGGCCACATGCACCAGCCTACAAGAGACTGTCCGGACCCAACAGAGAGGGAGAGACACAAAAGGAAACACTTCTCGGGATAAAGGGGATCAGTTCCAAGGCATAATCTGAAGAGTCCCACTCCTCAGATGCTAAATAAACCATTGGGATGACCTTATAGAGAGGGAGGGTCCCTGTGAGCTCCTAAACCACCACCAGGACCTTCTTAGATGAACACGATGGAAGATATCGGTCAATACCACCACCCCTAACCACCACCTCATAATCATTACGACCCTTGTTCCTATGGAAGTGAAAAATTTGGAGAGAGTGGAATTGCATGAGGCAATGCGAGAAGAACCTTGGATACACCGGGCACACCAGATCTTCACCCCAGGAGAAGGAGTCCCCAACCTGGAGGTCAATCTTCTCTAGTAGGGTACGCACGATGTCGAGTTCAACACAAATGAATTACTTCGAGGCAGAATGGCCTCTTCTTGTGGTGTCCTCGGAGCACAAAAAGGAACCAATAGAGTCAATGATCATCTTCAAGAAACCTTTTTTCTGGAACACCAGTGGCAGCTCGAGAAGGCACATCCATACAGCCGCCCACGAGCATTCCTTACCTCTATTGGAATCCATGGACCATCTGTCTAGACTAAAGCTCCAGCGACCCACTCTCCATAGGACCTTGAACCAAATGTGAATAAAGTCCCCCTTGGAGGCAAGGAAAATAAAAAAAGATAATCTATGGAGGACCGAGACATGTACTAGCAGTTAAAGACCCTATGATGAGACCCAACACCAAAAGACATCGAGTGGCACTTTAGCCACCCCGAAGAGATACACCAGGGGTCCACTTGAGGCAAGACTTGCCTCCTAGAAGGTGGAAGCTGAAACATGTATCTTAACCCTACTACCTTCGCACGCCGGCTGTACAGATGCCACAGAGATCACCATGACGAAAAAAGGCTCCCAAGTCAGGATGTAGAGAACATCTATAAAGGAAGCCTTGACACCTGGTCAGGGAGAGCCAGGAGGGGGAGGGGATGAGGTAGCCTGTGAGAATGGAGCGGGGTGTTGGGGTGAATCCCGATTCTAGGCCAAAAATTTATTTCCAAAAATATCGTGAGAAACCTGAAGCGATATAAGTAGAATGAAGAAATCAACATGCGGGATTTTTTAACGTTGAAATCCCCTCACATGCGGAGGATTAAAAAACCACGGGGAAATTCCCAATAATATCCGCTATGAATTAGAGAATACAAGAATCCAAGTAATGACCAAAAATGAATTAGAAATGAGAGAGTGTATAAAACCTGTGCAAAAACCACACCCCGATACGCCTCTGCCATCTCTCTGATAAATATCTCGTTGATGCAATGTATCAGAGGATCAATCTGTGAAAAAGTGTCACCCTTCTGTCGATGAAACGTCACTACCTCAGAGATCTTCACCCGAACATGCATCAGCCAAAAACCAGCTTGCGACACCTGAATGATCTTTCCATCATGATGTACCACTGATCTTCAATCGGGACACACCACCTGATCACCGCTATCAGAAAGACTTTTGATACGTGGCCATGATCATCAATTCCGTAGTCGCTGCTCTACACCTGTCAAACGATGATGCGCCGCACATGTTACCTCTGATGCGGAATCCCCCTTCTTGCTCCTGGTGGATTTCATCTTGAACACCCTACCAAGAACATCGCCACACATCCAAGATAATTGTGCTGTCATCGTCGTGCCACATGGGCCACCGCAAACGCGGCAACCCCTTCCTGGGTCTTCCTTGTCGTCTACACCTTAATAGCACAACCTTTTTCTCTCTCAACAATAAATGTGATGAATCTCAACACGAGGTCCATCGGGGATCCACTAGTGGGAATTGAGGATGAACCAGGATCAAACACCTTCAGAAGGAGCGACGAAGGCCAGGCCAAACCGCCTGCAACGATCAAAAATTTGGAAAGCGGAGGAGGCGGGTGAGGCGCATTCTTCATATTACTCATCCCTGTGGGAATCTCAAATCCACATTTTTAAATATAAATCTTTTACATTAAATCCCACATCATCCATAAATTTTTAGTTCCTCAAACTATTCTCACAAAAAATGGAACCAACATTAAGGTTTCCAAGCTGAATAAATTGTGCTCCAAGTACAATATCTAATCCAACCATAATTCTCACTACCATGTATAGGAAAATGGGTTGATTAAGTCATTCTATTAGACTATCTCTAACATAATATAGAAAATTTTGGTCCAAAAATGATTGTGTTTCATCATGTGTGAGCATCTCCTTTATCGAAAAGAACCCGCTACAATCTTCTAGTCCATGTTCACCATCGAACACCACACCACCACCATAATCTATCAATTTTATCATTTAAGAAGCTCAAGGGAAGCTCAATGTAGCCTTTAAAAATCTCAAGAACACCATGGGAGTCTTTTGGAAGCTTGGTAAACCCTATATTAGGCACTATGAAGCATGAAGATTCCATGGATGAATCTGTGGATCTCAGGTGAGGCCACCTTGAGAATGAAGAACCCATTGTAGTGGGTTCATGACCCAAAACCCTGATTCACAGCATCATATCTATGAAAAAAGGTAATCTAAATTAGAATTTTTGATTTATGTGATGAAACGGCTTCATGGTGTGAATTATGCATGCGTGAAAATGTTGTAGAGGAAAATAAGGATAAATGTGATCGATAGATACATGGGAACAAAAGATAGATACTTGAGGAGATAAAAGATATATAAATTATAGATACAAAACAAATATCTCAAGAGATTTTTTCCATAAAAAGAGTGATGCTGTGCACACCAAGAAGGTTCATAATTCTGATGATTGGTGATACTGTTGGAGGGATTATTCCACAACTAATCCTACTTTATTTTATCATTTTTATCACCCTCCCATGGAGATAATGAGGGTGACTTTCTTAGTGCCAATTAAGATGTTAAAGAGGGTTATATCTAGTTAAAGGTTGGTTTTAAAGTCATTTAAGTTGGTTTTTCATATTTGTTTCAATTATATTATATATGTTTGTTCTTCCAGGAATGACCATTATATTATTGAGTGAGGTAGAGTTTCTTTAAATGTGATCACTAAAACTAATCACTCTCCATGATAATTGGATAGGTTGAATTCTACATTTAAATATGGTTTCAGATTACCTCTTTTACTAATTAACCAAAGTAATTGACCATAAGAAAATGGATGGTTAGTTAGAGAGATATTATTCACCAAGACCAAGGGAATACTTAGACTTAATTCTGATGAAAATTAGATTGAATTATTAACCACCACACTTGGAAAGTGCATGAACATAGATCTTTATACTTCCCCTCTCATTATTTTAATTCACTTCTTAGAGTATTTATAGAATAAGATAAGAATCTCACCTATTAAATTATAGTGTTCAACTATGTTTTTGTGGGACCAACCAAGAGACTTTCATAATGCATACTACTCACAAGAAGTTTTAGTGTTTTGTAGTCTTGTGTTCTATTAATTATAAACTAGTTTGAGTTATTAGGAATTAACAACACCCTATGGTATGACCAATTACCTTCAAAATTACCTAGATACTTGACAATTCATGTGCCAACTTATTAGATAGAAATTCAACACTTAATTTAGTAATTATAGAAGACCCATATAGTCTTATCATCTCAGCTAAAATAGAAGAGCACTATAAAGGTTACATTGTAAAAAGAAAGAAAGAAAAAGAAATAAATCTAGAGCAGTGAAAAATCTACTAAATTCTTGATTTTGAACTTCTTAGTGTAGTCAACATACAAGATAATTATAATTTAATACACTACAGGTTGGAATGAAAAAAACCGTACATTGGGAAAGTCTTAATTGAATAAATAATATTGATGATCAACATATTTCATGGGTTCAATGCCAACTGTGCAATGCATTGTCATTGCCTTCATGCTAGCTCCAAGATATACAATAATATATTATTAGCAATCTCATAATTTGATCACTCAGTTGATATGGAAAATTTAATGTTTCCATGCTATTATTCATATAGACACATGCATATCACCAAATGAGAAAGGTTTATTTTTCATATTTAAGAAACTTCAATGTATTTAGGCATGAGACAAGATGCTCCACTATCAATGAAAAACATTCAATTATTTCCTATAAAAAACATTTTTGGTTTACGTTAAAGATAATTGAATGATCTATCATCAATCCATATGCATCATATTATTATTTTAACCTTCTGAAGATCATAGACTTTTTGTGTGCTTTATTATTTGGTTGATCAACTGAAATAAGAATCTAGATATTCCTCTGCATGAAAAAATTAATTGTGTTCCTCCCTTTGTAAATGTTATTCACTAATCAAACCCTCACCACCACAAGAATGTTTTGTGAGAAGATAATGATCATAGGGAATATTGAGCTAGAAACTCTATAAACACTTTAGTTTTATTTATCTCTATTTTCCATGAATTTTTAAATTACCTCAATTCACCCCCACGCACTTGAAGTTCCCACTAGGCCAACCCTCTTTATGTTCCAACTAGGCAAACAATAATAATCATGAAAATGTTCCCTTTTAACTTTCCTTCCATGAATGACTGACCATGGGTTAAGAGTGGATTTATGAAATTCCTAAGCCATGGGATTTGTGTTCTAACCATGTCAAAAACATATATATTGGAACATCAAAAAATTAACTACTTTACATAACATTTCTACACCTTTTGGACCATTAGAATTCATTTTAGGATTAAATGAAATGGAATAAATGTTATCTAGACTATTTTATTTCACTTAACATGATTCCATTTTATTTTATTAATATAAATTCCATTTTATCCCTCCCAAAAATCCCAAAAAAACATACTCTCAAAGTACAATGCACACGTGTGTTAAACTAAAAACCAAAAATAAAAGTGTCTGGTTGATAAAAATTGTCTCTATAATATTTTGGATCCTTAAAACATTGCCACATGGAATTATGAAAGGGAAAGCGAAAATACTGGTGATTGTAACAAGGAATTTTTATTATTTAATAGAAATTATAAATTTAAATTACAACCAAAATCTTAACAATGTTGAAATATTTTTAACAAAATGAGAATGGTCCCAAATTTTTTTTTTAAAAGTACAGAGCATGAAATAATAAATGAGATGATATAATAAAACTTTGATGGTATTATTCTTAGAATATCCTAATTATATAAAATCACCTATTCCACTAAAAAATAAATGTAGCTCCATATCTTTTCATTAATCTTCTTGGAACATGATACAAAAAATATTTCTGAGAGAGAATATATAAAGAAGAATTTTTATTTTATTTTTTTATGAACACTAGTTTTGAAAATACTTCACCACTCAGGTGTGAACCATTTGTTGTGAAATTCATGTTACTATTATCTAAATAAGTTTTATTCCCATAAACACAACTAGAACACTTATCATAGTCCCTAAAAAAACTATTCACATCAATTTACATTCACATGAAGTGATACTTATATTTTTGTGCCACATGTATAAAAACATATTATATTAGTGGGAATGAATTTTTCAAATTATACTCAGTATTATTAGTAAGAAACTATTCAAGAAAATATCCATTTAAATATTGGATAAAATAGTTTTTGATTCATAGAAATGAAATTTTATTGTGATAAAATAATCTAGGGAATGAAGTTTTCAAAATGAAAATGTTGTGAACGCCATTTTTTCAATTTATTTATAGTACATACAAGAACATTATTTACTATAATTATTCTAGTCTTTACTTAAAAAAAATCATGGAAAATAAATACCATACAAAATATGGGGATTTGGTAATGATAATGAGAAGGGGTAACTTTTAGGGAGAATACAATCGATATGAAGCTCTAAATAATTCGAGCTGTAGAAGATGAGAAATGAAGTTCAAAAGGATCAAAAAACAACTGAAAAGGGGGGTGTTGAATCGGTTGTTCAATTTTTTAAACTCTTCGTACTTTTAAAAACTTAAACCCTACAACCTATTAAATTTTATATCCATATCATCTTTTAGTAAATAATCATGCGTGTAAAATTAGGAAAGTAAAGAACATGAGATTTACAAGGCCAGGTCTCAGTGTGAGAACCTATATCCTTATCATAGAAACTCTTGTGGGTCTATAGAAATTCACTATTATGAATAAGTGAACAAAACTTGTGCTAACTACCATTAAACACCTTCTATATATTATTTCCAATGTTGGGTTTTGATTGTATTTGTTATCAATATATTAATCTGTTAATTATGATGAAGGAAGAAAGAATTTTGAAAAGGTAGATTGAAGAAGAGTGATTGGTGTTTTCTATTCGATCCAAAATCATAAGGATGAGAATCGTATTCAACATCAGATCTAGGATCATCGGCATGAGTCTATATTGAGGAGAGGATGGCTAAAAGAAATGGCTCATCAGATTGACACGGAATATGAAATGGCAGGTTTGATCATAATAGTGGATAATCAGAGTCTAAATTACTATGATTGAAATGTGATGATGATTTGATGATCATAGAGTTATCATAAATCATAAGTAAGTTTCAAAACATATGATTAAATCTTGATGAAATAAATGGGAGCATTGAATTGGAAGAGGAACGAGATGCTTTCAATCATATCCAGTCAGATCATAATCATATTAATCATATTCAGGCTGAGAAGGAAATAAAGTTTTTGATAAAGGATAGGGAAGTTACAATACTTCCCTTGATTTTTTAAAGGCTGGTAATAATGATCGTAATAAATAAATGAAGGATGTTCATGTAGTTGAAGTTGCTGAATACTGATCCATCATATTTGGTATATCATCGTATTCATCAAAGACATAATTATTTGTGTAGAAAAGTCATTAGTATCATATTCAAAATAGAATGACGGTGCTGAAGAAGAAGTTGATGATACCGGTCCATCCGACTTAGAGTGTGATCGTAGTCATTAGAGAAATAATTAATTTGAACCAATGAATACAAAAAAAGTATGTGCTGGCCTATATTAAGAATAAATTCAAAGCTTAATCAACAATGTAATCAACCATTTTAAATGGGTTGAATTACATTGTTTTTCATTCAAGTGGTCCAGAGAATATATGAAGAAGAACTTGTCGATTTACATTTTTATTTATCGTAATGAGGCAAATCATAATCATAATTGGAACTGGACTTTGGAGATATTAAAGGAAATAACTAGATGTGTTGTTGAGGGGGAGCTTGAAATTTTAAAAGGATGTTTGTTTTCAACAGTTGGCACAGAAATTCATAATGAATAAAACACATAAGAATTTAGTTTGTGAAGAATATGAAAGCTGAATATTTCTTCGTATATATAATTGATTCAGAGCATTGTAATGAAGAAATCAGATTGAGAAAAATGGAATGGGAAATTATATTCAGATTGATCTTTGGAAATAAAGTATGAAGAAGATTTTATAATAATTGAGAAGTATAGATGAAGTCAATATGCACCCAAAATTCAAGGATACATACAAATTTTGGGAATTTGGTTGAGTTGGAAAAAGTTTCAGGATTCCCACACAAATCACTTTGGGACACCTATAAAAGGCGAAAGAACTCTATAATTTTCTGATGAGTGTACTATTTAGAGAGGAAGAGAGAAAATCTCTAAATTTTAAGGTAGAGAAAAAGGTTTTCATATTGATATTTGTTAAAGAAGTTTGGAAAGAGAGAAGTGAAATGAGAAGAGACAATATTACAATGTATTTAGCTAATCATATTATTTAGTTATCATTATATTCAATTGTTTATCATATTCTACTTTTCATCATATTTGGTTGGTCGTCGTATCAGGCATGATAATCATATTGAGATTTCCGTATTTAGATTTTCGGACTGAGAAGGAATTTTTCTGAATTGACTTAATTGTATTATGGTAGAGATATATTTTCAATATTGGGCAATCTAATTAGAAGAATCATACTGGGAGAATCCTATAGGGAGAATCATACTTGCAATCAGAATGGAGTTTTATATATAAGTCCTTGATGTTCTTTCTAGCTTCTAGGTAAGAAATTGAAGATTTTTTTTAAAAGAATATATTTTTGGAAGTTAATAAAGATGAACAGGAAACATGTGTTATTACATAAACATTGTATTACCCCATATGTTCTAGAGGGTTCACACACATTGTTGGATTGTTTTCATAGTGCTACATTAGTGAAAGGTTATATCCTACTCATTGTATTCACACAAAAGGATTGTTTTATAGTGGATTGTGCATTATTTTATTGTTTCCAAATCATAACAAGGATGTAGCTATTCTTATTGAATATTAAATCTTGTAAATACTTGTGTTCCCTAGGATGTGTGTTTGATTTATTTTTAGCAGGGAAAGAAATCCTTAACAGGAGGCGGAGGTTATTTCAAATGGAAGGAAACTTAAAATAAAAACATATTAATGATTCACCCCCCCCCCCACACACACACACTGAATGATATAGCTATCCTACATGGGAATTTACAACTTGTATCAGAGATGAAGGTTCTGTTCACTTGTTCTTTGTTAAAGTTTTTGAAGAAGTTGTGATGGAATATCTAAATTGTGTGAACAATAAGGGGATTCCAATGTTAAATGATAGGAATTATCATCTATTGAAAAGGGAGAATGATTTCATATCTTTTTTATATTGGGTATGATGTTTTAAGAGCTGTAACAAATGGTTTCCCTTATTGTATTGATAATTCTCCCCTCAAAAATGATGATAAGGAAAACATTGCAAGTGATGGAAGAGATAAGAATGCTTTACTATCATCACTTTATAAAAGTGATTTTCTCATAGTAAAAGGAGTTGAAACTACTAAAGGTATCTGGGATAATCTGAACAACATTTATAAAGGAAATACAAAAGTGGAAAAGGAAAATCAACTTTGTACTAGCTCAACCTTAACTACATTCTTCAACAGCTCTGATTCCAATGAAGGGAATCCTACATTGGGCTGCAATGGCTCATTTATCTCAATTGTGGATGTGATTTCATACAACACTATAGAATGTGTGTTATACTACATCTAATAGAGATTAATTAATTCACATTGCACGTTTATAGTAAATTTCATCATTAAAACCCCATCATATCCCACTAGACCATCCCAGTTAGCATCGCTATCCAGCAGGTCACTCATCCCCCTCATGCCAGTACCTGAACCTATGAGAGATGTCGTAGTTAAACCCAAGTTGAGCACTTGTGTCAACAAAGAATTAGATGTTTATGAATGTGTCTCAAGAAACCCATATTTCAAAGTATACTTAGATGCCTCTTTTGTTGTATTCTTTCCGAGGAAGTCTCAAAACTCATCTCCCCTACAAATGTCGTCATCAGATTGTGAACTGGATATATTTGAAGCCGACGCCCGCCAATAAAATTTTATCCACCCATAGTTTTTTTGAAACATTGTATCATTTGTCATGGCCTTATTTGTAACATGCAGTTAAAGAAATTTCATTAGAGGTGTCTTTGTTATCCATGGTGTATGTCGAGGCCAGACATCCATTGAGTGTTGCATCTCATTCTGGTGAGACATCCACAATAACATGATTTTATGGAATTATTTTTCCTTGCACCAGTGCTGATCCCATTTCTCCTCCCACGTCTATTGAGTGGACTACATCTATAGGATACAAGTGATGATTTCCATGCTATACAGGTAAGTCTCTTTGATCAATGCACCTACTATAGGATAGAAGTACACCTCTTTAGTTCAATGAGAAGGTAAAAGTAGGGTGAACCTCCTCAATTGTGGGCTTCTAGCAGTTCGTCTCTATTGAGTGAAGAGGAGGCAACAACAGATCTGACCAATTGTTAGGACTTGAACCTCTTGGTAAAAAATGGGTATAAATTATGACCATAACTATATATGTAATGAGAAGGATGAACAGAAGAAGAAAAATAAGTAAGAACAAGAAATCAATAGGTGACAGGCCGCACTCCCACCCAATCCTAATGACGAACGTCCCAAGCCCAAACAACTGAACTAACAGAATGATTCTCCCCTCAACAATCCTTTGCTCCCTCTTTTATAACCTCCTTATTTCATTCCTCACATGGGCAATCTACCCCCTCTATAATATTCCCCCTTTTATAACCTCCTTATTCCCTTTATGCCTAGGTCTCTATCATTAACAAATTAAGAAAAATCTGTATACTTTAAATAGGTTTGGAAAGATTTAAAATATTTGTGATGTATGCAATAATTTTGGTCACAAGGTTGGTATATAATCATCTCAACATGTATCTAAAGATTATAATAAAAGAAGACCACATAAGTTGGTTAAGAAATAAGAAGCGACCTTGGAAATCAAGCATAAGAATTTTGTAAAAGAAATCTCCCAAGAAGATATCAAGAAGGAAAGGCGAGAAATCCTTAGATTCCAAATCCAAGATTTTGAATAAGGGTAAACTATCTAAATTAATTTACAAGAATAAAGGTGCTCAAAATAATCCATATAGACAACCCAAACTTATTACCAATGTACTTAATGATATTTTAGTAATCTGGCCAGAATATTTAGAGAGTGAGGAAAATGAAAGAATCACAAGAAATGGATAGTGTAAAAGGTAAAGAAAATATTCCACATGAAGAAGGATATGTTCTATGTGTTATTTTCAATATGGATAGACATAATCTCAGATATTGTTAGTTAATAATTCTAACAAAATAATATTTATAAGGAATATGAAATATACACAAGGTGATACAAGTTCCTTAAAATATCTTGAGAAATAAAATTTCACAATGAAATTGAAGAAGTGATAATATCCACACTACCTAAATCAGAATTTAAGTTTATATGTGCAAGAATGAAGAGTGGAGGAAATGGAGTAACATGGTTGAGAAAACCAACTCATCCTTGTTGTTCGTATTTATAATGAAGGAAGATACACTTTATTCCTTTACAATTTATATATTGAATTTGTGCTCACAATGCAAGGAATTAAAGATAAAGTTTAAATGGTTGTTGTAAACTCTTTATAGAAAAGTGAATAAGATCCTATCAAGGTTTGATCTTAACATTTAGAATTACAAAAAAGATATTGAAGAAATATCATTCATTATGAAGATAGGAAATTTTCAAGTCTGGACATCTATGTATAGAAGATCCTTTTTGGGTGTATTCTCAACATAAATATCTTAAAGTGTATCTATTTAAGAGACTTTTCATTATGAAGATCATAATGAGTGTCTCCTTGATTTTTTTTGGAAAATGTACAAGAATCTTCCGAAATCATTACACCATAAAAATATAATTATTCAAGAATATTCCTGAAGTAATTTCATTGTAAAAATTATATTTTTATTAACATACTATCATTGGTTAATAAAAATAAAGATCTTAACACAAAGGGTAATAAATTGAATTAATTAGCGACATAAGAAAAGTGGAAGTCTGAAAGTATTATAAGGTTGTTTATCCTATTATTTGTACATGAATGTTTTTAATATTTTTCTTAAAGTGAGTTAAAGAGTTTTAGGTTGAGTTATTTTACAACTGTTCTGTATCACAATTAGTATTTCAGCCTGAAATAAAAGTGGATAATACTTTAAGATGAGATTATAATTTCTCATTTACTATGGTATCAAGATAAAATTTTAAATTACATCTTTGTTTTATAAATCCAATCCTCTTGTTTTCTACCCCAAGTATGCATAAAACAGTCTTAAAGGGAAATGCTTGATGATAAATTTCTTAATAATTAATTGATACAATTTTCCAAATAACTTTGTATCAGTAGGGCCAACTGCTTGCTTGGATCATATTAGAATAAAAACACTGATTTATGGTGGGTCGGAGAATCCATGGAGTGATTATGATTTCAAAAGATATGGTGGATGATATCAACAAAAAAAATCTCACAGCTCTAGTATCTGGATCAAGATGTACATGGATAAGGCATATGATCAGATGGAGCGGTGTTACATTTTGAAATTCATGAATCACATAGGTTTCAAGGAGTTGGTCTATGATATCCTATTTTGATGCCACACCTCTCCATGAATCTTGGTTTTTCTTATGGTAATATGTTTTTCCTTCTTTAAATTTGTTCATGGCCTATTTTAGGGTGACCCAGTCTCACCCATCTTACACATTTTGGCTCAGGATGATCTCACAACAAATATCAAATGTGAAATAGTGAGGGGGAACCATTCAATTCAAGGATAATTCTTGGGTTATCATTTTCTCTCACCTTATTTTTTTTATGATATGATAATATTTATTAATGGAAGGAAAAGTTTCATTGATGGTTTTAATAATATAATGTAGACTTATGGAAAATGGAGTGGGAAAGGGATAAACCAAATGAAAGGTCGTGTCTATATCTCAAAGGCCTTCTCAACTCATTGGGGAAAGTTTATTCAGGAGAATCTTGGAATCTAGAAAATAAATCTTCAAATGTATTATTTAGGATATCCGATTTTATATGTATAAATAAAAAATTTCTATTTGAGAACCTTGCCGGTTGAATTTCAGCTCGCATCAACAACTGGAAAAATAAACTTCTCTCTTTTGGGGTGGGATCACACTGGTGAATAGTGTCCTTATGTATATTCCCATGCATGTGTTTTTAGTCATAAAGGCACCAAAAGTTATCATATATTAATTGGAAAAATAATAAACTCCTTCATATGGGATAATAAACATGAGTGTAAATGTCACTGGGCATATTTACAAAGAATAGTGAATCCAATTTTAGAGGGTGGCCTCAAACTAAAAAGAATGAAGGAGACCAAGCAAGGTATATAGAAAAAAATATCTTGGGACATCATCGATTATAAGTCCTTGTGGGTGAAGTTCGTGAAGGAAAAATAAGGAGATGAATGGGAAGGTTTGTAAAAGCATCTAGTTAGGATCTTGATCATGGCTAACTACATTGTTAGTTTCTTCAATGTCTTAGAGGATAGTGTGTGACGGTTTATTGTGTGTGGGGATATCAATTATTGGAAAGACAATTGGGAAGGTAGTAATCTATTATTCACAGGGTGTCTATTCCTAGATATCTCCTTCAAGAAGGCAATCTCACACCCAGGGTCCATTTATACTACCCTTGATGAAGACTAGAAGCTTCTCCATGAAAGGATTATTGTCATGAATGAACCAAACAGGTGCGTGTTCTCAAAGTCTGGTTATGGTTCTTTTTGTGCATGGGATTATAGTTTTTTGTTGTGTTTCAACCAGAATATTGATGAGTGGACAACAAAACTATGGTGTAAGAAGATCCTGGTAAAGATGAAATTCCTGGTTTGGATGTTGTGAAACAAGTTTATTCCTACTTACGATAATATCCAACATAAGGGTATTCGGATATCCTCATATTGTATGTGTTGTGAAATTCCTAATATTAAGACAGTCTAGAACTTATTTTTTGAGGGGTAATGGACTTGCTTCACCTGGGTGCTTTTTAGGTAGCGAGTGGGTATCCTGATGTGAGGGTATATTGTATGACAACTCATCTCTTTATTACACATTAATTCATGACTTATTACATAAGAGTACACATAATATAACATGGAATATCGAAACTTCTAGTGTATTTGGGAATTAGGTACATTACATAACAACTCAAAATATGGGGTATATCACATTTATTGAAAAATTCCTTAACATGATCATAAAATTTCATTGTACTTAAAACTGCATGGGATATCCTTGGGACATACATACGAAAGGGGTGAACTATAAATCCAAATAAGGTAATAACCATGGAATAACATGAAGAAAGTATTACATGTTATAAAATAGGAAATTAAATGGGATATAAATAGGGTGCGAAACATGAACATAAACAAGGAGTCATGATAAATCATGATAACATAAAATCAACCTGGAAATGTGGAAACAATTATAAACATGACATCATAAACATATGTTAAGGCTAACTGCTAAGACATCATGGAGGAGAAATCCCTATGATTGATTAGGTTCACACCCTAATCTATTTCATGACATCTCATGATACTAAAACATTACCCAATTCATTGTAATGCTATATAATTTTGGGTGCACCTGTCACTTTCATTTGATTCACATGCATGAGTATGCCACATAGATCATACATCATGGAATAATTTATCATCACATTTTATTCCATGATAAAGTAGTGTGGAATACATACATTTAATTTCCCAATCAAAGAAGTTTAAGTGAATAAAGGTGAAAACTCTTGATAGGAAATGGGTATGGCTATTCACTACATAATTGTTTGGCAGAGAAAATCACGGTGAAATTTCAACAACATAACGGGGGCACAAAAATTTTCATGGGAGGGATTAATGAGAGTTAAAGGGTTATATAATCATTTATAAATCACAAGGTTATTAATGGGGATGTTTAATATCATGTCCTAACATTAGGAATTGGAGATAAAAGGTATTACATAATGAGAATACTTGAATAAAGTGAAGAATAAAAAGATCTATTACTAAATTTTGGCATAGTAATGGGTGTACATAAAGGTTCATGGGAGGGATTAATGTGAGTGAAATGGGTATCTAATCACATTTATATCAAAAGGAAATTAATATGGATGTATAAAAAATATACATGAGAAATAAAAGTTGGAAACTAATAGGCATAACATAAAAAGGCACTTGAATAAAAAGAAGAGATTGAGAATCGCTTACTTGAGTGTGACTCCAAATGCTTGGGAGGATCTTCTTGAGATAACGATGACACCTTGGGAGGAATATATAGAGGTAAGGGAAGAGTAAGGATAAAAAAAATTTAGTGGAGAATAATGGGACCTTGTGTTGTTTTATATAGTAAAAGAGAGGGGAGTTCTTTAATATTTATCAAACTTAGGTTTTGGATTCTATATAATAAAATAACTAAAACCACACACCTTCTCATAGTTTTTTCACATGGTTTCTACTAGAGGGGTGGTTTTAATTATTTTATAAGTTTATGGGCTATACTTATTAAAATAATACCCTTTCTGATGTGGAAGTAATCCATGACCTTAAATAAATCATTTTAAAACCTTAAAATATATTATAAGTTTTGGAGAATTCATAAACGATTTATAAAATTAAAAAATTAAAATTAAAATCACATTATTTTAAATGGAAAACATATATTTTGTCATTTATACTCATTATATTATTTATTACATCATTTTTGGTTCATTATGATGTCATAATTCACACTGTATATTTATACCGTATTTAATTTTTACCTGAAAATTTGAATGTCTCAAAAAATTATGAAAAATTAATCATTGTATAATTTTGATCTTATGATTAAAAAAATAATATTTATTTTATCCAAGTAATTTTCTAAATATTTTAATTTTCACTTTTAAAATAAGAATCAACATTTATTGAGAACTACTTGGTTTTTGACAATAACAGTTTTTGAACTCTTATAAAAATTACAATTGACTTCATAAAAATTATATGATCATTTATATTCAATAAAAATTATTTAATATTAAAATTTAATTAAAATATTATTTATTTCAAAAAATACATTAATTCTTCAAAATAAATATCTTAATCGAAAATGAATATTACACAAAAATACAATTTGTGTTTTATTGTATCAAAATCAAAATCATAGACAAGGTAACAATAAGAAGAAAATATATTCATTATTAAATATAATATACATATTCATATTACTAGGGTCTTGATACATATCCATTTATTACAGAAGTGAATTCCCTAATGGTAAGGTGTGTGATGGTGGGACCTTCATGCTGTGGTTCAGTGTACATGGTTTGGGTCATGACCTCGATGAGATTGAAATTCTCCCATAAATAGTTTTAATCATACATAAGTTGTTGGATATCAGCTTAGGATTGGTCAAGGGAAAATCCCATTGATGATATCTACCTCAAAAGTTCCAATTAATACACTTCATAGGGTATGATACTACTGGTTGAGGTCATCACTTCCTTTGTATGCGTCAATTGGATTTGTCAAAACACTATATTTATACTAATCATATGATCATTGTTCAATAGTTATATTATCAGTAGTTATGATGCTAATAGTATTTTAAATCTTAAATTCTATAATAAAACTAAATAAGTTCATGTATTTTCTATAACCACAATGCATAAAAACACATTTAATTCAACTATAAAGGGAATTTTATTTATAAAATTTCAGGTCATTACAGGTTGCATTCTGGATTTTCTTTCCACCTAGTTTCAAGGGGCTGAAAAGCATACCCATGAGGTTAAACTCTGTGGCATAGTATTTTTTTGGTGCCCTAGGTGATTTTAGAGGCACGAAACAAGGTACATGAAGGCAAGTTTAGCTCATACCTATACCTCAGAGTCTATGTTTTCTCATGGTGGTGAATATCTATGCCCTAATACCTGGTGAAGAGAGACTAACCATCAGTAAGGGACTCCTCAAAATGGTTTCATTCAATTTTAAAAGTGGTGGCATATCTCTTCAAGGGAAGTGGGTTAATCATAATCCTCTCAGTGCTAGTATAAATCATAATATGGATGGGCCCTGTTCCCATATAGTGATAAGAGAAGTATCTTTTGTGTATGATTCCATGGATTCTATGATTTTTAATTTTAGTGAGTTTATTGGTTTGGGAAACTCCATTGGGGTGATGAAATGATCCATGATCAATGGCCTTTACCTTTTCAGGCTCTACAACAACCAAATTACCATGATAAATTCATATTCCAATATTTTGGTCAGTTTTCTTCATGATAACACCATTTTTCTATGGTTATTAGTTTATCATATCATTAAGTGTAGGTCACTCATGGGTCATGGCATTGAGATCACTCAAAATTGGAAGGAGCAGAAATATTTCACGGATAAACTAGCTAATAAGGGGATCCCTAGTGATATTCTCATTCTTTATCATAGTATGGTTGCTCTTAAAAATTCACGTAACCTCATCATCAGTGGTGAAACCTTATGGATTCACCAATTTAGACCCCCCTAGGTTTCAGGGCCTTTGGAATAATAACTTATTTTTGTGTGAGTGAAGTAGATGCAGCCTGGATGGTTGAGTAAAGAAGAAACGAACTTCCCAAGTCATTTTATCTTGGAAAAAAATGAGTTGTGTTCTTTCCTTTTAAATATTTGGAATATATTCATTACTTGATATGCTCACCACTTGAAGTATAAAGTTTGTTTAAAGATTTTATAAACATATGATGATTAGTTAGTTGTTATTAATGTCTAAAAAATGTGCTATGTTGGTTGGATAATCACATTTTTTTTATCAACATTATAAATCTTCATTAAGGATTTATCCTTAAGAAGTTTTTAGATAGAATATAATAGACAGAGATGAATGGATAGAGGAGGAAATGATGATCAAAAAAAGTCTAGAAAACTAAGGCTAGCAGACTGAGTTTAAAAGTCCAAGGTTATCAAACAAAGTCGATTCGACTAAGGATATGGGAAAAAGGATGGAACCAAATGATAGCTCAAGAAAACACTCAGTTTCATCAAAAAAAAGTTGTCCATACGGATATTTGTTGTTTCTTGGTGATGTTTTCCACATTGATTAAACAACACGATACCTTAAGATAGTTATTCAAAGCTAAATTTTAGAAGAATAAAAAAGCCTTTGTGAATGATAGCTAAATCAGGACATGTGTATTTGATCCATAAAGTATCAAATATCATGATTATTCTAATTAATTCATGATTTTAGCTAAAGTTGGTCAAAGGTAGAATTTTGAGGAACTCAGTGGAACTACAGTTCTCCAATATTTTGAATGGTTGAATGAAGTTATATGAAGAGTTGTACAAATTATAACTAATATAATTGTACAATGATCAACTGGAGATGTATTTTTAATGCTACTAAATAGGTTTTAGTTGAAAAAATAAAGTATTAAGTCTATTACAAAAAATTGGGGAGTCATCATACATACTCTATCATACAAAATTTTTCGAATGATTGAGAAAAAGTTTCATATAAAAGTTATCAGACAGAGGAAACATGTTAAGATCATCGAATGAAGAGTTATATTGAAGTCATCAAAAAAAAAGGTTGTGAATTCATCAGATAATTGGTTTCTAAATGAATTCATTGAACAAGAGTTTCTCAATGAATCAAACTGAATATTGGTGAATGGTCAAATAGAAGTTTCTGAGTCATTAGATATAGAAGTGTTTACAAAGACAGTGGATGGAAGATTATAAGTTAAGGCATCAGACAAAAGATTCTAATCTAAGTTGTCAGAAATAATTCTCTGAGTAATGTAACCTTATGGAATGTTATAAATATGTCAGATAGAGTATTATAATGGAATTGGACTAAGTTCTATGAAGTTTCCAGATATATTTTTCAAGAAAAATGTCATAGGATAGATAGGATCGGAAAAAGAAGAACCTTATGAGGTTGCTGGTAAATGTTTTATCAGAAAAATAGGCTCATTAAAAGTTGTATTGGATAAAGTAATTTGGAGAATATTTATAAATTTTGGAAGAGTCATAATTATTGTGATGTTGAGATGATCGTTCAATGATTCAAAACTCATGAAGGGTGGATCATGATTTTAGCTGAGATTATAGGAGGATTGAAGAAGATAATTGATGTCAAGATTTAAGGAAATATACTATGAATATTGTTTCCTATCATATTTTAAGAAGTTTAAGGGTTTTCAAATGAAGGAGGAATCCAGTAGGATGTTCTAATTTAGAAGTAGAAAATTTACATATGAGTTCGTAATTCTCCCTATGTTTTCGGAGGAATTGTGCCTATATAAAGGGGAGCTGATGTGCTAGGAATAGGTTTTTATTTTATTGATTGGTTGATCATGTTTTTTAGGTTGTTATTATTGTTTAAGAAGTCAAGTTTCATAATAAAGTGTTGGATATTATGCATGAGAGTAATTATAATTTGGGTCTAAGTTTTGGACAAAGAGGTATCAAATGGAGAAGGGGGTACTTGATAGATCAAAAGAACCAGATGGGTAAATTAAGAACTATAAAAAAAGGGAAGATGTGATCATATGATCTGGTAAGAAACACATAATTAATTTATAGAGGATACCATATGAAGTGATAACAGATAAATCTTTCCTATTGATTAGTATCAAACAAAGAAGGTGTGGAAGAAGGGATCAGACAAACAATACTGGACAAATAGATAGTAGAGACAAACCTTAGATGAACAGGTAATAGACATATATGTACTAGATGGAAAAGTTCTAGATAAAGAATAAATAAGAAAGAAAAATAAAATGAGAACATGTGAAGATGAAGTCTTGCAACCAGTTCAAGAAAAGTAGTGTTCAAGTTGTAGTTATGAAAAAAAAAAGTTTTTTCCATCACTTTGCATAGAAGATAATAAGAAGAGTTTCTTACATATTGATATGTAAGTAAGAAGATATGAGTATAAAAATATAAGTGTTGTGACATCCAATAAAATTCACATTAATGGAAGACTATCTTGGTGTTGCAAATAACTCGAAAGAAGTTGAAGACTATCTACATAGGTAGTATAAAGATCTAACAAGGAGTTACAGTTGGACTATGAATTAACCAATATAGGGGTTTATGATTTTTTCCCTTATAACCATTCCTAAAGTATAGGGAACTACACCTAGGCTTAGGATTGTTTTCAAGCCAAACCATTTTAAATGGGTATCACATTATAGTGTAGAATCTGTATACTAGTTATCACCATACATAGTAAAGACTAAATACTCTTATTGAGTAGTGAGACTTTAAAAAATATCATGTGTAACTCATTTATTCCATATAATTTCATATGATAAGTAAGATAAAAAAAGAATCAAGATCTTGATAGTTCTGAGGAGTAAAAGGATACAAATATATAATTGGTTTAAAAGTCTGTAACACTGATTCAGCCCCCCCTCACTATATCCCTGAGTGGTACCCATGATAATTTCTTAAAAATTCCTTGATAAAAATATATAAAAAATGATACTCATATGATAAAAACTTCTATTGTAGAAGAATAACATAATAATTATTAACATATTTTTGAAATGAATCTTTTAAGAAAGAGAAGATTAATGTAACTCTTAAGACTCGTAGCATAAGAAATGTTCTTAATAAAATATTATATATGTTAAATTAGTTCCTTCCTGATTTACCAAAAGTTGAAAATTTTAATCAATTGAATATATATGCACATCAAATCATAAAATTATTCAATTTGGGTTCAAAGGAATTAAATGAAAAATAAACCAAGGAACTTTAGTCTCCTCTCATATACTAAATATGATGTATTATACCAATGAATTTGTGATACTGAAGGTTTTCTTGAGGCTTATTACGGTTATGGAATTCATTATTTTTTCATATATGGAAATGTTCAGACAAGATGAATGAGTTTGAGAAAGGTCTACCTGATATTATTAATGTTTTGAGAATAGATGGACTAATCATATGATGTTTATGTTTTGGTTCTATGTAGATAGTACAAGTGGGTAAATGATTAACTAGTAAGAAGATAAGTTAGTTGTAAAAGTCAAAAAATACTTCATTGAAATGCTATTTAAGGTTAATGAATCCTAGGGTTTTTAGGAAGGAGGATTTATAATTCCATGAGATGGTATTATCCAAAATACCTGAAGGAGTTTTGTAAAACTCCATGGAATTTCCAAGTAAAGTATTTGTGATATAGAAAATTTTTTCTTTGGTTTTAAAGGGTTTATGATACCAAATGTATACAAGTGTTTTAATTATACAGGATTTCAAAATCAAAGTAAGAATTGATAGGTCTTATTGTTAACATCTAAGAGATAAAGAAGTTTCTACATCAAGGATTTTAATGTAAAGGGAAGGGTCTAGATTAGATGAATCTATGTAATGGATGTATATCTTCATATAATTTCTCTTATATGATAAGATATGTTTTTCAATAACAAATAGTTGTTATGAAAAATATGATTAATTGGATACACATGGTTTATGAATCATTGGATTCTATAACATGTTTTGAGAATAAGATATGGATAAAAATGTTTTATCCATGATAATGTATATCTATATGTTTGTTAAAATGTATGGGAATGTCTTCCCAAAACCCATTAGTGGTATATTTTAATAAATTATTCTTTTCAAAGAAAAAAATACCCTAAACACATAGAATACCATATGTGACATGAAAATAATAGGTTATTTGTTAATTATACAAACTATAAACAAATAAGCATAATTTATTAAATACAAAGTAGTTTTTGTTTAATCTTAAAAATATATTCTAAAAATAATATAGTTATTTTTAGTCTAGTGGGAGTATATATGAACTTAGAGAAGTTTAAAGTTAACAAATAAAGGGTTATTCTAGTTTAAATTTATAGCAATTTAAACTTATATACTAAAATGTTTAAGATTTGTGATGGTAAAGAAAAATTAAACTATTTACATTTAGTTACCAAAGATTATGAATATATCAATTCCTTTAATGATTACGCCAGTAAAATTACAAAGTAAATTTCAATTGATATCCTAAAAGAGTTTAGGGTGTAACTGTAAAGAGAAATGTAAAATCTTACATTAGTTACCATAAAAAATATAATATCACTTTATCCTAAAAGGATTTAGGATGTTTTGTTAAGGTAATATGGTAAATAGTTGCATTATTTTTCAAAAAAATTAAGAAAAAATGTTAAAGTGAATATCACTTTATCTTAAAAGGGTCTAGGATATGGTAATTAGTGAAAAATTAAATAGTTACACTATTTGATGCTATGATGATTATTCTATGTTTAGAAAGATTTCTAAGTAAACAAAAGAAGTTGACATTTGATGTTATGAAGATAAAGACTTTGAATATGTTAAAATATTTGAACATTAATAATATGAATCCAAAGTCTCATCATAATTAAAACTAGCTTACTTCATAGATGTTACTCATTAAAAGTGTTTAGTGGGGATATTTTATCATATGATCACATAGAGATGTGTCAGGAATTAATTATAGATGTAATGAATTGATCAAACCATTATCATAACACATGATAGATTAGTTGTAATGTTTTTAAAAGTTTCATGTTATTATAATAAATTAAATTTCCATTTATCATTCATTCATGTGTGTTTAAATTTACTTTACATGAATAGTCGGATGATAAAATCCCCTCAAATTGAAAACTTTGAGTTGTCCCTAATCTATCATCATCATAGAGTATTATGGGTTGTGATGATATGTTAAGATTATCTTTAATAGATTATTTTACTCATTATAAAGGATTGTATATGAGATAGAAATAATAGATTCAAGGTGTAATAAGTAGTAACTTATTACTTAGATTGGCTCGTTAATGTTTATCTCATAGAATTTCATATAATCATTGATAAACATAGGGGTGTATTATTAGTATTAATAATTCTTATCTATGTTTAGAGGAATACCTACCTTGAGAACCATCATACTTTGATACCCAATTTACGCAATTTAAAACTTGACCTTATAAAATCAATGGGTGGTTCGACATATTTTTTATCATGTCACCAGTTGGTGTGCGGTCTAAAGGGGATTTTTTCACTTATATAAATAGTAAATAAATCTATCCCTTGATTAAATTTGATTGAGGAAATTCATTTTAATTATTATTTGAGTCACATGTGATATGTTTACCTATTTTTATGAGGTGAATGTGATGTGATCATTTGTAAGATGAATGGAATGTGATGTATTAATCAACTTAGTAAATTTATTCCTAAGAATCAATAAAAGATGAGATAAACTATACTAGATTGACATGTTCCTCACCTAGTAGTCACATGATGTCATGTAAAAAGGTATTATATAAGTATATATACAATTTATATGATACATCTTGTGGTGTAAATGTTCATATAGAGATATGAATATGTTTGATGGAGATTTCACCAGACCCCTTAATAGATTGAGTAACAATGATGCTTTTCTAGAGGATTCTCTTTGGTCACATCTACAAAATAGTGACTTCATATTAGTTGTCAATTCTACTAAGTCCTGCAAGGTCACATGGTTAGGGCCCTTGAATAAATATAATGTTTTGGAAAAAAGAGTTTGTTATAAAATGAAGGGAACTTGATGAAGCCATATCCAAAAGACTTTGGATAGATTCAAAAACAGTTGTGAAGTTTGGAAAAACTTCTCAATGATATTTTAGTACAGGTGGGAGATTGTTGAATATGCACTAAAATCCCATTAATTAGGTGCATATATTTTCCTACACAATTTTACGAATTATAATCCATTATGAATGGATAAAATGGATTGTATATTCAATTTAATAGAATTTAATGAATAAATGAAAATGGGAATAAATGTATGTGGATATGTTGAATATAGTTGATGTGTTTCATTAAATAAAACATGTCAATAATGGATATATAAGGGATATAATCCCTCCTGTTGGAAATATAGAATTTAGAAGAAATCTAGATAATACTCTCTTATGTTCTTGATCATTGTTTGTATCATGGATAAGGCATTGTCACACCTTCGGTGATTAATATTTCTCTCAATACGATTGAAGATACAAGTCCAGTATAATATTTTAGAGGAAAAAGTCTTTGTTTGTTGCTTTGGTGATCTTCATCAAACACACTCTCTCAATTATTTAATATTGATGCTACTACATCATATATATATATATATATATAAGTACTTATATTTTTTTTTCTAAATTTATATTACAAATTGATTTGGTCATGGAAAGACCATATATATGGGTTTTATTTAGGATTCCATGTTCATGTGATGGACCTAAAAAACTCAAAACTATGCGCAGAAAGTTGCAACTGATCACCCATTAATTGGGGAGTCGAAATCTATATACTATAGACACGTTATATGACCATCTTCATACAATTATGGAGGATTACATGGATGTTTTTCCCTTGGAGGTTTCACCAATTCCCCCTTATTGAGAGGTCAACTTTTTCCTCAATTTATGCCCCAATACCACTATGATATCTTCCACAACATATCAAATATCATCAACTATGATAAAGGAGTTAAAGGTATAGTTACATGGCCTTATGAAGAAATATTTCATCAAACATAGTGTGTCCCCTTGGGCAGCACCAATGTTATTCACTGAGAAGTACAATGATAGATTAATGTGTTGTATTGACTATCACCACCAAAATTAGGTGGTAATTAGGCACATGTACCCTCTATCTAGGATCGATGACCTCTTTTACTAGTTGAGGGGAGTGAAGTGGTTCTTGAAGGTCGATCTTAGGTCTAGATACCATCGAATTTGGGTTCATAAGGAGGATATTCTAATGATTTCATTTTAATATTGCTACACCCTTTATGAGTTTCCAGTGATGTCCATCAATTTGAAAAATGCCCTAGTTATTTTCATGGCCCTTATGAACCAGAACTTTTCTCCATTGTTGGATTGGTTCATGGTTGTATTCTTTGATGACATCTTTATATATTTATCATTGGAGCATGAGAATACATAGCATCTGAGGATTTTATTAGACTTACATAGAGAGAACAAGTTATACAAAAAGATATCAAAGTGTCAGTTTTGGATTTGAGATTTCCACTTCCTAGGGAATGTCATCTTATAAGGAAGATTAGTTGTAGACCTTATGAATATTGAGATAATGCTAGATTGGGATCTTCCTCAGATCATATTTGAGGTGCTGTGTTTTCTTGAGTGGGAAGGGTAAAACCAAAGATTCATGGAAATATTATCTAGTGTAGAGACTCGAAGCTTGACGTACATGGACATTACATTACTTTTGAAGAATAATTAATACATAACAAAAACAGACACAAAAGGATCGTAATAGTTTAGTGTCTTTGGAAACTTGGAATATAAACTTATAATCATGTTGAAAGATCTTCAACAACTCTCATAACGATCTTCCTGATTTTGTTTCCTTACCTAAAACCTTTCTTTATTTCCTGGGGAAAATAAAACATAAAAAGGGTGAGCTCAAATGATCAGTAAGGGAAAACATAGAGAACATAAAACAATCCATAAACATTTGAAAACTAAAACTTGAACATGAAATTTAAACATCAAAATCTTGAGCAAAGACATAAATCATGGAAGTACATAAGTCATAGATCATAATGGAACATAAATCATGATAAAATAGCATGGGAACAAAACATGTAATTGTGGCATCTATTAAGAACATTTAATGATTTCCATAGTAGCCAAGGCATTGCTGCCAAGACCATCTTAGTGGACAAAGTCCCTTTCTGAATCGAGTTCACTCCTCGTTCGAGTCCTGTAATACTGGACCGGATTAA
Organism: Viscum album; assembly: GCA_963277665.1. NCBI lineage: Eukaryota > Viridiplantae > Streptophyta > Magnoliopsida > Santalales > Viscaceae > Viscum > Viscum album. Next base: position 1,327,304,326 of record OY728151.1, on the reverse strand, counting down.
CTTACCATTCCAGCCATGTCTATCTCATGAGATATAAATCTTTACCCAATGCATTGGAGGGAGATATAGGTCCCACCCATATCATAATGAAATCATTCTTACTTGTTCCACAACATAAACATAAATCATTCATCATAACCCAAAGAATAAAAATGGGTTTCAAAACATCATCCCATCAAAACGTAATCCATAAAAACAAATTAGATATCATTTATCATTAGAAAAGTGAAACCATGTAAATAATATAGACATTATACTTGAAACATACACATTTGAAATAATGTCATCTAATATGAAAATGGTTTTGATAAAACACTTGAAATGAATTCTTGAGGAAAATATCCTTTTTTCTTCAAAATCATTTTCTTTTCACAAAATGTCATGCGATTTTAAAAGAAAAGTATTTTGTTGAAAATAGTCATGAAATATTTTGGAGGAAGCTTCATGAAAATAAGGCTTTATAAAACCGTAAAAATCCTTTCATTCCGTATAAGTTAAAAAAACATTCTTCACGTACTTTTGTCGGAAAAGTCAAAAAGTACCTTGTAACGTAAACAAAAGAAAGATTCCGTACAAACCATGTAGTAAAAGTAAAAATGGTTAAAAAGGACATTAAACATACATAAAAACACTTTTAGAAAACATGGACATGGATGATAACAATAACCCCATTAAATACTTATGTATAAGCAATCTCGGATAAAAAATGAGATTTGAAAAATTATCCCTTACCTCAGGTCCGATATGCTTCGTACGTATCCAAACCACCTTTATAATGATTTAAATAATGTAATTGACTTATTAAAGAATCATACTAATTTTTATTATATCATATATGGTTCACTTATGAATTTATATTACCTCTTCTTTTGTAAATTCATGTTAAAGTAGCGTTTTGGGTAAAACCGTTTCATTTGTCGTTCGTTTTTTAACTTGTAATTATTCATATGATTACTTAGATCATGATTAATTACATACAGAATTTAATACATGATTTATATATAATATATATTCATAATATACATAATATATTGATAAATGGAAAGAAATACATCGTTCATGGAGACGGTAGGTCGTACGTACGCATGAACGCTGTTTTCGTTTCCTTATTGAATTGAATGGAATTAAGTAGATGAAATAAATATATATATATATATACATAAATCTAGTAGCATTATTATGTCATATATTTCATGATTACTTATTATATATACTTTATAATCATTCTTGAATGGTTAACATGGAGAGTGAATCTCATCGCGTTGTGGAGACGGTAGTCCGTACGTACGCACGGGCGATGATATCAATCCCAAGATCGTGGAATTGTATTAAAGTTTATTTATAATATTAAATAATCAATATAACTTTACAATAATCATATATATTTATTACTTTCACCATTATACCCATCCATGTAAGGTGGTGGTGGAAAATATATTACACCACGGCGTGGAGACGGTATTCCATACGTACGCACGCGCGGTGATTTCATTTTCCGTAGGATGGATAGATGGTGAAATAGGGTATTTTCATACTTATAATAACATATCAGTATATGATTGATACTGATGTTATTACTTCATAATGAAACAACTAATGAAGAAGAAGTGGAAGAAGAAATAAAGTTGAAAGAATTGGTAACGGACATTTCCTCTTCTTTGAAGCGCCTCTTTGAAACCTACTCTTAGGGAACTAAAGTTGGTCTTTGAAGAAGAAAAGGACCTCTATGATGTTTATAGGGAAGTGGGGAAGTGAAATGGTCAGGGTTTGGCCGAGATTGAAGGCTCAAATTGGTCTGAGGAGGAGAGGGAGGAGGTTCCCTTTTATAAGGGAGGAGAGGGGCACCTTTGGAAATATAAGAAATATTAGTTTATATTAAATCCCAAACCCACGTAAAAACTTCCAAAACTTCCAAAATGACTCAAATACTAATATTAGATGATATAGGCTTGTAATATCATCAAAAAATAAAATTTAGACATGTTAGGAATTTATTTTAAACATTATCAACTTGATTTATCCTTATTTAATCAATTTAATTTTATTTGTCATAATAACATTCTAAATTTTAAATTATAACAAATAATAACTTATTTGTTGTAAATTTTCCATAATTGGATACTTTATAACATTTTAGACCATATAAATATAAATTTATAATTTTTTAAATATTTGTGTGATTTTTAAACAATTTTATAATATGTTATTTTTATAAAATAATAATAGTGTCAATTTTGACACTATTCATTTATTTGAATTTAAATAAAATATATACAGAATATATGTTCAAATTAAAATCTTTAACAGACTCATAAAATGTCATATGTATCTAGAAAATTATTGTAGCACATTAAATAGTTCATATAATATTTATTTTATTATTTTTAAAACCATTTATTTGGTTTATCTCTTAATAAAATAATTACTACAACATTTTTGTATAATTATTTAATATACTTATTTGTTGCATAAAAATTAAAAATAAAATCCTATGACAAATATAAATCTATTAAATTTCACAATAATACTTTTAATCGAATTTATCATCTTAAAATCACAATATTTAAATTTTTATATTTATTAAATTGTGAAGGTGACAACTTTGGCATCATTTAAAATAAAATAATATAAGTGTCATAATCACCTTAATAAGGATCCAAATGGTCAAAAATTCGGCCAGTGGATGATTAGGGTTTATATATACACTAATAATAAGTTTTGTGCAGATTTTTGGGCCTTTTGATATGTATTACTATTTCAATAAAAACTATATTATTGATTTTTCACTAAATAAATAATTTCTTCATCATTAATGTATAAGATAATAAGGTAATTAAATAACTCTTAAAAATTACAAATAAATTACCATGACAAATAAAAAAATTTATATTTAAAATGAGTATTTATAACCTAATTTATATTCTTTATAAACTTATATTAAAAATACTTTAATTATTAAAGTTGGGTGAGACATATTTCACTTTCCTTTAAATAAAATAAACTAAAGGTCTTAATCACCTCCAAGTGGGTTCTAATGGATTCCATTTGGACCCAAATATGACTTAGGAAAAATTATAATCATACAATTGTATTAAGACAAGTATTAAGATCATTTTATAATATTATATTTACCCTTAATTACCCAATTAACCTTTTACTATGGTAAATAAAATTTACCGTTGTTACTATTCATAAAGCCCAAAAATAAAAAGTAGTCTATTAATATAATTTGGACCCACTGATTTCAAATATGGAATCCATTTTTCCAAATTATATACACATAAGTTGCAGAAATTAAATTAAAATTAATCCCATTGTCGAAAGAAAATGGGTTTTTGTTTAAAACATTGCAAATGACTGAATTTATTTACCCTATGAATTCAATGTAAAATCAAGGATAATGACATAAATTATATTAAATGGTAAAAATATATTCTATTTATACTTTAAAACCATTAAATATTATAATTTAACCACATAAGTTATTACGATGAAAAAAGTTGTTTTTAATTGAAATATAGCGTGTTTTTACTATTCATTAAAATATGAAAGTTATCAGAATAATATGAAAAATTTATCCAATGTAAAATTTTATATCCTGATTCCAAATAATAATTTTATTTTGTAAAATTGAACTTATAAACATGTCAAAAACTATATTTAAAGTGGGTGCGCCATCAAAAGGCGGCAAAACTGCATTTTTTTAAAAATACTTATTTTACCCGAAAAATTTATTTTGTTCTTATACCATGTTCTATAAAATGTGTAAGATGAATAATAATGTTATAAAATTCAAAATTTAGTTAATACTATTCATAACGGCTAGTTCATAATAATATTATAATAATATATCGTTGTTTAGTAAAACTATGTATTGCGTACAACACACGCTATCGAGGAAGGTCACAATTGCGTGTAATGGAAGCGAAGTCAGGGTTGTGTGTTGTGCAAGAATACTTTATTATTTCGTATAAAATAATCCAACCATATTTCATTTATACATTGAATGTATATATATATATACACTCAATGTTGCGTAGAATGACTATTATAAAACGAACATTAAATTGTGTGTAACACAATCTAAGAATAGTGTTGCGTATACTTCAAGCTAATACAGTGTGGAATATAGCACAAGATAATATTTTTGTAGCATAAAACACATGAAATAATATAAATTAAAAAGAATACTTATCATAAAATATCGGGTTGTTACATTCTACCCCCCTTAAAATGAATTTCGCCCTCGAAATTCGTCGGGGTTATAAATGGTTTAATACTTGAATGTTTCTTTAATAGAAACCCACATTGTAAAAATGGAATACCAAAAACTATCTTTAAAAACTAAAGTATGAAATGTAATGGTTACCCAAATTAACTAATCACAGGTTTTCCACATAGGAGAACATAGGTGAAAAAATATGGATATGGAAGAAAAATCTAACCTTCAAGTTTTGATGGAGAGTGGTAGAAGACATGGCTATGAAAAATCCAACAATCACAAAGCCATAAATTTTTGATGATCTATTGTACCATCTGATTCATCGGATATAATATCACTAGGACAACATTTTTGGTTTTCAATATAATTTCCCTAAAGTTGAAAATTTTTAATTAGAAGAAATACTTGCTTGATTTTGGTACAATATCACTGTTGTTCGTGAGTTAAACAATTTCCACTTAATGCCTTAAAGAAATGAAGTTGAATTTGTTATTCGTGATGTGTTAGCAGATCATGTGATAAAATGATGGTTCATTCCATCTGTTTCAAACAAAAGGTTAGCAAAAGTTATAAGTCCATCATATGGTTAGATTAATCATATATGGTTCCAAAAATGAACTTATACTTCATATATCATACCGCTTAATAAAATAAAACTAGATTTTTATTAACCAGGGACTTCCTTTAGGCCAGTGGTAGGCAATAAAGTCCAGTCACACTTCGGTTGTGGGTTTGATTCCCACAGCCTTGTCCGACACAATGGGTTGTCGCCCGTCCTGCAGGTTGTCCTTTTTCTAAAACTACATTATAAATAATATCAGAAAAAAATCTAGCCTTAAACAATACTAACTTATGTCCAACATAATTCATTCCAATCTTTAGGCTTATCCAAAATACATATGTCCAATCTCATAGTATAAAGAAAATGATTACTTGAAATGTCATCAACCAAGCATGTGAATACCATCTTTTATCCCCCATATATCTTGTTGGTCACATTCCAATCATCTGAATACCTTAATGATGTATTCTCTTGAAAAATGAATACCCATTGAACCTTAGTGAAAACATGAATTCTGTCAAAAGATAACTCTTTCCACATTCCAAAATCCCAAAAACTATATATACTTAAACCATGATATGAACTTCTCCTTATATCAGTCATGAGCTCATGAATACAATCAAACATTTAATTTTCTCTTTATCCCTTCATTATGCTCATATCATCTACTTTCCAAAAATATCTGAATAACCTTTCATGGTCACTGGTACCATTCATCATATACTTTCAAAACTTAAGGAAAGACAATAGTGTAACAATCCTTAGATGTATCTTTATTCCATAGTACCATGAGATTACTTATACAACATTACACTTGATAAAAATGTAATAATTCCACTACCTTCTTAAACCATTGATTGAGATTCAACAATTCTTTCATCTCACATATCATTTGTAGTCTCTTCATCATCATCAACACAAATAGTACCCATACGACCATACTGATTCTCTTCATGAGACTTTCCCTTAGGGAATTTGTTTGTGTAATGCCCATACGTTCCACATTTAAAACATTTAACAATTTTTCATGTCGTAGCAATACCATTATCCTCATCCATGGTGTTTACTGAACCTTTTCCTTTGTACTTACTGGCTTTGTGTCCTTCTTTTCCACACCCAAAGCATCTTCCAGTTCCTTTGAAACATTCTCCTTGATACCTCTTCCCACATGATTTACATTGGGAAAATTGAACTTTCTTTCCTCTATGATCATCATTAAACTCCATCTTTCTCTTATTAGCCGAGTCAGGAAACATACCAAATTTGAGTTTATTGATCATATTATGAGATTTATGATTCGGCATAATAATGATGTTTGGACTTCCAAATCCCGTTTCATTTGGTTTCTCAAGAAGAATATCATTCCATTGTCTGTCATATCCTTCATTATCATGAATCTTCCTGTTTCCATCCATTTTCTAAAACCCAAAAAGAATAGTGTGAGAGGAAAAAATCATGCTAGGGCAAAAAACATAGTAAATGGGGAGTACCTTCAATATCTAACATCTTAGGTTTAATTCTAAGATTGTTAGAGAAATTCTAGGACTATAACCTATACGTATACTTAAACTTAGGGACATCCCTAGACATACCTTAGAAATATCTCTAGGGATCTCACTAAAGTTTTCGCATCCTAGTTTCCAAAGGTTAACTAAACCTTTCCACCGATACCAACTATAGAGACCCGAAGCTTGACTTGCATGGAAATTACATTACTTTTGCGGAATACTTAATACATAACAAAAACAGACACATAAGGATTGTAATAGTGTAGTGTCTTTGGAAACTTGGAATATAAACTTCTAATCATGTTGAAAGATCTCCAACAACTCCCATAAAGATCTTCTCCTTTTTGTTTCCTTACCTAAAACCTTTCTTTATTTCCTAGGGAAAATAAAACATAAAAAGGGTGTGCTAAAATGATCAGTAAGAGAAAACATAGAGAACATAAAACAATCCATAAACATTTGAAAACAAAAACTTGAACATGAAATTTAAACATCAAAATCTTGAGAAAAGACATAAATCGTGGAAGTACATAAGGAATAGATCATAATGGATCATAAATCATGATAAAATATCATGGGAATAAAACATGTAATTGTGGAATCCATTATGCACATGTAATTATTTCCATAGTAGCCAAGGCATTGCTTCCAAGACCATCTTAGTGGACAAAGTCCCTTTCTGAATCGAGTTCACTCCTCGTTCTAGTCCTACAATACTGAACCAGATTAACTTACCATTCCAGCCATGTCTATCTCATGAGATATAAATCTTTACCCAATGAATTGGAGGGAGATATAGGTCCCACCCATCTCATAATGAAATAATTCTTACTTGTGCCACAACATAAACATAAATCATTCATCATAACCCAAAGAATAAAAATGGGTTTCATAAACATCATCCCATCATAACGTAATCCATACAAAAAAATTGGATATCATTTCATCATTAGAAAATTGAAACCATGTAAATCATAGATACATGATACTTGAAACAAACACATGTGAAATAATGTCATCTTAGATGAAAATGGTTTTGATAAAACACTTGAAATGAATTCTTGAGGAAAATATCCTTTTTTCTTCAAAATCATTTTCTTTTCACAAAATGCCATGCAATTTTAAAAGAAAAGGATTTTTTTGAAAATAGTCATGAAATATTTTTGAGTAAGATTCATGAAAATAAGGCTTTGTAAAACCATAAAAATCCTTTCATGCCGTATACGTTAAAAAAACATTCTTCGCGTACTTTTGTCGGAAAAGTCAAAAAGTACCTTATAACGTAAACAAAAGAAAGATTCCATACAAACCATGTAGTAAAAGTCGAAATGGCTAAAAAGGAAATTAAACAGAAATAAAAAAACTTTTATAAAACATGGACATGGATGATAACAATAACCCCAGTAAATACTTACGTATAAGCAATCTCAGATAAAAATTGAGATTTTCAAAATTATCCCTTAGCTTAGGTCTGATATGCTTCGTACGTATCCAAACCTCCTGTATAATGATTTAAATAATGTCATTGACTTATTAAATAATCATATTCATTTTTATTATATCATATATGGTTCACTTATGACTTTATATTACCCGTTCTTTTGTAAATTCATGTTAAAGTAGCGTTTTGGGTAACATAGTTTCATTTGTCGTTCGTGTTTTAACTTTTAATTATTCATATGATTACTTAGATCATGATTACTTACATCCAGAATGTAATACGTGATTTATATATAATATATATTCAGAATATATATAATATATCGATAAATGGAAAGAAATACACCGTTCATGGAGACGGTAGGCCGTACGTACGCATGAATGCTGTTTTCGTTTCCTTATTGAATTGAATGGAATTAAGTAGATGACATAAATAAATATATATATATATACACATAAATCCAGTAGAATTATTATGTCATATATTTCATTATTACTTATTATATATACTTTATAATCATTCTTGAATGGTTAACATGGAGAGCGAATCTCATCTCGTCGTGGAGACGGTAGTCCGTACGTACGCACGAGCGATGATATCATTCCAAAGATCGTGGAATTGTATTAAAGTGTATGTATAATATTACATAATAAATATCACTTTACAATAATCATATATATTCATTACTTTCACCATTATACCCATCCATGTAAGGTGGTGGTGGAAAATAGATTACACCATAGCGTGGAGACGGTATTCCGTACGTACGCACGCACGGTGATTTCGTTTTCCGTAGGATGGATAGATGGTGAAATAGGGTTGTTTAATACTTATAATAACATATCAGTATATGAGTGATACTGATGTTATTACTTCATAGTGAAACAACTAAAGAGGAATACGTGGAAGAATAAATAAAGTTGAAAGAATCGGTAACAGACATTACCTCTTCTTTGAAGCGCCTCTTTGAAACCTACTCTTAGGGCACTAAAATTGGTCTTTGAAGAATACCAGGACCTCTAGGATGTTTCTAGGGAAGTGGGGAAGTGAAATGGACAGGGTTTGGCCGATCTTGAAGGCTCAAATTGGTCTGTGGAGGAGAGGGAGGAGGTTCCCTTTTATAAGGGAGAAGAGGGGCACCTTTGGAGTATAAGAAATATTAGTTTATATTAAATCCCAACCCCACTTAAAAACTTCCAAAATGACTCATATCCAAAGATTAGATGATATAGTCTTGTAATATCATCAACCAATAAATTTTAGACATGTTAGGAATTTATTTTAATCATTATCCACTTGATTTATTCTTACATAATCAATTTAATTTTATTTGTCGTAATACAATTATAAATTTTAAATTATAACAAATAATTACTTATTTGTTGTAAATTGTCTGTAATTGGATAATTTATAACATTTTAGACCATATAAATTTAAATTAATAATTTTTAAAATATTTTTGTGATTTTTAAACAATTTTATAATATGTTATTTTTATAAAATAATAATAGTTTAAATTTTGACACTATTCATTTATTTGAATTTAAATAAAATATATACCGAAGATATGTTCAAAATAAAAAGCTTTAATAGATTCATCAAAGGTCATATGTATCTATAAAATTAGTGGAGAACATTAAATAGTTCATATAATATTTATTTTATTATTTTTAAAACCATTTATTTGGTTTATCTCTTAATAAAATAATTACTACAACATTTTTGTATAATTATTTAATATACTTATTTGTTACATAAAAATTAAAAATAAAATCCTATAATTAAGATAAATCTATTAAATTTCACAATAATACTTTTACTCGAATTTATAATCTTAAAATCACAATAGTTAAATTGTTATATTTATTAAATTATGAAGGTGACAACTTTGACATCATTTAAAATAAAATAATATAAGTGTTATAATCGCCTTAATAAGAATCCAAATGGTCAAAAATTCGGCCAGTGGATGATTAGGGTTTATATATACACTAATAATAAGTTTTTTGCAGATTTTTGGTCCTTTTGATATGTATTACTATTTCAATAAAAACTATATTATTGATTTTTCACTAAATAAACAATTTATGCATCATTAATGTATAAGATAATAAGGTAATTAAATAACTCTTAAAAATTAAAAATAAATTACCATGACAAATAAAAACATTTTATCTTTCAAATGAGTATTTATAACAGAATTTATATTCTGTATAAACTTATATTAAAAATACTTTAATTATTAAAGTTGAGTGAGACATATTTAACTTTCCCTTAAATAAAATAAACTAAAGGTCTTAATCACCTCCAAGTGGGTTCTAATGGATTCCATTTGGACCCAAATATGACTTAGGACAAATTATAATCATCCAATTGTATTAATACAAGTATTAAGATAATTTTATAATATTATATTTACCCTTAATTACCCAATTTACCTTTTACTATGGTAAATAAAATTTACTGTTGTTACTATTCATAAAGCCCAAAAATAAAAAGTAGTCTATTAATATAATTTGGACCCACTGATTACAAATATGGAATCCATTTTTCCAAATTCAAAATACAGAAGTTGTAGAAATTAAATTAAAATTAATCCCGTTGTCGAAAGAAAATGGGTTTTTGTTTAAAACATTGCAAAAGATTGAATTTACTTAACATATGAATTCAATGTAAAATCAAGGATAATGAAATAAATAATATTAAATGGTAAAAATATATTCTATTTATACTTCAAAACCATTCAATATTATAATTTAACCACATAAGTTATTACGATGAAAAAAGTTTTTAATTAAAATATAGCGTGTTTTTACTATTCATTAAAATATGAAAGTTATCAGAATAATATGAAAAATTTATCCAAGGTAAAATTTTATATCCTGGTTCCAAATAATAATTTTGTTTTTAAAATTGAACTTATAAACATGTCAAAAAATATATTTAAAGTGGGTGGTCCATCAAAAGGCGGCAAAACATCATTTTTTGAAAAATACTTATTTTACCCGAAAAATTTATTTGGTTCTTATACCATATTCTAGAAAATGTGTAAGATGAATAATAATGTTATAAAATTCAAAATTTATCTAATAATATTCATAACGGGTGGTTCATAATAATATTATAATAATATATCATTGTTTAGTAAAACCCGGTATTGCGTACAACACACGCTATCGAGGAAGGTCGTGATTGCGTGTAATGCATTCCCAGTCAGGGTTGTGAGTTGTGCAAGAATCCTTTATTATTTAATATAACAGAATCCAACCATATTTCATTTATCCATTGAATATATATATATACACTCAATGTTGCGTAGAATGACTATTATAAAACGAACTTTAAATTGTGTGTAACACAATCTAAGAATAGTGTTGCGTATACTTCAAGCTAATACAGTGTGTCATATAGCACAAGACAATCTTTTTGTAGCATAAAACACATGACATCAAATAAATTAAAAATAATACTTATCATAAAATATCAGGTTGTTACATCTAGGATTGTGGTCCCCATGGATAGCCTTACTTGAAAGGGGCAACCATTTGTTTGGTTTGAGCGATGCTAGAGAGATTTCAAGAAGTTGAAGTAGATATTGAAGAGTGTAACAACCCATCTTTTGGAGTTTATAATCAATTATTATTCACGTTTGACAGGACTAATATAAATTTATGTTTCATTTTAAAGTAAATAAATAGATCCTATAGATAAATAAATTAATATTATAAGATAAATCAGATTTCGTTATTTTTAACGAAGAGTAATTATAAATGATATACACTCACCATATTTAAAAAAAATAAAAGAAAATTTCATATAATCATATTAAAAAATCACTATGATAATGATTATTATTGTATAAATGAGTAAAATTGTCTACTATAAATTATGCCAATAAAAAATTAAAATGATCAATATTATTCATGGAAGCAATAATAGAAGTTGAATGAAATCATTTAATTCTTAGGTTGAACATCAGACCTATAGAAAGTTAAAATTACTATAAATCAAAAAACATAAGGTTTCTATTAAGATAATGGTTTTATTGAATAGTATTATATGTGAATATATATATATATATATATTCATTGATAAATATGATGTTATATGATACCATCATAGGCAATTTTCTTAATAAAGTCATTATAGAATAGTTTATTATACATATTTTAACAATTAACAAATATGTATAAAATTAAAAGATATGTTATATATTGGTCAATTTATGTTTGAAATGTTTGAATAAATAATTATCATTCATTTAATACTTAATAAATAATGTCAAGAAGAAATACAATCTCTAATAAAAAATATTTTTATTCGAAATATATTAATTTTGTATATATTCTTATTTAATATGTCACAACTAAAGTATCAATTTAATGAAATGTTTTGTTTTTATATATAAAAATATAAATAATAATTCATACATTTATTATGAATTTGTTAGAAATATGTTTTAAATCATTTAATATTTTAAAAAGTATTTTTCTAAAAATCATTTTTTATGAATTGTGAATTTTTATTTTAAAAAACTAATTTGATCGTCGTCTAAGGATTATTTTATTAAAATTTTATTTTTATAATTATAAACAAATAATATATAACTAATTTAATAATTAATAATTTATATGAAATATGACTAAGAACACTTAACATATACAAAGTCAATTTCCTATAAAAACAGTTTATATATATATATATATATTCATTTGAAAGTTAAATTTCTCATATATATAAATTTAATTAGATAAAATGGGATTCATTTTTGGAATCATAATGTCAAAATTTGGTTAGAGTGAAGCTTTTAATGTTTTTATAAATAGTATCTTACAGAGGTGAATAATAAAATATGGTATAAGTATCAGATTTTTTAATATCATATATGAAATAATTTTTTATCTTTATAGAAGTTATATGAATATTTTATTGTCCCATTTAATATTAAATCAGAATCATATTACTATTAAATCATGTGTTTAGTCACTATTTGAGGATATAATATTTTTATTATAATATTTTATTATAATATTTTATTCTAAAACACTCTCATCCCATTATAAATACCACCCTTCCCTTCCCCCCACTTCTCCTTACACTTTAGGATTATTAGTTTTTATAAAATCTCCCAAAACCATATATAACTCTATTATATGTTTCCTATAAGTTTCAATCTCTCCAAAAGGCTAATATTAGTAGGTTTAATGTGTAGTCTAAAAGAGCAATTTCAAACTGATAATGCTATTTATTTCTCACACCTTCCAATTTATTTTACTTATTCCTTCAACATACACTACCTAATTATCATAAAAATGATTTTGTTTCATATAATTAAGAATATAATTAAACCCTAATATGAATTACAACATCATATAATTCATAAAATCCATTTTCATAGTTGTTTATAACACTTATCCCATCATGGAGGATTTTAACCACCTATATGGATGATGTTATAAAATATATATTACCACCTAGCATGGATGATTTGAAAATTTAATTAAATGAAAAAATATAGTATTTATGACATTATTAACGTTCTAGATATTTAAATTGAGCATTGTTTCAATGATATTAACAAAAAATTATCATAATAATTTTAACCATCTAAAATGAGTGTACCACGACTCTTCTCAAAATTTGAAACAATTTTGGACCATCTATTATGTTGTATAACTTTTTTTCTAATGGAATGATAAAGAATCTATACCTATAAAATTATATATATTAGGGATATTTGATAAATTTGATCATGACCAGTATACCGAAGTAGTTTTGGAGAGGTTGACTGAACCACAAGTGACCAATCTGAGCAACAAATATTTAATAAATGAATAAAATATGATAATAAATAGACTTTAAAAAATAAAATATACATAAAAATGTTCTTAATCAATTATTTAATAAATTAAATTTGATTATTCATGAGGTTAGACACACATACCAAGTGATTTGGGACCCGACATAAGGTAAATCCCAAACCACTATCTTTTTCTTTTATGTTACACTTTCTCTATCTACTTCTATTTATCTCTCAATTATTCACATGCACTTATTCTATATTATTTATATAAGTTCCTTACGTATACAACTTGTTTATTTTCACTTTATTTGTTAGGGATATTCAAGTTTTTCAATTTCCTCTCACAATCCCTTCTTTAAATTAAATCAAATTAAATGGAACCTTTCTATTCCATAATCTTTTTCATGTATCACCCATTTAAATTATTTTATCTATCATTTTTTCCAAAAATAATTACCATTTAATGGAAAGATATTCTGGTTTTTCTGTATTAAGAAAAACACTATGCAGGTACCTTCTTTAATGGTTGTTAACTCATTTCTTAAAACATATTTTAAGAGGTGCATTTCTATACCTACTTATACACTTATTTATTATGAATGTTTATTCACTTGAAATCTATATTCATGACCTATATTTATTTATTCAATTATGAACATCCAAAAATCATTAATCCCTTATTTACTTGGGGATATTTATGATAAACCATTTGTTTATGCTTTGAGAAAATATTATGTAACATATTTCCTCCTCATGGGTTTTCTCATGCTTATTCTTTATATATGATGTGATGGGTGTGCCTAGAATTATACATCCACTCAATAAATTGGATAATTCTTTCATTTCATGAGATACCATGTGTGGTACACTGACAGTAAGCCTAACACACTATGTTATATTGTCTTAGAAGTGTGCCTTGACTTATGTTTATGATGTCATGTTTTATGTTATTTGTACATTAATATGATTACATGATCTTATTATATCATCTTAGTTATTCCATGATTCCATGTGATTATATATGATTATCCTCTATTATGACATTTTCGTATTCTTCTTGACTCATATGTTATAATTTATTATCATGTTTGTTCCCTCACTATGCTTTATAAGCTCACCCTTTTCCATTATGTATGTCCCAGGGTATCTTATGTAGTAATAAAAGTTTAATTGAATTTAGAAGAACATTATAGTGATTAAAATAAATATGATATAGTTTACTTTTAAATTGACTTATTATGTATTTAATCTCCTAAAGGCACTATGACTCTAGATTTTTGGGATGAGATTTATGGATTTTTATGTAAAAAATCATGTACTAATTTTTATATGAGACCCAGGTCTCTATAAAAAGTGCTTATGTCATGATGTTTTCATAGGAGGGATTCAATTTTGGGGTGTTCTATGATGACTATGGAGTTTCTCTTAGTTGTGTGCTAATTTAGAGGAAGATCATGGTTTCTTATGGGTCTGAATAATTGAGACCTCACGATCGAGACCACTGACCCATGATCAAGAGTTGGAAGTGTTAGTGTTCTCCTTGATGACTTGGAGGAAATAACTTTTTATCAAGTTGTTCATGATTTATGTGGACCATAAGAGTATCAGGTTCATCTTTTCTCTGAGGGATCTTATCCTGAGGAAGAGACATTGGTTGGGGTTCTTGCAAGACTATGACTTTGGGATTTTCTATAATCTTTAAAATGGAAACATGGTTGTTAATGCACTTAGAAGGAAGTATCATTCTTAGTTATTGAGGGAGTCTTTTATGGAATTCACCATATTGTATTTTCAATTATTTGATGAGTGATAGGTGGTTTATCTTTGATCGATGGTGGTGGAACCTCAAATTATTTATAAAGTTAAGGAGTCCTAGTTGGGAGACATCAATTTTGATGGTTGGAATGATCAGATATCCTCAAGCAATGCAACAGATGTATATTCCAATGGTGGGGAGCATGTCATACTATTCTATATGTGGATACTAGTTCCAGTCCTACTATATGAAGAGGTGGTGATGGAGTTTCATACTTCACACTAAGTGGTACATCCTGGATTGGTGAAGATATACCAAGACCTTAGGAATTATTATTGGTGGGTAGGTATGAAACAAATCATTTATATGATTATGTCACTATGACACACCTATTAGTAAATGAAGGTGGAGAATCTGTTCTCAGACAGTTTGACCCAACCTATTGAGGTTCCATTGTGGAAGTGAGATGGAATATCGATGGATTTTGTATTGGAGCTCCCATGGTCAGTGAGTGGTCACAATGCTATCTGGGTGATCATCGAATGACTAACCAAGTTATCTCACTTCCTTGTTATTCAATAGAAATGTTCTATAGAGATCTTAGAATGCTTGTACATAGAAGATATCATTTGGATTCATGGGATAACATGGATTATTGCTTCCAACCAAGATTCTCAGTTTATGTCTTGGTTATTGAGAGGTTTATAGGAGGAATTTGGGAATTGTTTACGATTGATTATAGTATTCCACCCTTAGAATGATGACCAGACTGAGTGGACCATTCGTGTTATCAATGATATGTTGAAGGATTGTGTGTTGGATTTCGACTGTAGTTGGGAAAATCACTTGCCTCTAGTGCAATTTTCATACAGAAACTACAACCACTCTACCATCAACATGGAACCTTTTGAGGACCTGTATAGGAGACCCTATAGTTCAAACCTATGATGGATGGATATAAGTGATTCATCATTTATAGGGTATAGGATAGTGATAGTGATGATAGAGAAGTTGAAAGTGAACTTGGAGTATATTAGAGACACTCATGGTCTCCAAAAGGTCTATTGGACCAATTAATTAGGCCTTTGGAGTTTAAGGAATGAGACCACGTGTTCCTAAAGATCTTGATACAATGCAGTTTACCAAGGTTTGGTCTAAGAGACAAGTTGAATCGAGGTTTATTAATTCATTCTAGATCCTGTATAGGGTGGGTGAGCTTGGTTACTTTCTGGAGTTTCTCTCACAGTTGGATCGGGTACACAACGTCTTCTACATGTCACAGTAGAGAAGATATGTTCATGAATCATCACGTCTCATTTATTGGGATGATCTAGACATCGAGAAGATTTCCACCTTCTTGGAGTACTTAATGACTATCGAGGATAGGCGTGAGAAGACTCTATGTGGGTGAGACCAAATGGCTTGAAGGCCTTTATTTATTTATTTTTGATAACCCCCCTTCAAGGGAAGAGGGGGAACCCTTACAAGGCCCGTAGTCTTAGAGATTACAGGAATTTTAGGTCTTAGAGGAAATATCCAGACTATAACTACATGTAACTGCTCCTCCCCATCATTTGTATTGTGATATCAGATCTTTACATGCACATGGTTGTTCAGCTAGGCTTCCTGTGCATGCACATGCTGGTCTAGATGGAAACGTCGTACCCTCTCTTTCTTCCACATCTGTTAGCTTCTGCTTTGGTGAATATTCCTACTTTAAATCCTCATCTATAGACTACTCCTTGTAGAGTCTTCCTGGTCCATTAAGTACAAATATAGGTGGCCTAAAAGCTTTAAGGTGGCCCAAAGGCCTTGAGGTGGCCCGAAAGCCTTACTATCCCGAAGGCCTTGGGTGGTCTGAAGGCCTTGAAGGACCTGGGGACCAAACCGGTGGCCCAAAAGCCCAAACATATGAATAGTTCCGGCTGCTACAATAATGAATAGTACCTGCTATAGTACTATTATAGTAACCTGGAAATACGTCTCCACCCAGTTTTGAACTTAGGTCACTACGGCACATTCTTTGGTAACATGGGAACCTTCAAAAAATCTCATGGGAGTGTGAGTACCAAATGTGGGAACAATATCGTCACTATTTTTTGTAGGCTATGCTATTTAAAATTGAAATCCTTGAATTTGGGTGGGACTTAGCGACCTCAGTTTTTGTGTATAAAAATTTATAATATTTTAAATAAACATTTGGAGATGGATTTCTAGTCGGTTTCTTCGATTTTTGTGCCGCAAGGCTTCAAAAATTATATATTTAAAAATACCATACATTATTTTTAGTCCAAACTTGTTCTTGTGTGTAAATTTCATTTTCCCCAAATCATATCCTTGGATGGTAAATTTGTGACCATGGTAGTCTTCGGAATGGGGGTTTACCCTATGGGTGTTATAATTTCATTTAGATTAGGGTCCTCGGGATCAGACAATAAAATGTGGAATTAATTGATTAACTTAATTGAATTAATTGATTAAGGAAGCCCTATATTCCCTTAATTACCTCCAACTCTCTAATCTAGGGGGGCCACCATTAACTGTAGTATTAGAGAGAGCGGTTGAGAGGGAACTAGAGATTCAACGAACATTATCTTTGAGGAATTATCAGTAACATCTAACACAAATGTTTTCATCACAAAAGAATGATCCAAATGTGTAGAGATTGTTACTTCCATCTTGCTCCATTCATTGTGATTTTGAGCATGAAATATTTATTTTGTAATTTTTTCCAACCGTATGGCCCAACAAACTTATTTGTTTTTATTTTAACATGAAATTATTGGATCTATGTTTTTATCTATGTTATTTCCCTTTGGTATCTTGTATAGGGTGTAAAATTGTGTTGGGAATTGGTCCCTTGTATTCCCTTTGTCCCCACCACCATCGTTCTTTTCATTTTCGCCACCAACCATCACTAAGGATGGTAGTTTGATGAATGGGATCCAGATTGATGAGGCACCTAGTTCTTAAGGTTTCCCCAATACTTGCTTTATTTACACAAGATAATCCATGGGAACCCAAGATTTGGTATGAAACTACCCAGTTTAACGATAGAGGTCTTGACAAGTATTTTATTTTGAATAAATTTAACACATAGTATTTTTAAAGAGGATTTAATATCTCTATCATATCTCAAGTTATTATATTTACATGTAAGTTCTAGGCTATAGTCCTAATGAGTTTTTCACTCAAAATAATAGGTAGAATAAATGTAGAACAATTATAAGGATAAATTTTATTTCCAAAAGAAGAAGAATTTATATATAGTAGATGGGAGGAGGAGAATTTGAAGAAATGCATAGGATAAGTCCACTCTCCCGTGTGTACAAGTCCGGACCACCAGCTGTCTTTCCCAGCTCCCAAGATATGAATATGGAAAGTGAATTTTTATCACACCTCCCATGTGAAACCCACTTATTTAATACCCCACCTTCCCAACCAACCAACTCTACCAGCTACTATTATAAAAAAAACCCCATCAATAGAAAAAGAAAAAAATTCCCCTCCCCAAAACCAATTCCCCCGCCACCATCATCACAACACCTTTTGAGGCCTAGTATAAGAGACCTTGTAGGTTATACCTATGCTAGATTGATACAAGAGACTCATCATTGATTAGGAAATAATTAGTGAGAGTGATGATAGATAAGGCATAAGTGATATTGGAATATATGAGGATCACTCAGAGTCTCAATAAGTTCTACACAAATCGATGACTATGGCCTTTAGAGTTCAAGGAAGGAGTAGTGTTTTCCTGAAGATCACTCTACAATTTAGTTTATAGAGGTTTAGTCTAAGAGGAAAGCTAACATGACATTCATTAGTCCCTTCCATATATTTCATAGGGTGGGTGAGGTTGCTTACTCTATGTCATTTCCCTTATAGTTGGATTAGGTGTTTAATATTTTTCACATATTACAACTAAGGAGATATGTTCACAACCCATCGCACGTCATTGACTAGAGTGAGCCTAACATCACGAAAAGTCACACCTTCTCAGAGTACTTAGTAGAGATTGAAGACAGAATGATGGTAATCTATGTGGATTATCTATTTCATTAGTGAACATTATTTGGTAGAATGATATCCTTCAGAAAATCTAATCGGAGTGTTAGAAGCAAATGTGGGCACATTACCACCATTTGTGTAGGTTGTTCTTTTCGATATGGAAATCCTTGAATTTGGGATGGATGTAGTGACACTGGTTTTTGTGTTTAATCCTTTATTTTTTTTAAATAATATTTTTGAGATGGATTGCTGGATAGGGTCTTTGATTTTAGTATCACGAGGCTTCGAGAATTATATATTAAAAAATAACATACATTATTTTTAGTCCACACATGTGATTGTGTGTAAATATTATTTTACACTAATTAGAGCCTTAGATGAGAAATCTAAGACCTCTATAGTGTTTAGAATAGGGGTTTTACCCTATGGGTTTTATAATCTCATTCACACTGAGGTCCTCAGGATAGGACCCTCAGAGGTAGAATTAATTGATTAAATTAGTTTATTTAATTGATTCATTAATTGAGATTGTATCCACCAGGAAACCATAGATTCCCTTAACTATCTCTACCTATCTAATCTGGTTTAGGTGTCTTCATCATAAACTAATGATCCAAATGTGAGACAGAGATTATAATTTTAATCTTTATCTATTATTTTTGATTTTGAGCATCGATTTTGGAATTTTTTTCCAACCACATGCTCCTGCAAACTTATTTGTTTCTATTTTAAAATGAAATTCTTGGATCTACATTGTTTATCTATGTCCTTTCCCTTTGGTATCTTTTTTTAGGGTGGACGATTGTGTCAGGAAATGTTCCCTTGTATTCCCTGTGTTCCCTCCCCCCTCGTTATTCACATTTCCACTATAAAGCCTTATTGTGAATGATAGTTAGATTAATGGGATTCAGATCAATGATAAATTAGGATCCGGGTCTTGCAAAGGATGGATTCAGACTCATCAAGGGGGACCGGGGTGTGAAGAATCATTGACAGACCATAATGAAAAAATATATATTGACCGTTGAACATTTAATATAAAAAATATAAATAACATGTTGTAAAACAAAAAAAAAACTAAAATTAAAATATAGAAAATTTTTTAGGAGAAATAATTTTTTTGTGATACCAAATACTAGAGAGGAATATCAAATGAAATTTATGGGAATAAAATAATGTTTATAATTTAAGTATAACATTATTTAATCATCTGGTAAATATGATTTATTAAATATTATAAAAATGATCACTAATTATATCTAAAAATTGAATCACTTTCCATAACAAATAGAATAATTTTTAAAATTTAATTATCATTTCACTCTAAATTAATATCTTATGTAAAATAATTTTTTTGGTGTACTTTTATCAATCCACATTTATATTCCTAATAAAACAAGCTTTCAAAAAAAGACATGTAAAATAAATTTAAACATAAAGAATCAAGTTTCCCAAGAAAGAGAAACTTCCCCATGAATATTATACAGATATCAGTGAAAATTATGACTAGATATTTAACTTATAAAATGTTATTTTTCTAAATATCATTCCACTATAAGAAAATAGAAAATGTTTTTTAGTATTAAGATTGTGAATAACGTTACTAATGATATAGAGATATTTAGGAAATAAAAACGAAAGGAAAAAAAATAGAACAACACAATAGAATTAGTTTATCAATTAATGTCAAATTTAATTTTTTTTCATTTTGAATGTACAATAAAGAATAAAAAAATAATCGCTAAATTCAATTTTTTACATTTTTATTACAATTTCATATAAAATTGTGAACAAAATATATTTTTGTATTCTTTATTGATTTTTAGTAGAATATATTATGTTTTCTATATAAAATTAATTAAAAAGATATGTTTTATATCACTTAATTATAATATTTATATAAAATATATAAGAAAATATTTTGTCTATATTTTTAATACTCTGATGTTTTGAATTTATTGATTTTAAATAAAAGTAATAGATTTCCTTATATTTTAATTTTAATGATTTTAGAAATATTTTTTTAAAAAATATGTCGTTATGATTTAAATTTTGATTTTACTTGGAATGAATAATATTTTATAATTTTAAAAATGAGATGGAATCTAAAGTTTTTTATAACCATTATAGAATTTTAAATTTCATTTCAATAAATTTACTTTCCTTATAAGATAATTATTTTTTTAACCTTTTTATGCAAGTTTTTTATAATTTATGAGATTTTTTAATTGTCCTTTAAAAATCCAAAATTCACCAATGTTGTGATATTTATAATTCGATGGAATCAAATTTTTTCTAAATTTGGTTTTATAAAATGTATATTTATTTTTTATTAAAAAAATGGGATTGATGATCTTATTTTCCTCATGTGTGCAAGAAACTCATGTTTAGAAACTCCAAACATGGAAACTCTAACGGTCGGGTTACCTCTCCCAATGTTTACTTAAGACTATATAGTCGGAACCCTATTTCTCATCTTCTTATGAATTTTTGGTTCTTCTACATTTTTCTACTTCAATTATCATTGTTCTCTCCCACACAATATTCTTTGAGATTTTTGCTTCTTCTAGTGGGTGTTATTGCTCTCAACTTCTAGGCCTCACCTGTGTGTGTTTTTTGTAATGGTGTTATCTGTCTGCCAGGAGTCCTACCACCTGAGAAGCCTATCCCTAGCCATCGACACCTCGCTCCATCATATCCTTGCCTGAGAGCCAATATGTGGGGCCCGCATCATGGCCGCCACACCGAGGAGCCCCCCGCCGCATCGTGGCCTTCACCGAGATCCTCCCAGAGGAAGCCCTGCATTATCACCACCATCATCATTCGAGACCACCCAACAACATCAATGATCGTCATCTCCCCTGACCAACCACCTCTATGTGGACCGCCGACACTGATGTCCACCTCTCAAGAGTCTCTTCCTCCTTAGGAAAACCACCGCCATTATGGACCGCCGACACCGTTCCTCCATCCCGTCAAGATAACTCCCTAAATTCACTGTGGGAAATAAATCCCTCCACCCCAATTATTAGGGTCCCACCATGATTTGATCCTAGGCCTCATGCAGTATTACGGGGTTCCTTTTCTACTAGACTGGATGGATTTGATCCTAGGCCTCATCCTAGGCCTCATGCAGTATTACGGGGTGCCTCTTCCCATTTTCCTCCTCTATATTCAAAAACTGTCAATGATTTAAATTTTACTTTTCTTCGCAAACCATCTTTTTAAGAACCTCTCTATACTTGACAAAAGGAGATCTGATTAGATTTCACCATTACTCTATTGAAGAAATAGATAAAGCTTCCAGTGTTCAACCATCTCCTGGAGGATATCGTGGTTGAGGGTTTTGAGGTTTTCAATTTGAGAAGGAGGAACATCGATGAGTTCAAGATTATAATATGGTTTGTTGATCGATGTACAATTATGATGCTTCATCATTGGAGAAGAGTGTGTGGGAGTGAACAATAATAATTGAAGTCAACAAGCGTACAAGAATACACATAAACAAATGAGAAGAAAGGCATTGCAGTTTCTCTGTATAGTCTAGATTAGTCCGAGCTGAGCCATCGTGGGAAGCTACCAGCCCATTAGAGTTTTCATGTTCGATGTTTAAAAACATGATTTTCTTGTGCACACATTAACGGTAACGTGATAATGTATTCAAAAAAAAATTAATAAATAATAAATATATTTGCATATAATATCATATTTAATAAATATTTTTGTTCGATCCAATGAATAAATACCAATACATTTACAAAAATATTATTTTTGATGAATAATTAAAAAAATCTTGAAAATTTATAAAAAAACATGAATAAAAATCTTTAAAAACAAATAAATTATATACAATGTAAAATTAGGTAGAAATAAATTTAAAATTGGATAATAGTAATAAAAACATTATAAACATTCTAATTTTCAAAATATATAAAATATGATTCATTCCAAGTAAAATAAGATTTCATGTCAAAAGAATATATTTCTTAAAATTTTATTTCTAAAATCATTAAAATTAAAATATAAAGAAATAAAATACTTTTTTTAGAATCAATGAATTTAAAACATTACAAAATTAAAAAAACAAAATAAACATGCTCTTATTAATTTTTTTATAAATATTGTAATAAAAATATATCATTTTTATAGTATTATCTATCAAAATTTCAACAAATAATGAAAAATATATGTTTTTCATTTTTCCAGATTTTTTAAAAGAAGATAATTTTCCACTCAACATCTATTTATGTATATTTTTAATTTTTTTTTGTTTTTATAAATATAAAAAATAAAAAATAAAATTATAATTGAGGATAATTTTTAATAATTTTTTATAATAATTTAATTAATAATAATTAATTTTTAATAACATAATTAGTAATGTAACTGTTAATTAATAATAACAACGTAATTTATAGTGTAGTTAGTAATATAATTAAAATAAAGAGTAATAAAATTATTAAGGTAATTAATAATATAGTTAAAAATAATAATTATTAATAATAATATAATTGATAATCATTAATAGTAATTATTAATAATAATGTAATTGATAATGAAATTATTAATAATCCAATTTCGGTGTTCCTATCGTGAAGATAGCACGCAAGCTATCGGTGCACCACCAGTTCTTAGAGGATTTGTCAGTTGAGGGTTTTGAGGTTTTGAAGTTTGGAATCAATATCATTGATGAGTTTAGGGTTAAAATTTTTCTTTTCGATGGTTGTACTATCTCATTGATTGGCCATTGAAGAAGAGTGGGTGGGAGTGAACAATGGGAATCGAAGTCGACAAATGTAGAAGAAGAAAAAAAATGCCTAAGAAGATGAGAAATAAGGTTTTAACAATATAGTCTCAAGTAAACCCAGGGTGAGACAACCCTCCCATTAGAGTTTCCATGTTTGGAGTTTCTAAACCCAAGTTTCTCACACACAGGAGGACAATGTGATCATCAATCCTGTTTTTTTAATAAAAAATAAATCCATTTTTCATAAAATCAAATTTAGAAAACATTCGTGTCTATTGAATTATAAATATCATGACATTAGCAAATTTCATCCTTTTGGCGATCAATTAAAAAATCTCATAAATTACAAAAAGCATGCATAAAAAGTTAAAAATCAATTATCTTATAAGGAAAGTAAATTTAGTGAAACTAATATAAAAAAAACTATAATAGTTATAAAAAACATTATAAACCATCTCATTTTAAAAGTTATAAATTATTATTCATTAGTAAAATCAAAATATAAATCATAACGATGTATATTTTAAAAAATATTATTTCTAAAATCATTAAAATTAAAATATTAGGAAATCAATTACTTTTATTTGAAATCAAGGGATTCAAAACATCATAATAATAAAAATATATTGAAAATGTTTTCTTATTGATTTCATATAAATATTAAAATAAAGTGATAGAAAATATGATGTTATTATTAATTTTATATAAAAAATATAATATAATATACTAAAATCAATAAAGAATACAAAACAAATAATTTTTTCAAATTTTTATATGAATTTGTAATAAAAACATAAAAAAAGATGAATTTATCGTTTATTTTTTTCTTTATTGTACATTCATAATACAAAAAATAAATTTTACATTAATTTAAAAACTAATTCTATTGTATTTTTCTATTTTGCTTTGTTTTTTGTTGTTATTTCTTATATATCTCCATATCATTCATAATATTATTCATAATCTTAATATTAAAAAACATTTTCTATTATTTTATGGTGGAATGATATTTAGAAAAAAAAATTAAGTTAAATAAGAAATCATAATTGCCATCGATATCAATATAATATTCAAGGGGAAGTTAGTATTTCATGGGAAAAATGATTCTTCATGTTTAAATTTATTTTACAAGTCTATTTTTTAAAGATCATTTTATTAGGCATATAAAGGTTGATTGATATAAGTAAACTTGTAAAACAAAAATTACTTAAGGTGTTAACTGAAAGTTAAATGATAATTAAGTTTTTAAAAATATTTTATTAGTTAGATAAATAGATACAATTTTTAAATATAATGTGTGATCAATTTTAAAACATTTAATAAATCATATTTTCCAGATGATTAAATAATGTTATATTTAAATTATAAATATTATTTTATTCCAATAAATTTCATGTGTTATTTCTTTATCGTATTTGGTAAAACAAAAAAATTATTTCCCCTAAAACATGTTCTATATTTTTATTTTAGTTGTGTTTTGTGATTATTTTATAACATGTTATTATTTTATATCACATGTCTAACAGTCAATTTTTTTCATTATGGTCTATCAATGATTTTTCACACCCTGATCCTCCCCGATGAGTCTAAATCCATCATTTGCAAGACCTGGATCCCAATTGCTCATCTTTATGTATCACATTCATTTAATTTTCATCCGTAACAATGGTCAGTGGGAGAAATTTGAATAATGGGAGGGTTCCCTGGTGGATACAAGATAAATTATTCAATCAATTAACTCAACTAATTTAATCAATTAATTCCACATGCGATGGTCTAATCCCAAGGACCTCGTTGTGAACGTGATTATAACACCCATAGTGTAAAACTCCTGTTCTAAACACTACAATGGTCTCAGATTTCCCATCTGATGCTCTGATTAGGGGAAAATGATATTTACGCACAATGACATGCATGGAATAACAATATTTTATTTTATTTTTTAATATATAATTTCTAAATCCCCGCCACACCATAATCAAAGAACCTGCCTAGCAATCAGTCTCAAAAATATTATTTAAAATTTTCTAAAGGATTAAACACAAAAACCAATGTCACTACAACCCTCCCAACGTAAAGGATTTCTATCCCAAAAAGCACAACCTACACAAAATGGAGACAGTATTGCGCCCACATTTGGTTCTCACACTCTAACAAGATTTCCTGAAGGATCTCATTCTACTAAAGGATGTTCACCAGTGAAATAGATCATCCACACAGAGTCTCATCATGTCAGTCTTTAATCACCACTACGTACTCTAAGAAGGTGGAATTGTTCTTGATGTTCTTCTCACTCTAGTCAATGATGTGTGATGGGTCGTGAACATATATCCTCAACTGCAATTTGTTGAAAACATTATACACTTGATCCATCTAAAAGAGAAACCTGGAGCAGTAAGCAACCTCGCCCACCCTATGTAATATATGGAATCGACTAATAATCCTCAGGTCAGCTTTCCACTTAGACTAAATCTCTATAAACCACATTGTGGAGAGATCTTCGGGAACACATGATATCCTACCTTGAACTCCAAAGGCCTCGATCATCGATTTGTGCAAAACTTATGGAGAATCTGAGTGATCCTTATATACTCAAATATCACTTACATCTTCTCCATCACCACTCTAACTAACTCTGAACATATAAATGATGAATCTTCTATATCCATCTAGTATAGGTGTGACCTACAAGGTCTTCTATACAGAGCCTCAAAAGGTTCCATGATGATGGTGGCTAGGTTATGGGCTTTAGGGAAGGGCATTGTTGTCTTTTTATGTTGATGGTTTGTTTGTGATAGCTATAGTTGGTAGATTTGGTTGGATGGGTAGGTGGGGTATTAAATTAGGGGGTGGCACATGGGAGGGGGACAGTAATTCACTTTTCCTATTTAGAACTTGGAAGCAGAGAGAAATGGATGGTGGTCACAGCTTGGGTACACAGGAGAATAGACTTATCCGGTGAGTTTCTTCATCTTATCCACCTCTCATCTATTGTATCTCCATTCTTCTTCTAGAAATAAAAGTTCTACTACTAATTGTTCTGATGTTATTCTACCAATTCTGTTAAGAGACTAACTCATGAGGCTTGCAACCGAGAACATGCATGTAAAGAGAATAACATGATATAAGATAGATATATTAAATTCTATTTAAAAATACTATATGTTAAATTTATTCAAAATAAAACACTTTTCAAGACCTCTATCATTCAACTGGGTAGTTCCATGCCAAATATTGGGTGTTGATGGATTATCTCTTGTAATGGTGAAACCTTAAGAACTAGGTGCCTAATTTTTAGTGTTTACTTTGGTTCACACAAATCTAGGAAACCCTTGGAAAGGACACCAAAGGAATATTGTTTTTTTACCTACAAGATGGATTTAATAAAGACTTTTCCCCTCATCCATCCAAAATTCATATATAATATGATTTATAAGATGGTTTTTCAAAATAACTAAGTGGTGAGTTAAACGTCAAAGAAAATGAATTATGTAGTGAAATATGGATTTTGACTCACAAATAGATATGATGGAATTTAAAAGGGGTCATAGTTTTATTGGGAGCTGACTCATTTCATAGTGAAATATGGATTTTGACTCACTAGTGGATATAATGTAATCTAAAAGGGGTTATCATTTTATTGGGAGAACATTCAATAAAAAACTTATTTAATGGATGTAAAACATGATACTCATCTAATAAAAGTTTATGTTGTATATTAATTACATCATCATCATCAAACATGACTTGGAGATTAATATTTGAAAACAAAGCTTAATGTAACCAAGTTCTCAGAGAGGTATAAAAACTTGAGAATAATTCCTATAGAAAAAAATATGTGTTAATGTAACCCCTTACCAAGAAACCTAAAGTTAAAGTTATTAAAAAATTGAATCTAGATGCATATGAGAAGAATAAATGAATTCAATTGAAGTTACAATGGAATTAAATGCAAGATGACTGAATATATTTTAGTCTCATCTTATATATTTAATATGATTGGATATGCTGATGACTTGTACAAAAGATGTTTACCCTATATTCTCAAAGTGTTGAAGATAAATGAGCATGGAATGTGATTTCTAGACTCTAGTGCCCAGCTTATAGTACCAATAGGTAAAAGTTTAAACACAAGGAAGAAAATATTAAAAGTTCTAGCAGTTATCCTTGTTCATTGAAACCTAAAGACGATGTTAAAAATGAGGTATAATGTTTCCATGGGATGGGTTGTCTAGAATACCTAAAGAAGTTTTTAAAGGATCGTATTTTGTTGACACTTATTTTGTGATTTCTCAGGTGTAGAGGGAGTCTGCAGATGTTTGGTGGTAGTCTTGAAGGAAAGGGAGGGAGTTTGGATGGTTTTTATGATGTATCAAGCCATGAATATTGGACTACAATGTATGTTTTGTCTTATGACATGGGTTTAAGGTAGTGAGAGTTAGAAGTTTCTCTATTTAGTGGATCATTATTGGTTTCATCGTGATTTTTTATGCTATGATGTGAAGGGTTTTGAGAGATCTTGTTTCATTCTTGTTTAAGGGGAATTTTGTGGGTTAATATTAAATAAATTCATCTAAGTTAATCCTACATGGGATCTGTTGTGGCATGGAGATACTTTCTATGGTGTGGTCTGGTTGTTTTTTTTTGTTTAATCATATATGGGTTCTGGTTTAATCTCATGCACAGATCGATTGTTCCCTGATTATGTGTTTCACCATGAATTCCGGGTTTTCGAGTTCCTTGGTTATGTCTCTCTAGGATTCATTGTGTCATAGTTAATAGGCTTCATCATGAGCCTTTTCTAGGGTTGATCAAGTTAAGGGAGAAGGTTTAGAATTACACTATGATTTCTGAGGGTTTCCTTATCTCATTCAGCACCAACTGACCTGTAATTTGACATATGACTACGGAACGCTGCATGGTTTATATCCTTTACCAAAGTGTACAACGAGTGATATGGAAAGCATGAACCACCTCGAACTCGCTCGATCGATGGTTCATGGTTCTATGTAATTAGTAGGATCAAGTTGCAACTCTAATCTAAGGGAGTTGGACTTGTGAACTCAAGAGTACTGGTAAGAGTTCTTTGATTAAGTAAATGGGAGCTGTTACTTATGTAAATTAGTGAGAACAATAGTAGATTCAGTCAAAGAGTTTGGTCTTCCCCAAAAAGGGATATATTGGGGTAAGGGTCCTTTAGTTTGTTGCGGGTTGTGACATCATACCCTTGGACACACCATGAACCTATATAATGTCATCTAAGAAACAATCGTTACCCATGAGGAAAGGTAGATCCACATCGGGATATTGTGTCATGCTCTTCATATTTGGGGTCATTATAGCATGATGATTCCTTGTTATGTTGTGACATGGTTTTTTACATATTTATCTATAAATTCAAGGTGAGTCTTTAATTAATTCTATTTCATCTTCTCAAACCCCAAATGATTGTGGGAGCATTTTTTATGAACCTAGGATTTCGTGATCAATCCTTAGGTCTTTTCTTTATGCAAAAACTACCTTCAATCCAAGGTATCTCTTTTCCCTATTTTCGCTCATTCGTTCTTCTCTCGTTCTTTCTTTCCAAGTCATAACACTCTTATTCATTCTTTTTTTTGGATTCTTCCTTGATGATTGACAAATGATTCATGATGGATGATATTTGTAGGGTTTGTGGGTCCAACTTACAGTTTCATGTCGATGTTCATTATCCTTTACCCCATCTTGTTTAGTGATTATTGAAGCTTCATACTAAGGTAGGGGATTTGAGACTTCTCTTATTCTAGTATGTAAGTGTGGAAATATCATGATTTAAAATCCAATGGGTGAAGATTGGGAATCAATCTATTGAATTTGATGGACTGGAGAATCATGAAATTGAAAGGGGGGTTATGTTCCACATGCAGTTATTATTATGTTCATATTATTGGTTTATGTTATTTTATAAACATCATGGTAGTTTGTTTCAGTGACTTTTCTATTTAAATATCATATCTAAATTGGTCAAGAAAATTTAATATGGTTAGATGAAAATTATATTAATCATGTTAATGACAATTGTCAATGTAATTTCTTGGAATTGTCTAACATAGTTGTTTGATCATGTTAATGGTCGTTGGATTTTTATATTTGATGGTTGTTAAACCTATCCATAATCGATTAATAACTTCAAGATTGAAATAGAAAGGGGGAAATTTCCTAAAAATTAATATTGTTGTTAGATTATGTTCGGTCCTGCATGCATTGGTCGAAGTAGTGTTGATTGTTCAATACCATTTATTGTTGCGGGTTTTTTTTAAACAAGAACAAATAAATCTTATAAATCATCAAAAGTAAGATTATAGAACATTAGAGGAAAAGAGGAAGAAAAATAAAATGAATACTATAAATCCTTCAAAGAGGAAAAATAGGGGGCAGTATAATTTCCTTATCTTTGGACAAAAGAGAATGGGAAAGACAAGACATTGGATCCCAAAATCGAAAATTTTATAAGGTATAGATCCAAAAACCTACCCAATCCCCTCCATACCATTAATATATTTGATAATAATGTGAAAATATAATTCAATGATAACATCCTTCCACCTGTGGAAGTGGAAATATCCAAGCCATACAAAATAGTCATCACCTGAGCAATGGGGGGCTCCAGTTAACCAAAACCGGCCTATGAAAATCAATCATTAGGCACCCTGAATCATTTTAGAAAACTCAAGCCCAATTTTTTTTCTTCCATGAAACCCTTAATTAATATTAATTTCAACAACACCCATAGTAGTAGTATTCCAATTGCAAGTGGGCCTCCGAACTATCACGAGGGTCTAAGGCCCAGATTCAAAGCCAATTTGCAGCTTGGTCTAGCCAATTAGAAACTTCCTTAGAAATGTGGTCAAAAACAAATTCATTATGGTGAACCCAAATAATACAAGGATAGAAACAAAATCCACATGCCTCATGAGTAAGGAGAGATGGAATCCATTCTAAAAGAATCAGTTTTGTGTCACCCATGGAATGGCTACCAAAACTCAGAAAGACCATAGTAAGAAAAGAGAGCATGGAAGGCCATTTCATCAGCATCACCACAGAAAGGAAAATAAGAATCATCAATAATGTGTCATCTATCCAATAGATTGTGAGTAGTAATAATATATTTACACACCTTATAGTATAAGAATTTAGCTTTCGGTGGAATTTTTAGTTTCCAGAGATGCTACCAAAGGGTAGAACCGAGCGAGCTAAACCCAATAGTATATCTATACCCTGAGTGAACCAAATACCACCTAAAAACCTCCATACTCCAACAAATTTTGTCCATTATAGCACTTGGGACCAATGGGATAGCCAGAATAGCTTCCCTGTCAAAAGCATTAAACCTGTTGTTGATCTTCTGGCTATCCCAACCACATAAATTAGCAGTCATCGAGTCTCTCTCAAAAAAATCCCCATGATTGGGAACTGGAAACGATGTGGGTTTCGAGCCACTAATGTCAACCAGCCACATATCATTCCATATAGATACCTTATCACTATGCACCAACCTCCGATAAATACCATGAGTTAAAATAAAAATGGAGCCCCATGCATTCCTATAAAAGTAATTTGGTTTAGTCCCCAGCTAGGATGTCAAGAAATTCGAATTTTGGAAATATTAGGACTTAACAATATTTGCACAAAGACAATTATTTTTTCATAGTAACCGCCATCCTTACTTGGATAAGAGATCATAATTGAAACATCTCAAGTTCCTAAAACTCAATTCACCATAAGATTTGGGAGCACTGGAATTTTTTCATGAAACAGAGTGCATTCTATTTCTTTCCTCAAAGAGACCCCAATAGAATTTATAAAAAGATGAATGGAGCTAAATGTTGAGAGAATTTGGAAACATACATAAAGACATTATTGTAGTTGACGCCCTAGAATCAAAAAATTTGTAATTTAGATTAAATGTATATTCAATGAATTTAATATAAATATAAATATTTGACCACATATTGATTTTTTTATGCATAACATTGATGCAATAATGTTCTAGAGTATCTGTTGCATTGATAAGGTCATATTAGTTCCTGTTTATGATGAGAACCATGAAATGCCATGATGATATTATTTATAATAGTTCTATGGTCAGGAAACGTACTATGATAGGGAACATAATATATAGACCGTCAGGAGTGAGTAACCGTAAGAAGATAAGGCTTCTTCTCATGAAGTTCACACTTACTAATCTCTAAGACTGAAGATTATGAAAATAGACCCACCGGTAGGAATTGTTCATGTTTTCGTGTCATCAAATATTTTTTTCTGTGAGCATGCGTAATGGTCCTCGTACTTTAATATTATTATCAATTCATGTCATGACTCACACACTTAGATTTACCGACAAAAATTGTGATTTCATACGTTCATGAGAAGTAGGGAGCTTTGGGAGCATCACGAATGACATGTTATTAATAATAATTTGATAAATGATTTGTTTCTCCCATCTTTATGAAAGTTTATATCTTGACTCATTGATTGAAATATAACTGTCGCATTAAATTTCATGGTCATGGTGTAATGGTGCATATTTTAGATAGTCAAATAAAGACATATCAAGCATATAGGTTAATGAAACAGATGTACAACCTGTTAGATGAGATATTGTGACAAAAAGATTATATTTCACAATGAGCATTCATATGTGTTTGTGGATGTTGAAGTATTAAGTTCTTTCAATTGGGTGTCTTGAGTCGTTGCTGGACAGTAATCTTAGACTTTATACAATTTTTTCATATCAATGAGAAAGAATCCTAAAGGGTCACACACTAAGTGTTTCCTTTGATTTCGATTAAATTCTATTTGAATTTAATTATTGGAATAAATATTATTCTTAAGTCCGATGAATAATTTTAATATTTTTTTATTTATTTCTAATATTCACAAGGTAGTAAAGAATTGTTTATACTTTAATAAATAATTTATTTCATTACATGAATATATCATAAATATTTATTCATTGGATTGTGAATAAAATATATATTTTATTCATCGGAACTAAGAGGATATCAACCTAAGGTGATACAAAGATCGACAGGTGGAATTCTACAACTCATGCCAAGACCGTAACAATGAGTTATTTCCCCTAGTCCAAAGGTTGATTTATTTTACCCTCAATAAATCAACCATCAGATAAGATCATGATTATGTATTCTATTTATTTAATTATTTTTCCCTATGAATTATTTATTTTATGAATTCAAGACCACAGTCACATAAATAAATGAACTAATGTGAAAAGATGGAACATAAATAAATGGTTTATAGGTAATTTTTTTTATTAAAAATGGTTAATTAATTAAGTAAAATCTACTTAATATTAAAAATACATGTATAGGATAAAAACAAGATAAAATTTTCACATAATAGATTAATATTCCTCAAATATATATTAATTTAGACATGGTCATCCACATAACTAAAAATGTAATCTGTAAAATTAAGTGCTTGACCAACCCTTTTCGGGACACTTACTTATCATGGAGTTCCTATGAAGCTTATGATTGGACTTAACCATTTTACATCAATAGGAGTAACTCTTGCTAGACATGATGTAACATGGAGTCAAGTTTGGAGGAAATCCAAATTAGAACTTCAGAATTCAAAAATTCACTCAAAGAATCAATGAGTTGCAAGCCCACAATTGTCAAAGACATGCTTACCTAAATTCCTTCAAATAGCTTGACCAACCCTTATTAGTGTTATGAAAAGTGGGCATATGGATCCTTTCCACAAGAATATCCTAACAACTAGACATTCTAAGTTCAATGATGAGGGTTGTTAGGGAATGGTAAGATATAGAGATATTTAATAAAATTAATTATTATTATTATTATTATTTCCCACATAATTTTTAATCAAGTAAAGTGTTAATCATCTATTTTAATTATTGTAGAAAATGGAGAGAAAAACCACAAAAATAGTGTGTTCATTCCTTAAGTAAGGGTATGTCATTACAAATACAAATTTTTGGATACTGTATAATATTTTATGTGATGCATTATTATAAGAGTTTGTATTATGTGTTAGAATCCCCTATTTCTATTCTTCCTCCCCAATGGGTGATCAAAGGTGAAAATGATTCCTACCAGAGATATGTTGAGGATGCTTCCTATGTTCGTTGTATTATATCATCAACTATATTTGGAGAGTCAATTATACAAAATAGACATAAATTATTACACCATAATATCATATCTCTATTCTCTTGATAAATAGAATGGAATTATAGAAATAAATAATATTTTCAATGCACTATATCAGGGTAAATTGGAAGAAGACAATCTAGCTACTGATCATGCTTTCAAAATGCTGCAATATATTGATCTGTTAGCGAAATTGGGCTTTCACTTGGATAATAAATTATTCATTAACCTTATCTTATTATCCTTACAACCAAGATTATCTTTATTTTTCCAATCCCAAGTAAATTAAATGGATAAGCCACTTAGGAAATGTTTTTCCATACTTCACCAAGTAGATAAGGATTGGTTGGAAATTATTGATCCACCCCTTTTGGTGAAAAGTTTGAAGGACATGGATGAAGATCCCATGGATAATCTAAATCCAAAAGATCCTATATGGTGTCCTTCAAAGAGACAAAATATTCAAAAGGTAGAAGAATGAACATAATACTATAAGCTTCTTATGTGGAAAGCTAGGGAACTAGAAAAGAAATTGGAATGAATTGAAGAAGAAAGAAAGTGCATCCAATTTAGGTATATTCATCTTGTTTCTATTCATCACTTGTGTAGTGTGAACTCAAAAGGATCTAAGGTTGATTCCTATGTTTTCAGAGGGGGTATCACTATTCCTCATTGTCAAATGGGCTGATTAAATTCTGTAATAAGTGTTACCAAAAAATTTATCTCAACGTCTGGATCAACATAATGTGACATTATTTCATTTTTGGAATAAATGTTGTTATGGTACTTTAATACTAAAATAATGGTTCAGTAACTCTTGAATCATAAATATCCATTTCAATGAATGATGAATATAAAATATAATACTCTTAAATAATTGTGATAAGAAAATTATTTATTAAATAAAGTTAAAAGTAGTCTACCTAATTATAACCATTAAAGTGTATTAGTCTCAATTGAACTAAGATACTGGACATACAAACAAACTTCTTATCATATTCTAAATAAATAAGTCTTTTTAAATAATGGTACGCCAAAAACAATTTAGAGTTAGTTCAACATGGATAGATGAACCATTCTAAAGCAAACAGTTACTTCATATACTTCATGAGATAACTTTAAGAAATTTTAGAAATGGTAAGTGAGGTAAATGAATGCACTTGGTAAAGATCGAGTAATCTCCAAGTTGGCTTGTTGGAGAACATCTTATCTAATAAATCACTCATCATTTATATGGAGTAAAATTTACCCCTAACTCACACTTCCTTGTATACAACAATGTCATGATGGTAGTAAAAGGAAGATCAATGATAAGTCTTATATATATTGAAAATTTTCCATTAAATAGAAGTGAAAAAAATAACCATATGTCAACAATATTTTCTAATGTATATCATATCAATTGTGATATTATAATAATATATTGGGACACTA
Organism: Viscum album; assembly: GCA_963277665.1. Taxonomy (NCBI): domain Eukaryota; kingdom Viridiplantae; phylum Streptophyta; class Magnoliopsida; order Santalales; family Viscaceae; genus Viscum; species Viscum album. Next base: position 1,327,268,661 of record OY728151.1, on the reverse strand, counting down.
CAACATGTTTTTGCTGAAACCTGTTTGTTAAAAGAGTGACTTAGCTACAAAAAAACATCAAAACACTAAGGTGAAACTGAGTTCATGATTGGATAGCCACAAAGGATATTAACGTCTAGTAAAGATCCACTATACTTACATAAATGAACTATATCTCTTTGAAGATAGTGAAATAAAACTTTAACTTTTATGGGTTAAGGCTCTGGATACACATGAGTTTTCATAGGAGTATTGGACTCCATTGAGCGTAATGGGGGGAATAGTTCCAAAGACACATATTGCATAGGAATTTATAACCAAATAGATGGTTTATGTTCACCGTAATGGGTGATATATATAATATTCTTCTATAATAAATATTCCTACATAGTAAATGGTAATATGATAAGGTTTAAAAGTATGTATAAATTCAATTAATGGACTCCATGTATCAAGATTTGGGGACTTTTTATTTTGAATGTTTCCAAGACTTGATACTGCTGGTGAGTATTCAAGGGAAACTAGACATGGATGATACAAGATGATACCAATAAAGCATGATTTATTTTTCAAAGTTATATTCTATGACCAAACCTATACACCAATTATCATGACTAAAATCCCTTCTGAATTCTACTTGTCAAATCATATTTCGATGATCATCAAATTAGGCTATTGATTGTTAAGGCCACCTCATTTAGAGGAATCCTTATAGAAGATGTCTGTGACACAACCAAAAGGAGACCTTGTGGTATATGTCTACTGGGCATAACTAAAATGTCTGATGACATCAATAAATGCAAACAAGATATGAATATTACATCATTTATGAAAAAATCATGCATAGTGATCATAAAATATTCATTTTTAAATGAATGAGTGATGTGTCTCTAGCTGGTTAGTGGGAGTGTTATAAGTTTTCAATATAAATATGTTGATAACATATGAAAAAAATTGTTATGTCTTTCCATTTTTTTAAGACTATGGGATGAAATTTATCAAAGATGAACTTAAAGTAGAAACCGTGTTCTAGGGAACAAGATCTACAAAATAGATCTACATAACATTGAAAAATAAAAGTTGAAATAATTCAAGATCAAATTGTTGTTGGCATATAATCCTTCTAGTATAACATTCATGGGAATAGAAAGAGATTGTGGAAATTAAAATAATTTCACAAGTTTAAGTGCTTGGAATTTATCTCATGTTACTTGATATGTATTGATGTTTTATATTATTGATGCATAAATTATAATAGGTGAATATCAAACATATCCAACATAATTTCATAGAATTGAAGTTATACCTATCTGAAGGAACTTGGAAAAGTAGAACTAGATGAGTTCCTAGTGTCTGGAGTAGTAAGAATATAAGTGATCAAGGGAATTGAACACTAATCTTCATTTAGTTCAATTTGATCTAGTATCACTGGTAAAGCTATAGTAATATGCAGAAAAAACTTATTACAGCCAGTGGTTTCCATATCAACAATATCTGTATACGTTTTAGCTTCTGATGCAACATAAGAAGTGCTTTAACAACATATTTTTCCGCTTTTTTATTATAAAAAAATAGATTTAACATTTTTTTGATAATCTTTGAGTATAGGTTTAGTTAGGATTTCATGATCCTAACATGGGAACAAGAGATGGATACTTGGTTATATCACTACTTGAGGGATTTTCTCAAGATAAAATGTTATAGTAAACATATCTATTGCACAGACATGTGGCTTAACCAACCCTAGCCACAAAAATCTGGTAGGCCTAGAAATTGTATCCAAACTTAGTAGAAGCATGTTTAAGATGTGAAAACTAACCAGTTGTTAAGAGTTGATTCTAGTGCAAGTGGGAGTGTGTTGGATTCGGTGCCCTAAAACCAACTACTTTGTACTTTGGATTACATGTATATTCAAATAAGTGAATATTAATATAAATATCTTATCATACATTGATTGTTATTCTACATAACATTGATATGATAATGTATTAGATTATCTATTGCATTGATAAATTCATCGAAATTCTCCTCTATAATGAGAACTTTGAAATTTCATGATGATATTCTTTAAAATAGTTTCAAGGTCACATAATGTACTATGATAAGGCACATAGAATATAGACTGTCATGTGTGAGTAATCGTAAGTGGGTGAAGTTTCATCTCATGAAGTTCACACTTGGTAATCACTAAGATATAGATACTCTGTTATATCAAAGAGGTGCAATGACATTTATTTCATATAGTTAAAGAAATACATATCAAGCATATTGGCTGATGACACATATATGAAACATTCTCGATGAGATATTTTGACAATGTGATTATATTTCACAACAACCATTTGTATGTGGTTTTTGATGTTGTGACATTAAGTTCATTCTCTTGGGTGCTTTGACCTATTGCTAGATAGTAATCTTGGACTTTAGGAAAGCCCCTCCAATGCCAACGAGAAATAATCCTAGAGGGTAACACACTAAGAATTTTTGTTGATCTCAATTAAATTTGATTTTAATTTAATTATTGGAATATATATTAATTTCTAGACTGATGAATAATTTTATTAAAGTTTTATTGATCACTAACATTAGAAGGTAACAAATAATTATTTATTCTTCAATAAACAATTTATTTCATCATGTGAATATATAATAAATATTTATTCAATAGATTGTTAATAAAATATTTATTTTATTTATTAAATATTTAATAAATATTTATTGGTTGGTTTGTGAATAAAATCTATATATAAGTGAATAAAATATTTATTCAGGTATTCAATAAATATTTAGAAGTTTGAGCGGATCAAGATCGCATCTAGTGATAAATATTAATTTATAAGCCGGTAAAATAATATTTATCATTGCACAAGTTAGCAAAATCCATAAAATAATAAAATTATTATTATTATTATATGGCATGGGGATTGTTAAAGACTATTATATTATTTAAGGGTATGTATGAAATTAAATAATATTTTAACATAAATCCTAACACTATAAATAGATGGTTATATCTATTATTTAGGGTTAATCAAGAATTAAGAAGCGTTGTGCACAAACGAATTATCTCTCAAACACCTCTCATCTTCTCAAGAATGAGACTCCTTCAAGCCCAAAGGATCTTAGAGCAATCAAGTCGAGCAATGTAATACAACTGATTCACTGTTCTAGCACCGAAAAATCAATTAGCATTACCTAGAGATCAAAGAAGCATGTGTGGATCACCGCTAAAGAGATTATACACTTGGATCCTCCAAGAAAAACAAAGGTAATCTGGAAAGAGTTTTTGAAAAATCGATCACATCTTCATGAGAGAGAGTTCTTAGGACGAGGTCACCACTTCTTCTGATCTTAAATAAATTAATTATAAATTTAGCGTGGAAAGATCTTTTTCAGGTTTCGGGTTTCTCTTGTGTCAGTATCTAGTGGGAAAAAAATTTGGGCATTGCATTCATATATGTACAATATTGGGAAAGAATCATTGGATTTAAAAACCCGTTATGTTTATCTTCCCACCACGACACTTCCAATATGTTCATAACCTTCAAACATCACATAGGAAGGAATATCCTGGGAAACTTCCTTGAGAAGAATTTCATTTCCTACTCTTGAAATATTATTTCTAACAATCCCTATATTTTTTATTAACCATATCCTGCATAATAGTGAAAACCACTTTTTTAGATGTTCCAATAATGGTCAGGAGACCCAAATATTTTTTGTGTTTCTGAACGATCTCAATTCCACAAAAATGGTAAATCATTTCCATCTTCCCTATGTTGACACCCCTGCTAAAGGAAATTTTTTATTATGAAAAATTAACATGTTGGAAAGATGCAATCTCATAGGCATGAATAATATTAAAAATCACAAAAAATTCTTGGGGTGTTTCTCATGAAAAAATAATACAGTCATCTGCAAAAAAAAAACAAGTGAGAATATGGGACACTATGATGACATACTTGAGCACCATTAATTAAAACTCTAGACATTTCCCTTAATAAGAGATTAGAAAAAACCTCAAGTACAATGAGAAATAAGTATGGTGAAATCAGGTATCCCTCTTACAATCCTCTAGTTGGATGAAAGAAACCAGTGAAATCACCGTTCACCTTGACATGTCAAGCATCATAGCCAGTGTTCCCCTTTTAGAAGTAGATCTGGTCTTCGAAGAATGAAATATTTCCTAATAAATAATAACATTATCCATGATGAGCCTTTTTGGATGAAAACACATTGATTTTTTGAAATAATAGCGGGAAGGATCCTGTTCAAACTACGAGCCATAACTTTTGAGAAAATCATGTAAATCACATTACACAAAAAGATGGGCCTAAATTCAGATATTTTGATTGTACATGGGACTATAGGAACAAGAACAATGAGTTTCATTAATTTTATCAAAATTGATGGAACCTCTCCAAAGTCCCTAAACCAAATTAATAATATCATTCCCAATAAAATGAAAAAAAATTGTCTAAAGTACAAATCATAGAAACCATTTGGACTGGAATCCTTAGTAGATTGGATGTTCTTAAGAGCGGAAAAAATTTCATACACATAAATATCATATTAAATATTAGAAATTGTGTTCTTCCTTCTCATCAAAGCTCTTTATTGAATAAAAGTTGTGTTTTGGTCACAATTTTTGATGAAAGTCTCTCTTGATCTCATAAGCAAGTAGCTTTCCTTATCTCTCATAAATGTGTCCACTCAATCTTGGAAATATTATTATCAAAATTTCTATAGTACTGACAACTTCAACTTTATAGGAAAGTCGCAACATATTTAATCTTAACCCAAACTGGCCCATGAGAGGATGACCAAGTAGATTCAGCAACCCCGATAAAACTATTATTATGATGAAATAGGCTTTTGAATCTAAATGTTCGCTTGGGTTTATGGGTCTGGACCAAAGCCAGCATTTTAGGCATGAACGGTAAATGATTGGACACAGCCGAGGGGAGATGAGAAACCTCAGAAAACTGGAAATGGGAACACCAATCACTAAATTCAAGGAAAATATCGAGTCATTATGAAATACAAGTAGCAGGATTATGACCCTGGAACCGAGTAGAAGATCCCCAGAGAAACTCAAGTCACAGAGTCCATTTTTAAGCAAACAATTCTGAAATGTGAGCATCCTCACTTCTCATTATTATATAGGATCTCATGAAAATCCCAAAAAAATATAATAGGGCCTTGTATATCATTCCTTCAGACCTTAATAAGCTCTCATGATTTCTATTTATCACCCAAACATAGCCAGTCATAAAAGCCAATGAAAGACCAAACAAGCTCTCGAGGTAGGAAAAATAAATCACAATATGGTTTTGGGATTAGTTTTTCACAAGAACCTCCACCTCCTCATTCCACATAATATAATGACCACATGCATGGCCCACTCTCCCAAAAGGAAATAATCCATGAAACACATATTTTAAATGTAACCCACACAAGTCCTTTATAGCAAGCTTTCAGATAGGAAAAACACATCAGGGATAAACTTAAATCTCTAAAACAGAAGCACACCCTGTAGATTTAGCATGAATCCAAGAGACATATTATAGGGTAATCCAACCATCAAAATTTGGTTGTTTAGATTTTCAATCCTTAACATAATGACCCAAAAGACCAGAAAAGAAGCATAAGATATAGATCTTCTCACATTAAAAAGATACCCAAACTTTAGACTCCAATAATTTTAGAAATATTCCTCACATGAGAATTTTTGAGTTTCCCACCATGGCCCTTAACCACACAATTGGTCCCCAATGGATCGAATCTGACACATCTCATTCAATAAATTCACTAATAAGATTACTGATCCCACACATAACGCGATCATTCTTTCCTGAGAATGGAATTCCCCTTACACAAATCCAGAAAGAAGATTGAGAGAAATCCACTTTGGTGAGATTGCAACCGGTATCAACATCATTGATTAAAATGAGATGGTTATAAAAAACCATGGTATGCCATTTAGAACTCAACACTTATTATAATCATTAAAAAATTGAAGATAATCATCATAGATTCAACTTCTATAATGGAAAATCCATCTTCCAATCTCCAGATGAATTGCAGCATGTTCCTCAAAGCGTTGAGATTAAAGGATCATTTGGTAATGAATTTACTGACCAGGGGAAGATAAATACACTTTTTAAGAGAGACATCATTGGTCATATTATCTTCAATCAAATATTTTTCTTGATCATTTCAAGAAAATTTATTCCATTTATCCATAAAATCATCTTCCATATTGCAAGTCATAACAAGAGGACCCAAACATCCATATATAAATCTTCTGAATCATTGAAAAGGTGAACAAAGAAGAGTAGTAGAGAAAACCCTACCAAAGACCCAAAGACCGGATCTCTAAAAATTTCCGTCAGCCAAAAGGCAATCTTCCTCAGAAAACCAAAGATAAGGAACCATTGTTGATGAAGAATAAAACCAAACCATGAATAAAATTATTAACATGAATATTAATCAAGGATGGATGATTGGATATTATAAAAGTTTTTGTGTTTGATTAATAATAAATGATAAGTAATAGTGATGAATCTTGATGATTATTTTGTGCTTAGTTGGAGTATAAGCTTCCTAGTGGTTATTGTTGGTGGTTGTGTCGTGATGCGGGACGGGTTGGATAGTTTCTCTTAGAATGATTATGTGTTATTACATATTCATTATGTTTTGTTATTTTTTTAAGCTCCACCACTCTAGTTGGATTCTTGGTGCTTTCCCAACATCTAGGTTAATGTGGATATAGATGGTTGACTACTCCCCCCACCCCACTCTCTCCTCCATAAATGGCATGGTATGAGTGCATATCCAAGCTATAATGGCTTATGATTGTGGGATAAGTACTCATATAGTCTATAATGGCTTATAGTTATAAAATTCATGTATATACGATATGTGGTGGCTTAAGGTTATAGTGTATACATTTATCTAGGTTGTAATGGAATTGGCTATCAGATGTGTATATATACACCGAATGTAATGGATGAAGAAGTAGTGTGTATTTACACAGGTTGTAATGGATCTTGGTTTCACTATATGACTATGGAGATGTGATGTGCGGATGTGGATGTGATTATGTGGATACGGATTTGATGTGCTCATATAGATGTGTGGTATGACTTATTAAGTGGATTGGAGCATTGGGACATGTGAATTAATTCCAATGACAACTATATTGAATTATTAACCTTCCCACTTGGCTAGCACATAAACCTAGATCTTCTAATCTTGGAACACTATTCTTTATTTTCCCTCTCATTCTTTAAATTCACTTACATTAGTTTTATAATAAGATAAGAGTCTTAACTATTATATTATAGTTCTCAACCTAGTATTTGTGTGATCGACCTTGGGACTTGCATAAATTATACTATACTCAAATAATTTTAGTTTTTTATAGTATCATGTTCTATCAATTCTAAACTAGTTCGAGACTGTAGGAAGTAATGATGCCCTGCGGTCTAACCAAGTTTCGGGCTTTGTTTTTAGGGACTAAGTAATGCTTTAATTCAGTAGCTAGGAAAATTCCTTATCCTCCCACTTCTCTATTTACTAATTTTAGTTACGTTTTTGTTTTATTTTCCTTTTTTGTATCACTTTTACACTTGGATAATTTCTGTGTTGTGATGGAATACAAATCATAAAGGAGGAACACACTCACATCTTCACCTGAATTGTGGATCTAGTAAAGAAAATATAGAAACTCAAAGAGAAGGTCCAAATCCATGGATGAGAGTGACCTCTTCATATATCGTTTCCACAATCATGCCCAAGTGGCGATGAGGAGCTCATCTACAAACAAAAATTCATTTTCAAGGAGGCATTTCGAGACTTTGAAATTATAGCACAAAAAATCAAGGAATCCAAGGAGGAAGTCGCGGCTAAGGATGAAACTAAGGTAACTTCCATGGATGAACCTGAATTAGAAACTTTTGAGGAATACACCTTGACCAATTTTGGTTGGGAGGAAGGAAACAAATAATAAAAATCCTCAAAAGAATTGGATGATGAAATTAAGGTTGTGGACTTGATAATGAACACACTTAAAGATCTGGGACAGCAGCAAGAAGAAGAGTTGGCCGGTGAAATTGAATGATTAAATGTGGAATTTATACAAGATAAATACAAATAATAAGAAACATAGGAGTGGTAATAGGTTTGGACAACCTATGAATTACTTCTTCAACCTCTAGAGCAGTCCACTCCTTCGTCTCCTCAACATAGTTTGAAGAAGTTTTTAAGGAAGAGGAGAATAGCTTCCCTGGATAGACAAAAAATATAGAATTAGGTAAATTATATATGGTTATATCTATACAGTACTCCTATTATGTGATCATATGAGGTAAGGTCTAGCTTAACTTCCATAACCAAACCACTTTACAGGAGGCAACCTGAGATTTTTTAATTTCTTTATAGGATTTTTGTTTTTACCATTTTCTTAGGAATTAGTTTAATGATTTATATTAATAATTTAGTTTAGGTTGTATTTTTAATTCCCCTTAATATTTTTGAGTTTAATTGTACATGGAACTTATGCTTTCATGAGTTGTTATAATTTTTTATACTTGTGATAAAGAATACACAATAGGAAAAGTGTTGAGGAAAAGAGAAGATTTACATGATGGAAAGGGAAGTAATTATATTAATTCTTTATCTTTTTTATCCCTTTTTAAATCTGTTTTTAGTTTTAAAGATAAAATGAATGCCCACACTTATATTTTCACTATATTTTAATCAATGATAAAAAAATTACATAGGAATATTATGATGTCATGTTTTAGATTTGAATGTTAATAAGACCGGATGAGTAATATATAATATTGAATTATTATAGAAACATAGGAGTATGGATTTGGTGAATCATGATTCAGGGATTGGTCTCACCCAAATTTACCCAAGATTTTTGGTTTAAGCAGTCGCTTGTAGTTTAGCTTGGGTTCTCGAATCCTCAAAGACCTAAGAAGTAACCAAAAGACACGTACATCCTATGGATTGTTTTTGTCTGTGAAGTGTCCAACTTGGGTAGATTTTAGATGGTTTTAAATGAACTCTGATAGAATTAAGTTAATTCAAAATAAAATATGGATTGATCCTATGTTATTATAGGGGTGGATTTGATGAAATTCTTTTTTAACGATTTCAATTTATTATATTTGTGATGGGTTTATTCAAGAAGATCAAACAAATTCATAACTTACATGTTTAATACCTACACACCATAATACTAATCACCTATACACTTGGAGGATAAAATTTAACAGCACTCCAAGGTAAAGGTTCGTATTATCACTTGAAGTATGTGACCTTAAAATTCAACAAGGACGAAGAAGATTTAAAATCATCAAATAAAAACTCAATTAAAATAAGTGATTAGACATTAATGGGGTGATAAATAACATCCAATACAACCTTTTTGTACTACCTTGGATCAACCCATAAGATTTTTATCCCTCCATTGATGCTATGGTTTCAATGGAAGCATGAAGTAGACTCATGAGGGAGGAATTGAAGAAGTAAAGAAAACAATAAAAATAAAATGATCACTCCACCGTTGTGTGAATAATTTCACAAGGTTTGGTGTGAATAAATTCACACTGTTAGGCAAAGGTATCAAAGTGATATGGATAAGAAAAAAATAATAAGATAAGAATAACTTTTATTAAGATACTAGGATGAATTAAAACAACTTACAATTGAGGAAGACCATTACAAAGGAAAAGTGGCAGCATAACACTACAATGAAAGAAAGCATCCAAGATGAATAAATACTCCAACACCACTTCCTTAAATAGGAATTTTGTGATTCTTGGGTCAAGGATCCAGTAGTTAAAGTCATCCCACTTGAGTATGGTAGGCTTAGGGTGGTGAAAATCTTGTAGAACTTAGACTTTTCCACTCTTGACTCGAGGTGGTAGCCAGCTTGCATCTACCGAACAGAAGTTCCTAATTGAGATTCTAGATGGCAGAATTAGAGTGGTTCATAGAATAAAAACATGGAACTTCGGATTTCTTCTGAACTACTTTAAAATTTCAGCCCAAATGGAATTTTTTTTGCGAGATATTATTGAAATGGTGGGTTGTTTTTCTGGGCCATAGAATCTGGCCCAAAATTTTATCTCCAACATGGACCGCCTGGAACTCCATTAAAACATCAGAATTAGATTTGTCCACTGTTGAATGAAATTTTCCCCATGATGTATTTTATCTTCAGTTCAATGTTCAGAATTATTGGGCTTGGATATTGTCCTCTATAGTATTTTTATTGGGTTGTTGTCCAGTTCACTTCATCAAGAATGTTGTTTGTTCAAGGCCAAATTTGGTGGTATTCCAATATGAATCTTCAAGTACTTCGAAAGTATGAATTGTTACCAATGTAATGATAAAATTTAAAATTAAATATGAAAATAAAATCAAGATAATTAGGTACTTTAAATGATGTTAAAAAATGTACCATGTAATGGTGCATTTTAAGAAGGAATTACAATTATAATATGAAATAATGTTCAAAGTGTAAAATTCACTAAAATGGTGTTTATAAATAATAAATCACATGAGTATTATATATATATTAACAATTAATATTAGCCTCATTATGTGGCTAATCACACCCCCCAACTTTAGTTTTTCTAGTCGTGAGAAAAATATATCTCAAAAATGTGAAATTCAAATTCCCTTTTCCAAAAACATTTTAATAAACAATGATCACCAAAAACCATTATATCAAACCACTATGAAACCCATAAAAATGATTTAATACAATAGAGTTTCATAATCATATCCCAGTCCCAAGCCCATTCCTTTGTTCAAATTCATCACCATATTTCATCCAATATCAATTAAGTGTGAGGATGTGTTTTGTATCACAATAGACATGGGGGTTCATCTTTATTCAAGGGGGAAATGAAAAAAGTGCTAGGTGGAATCACATTTCAATATTAAGATGAGTATTCAATTTTTTTTTGCAATATTTCCATGGTAATTGAAATTTCACTCAAAAGAGTCAACCCGTGTACCGAGACTTTGCCGATGACTCCTAGGCTCAAAGACTTTAGGGAACCATGTAAATACCACATACTCGGGCATCATCTCGAGTTAACTCAGTAAAAAAAGTCAAATTACCACAAATAGAGATAAAATTACAAACTATGGGCTTGAAAACTATGGATTCATGATCTCTAAGTGTCTAAAGCCACGCATTAGGTCATTTCATTTCTCTACACACAAATTTATTGTTTTTTTATTTATTTTATTTAATACTCATATTAAAACTAAAATGATCACCAAACATATGATATTTATTTGGGAGACCCCATGAACTCAAACGAATACCCCACTATCCAAAGGGTGTGTTTTATGATCTCTTTTTTTCTATTTGGATGAAAATATAAATGATGAAATTTCACATTAGATAGCCACACTTTCCAAAATCTATGCTCAAGAAATTATATATGGGTTAAAATTAGAATCAGGGCATGATAAATTATTTGATATTCAGTTTCAAAGTGTGCAATGTGTATTATCATGTTCAAGGTTAAAGAAATTTTTTCTTCCATACATTTTTTATACACACAAAATTAATTAATTTTTTTCATTCTTTTCACCCCCCAACTTAGAATAACACTATCCCCAGTCTTTAAAGAAAATAAAATTGATAAGGGGGTAGAGGTGGATGATAGGAGTTATAAAAGGAATTTTCAATATGAGGATCCTGGAATGAAGTCACCTGGTGGTTGAAGTTTAAGTTCTTGATGCTCCAATGCAGTCCTTTGATATCCATGTCACTTGCAGAGTTCCCTGGTGGAAAATGGAGAAAACAAACAAACAAAAAAAAACAATATATGTAGACATATATATTTATTCATATAATAAAAAATTAAAATATAAGTATATATACAAAAATTATAGAATAAGGAAGCACTATAAGTCGTAGGTCAGTGGTAAGTGCGCACCCCTATATCCTTTCAATCCTGGGTTCGAGTCCCCGTAGCTTCGCTGGTTGTGACAGGGTTTTCTCCACGAGCTACGATGTGTCCTTTTGATTTTTTTTAATTATTTTTTTTTTGTATTTTTATTTTAACCTACAAAAACATAAAAATAAAATGAACTGATGATACAATGACTTCTTTTAAAAAATTTTGGGTAAGGGATTACTCAAGGATCACACCATGTGACATGGATGAATATGGTCCTCCCCTTTAAAACCCATCCATAATCATAATAGAAGAATAGGTCAATAGTCTATTTTTTATTTTATTTTTAAATATCAAAATGATTCATTAATCATATTTGAAAAATAAATATGATTCAAAAATATTGGAAATATGAAAACCACGGGTTGCCTCCCATTTAGCTCTTTTGTTTAATGTTGTTAGCCTGACGTGGATCCTAAATCTATCAATTTTTTCCTGGTTTATAGGTTGGATCAGTGAACTCAACCTCTATTTCCTACATATTGAATGATTCAATGGATGGTTTTAACCTATGACCATTAACCTTGAAAATGTGATCACTTGTGGGATCCTGAATCTCTACTGCTCCATGGGGGTACACATGATGAAATATGAAAGGACCTGACCATCTAGACCTTAACTTTCCTGGGTGTAAATGAAGTTTCGAACTATACAAGATCACGAATTTTCTCTGTTCAAAATATTTGACTTTGATATTCTTGGATTGGTGGGCTTGAACTCTTTATCCTTGAATTTTCATAATCCTCCATCCTAAGTTCCTCAAGTTCATTAAGATCTAATTTCCTCTTTGCTTCAGCCAAAGAAATGTCAAAATTCATTTTTTTTGATTTCCCAAAATGCCTTATGCTCAATTTCAACAGGTAAATGGCATGCTTTTCCATAAACCAACCTATATGGTGACATTCCTAGGATGGTTTTGAATGTTGTACGATATGTCCAAAGGGAATCCATGAGTTTCTCAGACTAATCATTCCTAGAGGGATTGACAGTTTTTTCAAGAATTTGTTTAATCTTCCTATTCGCTAATTCATCTTGACCATTAGTGTAAGGATGGTATGGAGTGGAAAATTTATGAGAAATCCCATAATTATACATGAGTGAAGAGAATTTGTGGTTTCATAAATGGGTTACTTGATCACTAATTATAGCCCTAGGAATTCCAAATTGAGAAAATATGTTCTCTTTTAGAAATCAGATCACAACACGATGGTCATTGGACTTGGTGGGAATGGCCTCAACCCATTTCGAGACATAATAAACATCTAAGAGGATGTAGAGGTATCCCCTTGAGTTTGGGAAGGGTCCCATGAAATCAATTCCCTAACAATCAAAGATTTCAATTATAAGAATGGGAGTGAGGGGCATTTTATTCCTTTTAGTAAGGGATCCGAATTTTTGACATTGAGGAAAACTTTGGAAAAATTTGTAGGAATACTTAGTGAGGTTAGGATAGTAGAAACCACTTTGGATGACCTTTTCAGTGGTTTTCTTTGTGGGAAAATGTCCTATTCATGCCTCTTCATGATAGAAACATAGAATAGACTCTTACTTAGACTCCGGAACACATCTCCTAATGATTTGATTAGGAAAGAACTTGAAGAGGTAAGGATCATCAAACACATAGTGTTTGACATCAGAAAGGAATTTCTTCTTAGCTTGGATTGTGAGAAATTTTGTAATGTCACCCGTAACCAAGTGGTTTTCTATGTCAAAATACCATGGGAAATCACTCACATAATTGAGGTGCTCATCAGGAAATAAATCAGACACAAAAAGGTGATGTGAGTAGTCTTTGAATTCTGTCCTAGAGAGGTGATCAGCTACAAAATTTTCAACACCCTTTTTATCCTTAATGGTTAAATCGAACTCTTGAAGAAGAAGGACCCACATAATCAATATAGTCTTGGAATCTTGTTTTTGGAAAAGGTATTTCAGGGATGAATGGTTAGTGTAGACAATGATGGGTGATCCTAAGAGATAGGACCTGAATTTCTCTAAAACAAAGACAACAACAAGTAAATCTTTCTCAGTGGTGGTGTAGTTGATTTTTGCATAATTTATGGATTTGCTTGCATAAGCAGTGACACATGGATTTTTCTCACACTGTTGACCTAATACTGCTCCAATAGCGAATTCACTCACATCACACATGAGTTCGAATGGAATTTTCCATTTTGGAGATTGCATGATAGGTGGAGAGATAAGAGCTGACTTGAGTGTAGAGAATGATTCCTTTTAGCATTATATCCATAAAAATGGATCATATATCATTAAAATAGAACCAAGTGGTCGACAAATAGAGCTAGAATTCCTAATGAACCTTCTATAGAATCCTACATGTCCTAAGAAGGACCTCACTTCTTTAACAGTTTTAGGATAGGGAAGGTGATGAATGATGTCGACCTTAGCATTATCAACTTCAATCCCTCTACTAGATACTAGATGTCCTAGAACAAGTCCTTCCTTTTCCATGAAATGACATTTTTTCCAATTTAGGATGAGATTTTTGTTTTTGAAAAAAGCGGTGACATGAACCGGTCACCCAACTCATGACCCAGTGAAATTTATTAAATATAAAAGGTTATAATACAAGCATGGGGTCTAACGAATTTACACCAATATGGGATTTAAAGGAGATACAAGTGAATAATCTAATAGAAACATACCAAGAATCAAGGGTTTCAACTCACAATACCCAATCAAAAGAAACAAAACCAATGATAATCTGCAACTGAACAAACATAATCATCCTTGTTGGAAAAAATAGCATAGGAAGAAGTCTAAAAAGAAGTAACTATAATGATAATCCATGCATTGCAAGAAGGAAGCAGTGGGTCTGAAAACTTGATGGCCAATGAGCTCCAATAAATGAAGAGCTGGATTTGACTAGGCAAATCCTTTATAAACACAAAACTGTAATCTCCAGAGAGAGTCCAAACACTGCCATAACCCTGTGAAACTAGAAAACCGTGAGAAAAAAAGGGGGGTATGACAGGGGAGAAAGCATTCCAAGGAGTCAGAACATGGGATGGGAAGACAATCTAATCCCTTACTAATTCAAAATTGAACATCCAAAAGACATCCAGCAGAGAGAAATACAGAGAAAAAAACTTTTACCCAAGAATCCTAAACAAGGTTGAATTAAGAAATCAAATCAAACAGACACTGCTTAAAGCCTACCTTCTTCTTTAGGGTAGCATCTCCGGGATAACACAAAAATGATCCAACAGCTTCTTGAAAAACAGTACCAATAGGTAATTGAGGAAAACCAACTGAAACAAAAACAACACTAATCAACTAAGAAGAAATTCAAGCTTCAAACAAGGTGGTGAAAAAGAATTCTGAAAAATTGATGGAGTGAGGGCCCAATAGAGTTCAAGAAAACCATAATCCATAACTCATTACTAAGGAATATCATTGAAGTTGAAGTTTGGGTCCTTCTTAAGTTCCTATACAACTTTAATAAACATCCTTTTTCTGATATCAAGATAAACATCAGCAGTCATGTCACCATTTTTATATTTTCTAAATGTAGTTGTTTCATTATCCTCCATCCAAGAATCAAGATCTTTTGGGAAGTCTATCTTCTCCTATACCTGATTTAGGATGAGATTCGTATCATCGAATATTGACAAAATCATTTCAACATTCATAAGGAAACCCTCAAAAGTATCCCAAAATATGGAGAATTCATCCATGAAGACCTCTAAACAATCCCCCACCATGTACGAGAAGAATCCCATCATGCACCGCTGGAAGGTACCATGGGCATTATATAACCCAAAGGGCATGTGTTTGAAGGAAAAAGTACTGAATGGACAAGTGAAGGTTATTTTCCCTTGATCCTCTAAGGAGACCTCGATTTGATCATACCCTAAGAATCCATCTAGTAATTAGTAGAATTAATGACCTACCACTCTCTCGAGTAATTGATCAATAAAGGGAAAGGGGAAATGATCTTTCTTGGTACAAGAGTTGAGCTTCCTATAGTCAATACAGACTCTCCATCCACTACTAACCCTTGTGGGGAGAAGGTCACCATCCTCATTGGTTATCACAGTAATTCTAGCTTTCTTTGGGACAACATGAATTGGGATTACCCAATCACTATCAGTTATGGGGTAGATGATACTCACTTTCAATAACTTAAGAAGTCCTTTCCTTACCACATCCATAAGATTTGTATTGAGTCTCCATTGAGTTTGACGACATGGTTTGGATTCAGATTCTAGAACAATCCTATGAGTTCCAATGAGTGGGCTAATCCCAGTAATATCATAAAGGGTCCATCCAATTGCCTTCTTATGCTTTCTTAGGACATCCAAGAGCATCATCTCTTGATTAGATTCAAGAGAGGAATAAATGAAAACAGGAAAGTCTTGATTGTACCCTAAGAATCCATACTTGAGTAATGAAGGTAGGACCTTAAATTCGAGATCAGATTGGTTATCAATTTCCAAGGAAGGATGTGACTTTGTATTGAACTCAGTTTCTTTGTCCATATTTCTTGACAGAATTGGTTCCTTGTGAATAGAATTTTCATCCACTAAATTTTCTAGAGCGGTGTCACGAATGGGTATTGAGTCAATGTTATTGATTTCACTCATGGTATCATTGATTCGTGATTTTAGAAAATCATCAATAGATCTATTTGAAAGAGATTCAAGCCAATGAGACAAATTTACCTCATGTGAACAAAGAAAATCAATCTCTTCTTGACTTAAACATCCTTCAGTGATCCATTGATGTTCCTCGAGTTCACTATCAACACTACCAATCCAATTAATCTCATTTATCTCTTCATTATCTCCAATTTGAGATTTTTCATTGTAGATGTTCAAGTCTAGACTCATGTTTCCAAAGGTGGTGATCATGTTCCCATTTCAGACTCGGATAATAGAGTTAATTGTTGCAAGGAAGGGATGACCAAGGATGATTGGGGTTTACTTTCTAGGACCTAAGCTTGGGTGATTGTCAAGAACAATTAATTCAGCTGGGTAAATGAAATTTTCAACTTTCACCAAAACATCCTTTAATATCCCCTTAGGAACTCGGAC
The DNA here is from genome assembly GCA_963277665.1 of Viscum album. Lineage (NCBI taxonomy): Eukaryota > Viridiplantae > Streptophyta > Magnoliopsida > Santalales > Viscaceae > Viscum > Viscum album. Next base: position 1,327,251,626 of record OY728151.1, on the reverse strand, counting down.
ACTACGATCATCAAGTTGAAGAGTGACAGATGTGGGTTGTAGTTCTTAAAGCCCTAACTGAAAATACATGGCATAAAGAATGAGGTTCACACTATCTCCCAAATCACAAAGGGATTTGAAAACATTGTTCTCTCCTAACTCAACATTGATCTATGGACATCCTGGATCTTTTAACATTGGAGAAATGGTACCTTGAATGGTGGTACTCACATTAGCAGCCAAAATGACTTGGTTTTTATGTGAAAATTTCCTTTTAAAAGTGCATAAGTCTTTAAGGTACTTTCAGTAGGCAGGAATGGTTTGGATTGCATCGAGAAGTGGAATGTTCAACTTAACCTGAGAGAATATTTCCCTCAAAGTTTCATTCAGTTCTAGTTTAGATTTTTCTCTCATGCGTTGAGGGATGGGATCAGGTTGTTTGATTGTTTGGAATGGTTTTAGTTCCTCCACATTCTCATTGTATTTTTTAGAATCTATGGGTGGTTCTTCATCATTTTCATGCATTGTTGAAGCTTTTAATGGTTCTGGTATGTCTTGTTCAGGTTTCTCAATGGATTTTACACTTCTTAAAACAGTTACTGTTTTGAGTTGTTCATGAGAGGTTTGTGTGTAACTAGATTCTCCCCTTAAAGTTGAGGATGGTACGGCCTGAGTAGGCATGGGTGCATTCCCTATTTTAATGGTTTGTATTTCATGTTTAAGGTATGAGACTTCTGAGTTCATTTTCTCCATTTGATTACACAACTACTCAAGGATTTGAAGAGGGACATATTGAGTAGGGGCTTGTGCAAGTTGGTTTATCCCATGAGGATACTTTGGTTGTTGGATTGGTTGTTGCATAGGTTGATGGATGGGTTGTTGGTATTAGACAGGAGGATGTTGTTATTTGACTGGTTGTGGTTGGAATTGTTTATGGTTTTGAAAATTTTGTGGAGGGTAGGGGTTTGGTCCTTGTGGATGGCTAGGTTGTTGGTTGGGTTTTTGGTTATCTTTCCAACAGAATCTTGGATGGTCATTGTACCTTGGATTGAAAGATTTTTGGTATTGTGGCTTCTGAAAGTTCAGATCATTGACCTCCAATGGTGGTCCTCCTAGAAGAACATCTTTAATGGAAGATATGGTTGGGTAGTTGTCAGTCATGTGGTCATGTTTGTCACAAATTGTTCAAATAGGGTCAACAGTTTGAATTTCATGGACCTTCCAAAGATCAATCTCCTCAACCTTCCTGGTGAGTGAAACAAGTTTTTCCCTAAGGCTTTCCTCCTCCCTAAGTGTGTGAATTCCACCAGATTTGGGTGTCTTCTCATAGTAAGGTGATGTTTCCCTTGTTTTATTTTGTTCAGAAAGGCTTTTTAGATACTCGTAAGCGTTATTTGGGGATTTTTTTTAAAGTTCCATTACACATCATGTCAATGAATTGTTTGTTCCCCTGACCCAACCCTTCATAGAAAATTTTCACTTGTTCAGGAATTGAAAAACTATGGTCTGGAACCATGTTTATAGTGTCTTTGAACCTCTCCCATGTTTTATAGAATGACTCTACCACTTTTTCAAAAAAAGTTTTGGATGCTCTTTTTAAGTGCAATTGTTTTGTGGTGGGGAAAGTATTTTTTGTAGAATTCTCTTTGTAGTTGGTCCCAATAGTTGATGGATTATGGTATCAAAATTTTTATCCAATTTTTAGCTCGATCCTTTAAATAAAAATTAAATAGCCTCATCTTATCTAATTCTAGTTGATGTGGGGGATACATGGTTTCTACAATGTCATTGAACTCCTTAACGTGAAGATAGGGAATCTCGGACTCCATTCCATGGAATGTGGGAAGGTAGTTTAGGACATGGGGTTTAAATATGTAGTTGTAATCTCCTAGGGAATTGTTTCTAATGCATGAGGGGTAATTGGTCCAGGAAGGTTTGAGGTAGTCATTCATGTTTTGATCGACTACATTCCCCAAGTTTGGGGATGCCTCATTTGGATTTCCATTTTGGTTCCCACCCGAGTTTATGAGTTGGTTTCTTTGAAGACCTTCCATTTAAATGGGCTCAATTTTTGACTCTGATGTATTAGGAATATTAGGATATAATGGAAATATTTCCCTTGGTTTACTTGACTCCCTAACCCTTGGACTATCCTCCCTAACTAGACGGTTTGATTGTTCACGGGTGTTGGCGGACATGCGCCAAAAGAAAAAAAATGAGGAAGGGAAAAGATAATAAAATTTGGATGAGAATAGAAGAAATGGGGGAGAATAGAATGGGTGTTGGTATGAATTATTTGGGCACCCAGAAACAGTGCCAAAATTTGGTCTCGCCCAAATTTACCAAAGATTTTTTGTTTAAGCGGTTGCTTGTAGTTTAGCTTGGGTTGTTGAATCCTCATAGACCTAAGAAGTAACCTATAGACACGTACATCCTATGGATTGTTTTTTTACTATGAAGTGGACAACTTAAGTTTATTTTAGATGGTTTTAAATGAAATCTAAGAGACTTAAGTGACTTCAAATTAAAATAATGGTTGGTCCTAGGTTATTACAAGGGGTGGATTTGATGAGATTCTTTTTTAAAGATTTCGATTTCTTATATTCGTGATGGGTTTATTTAAGAAGATCAAAAAACTTCATCACTTACTAGTTTAATAACAATACACCATAATAATAATAACTTATACACTTGGAAGATCAAATTTATGAGCACTCCAAGTTAAAGGTTCATATTAGCACTTGAAGTATGTGACCTTAAAATTCAATAAGGACGAAGAAGCTTTAAAATCATCAAATAAAAATCTCAATTAAAATAAGTGATTAGACATTATTGGGGTGATAAATAACATCCAATTCAGACCCTTTATACTCTATTGTATCAACCCATAAGAGGGTTATCCCTCCATTGATTCTATGGTTTCAATGGAAACGGGAAGTAGACTCATGAGGGAGGAATTGAATAAGTAAAGAAAACAATAAAAAAATGATCACTCCACCGTTGTGTGAATAATTTCACAAGGTTTGGTGTGAATAAATTCAAACCTTGAGGCAAGAGTATAAAATTGATATGGATAATAACAAAATAATAGGAGAATAAGGACTTTTATTAGGAGACTAGGATGAATTAAAACAACTTACAATTGAGGAAGAACATTACAAAGGAAAAGCGGCAGCATAACACTACAATGAAAGAAAGCATCCAGGATGAATATATCCTCAAGAAGCACCACCTTAAATAGTAATTTTCGGAGCCTTAGGTCAAGTATCCAATATTTAAAGTCATCCCACTTGATTATGGTAGGCTTAGGGCGGTGGAAAGCTTGTGTAACTTAGACTTTTCCACTCTTGACTCGAGGTGGAATCCAGCTTGCATCCACCGAACAAAAGTGCCTAAATGAGATTCTAGATGGCCGAATTAGAGTGGTCCATGGAAGAAGAAAATTGATCTCCGGATATCTCCTAACCGCTTATAAAATTGATTCCCAAATGGACTTTTTGTTTGCGATATATTATTGAAATGGTGGGATGTTTTTATGGGCCCCAAAATTTGGACCAGAATTTTTTCTCCAACTTGGGCCGCCTGGAACACCATTCAAATTTCATAATTAGCTTTGTAAACTATTTAATGAAATATTCCCCATGATTTATTTTATCTTCAGTTCAATTTTATGAATTTTTGGGCTTTTATATTGGCCGCTACAGTAGTTTTATTGGGCTGTTGTACAGTTCACTTCACCCAGAATGTTGTTTGTTCAAGGACAACTTTGGTGGTCTTCCAATATGAATTTTCAAGTACTCTAAAAGTATGAATTGTTATCAATTTAATGATAAAACTGAAAATTAAATATAAAAATAAAATCAAGATCATTGGGTACATTAAATGACGTTCAAAAATGTACCATGTAATAGTGCATTTTAAGAAGGAATTGCAATTATAATATGAAATAATGTTCGAAGTGTAAAATGCACTAAATGGTGTTTATAAATAATAAATAACAAGAATTTTATTTATATTAACAATGAATATTTTCCTCATTCAGTGGATAATCAGGTATTCTTGTTAATTTATGTAGATTAAATCCATTTACAAATTTTTCATCATTTTGAATTTATGAAGTTCTTGTTGGTTGGTTTGTTATTAATAGTCATTCCAAGAGGCTTCTAGACCTTATTTTTACTATCTTTCTTACAAATTTATGGAGAGATATTTGGGACATGTTATCCTTAGATAACTTTTAATGTGATCATGTTAAAGCTATGATTTTACAATGTCAATTTTAATATGATTGAAGCATCTTTTTTATGATTTATTTTATCTTTAGGGTCACCTTTTACATTAAATCCTTCTTTTTAGATCATAGTATCCATGGATTATGAGGCACTCATCTACAAAACAATTTTTTTTTCAAGGAGGCATGTCGAGACTTCAAAATTATAGCACAAAAAATCAAGGAATCCAAGGAGGAAGCCACAACCAAGGATGAAACTGAGGTAACTTCCATGTTTGAACCTGAATTAGAAACTTTTGAGGAAGACACATTAACCATGCTAGTCGAGAGGAGGGAGACAATGAAGAACAAGTCTGATAAGAAGAGGATGATGAAATAAAGGTTATTGACTTGATAATGAACACACTTGAAGGTCTGGGACAACACCAAGAAGAAACGTTGGCTGGTGAAATTGAAAGATTAAATGTAGAATTTAAACAACATAAGTACAAATAAGAAGAAATAGAGGAGTGGTATCAGGTTTTGAAAACCTATGAATTACTTCTTCAACCTTTAGAACAATACACTCCTTGGTTCTCTCCTCAACATTGTCTGAAGAAGTATTTAAAGAGTAGAATAGTTTCCCTGGATAGACAAAAAAATCAGTATTAGGTAAATCTAAGAAGGTTATCTCTATACAGTACTCCTATTATGTGATCACATGAGGTAAGGTTGAGCTTAACTACCATAACCAAAAAACCTTATAGGAGACGACCTAGGTTTTTTTAATTTCTTTCTTGGAATTTAGTTTTTACCATTTTCTTAGGAATTAGTTTAATGATTTATATTAGGAATTTAGTTCAAGTTGTAGTTTTAATTCCCCTTAATATTTTTGAGTTTAATTGTTCATGAACCACATGCTTTCACGGGTTATTAGAATTTTGCAGGATCCTGATAAAAAATACAGAAGAGGAAAAGTTTTAAGGAAAATATAACATCTACATGATGAAAAGGGAAGTAATTATTTTAATGCTTTATCTTTTTTCTCCCTTTTTAAATATATTTTTAAGTTTTAAAGAGAAAATGCATGCATCGCACTTAGATTTGCACTATATTTTAATCAATGATAAAAAAATACTTATAAAAATCATGATATCATGTTTTATATTTGAATGTTAATAAGATTGGATGAGTAAGATTGAAGATTTAATGATTAGAGAAACATAGGAGTATGGATTTGATGAATCATGATTCAGGGATGCTAGTTAGTTTATGTAGATTAAATTCCCTTTCAAATGTTTCATCCTTTTGAATTTATGAAGTTCTTGTTGGTTGTTTTTTTATTAATATTCATTCCTAGAGGCTTCTATACCTTATTTTTTCTATCATTCTTACAAATTACCGAAGAGATTTATGGCATGTTATCCTTAAAGAACTTTTATTGTGATCTTGTTAAAGCTATGATTGTACAATGTCAATTGTAATATGATTGAAGCATCTTTTTTATGATTCATTTTATCTTTAGGGCAAAATTTTACATTGAATCCATCTTTTTAGCTCATATATTCCATGGATAACTTTGTTAGGGAAGTTCTACATTACAAGACAAATTGATCTTTTCTACCCGCACTCTTGGTATTTTGCATGATATTCATTAGAATAATTGTGGGGAATAAGTTTGTGATGGAAAATGGATGTGTTTCATTGAGAACATATGGGATCATTTCATTGGGTATGATGAGGTTCATGATTATTCATTAATTATATCACATAATTTCCCCTCATGGAATTTTTTTTGAAAAAAATAGGAATGAAAGAAAAATGTTTTTTTAAATAGGGAAAAATAGGTTGTCTTAAGTAGGTCAAAAATCACTCCATAACTAAACGCATGATCTTGTTATAACTATTAAAATTAGTTTCATGAAGAGATCAAATATGGGTAGGGTGAGAAATGTGAGTTTTGTCCCAAGTAAAACATTTAAAAATAAAAAAATGGGGGAGGGGGGCATGAGGGTATTCTTTCATTGGGTTTTGATGTTACTTGTGGGTCTTTACATTGAGTTTTGGAAAGTGTGATGATATCACTTTTAAAGACGGATCTTCATTGAGATTATTTTGATTCTCATGAAATCTTCTTTAAAAAATAAACCTCCTTTTGAGATTTAAATGCTTTTAAAATCATTACCTACCTACCCAAAACCTTAGATACATTTGATCCTTAATTAAAAGCCATCATGATTAATTTTTATCTTTATATTCATGGGGTTTGGATTTGATATGCAATGCAGGTGGAAAATGGGGATTTGAAGAAATATTTTTATGTGATGCTTGGAAGTTTGATTTACCCATTAATAATTATTTAATTTTGTTACATTGAAATTGAAATATTGGTATCATGGGTAACTTGTTTGTGATTTAAGTTGAGATATATGGTTGAGGTAAAACATGAGTTTAAGTTAATATTAATATTTCATGCATATTAATTTTTACTTTAATTACATCAATAATAGAATTTAATTGATTATTTTTTCCACATATTAATTGGTTTAATTATTTTATGTGCAATAATATTTTTAAACAAAATTTGAAAAAAGGAATAAATGTTTATATATATATATATAATGGATTTTATGAAAGGAAAAATATTTTTTTATGTAGTGAAAAAGATGGCCTACCCACTGATCGAGGAAAATACGAGGAAAAGCCAAGAACAAGCATGCACATGCAAGGGTTGGTGTCCAAAAGCCAAGGGGTTCCAAGGAATGAATTAGTATCGCAACTGAATTAAGTAGCTATATGTTGTATCGAATGTGAGGGTTGTATGTTGTATCAATGGTGAGGCAGCCTCACTGAGGCGCTCTTGGAGCTTCATTCCAATAGAAAGGATAGGCAAGCTCACTAAGGCACGCTAAAGGTATTTCACCTCACACGCCATTTCTACACTCTTTAAGGCACTGGGGGTGAAGGTGGCGTTCCCCAGAAAAAAAAAATTCTGGGTTTTTTGTTAAAAATTAGCGGTGAATAGGGGATGGGCCTCTTAAAAAAACAATAAATACAATATGTAATGCTATAATAAAGAAGACCACATAGCTCCTAAAAAAATATACAACCCATCCCTTATTCTAAGTGCATCAACCCAGCTTAGGCAAGCCATAGCCTCCATTTGAAGCAACAAATAACATATAATGACATTGGAAACAGCAGCAACAACTCCCCTTATCCCTAACAATCATCATCTTCCATTGATATAATTTTTATGTTTAGGGTCTCACATATTGATTATTGTCTTATAGTTTGGTAAAAAAATATGATCTAGTACTTTAATTTTTATTATGTTGATTGATTTTTTTTAATTTAAGTTATTGTTGAAAACTATGAATATTTTATTATGGCATGGGATGAATATTAGTTATTGTTGAAAACTATGCTTGAGCTTTATTTCTCTCTATTTCCATAAAATTTTAAATTACCTCAATTCACCCCCACACTTTTGAATTTACCACCAGGTCCACTGTCTTGATGTTCCTACCAGGCCAACAATATTATCTGCAGAAATGTTGACTGTTAACCTTCCTATCATGAATTATTTACCATGAGACATGAGTGTATTGATTAAATTCATAAGTCATGGGATTTGTGGTCAAACCATGTCTAAAACATTTCTAATGGCACATCAACATTTAACTAAATTACATAACACGGTTACACCTTTTATTCCCTGATAATTCATTTTAGGATTGAATGAAATGGAATGAAATGGAATTGAATTCCATAACCATTATTTGGGGAAAATAATAAATAAAATGAACTTAAAATTTGTCGACTTCAATTTGAGTGATTTTTTTTACAATGAAATGAAATCACTAGTAGTGATCAATTAATATTCAAAATTTTAAAATCATTAACCCTCTAAATCAGAAGTTGTGATGGAATAAATGTGAGCTAGACTACTTTATTTCACTTCATATGATTCTATTCTATTTTATTAATGACAATTCCATTTTATCCCTCCTAGAACTCCCGACCAAACATACCCCTACAACTCACAAGTGTTAAACTACCAACTGGTAGATAAAGTTCCCAATTGAAAAAATTGTATCTCTATAATGACAAGGATCCTCGAAACATTTCCAAATGAAATTATGAAAGGGAAAGGGAAAATGAAAATGAATGTAACAAGAACTTTTTATTCTTTAATAGAAATACTAAATTTACCTTGAAACTTGTATCTTAAGAATGTTGAAATATTTTCAATGAAATTGAAATGGTCCCAACATAAGTAGTTTTAAAAGTGCTGAGCATAAAATAAAAAATGAACTGATGCAAGAAAATTTTGTTTTTCTTGGTCTTAGCCAACGATAGTTTTATGAAATCTTCCATTCCACTAAAAAAGAAATGGGAATCCATACTTTTTATTAATCATCTTGGTAAAAGATAAAAAAATATTTCAGGTAGATAAGATATCAAGAGGTGTTTTATTTTATTTTTTTATGAATGCTAGTTTAGAAAATCCCTCACCACTCAGGTGTGCACCATTTGTTATGAAAGTCATGTTACTCGTATCTAAATAAGTTTCATGACCATAAGCACAACTAGAATACTTCTCACAGACACCAAAAAACTATTCACATCAATTTACATGAACATGAAGCGATATTTATATCTGTGCATCATGTGAATCATTATCAAAAATGGATTATAATAGAGGGAATGAAATTTTGAAATGATACTCAGTATTATTAGTAAGAAACTATTCAAGAAACTCTCCAATTAAATATTATCTAAAATAATTTACTTTTGAAAAAATAAATTCCATTGAGATTAAATAATTTAGGGATTGAAATTTTCAAAACCCAAATGTTGAGAATTCTATTGTTTTAAATTTACATCTTGGATATACAAGAACATTTTTTACTGTAATTATTCTAGTTTTTAATTAAATTTATAGATCCATGGAAAAAATCCTTTGAAATAAACTTTTTTTAACTTAAAAATTCATGGAAAATAGATACAACAAAAAATGAGCAGATAGGGGAAGAGGAAGGCGACTTACAGTAGTATACGATCTATTTAAAGCTCTAAAAAATCCGAACAACGGAAGGCAAGAACGGAGCGAGAAAGTGTCATCTTCCACTCCCCGGACGCAACACAGTCGAGATGGTGTGGCACACTACCATTATATTTTAAATTAATATCATATATTTAATTATGTTATTTTCACTTGTTGGTTTTTCAAGGCATTGGTAAGGATGTATTGTTAGTGAATATGATGAAAACATTTAAAGAAATTGAACCTAACAAAAGGTATCATGAAAAAAATTGACATGTGATAATGCTATAACTTTTAAAGTTTCGAAGTTTGTAAGAGTCCTTAAATAACTCTCTGAATAATAATATGATTTTTTTAAATATCAAATCATGATAGGGGTAAACATATATCCCATAAATAAATTTGTATTTATTATTCTATAGCCTTAAATATTTTCTATATTTGATTTTATAAAAATTTGGATTTATTTTTTATTTAGAAGTTTCGAGATTTATGATCCCATTATCATGAATTTTAGAAGGTGAATATTAGAAAATTGTGTTTGGAAACTTCATAGTTGGAAACCCTAGCATTTGGATGCTTCCTATAGAGTTAGAGAATTTCAGCTCTCCCCGAAGCATTACCCAATCTACTTGGGACTATATAACCAGATGTCATACCGCTCTTGGTTGTTCATCAATTCATTATTTCAACAAAATCGTATCAAACCCTTGTTTGATCAACCCTATAATAGATTAGGTTTAAGATACCAAGGACATTAACTATTCAATTTTATTTCTCGATATCATTTTTTAATTCTCGTGATGGAAACCTTGAAGCTCGACATTCTGATTTTGGATGGGAACATTTGATTTTCATTTCGGTGGGTTAAGATACAAGTTACCCTAGATGGATTTGGACGATGAATTGTTGACACTTTAAGATATTCTATGTTCATTGACCGTAGATGAAAAGCAACATAAATATCACAAGGTACTTTCTCAAATACATCTATAACTGTTTAATCAAATTTTATAGGATGTTCTAAAAGAGAAAACTAGTGTTGAGTTGGGGCTAAAATTGGAGTAGCTACGCATGAAGAAGAGCCTTACAAGTAAATTTCATTTGAAGGAAAGTCCATTCTCCCATCACAAGGTACATCTATTGAGAATTACTTAATGATATTCCAAGAAATTGTTTCTAATCTTGAAAAGATGGATATGAAATATGATGATGAGGATTTAGATTTAATTTTATTATGCCCTTTTCCCGCTTTATATGCGACCCTTAGAAATAAACTCCTCTAGAGTAATGATTCAATTACTCTTTGTGATGTTTATGACTTTATTTTCGAATGATCATATAAAATTCCTAGTGGTTGGTTTTAAAGCTCAAGCAGAGGGTCCAGTTTTCATAGGGGAGATGAGTGATATAAAATTCAGTAATTTTAAAATGGGTAGGTCAAAACATCAAAATAGATCCTAAGATAGTCTATGGACTTAAATTTATCCTCAAGAGTTTTAGAAATCTTCATCTTATTATAATTTCATGTTAATGGATAAATCTTGAAACAGACAACTTACTATGAATACCTGTAGTGAATATATCAACACAGATAGAGAAACAAAGAATCACATTGTGGTGGGTTTTATTTCTCCCCACCACATCTCAATTCTTTTATCTGGTGTCGTGGAACTTTCAATTTTTCAATAATTCATAGAGTTTTCCATTCATGTCACTACTGAAAAGGTTTCTAAGAAAATATTAACCATTTATCAATGTAGTGAAAGTGATGATGAAACATTTAGAAAAAGATCACCATTATATTTAAATAGAAACCACACGATACTATAAATAAGAACATGTACTGGTCAAATGATACAGTTTTTTCCTTTCTTTATATGCTCAATGATGATCACCAATGAACAACCTAATGGTTCTTCTCTTTGAGTTGTATCCATAGATTATGCCGAATCACCCAAACACTTTTTGTGGGATTCTTTAACTTTCACAATACGCCAGTATCCTACATATATAGAATAATAAAGGAGTAGCGCTTTGGGGGGAAGAATTTTGTCCAGAGATGATTTGAGGATTGCACACACAATTCCCTTGGTCGAGGCCCCTTTATATAGTCTTACAGGGATGCTCCACTAGCCATGCAATTACCTGTGCATTTATAAATGTATGATTGATGCCTTCTATTATATTCCATGTAACATATGACCATTAACTCTCCCACTCTTTTAATGATATCTTATGTGCAAGGAATTTAGAATGTTAACTATTTAATGTTCAGGAGGTTGAACGAGTCATGGCTAGCCAAAAGTATCAAACAATTCAATACCAATCATTATGACTCGATCATATCATAAAATACAATATGCACTAACAACCAACTTATGATATCATAATATCATTAAATACAACATACCCACTGACTTAAATTCATGACCTTTTCCATATATGGGTCATACTTCAGGACAAACCCATTCATATTAAATTATATAAATAGGTTTTTAGGGAATATTCAATTTAATATCCCACTTATGATAAACTATATAATACTTTCATTCCATTATATCATATATCGTATCATAAACAATAACTTCTAAAATAATATACAAAACTAATTGGATATCTTCCAAAACAAATTTGAAAAGTTATAATTTACTTCACCTTGTATTACATCATATACAAAACCTTGTGAAAACCTCATCCAAAACTTTTTGTATTAAATCAATAAAATACTTCTAGAGTTTCTTTCTAGGTCAAACTCAATCCTCAATCAGTCAACCCCAAAGTGTGACCATGTGAGCCTTTGTAGTATTTATAAAAAATGAATAATTGAAGCGATAAACACAAGTAGAGGGAACTTTAGAAAAGTATCAGAGATATTCAAACTACAATGGGATCTGGCATGATCATCATCAAACACATGTTTCTCTATAATGGTGTCTATTAACCACATAAAATTTTATCATGAATTTTCCTATATTCTGTTTTCTAATACATTTAGTGACCATGGGATAAATAGCATGTTAATCCCATATAGCCTCCTCAAACTTTCTTAAATATCTGTGTATAAACAAATTAGTTCAATGAATATATCACATGTCATTCATCAAGAAGATGAGTACAATGTATTCCCCTCATCAAAGTAGATAATCACATCATATATACCTTATAAGTATGGTTATACATTTCCTCAGACTATCTCAATTGATGGAACAAATTCCATACTGATAATATGAGATAAAAAATACGATTTTGTCTGAGCTCTAACTAATGACATGAAAAACCACATACCCAACCACACCCTGATTAGCTAAGCCTCAAGTATTGTATGAGAAATGTATCAAATTATGTTGGAATGAATCGATTTTGGTGATTTATATTGATTGTGTTTGTTGATAGTAATTTTTTAGCAATGAAGTTGAAAGTGGTTGTGTAGTAAAAGTGATACTGGGAAGATTGTTATGGATTCAATAAATCCATAAGGTTGGTGTTATTGGAGAAAAATCTCTGGAAGATAGTTACTACGCCACAAAATAAGATTCTACACTATAGGATATGTTTAGAGTTTGCGTTCTCTCTACCAGATTCTAGGGTTTATATGTTGTGGAGAAGTGATTAAGACGCAATATTGTTACAAAAAATGTGTCCAAGCTGCAGGATCTATTTGTGTTTTGGAGGGTGAGTTTTAGGTAGGGTTTAAGGTTTGGTAATCTCTTCATGCCTATAGGAGGCTATTTCGTAGCAAGAAAGGTTGAGTCATGAGGAGCTGTATATGGAAGACTATCTGGTTTTCATCATCTCTAGAGTTTTAAGGATCCTTATACCGTGGGGAAGGATACATTGCAGAGGTTTGAATGGAAGGAGACCACTAGGAAATAGTTACACCTTACAACATAGAGAGTATGAATTTGGAAGTGCGGGTTGTTTTTTATTTCTTTTAATCCTATTGAAACTCACATCATAGGTGATAGCCACACTGTTGTTAGTTCGGTGGGTCAAGAGGTTAGAGGAGATTATGGTGTGGTCATGGGTAATCCTCATAGGATCCTTATGCATGAGATAAATGGACCTAGTCAAATGATGCCACATTGCAGAAGATGAGACCAAGACCGAAGAGATTTATTGAATCCCTCTTATGTGCCACAGTGTAGGAGGCCATGTCGTGGTGCCCTCTAGTTGGAGGATTATATGTTATAGAAATTGAAATAATGTCATAACCTAGAAGTTACTATATAATAATTGATTGCCCCCAACCTTGGGATAAAATAAAGATGGTTAAATTATCCGCAATTGCAGAAAACATTAGAAAGTAGATCTTATGAGATAGATTCAGTAAGAAGAGATAGAGTACTAACAGAAGGAAATGGGCATTTCAAATTGTGTGAATATTGAGTTCAGAGGGTCAATGAGACTATTGTATTGTGTAAACCAAACAGTAACAGTTCCCTCTAACAATTTTGGCATATAGGCACATTGCCTTTGCATGCTCCTTCAACTAGCCTGACTAGGGAGAACTAAGTAAAATACTCTTTGTGCTTTATTTCTTCCATTGCTCATAGAGTGGAAGTAAGGGATAGAAAGGAGTGTTCCTCACATCGAGAAAACAATATCATAATCAATTATTTAAGTTTAATAATTTATGTTACCCTAATTCACCCCTCGGGGTAATCTCCTTAATAAGGGACAAACAATTGGCCTCAAAGGTTAAAGGGTGATATCTTTCACTCCATTAGAAGCATGGCAGTGGTAGAGGTTATTAATCACAAATGTATAAAATTTTTCAAAGACATCAATTTCTAGTCATGTAAGAACATGAAAAAATGTTGTTTTAGGTCTTTGGGGATGGAAGTTTACATGGATTCCATTCATGGTATATCAATGAACATGGAAAGCGAATCATTATCAGAAAGTGACCACAAGGAATTGGATGCATGTGGAAAGTAAATCAATGCAATAGGGAAAGATTTTTATAACCCTATATATACCAAGGTAATTTCCTCTAAAAACTCTCACGCTATGTGGGAAAAACTTTTTAATATTTATGAAGGTGATTCCAAAGTTTTTGAGGAAAATCTAAGTGTTGTGGAATAAATATGAAAACATGAGGATGAGCCCAACTGAATCTGTTGATGCATTTTATGATCGTCTAAATGATCTTATGGAAGACATTAGCAGTATTAGAGAAAATATTGATGATTTCAATATCATTAAAAGAATCCGGAGGAGAATTCCTCTGTGATACAATGAAAAGGTTCTTGTTCTTGAAGACAAGGACCTAAAATATGTATTTCTAGACAACCTTCATAGTAAATTTGTCATATATGAAATGAAAAATGATGAAAATGAAGCTAGGGTGAAGGAGAGATCATAAAAGGTTTCATTCAAAGTGATGAAGAAACTTTATGTCAAATAAGATCTAGATGAAGATGAAGTCAATGAAGTGGTAACTTTCTGTTCTTCAAACCTCAAGATGTTAAAATGAAAATTCAAAGGAAAGATTATACTTATTGGGTTCTAGTGCAATAAGGTAGGTCATCTCAATAATTAGTATTTAAAAAAAATCAAGATGATGATGATGATGATTCTATGAAGAAACCTTTCAAAGGTGAAAAAATATGGAGAAATAGACAATGTAAATTCCTAAAGATGAAAAATATATTATCTCATTAAGATGAAAGATTAGATGAGTAAAAATTGGATGAGGTTGAGGATGGTAAGGGCCTTAGAGAAGATGATTTAATAGGTGAGATTAACTAACCAAAATTTGATGATGGTGATGCTCAAAATGTTTTTTTGGGGGAATATTTGACCTTCAAGTTGAGCTTGAGGTATCCCTTGAATAACTGGAAAAATGGATGGCCAAAACCAAGAAAGAAAAATTCAGTTGTTTATGACTCCAATCATTGCATGTAGCAGGATGAGTAATAAAAATCGGAGTTAAATATAGAGATCTAAAATCTAAAATCTATAATTTTTGGAAACTCTGAAAATAGAGTTGAGCTCAAGGTCAAAGTGGAGAAACAGTTTTTAATCATAGATGGATTAACCAATACAGTTAAATAAAGAGTTAAAAAAATAATAGAAGAAGAAGAAAAAGAAATCTTGTGTCCACTAGTCTCACCACATGATAGCATGCATTCTCATACACTCTCTTTTTCCAAAGCATTGAGTGATCATGGCACATGTAGTATGTCAATCCCATAACGATGACTCAAATATTCAAGATTATATGAGTATAAACTATCCAAGTTGATGAACATATCACACATTATTCACCTTTATGGATGATCACATCACATATCCCTCACCTGAATAGATAAGTACATTATATGTACTATCTAGGTTCATCAAAACACTCATCAATCTATCCCAATTGAGGGGCCATATTTCATACTCGAAAAATGAGAAGACAAAATTCATATTAGTTGAGCTCCAACCGACAACATGATTAACAACATACTTAACTACCCCCTGATTAACTAAGGATCAAGGCTTTCATAAGAAAGGTATCAATGTATGAAGGCTCTCATGCTAAGTATCTCTCCAACCTTGGGTATTTTAGACTGAAAATATGATCCATGCAACCCTAGTATACCAATTATATAGTTTATGATAGTCCATGTGATAATATTTAGGGTCCATCCAATAAACAAAATCTGTTTTGTGACTCATAAGCATATTTCAAATATCAAAACAAGAATCAGAATCATACCAAACCTTACATTTCATCATAACATATAATACTCCATGTTGAACATTGGTTAGGGATAACTCAAAGTTGTATATTGAGAGGTCAATTATAATTACACTTCACAAAATTTCTATTCATATTTACATATATGCAGCCAATGTGAAATAATGATAAAGTGGATATTTCCTTTTATTTGATAGATTTTATATTCTTAAAATCTTTTAAGAATACATCACAAAATCCTATAAAAACTCTTATTTAGAATATCATATATGACAACTTTATAGATCATCCTTATGTTTTCAACACTTTTTAGTTTTTTTTAACTCATTACATCTATATGAAATTCTTTCCACATCTTAATGTGATCCCCTCACAAAACCTTCCCACTGAACTCTTTAGTGAGAAAAATCTATAAAGAAAACATGTTTGAATATTGGTGAGATTTATGAATAATATTCCTAATGTTCAAATCCTTGAACACATTGAAACCTGTTAATTCCATTACATCAAACATTACAATGTGAACTATTTTTTCTACTGATATCTTTTATAAGAACATAATCATCATTCTTGGACCCAATCTATCAAATATTTTGACCATCGTATTCCTTTATTTATTAACTTTTGAACTTCTTAAGTCCAAACATACTCCCACTGGCCACTTAAATACTATATTCTTTTCAGAATATCAGGATACGATACACAATCTCCTTTTTTTTAAGAAATAAAACTCATTTCCTTTTTTAGTAGGAATACTTAACAAATAAACTATCACTTCTATATCATATATCGTATTATATGTGTTTTTGAGATTTTTTTTCTTATGAAAAGCAACTATTATTTAAAAAATACTAATAATGGGTGGCAAGAACATCTTCCATCATATTTTGATGAACATATAGACAAAAAACTTTTATCTAGGATAATTTTTTTCAACCTTTTAATCATTTTCCAAACATGTTATAGAATTCGATGAATTATAAACCATGTTTACTGAATTCATCATCTCATTTTTTTATACCAACCCTTTATTAGCAAGAAACTTCTCTAATCATGTAAAATAAATAAGTTCACTATGAAAAAATTTTATTTAGATTCATTGAAGAATGATGAATTTATTTACATTCAAATCATTGATATAGAAACTCAGCTTCATCACTTTAATGTGAAGTACAAGCTACATAAATCTTATGAGTTACTTACATTAAGCATTTCCTTTCAAGGATTGATTTTCAAGTCAATTTTTAGGATGAATGTTATATTATCTATAATAAATCCTTTTATCATATGAGTATCATGTTTGGATGATATTTAATAAGGACTTTTATTAAATAGGCTCCCACTAAAACGATTCCCCTTTTAACTTCACCATATCTATTAGTGGGTCAAGATCCATATATTACTAGGTAATGAGTCCATTGAGGCACTCATCTCACCACTTAGTTATTTAGGTAGGTCATTATTCCAAATATATCATATACGACTCTTGGATAGTTGAGTGAGTAACTCTTTACACAATCCATTATATAGATAAACTCAACTATATTCCTCTAGGATCATAACCTTTAGGGTTTCCTAGCTAAGTGTATCCCAAATAAAATTACAAGAATACGGAACCTAACCATTAGGATCACCTAATTTCTTACTTTTCTAACACAATATAATCTAGGGGAACCCAACTATAACATGAAACCATCTAGTTAGATAATTCAAATCATGGAATGTTCCACATTGGAAGGAATCTCACACTTAATATTTGAAGGGGATAAAATCTCACCATCATATCTCTTGTTACTCCCTCTACATGTATGAATTCTTCTAGTGATTTAGTTTAGAATCTTATTCCTTCCACTAAATCAATATGTTCAAACCATATTGATTTGTAACTCTTTACATAGCTCATAGTTTGTGTTACTCAACCAAAAATAAAAGCCTAATATATTTACACATATCAAAATGCATCCTATGTATGAGGGGCATGAATTTTTCATGTAATGGTTTCGAATTATATGAAATTAGAAATCCCTTGATGAGTGATCCTGAAGCCATATATAGCAAACCCCCACCATTCTAGAATGATCCAAAAGATCTCAGGATTGTGGGAAGTTTGACCAAATGTCTCTTTACCCAGGGATACTTTACTCAAGATAGATTCCAACATATCATAACACTAATACCTAATATGTATAAACTATATTAAAGAATCAGATTCAATCTAATTACTTTAAATACAAATTGAAGTCAAGGTACGTGGTGACCCATCCACATGGCGGCCCTCAAGGCGTGCCGCATGGCACACTATGGCGAGTTCATAAACCACACATGTCATGTGCCGGGTTGGGTTGGGAAAATTTTCATACGGTTTAGAGATGATTAGAGTGGACATGGTATAAATGGAGATAAGTGGAGCCAGGGTGTGGAGTAATAGCATTGATCATGATTAGAGATTGTCTTTGGGGAGACACCTACTTCTGGCTAGGTTGGTGTTTATTTATTTGTGGCCATTTCCAGGTGGGTATTTTTCCCAGGTGAGGCTAAGGCCACCCATTGTGAGTCTCTTGTCTACTCGATGCTTGTCACCACCCTCTGGTCTATTGGAGGTGATCTTGAGGTAGCACGCCTTACTTACCGCCACCCATGAGGGGTCTCAGTGAGTTGGGTCGTGTAAAAGTGGTATCAAAGTATATTTAGATTTTAAATGATTATTCTTTCCTTCTTCCCTTTGTTATTTTCTTTGAGATGACTTGTCATTAGTCTTTCCTTTGTGGTTTTAGGGTATCTTATGAGGTATATTATACTCACCCTATATGGGAATATTGTTTATATGTGTTATGTCTTATAATGATAATGTACAGTTGGGAGATGGTCTTGGTGGACATGGTATCAATGGATCTTAGTGCATCTAGGGTTTGGAGTGGTAGTGTGGATTGTGATTGGATCTTGGATTTGTAGAGATGTGACTACTCGTGTCTAAGTTGGTATTTATTTCTTTTTATCTATTTTCTAACATGTATTTTTCCCATGTACTTTCTAATTGTACTACTTTGTGACCCCATGGGTCTTAGTGGTTAACATGCATATTTGTACTATTGTTAGCCTCTTTTTGTTTTCAACACTTTATTATATTCTGTGTCGAGGTGTGTGTTTAGTAAATATACATTAGGCTAAGGCCTCCCATTGTGGGAAGTGTTCCTACTTAGTGCTTGTAACCATCCCACGACCTATTGAAGGCAAGATTGGGGTGGAATTCTGGACTTACCCCCACCCAAGAGGGGTCCTGATGAATTACTCATAGAAATCTAGATCTAATCATGAGTGTCACACACAGTGTCACCCGACACTGTGTCCCCCAATGTCACCGCTAATAATAAACTTTGAGCAAGTCATACTAGATCCACTTCCACCAATAACATCTTCAACCTATGCATAGACCGCACATACACAATACATGTGTGAGTATAACCATTCCTAGTATCACGCACCAAAAAAAATAAGGAAATACTAATAAACAAGTCAGCAGAAAGATCCCAGAACCTACGAAGGGACTCAAAGAGGTCAGGATCAACTTAGTCCCAACCCACAAAGGTTTTTTATGTTCATATTACAAGAAAGTAGGAACACAAAGAGCACCAAAAATTACATGTAATCTAAAGTTGATATCCTAGTTGTAAAAAATTCTTCAAAAGCATCCCTAGGGTACCTGGGGAGACACAATTCTTGAGGTATCCAATCTTCCCAACCTTCCATTCACATCACCACTAGAAACCACAAAGCAGGACCCAATCCTCACTGAAGTTTGAGTGTCAGTTGAGGGGGGACCAGACCCCATCGTCTGTAAACACCAACACTATCATTATCCTAGACATCAAGGATTAATAACGGTCATGTCAAAACTGACCACCAATTCCAAGGATTCCAGCATAAAATTTTGGCGCACCCAATGGAGATTTCAACCTTTCTGATTTATGCACTGGTCATTAGGGGCTTGATAATATCTAAGGCTTGGGATAGTTTGTAGATGGTTTCTATGCACATTCCCTCTATTTCTCAGGGAATTTCTCATTTGGGACATCTTAAGGCCAAGTTATATTATAGATACTTATGTGGGGCATCTAATGCTCCACTGATATGGATCAAGTTCTTTGGGAAGAGTCATATTAAACATGGTCCAAGGATGCTTATCCAGAAAATATGGAATGATCGGTTTCCTACTGATGATTCACTTGGGAAGGCAGGTCTTCCAATTGCTTTAGTATACTCTCTTTTCCAACTTAATCAAGAGTGTTTCTTTCATATCCTTTTTTAATGTAACTTTGTCAACTCTATATAGAAACATGTTTTTAACTAGTTTTAAGTGGGGTTTCACGCTAGTATATAGATCTGTACTCTTTTTTGAATTTTTCCTATAGCTTGGAGATGATTAAACAAATCTCTAATATATTGATGACATCCAATGTGTGTTTCTTTTATTATATTTTGTTTGAAAGGAACCCTATAAGTTTTTAGGGTAAAATGACTCTTACCAAGGTGATCCTTGCAGATATAATTAATGATTTGAAAACCACTAAAAAAGTTCAATATGGGCCCATGCATAATTATATGACTAAACATGACATTAAATAAACCATTGGGTCAGTGGGTTATCAAGGCAACCAGTGAAATGTTTTTATGGAAAATGGATATTGTCTTGGCCAAAATGGATCAAGGTAAATATTAATGGAGAGTTTATGGGATTACCTGAGCTTGTAGGATGTGGTGGCATCTTTAGAATATATTGAGGCTTTATTAATGGTTTTTTCTAACAATTTCTTTGTAATTTTATTGCTTATAAAGTAGAGTTATTGGAAATAATAACTAATTAAATATGCGAAGTTGCATAAGTGACATCATATTTTGATTGAAAGTAACTCCATGGATGATGTATATGCCCTTAAATCCCACACAATTGCAGTCACATGGCCAACTCTTTCAGCCTGTATTAAATTCCATACGTCACTAGAGGTGATGAATGTCAATATTTCCCACTTCTATAGGGAAAGTAATATGGTGGAAGATGTGGTACTATAGAAATATATTGAGGAAAATTCTATTATAGGTCTTTCTATCTCATGAACTATTTTATGTACTTGCACTCGTATAATTTGTCTAGTGAAACATATACTCATGCTCAACACTCTCCTTGGTAGTCTTCTCCTCTATTTTTTAATAAATTCGATAGTTATGGTTCATTGAACCAAAGCCCAAAATATTTATAATTATTAATATAAAACAGTATTTATATCAGAACGGGGAAAGGAAATCATGCAATACCCCTTCCCCTCACTCCAATCAAGGTGCCACCCCTATTCCTTTATTGAAAATTATTATTATTATTATTATTTGTTAAACCATTTTTTATTATTCTGGGTATTTCTGAGTCCCACATCGGAATACTCCATGTATTCCTTTTTCTCAATCTATAAAAGAAGGTCTCTGCCTCACCTTGAGGTAAGGAGAATTCATCCTCTACATGGTATCAAAGGGAAAATCTTGTTAATTTTTTTTCCGGTGGACTCCCAAACCGTCTCCCCTCCCGACTCCTCTCTCGGTGCTACTTCTGGCTCCCACCAGATGCAGCACACCACCTCTGTCATGCCTCACACCTCCTCACCTTCAGTGGCCCTCTGCCCCTCAATGACTCCTGCGGCGCATCCCGACGCCCCTCCCATCCCACTTTCAGTGCGGCTCCCGGCTCCCCTCCAGCTACCCATCCCGGCGGACCCCACTTACCATCTCCCGCCCCACCCACGATGCCCCTCCCTGATCGTACCTCCCACTGTAACCCTCCTCTCTCACCGCGGCCCTCTCCCAGTGGAGATCCTGACTTGCGGCACCTAGCCCGACCTCCCACTTTCTCATCCTGACGCCCTGCTCGTCCCAAAGCCTCCCTCATCCAGGCGCAATCGGCCTCTTTCTCGCCATCCCAGCTGCATCCCTCCCAACGGTCAGCTTTTCTCTACGCCGGCCTCCTCACACGGTGACCCAACACACTTCCCTCTCATCGCAGATCTCCTCCCATCATCGGCTCTTGTCACGGCTCTCTCTCCGACAGACCTCCAATGCCGAAGCCTGGCCATCTGCCTCTTTTAGTTACGGTGCCCTCTAGCTACCGAATGACCACCTCTTTTTACACCCTCCCAACTTCAATCATCCCCACCTCCCTGTGGCCTTTCACCGCGATCTCCAGGCCCCTACAGGTTCTCCCGCTCGACAAACAACCCATCTCTCCCGGCATCACCCGTTCGCTTCGACCTCACACAATCAGGCTGACTTCCCAACAGATTCCCGGTCACTGCCTCTGACGCGGTATCTGGGACTCCATTACCCACCTTCAACACAGTCACCCGACTCCCCCCACCCTCAGTGATTCCCAGCCTGCCTCTAATGCGGTCTCCCATCTCCCTCCCTCCTCTACAGTCTCTCGGACAGCCGCCCGTGGTTTCCCAACCCCTGCCTGAAAAACCATCCTCCTCTGGCCACCATTGCTCAGACTAATGGCTCTAACACCTGTCTATCTCATCGACTTCCAGCCTGGATGCTCGACTTCGGTGCGTTTGAACATCTCACAGGGGATTCAGGTACATTCACTTACTACTATCCGTCTACTAGTGCTTACAATAACTGTTGTAAATGGATCAACAATCCTTATTGCGGGATTTGGCACGTGCCTTTTGACCCTTTCTATTAGCCTTCCTTCAGTCGTTCATGTTTCTCACAACCCGTTTAATCTTCTCTATATCATTAAACTCACCAAAGACTTTAATTATACTTCTATTTTTACATCATCTGATGTTTTGTTTTAGGAGCGGTCGGCGAATCGGGAACTTGGCCGAGGTCATCTTAGGGTTGGGGTGTATATACTCGATATCCCACCACCTCTTGCTTGCTCATCCACCTCAGACAATGCCCTTGAGCTTCATTCTCACCTTGGTCATCCTCTGACTTCTGTCCTACAAAAGCTATGCCCCCCAATTTAGTCACCACCTTTCATTCGATTACGCACCATGCAAGTTTGCTAAACATCATCGAGTGACATATGTTCCTCAATTGGACCCGCGTGAAACGAATCCTTTAAATCTTGTTCATTCCGATGTATGGGGTCCTTGAATAGTTCCTAGCCAGTCCGGATACCATTATTATATATCCTTTATCGATGACTACTCGAGCATGTCCTAACTCTACCTTCTTCGAGATTGGTCTGAAGTGTTTTCAACCTTTCAAAACTTCTATAATGAGATTCATACTCAATTGTCTATCTCCCATAAATGTATTTTCTCTGAAAATGGTTGAGAATATTTATCCACTCCCTTTCAGTAGTTTCTCAAGGATAAAGGCATTATTAACCCGACATCCTGCCCCGATAAACCTCTTCAAAATAGAGTGGTCGAGCGGAAACATCACCATATTCTGGAAACTGCTCATGCCCTGATATTCCACATGAAGGTTTCTCAATTTTTGGAGAGATTTCATCCTGACTGATACCTACCTCCTAAACTACCTCCCTTCTTCTATCCTTCAGGGGGATACTCCTTTTCGGACTCTGTTGTCTTCTATCCCTACTCACTCACTTCCACTCCGGGTGTTTGGATGTCTCTGTTATGTTTGTGACACTCTTCCCAATCTCTCCAAGCTTTCTCCTAAATCCCTTTGTTTGGTATTCCTCGGTTATTCCCACACTCAGTGCAGATATTGATGCTTCTCTCCAGACCTACGCTGGTATATCATCTTCGCTGACATCTCGTTTATTGAGAGCTCTCTGTTTTCACTTCCCTCTCCTCATCCCAACACTATCATTGATGATTTTATTCCTCTCATCATCCAACCTCCACTAGTGTATCCCCCTACTGATCACTATTTTGGAACATTCTACTCTCTTCGCTCATCTACTGTACCCCCCTTCCAGGCCGAGGACACTATTGTCCCCACTTCATTCGATTCTCTTTTCCCAGCACAAGACAACTTGCCCATTTCACTTCAGAAATGTACTCATTCTTTCCAGACTACTCTATTTACATCTTAATATAGAGGTCTCTGAGCTTTGGAGATGATATCCATTCCCCACACAGTTTGTGAGGCCAAATCTCACTGGGGGTGGCTACAAGCGATGCAGGATAAATTGTAGGATTTTGAAGAAAACTATACTTCAGATTTTGTCCCCCTTCCGGCAGTCAAACAAGAGGTTGGTAGAAAATGGATTTATACAGTCCGGCTTAATGTTGATGGCACTCTCCATCATCCCAAAGCTCACCTTGTGGAAAAGGGCTTAACTTAGACATAGGGTATAGACTATTTTGATACCTTCTCTCCAATTGACAAGATGACCTCCATTCGATTATCTATCTCTCTGACCGCTCATCATCATTGTCCCCTTTATCAACTGGATGTCAAGAATGTCTTTGTCCACAGATTTCTTGAGAAAGAGGTTTATCTGTAACAGCCCCCCAGATTTTGGGCCTCCGGAGCTGACTACCAATTCTTTCGACTTCGCCGCTCTCTATATGGTCTCAAGTAGTCTTCTCATGCTTAGTTTGGCCGATTCAGCACCGTCTTCACCGACTTTAGGCTCTCTCGCAGTATGAAGGACCACACCATGTTCTACAGGACGAAATCTACCAACTGCATCCTCTTGGTAGTGTATGTGGATGATATCATCATCACCGAGAGCGACTCCACTGGAATTTCCCACCTCAAGGGTCATCTTCACCATCACTTCCACACTAAAGATCTCATCCCTATCACATACTTCCATGGAATTGAGGTCTCCCGTTCTCCAGACTTCAACTTTCTCTAACAACAGAAATATGCTTTGGATATTCTGTAGAATGTTGGGTTGACATAGGCCACCGCCGTTGACACTCCTCTTGAGTCCGGGGACCGGTCTCTCTATGACTCCTCAGAACCGTATTCAGACCTAGAGTGATGCCATTGACTGGTGGGAAAACTCAATTATCTCACCATGACTCATCGAGATATTACATGTGTTGTTGTCAAAGTGAGCCAATTCATGGAGCATCCGACCACCTCTCAGTGGGATGTTGTCCTCTACATCACCAAATACATCAAGAAAGACCATGCATGTGGTCTTCACTACTCCCATACATGCTAATCTAAATATTGAGGCCTTCTATGAATCTAACTATGCTGTTTGTCTGGCTACCCAGAAGTATATTTCTGGTTTTACCGTTTTCTTGGCAGTGATGATCGGTTTATTTGATTTATCACTCTCCCTTACTCACTTAGCAACTTTTGACTTACCAACAAATGTTGATTCCAATGAATCTTGAACGTC
The DNA here is from genome assembly GCA_963277665.1 of Viscum album. NCBI lineage: Eukaryota > Viridiplantae > Streptophyta > Magnoliopsida > Santalales > Viscaceae > Viscum > Viscum album. The sequence goes on along the minus strand of OY728151.1, from coordinate 1,327,226,368 downwards.
ATGCCGATGGATCTAAGTCTAATGTTGTGTCTGATCAACAACTTTATAGAAGTTCCAACTTCCATCTTCCTTACACATTCTGCGTCCAGTACTGCTCAGTCTGAATGCTTGAGTCCGAAAAAAAAAATTCAAAGATAAAAAACCTTGTTCCCCCTTTATGATTGGGTTCCAACATTCAGAAACTTTCAACATTCATACAAAAAATAAATTATTATGGATTGGGTATGATCCTGAAGAACAAAAAAATTCTTTTACAGGGTTAGTTTTCACCAAATACAAAAAAATCCAAAAACAAAATAATAATGTTTTTTCACTCACTCATAATGACTAGATCCTAGAGACATGATACAAACTCCAATTACAACACTCCTATGATAAAACCTACATTACAACACTCCTATGATAAAACCTACATTACAGATGCAACCATCACATTATTTGTTTGATATGATTCATTTTCAGGAGATATAATCATTTTATCACAATTACACACGTTTAAACTAAAAAAATCTATTTCTTTATACTTGATATATTTTTATTGAGGCCCTTCCATACTCATAATTACACTCCATATCAACCTAGGGGTAAACAACAGACCCTAAAATCAAAAAAAATTGATCAGATATTTTTTTCAAAGCCATCTACAGGGTTAAATTTACCATTTTACCACTATAGACGTCCTTAGTCTCTGAAACTCAAAATTGAGTTAATTATTGACCGGAAAAAACCCAAATCTCTATATGCCCCCACATTAATACTTTTTTCCCTTAAAAGGAAATAATAGGAGTTACGAGCCAAGGGAACTAATGAAAAATTATATGGAAAACAACACACCATCACACACACTTCCTTCATCTCTAGGGATCATCCCCTAAATGAGCTTGACACACCACTGACGAAAAAGGGAACGCCCTTCTTCATCACTAATGAAATCAACTCTAAGTAATCTCAAAAAAAAGACCTTGACAGAAAAACACATCCATTATATGAGTCTTACCAAGACTCAACACCCAAATCTATTTATACTCTAGAGGGATCTATAACACATGAGAACAATTGAACCCATAGACCATCGAAATTCACCCCAAAATGGTCCATCGTCAGGGTTATCACCACCAGAAGTGCCTTGGTCCCCTCCTTTAAAGAGTAATCTTGATGATTTTCATATAATAGAAACCCATAAACATGACACTCAGCACAAAGTGCTTCACAAAATTCCACACTAGAACTAGAAGAGTTTTAGAGAGGAAATATCTCCTAGATCTATGCCATTTCCTCTATCATCTCATGGCAGCAATGCACATGTACATTTGTCTCCAACTCATGAAACAAAGGTGATATATGCCTTCATCACTAAACTTAACATTCGTGGTAATACCCTATCCACATCCTAATCCAAAACAGGTTTTCATTCACTGTTGAATATATCCTAGTTGTGTTTTCATCATTCTTTCATGGAAGTTAATAATGATTGCCTTAGGAACAACACCATATTCATCCAATTTCTCAGAAACACACCCATGCCTGTCAAGTGGACCAATCCACCATAATCCAAAGAAGACATTCCTGAATATTTAGATGAACCTAATTTATTATCTCTCAAATCCCTGTATAATGCTTGATTGAGTGACCCAAAATCCATAACCACTCTAGGAATCCTCTTCCACCACTATATAACAAGAATCTCCATGATATGGGTACACCCATGAAGATGCACTAAACATAACACACTGAGGGTCATGCCCCACAAGGGTGGTTTTTGATTAGAATTTTCATTCCGATATTCACTATATACGCTAAGGGAAAATCACTTTCCACTTGGGGAAAAGATCAACATTCCCACCATCTTCCATAAATCCCTTCAGGTTTAATACTTAAGAACATTCGATCACACAAGATTACTAATTTGACATCACTATTACAGTCCTCTCACCCAAAAAGGAAAGAATGTGTGTCATCACTATCGACTGAATGTGAGAAATGACTCTCTATACACTGACCACTGCTCTGAAGCTAGTGGATCATGTGCCTTCTCCTTCATCTGGACGCAAAGTCCTCTCCTAGAAGAATCAATTATCACGCAGCTGCAGCACCACCAAGATCTCACCAACCACATTAACATTAATAACATCACTATGAGAGGTTATTAAACAACCAATACTAATGAGGTTTGTTTATGTCATTTTCTAGACACTAAATTGGATCCTCCATAAACTAATAATTGGGTGGATTCTATCCTAGAGCCTTGTAAACATCACTAGGGATATCATCATTCCACATATAAATATTCAAACATTATCCACAAAATACGAGTTAAATGCACACATCATACCCTCGATAAGGGTTATCTATGGGTCACCATTTGCATCCATGAATTTTTCCACATTTACAGGGGGAGGGGGTTCCCATTAATTTATATAGTGAATAAATCAATGCTTACCAATTGAAGGGAAAATTTCTTCAACTTAAAGTCATTGGGATCTTCTTACCACACCTAAGGGGATCCCACTCGGTGTTGGACAAGGACTTAGCCTCATAATCAGCTACTCACCACCACACAACACCAAATCTAGAACCCTTATAATATCATGATAGGTATTATTGAACCTACTCTCATCCATAACAGACTGTCCAGAAAAATATCATTCTCCACTGAGGATTAGCTCACTTCACTAGAAGGGGTGAGGAAATGATGATCACCATCAATGGAAATTTTATAGCCAATAAGTCTCTATCTAGGAGATATATTAGAATCTATAACTTCTGAATCTCTGATGATGAAAAAATAATTTTTATACGCACCATCCAAGATAAGGGTCCATGAAGAGAGAACACAGATCACTCTCCTAACTATAAGTTTTGACACCCAACCTTAACCATCCATCACATACATCTTCCTGCAACTCTGACTGTTATCACTCCACATTAAATAGGAATTAACTGAATATGGTGATTACAAGAGTTAACTGATGAATTATCCATACTTGACCCTTTTCCAGACAACTCCTCGATAGCTAATGGGTCCTAAAATAGAGGTTCCCACACTTATCACCATCTCCAATGTATAGGTTCATCCATGACACCATTCTAGCTACCTTCAAGTGAAAACATAACCTGCTCCCACCATTGGGGTAAAACTCAGCCAAGAATTTTTCCACCTTCCATTGCTTACCAAGGGACCCAATTATAGGAGGTATTGCATGAAAAACCTACCATATCTTGTAACTTATTCCTCATAAGAATCCACCAAGTCAACTAACCTCAGAAAACTTCACAGGGTTTTTAGGCCTCAACATGTATCCAATCATAATCGAATAGAGGATTTAAAATTCCTATATAGATATCCTTCTTGAACAAGGGATCAAACACTAACCATGGTAGAAAAATCTCGTCATGGGTACAAGGAAATGTCAACCACTAATGGATTACCACACCATATGAAAATCTAGATACATAAATCAATATCTGGTCAGTAAAATTCCAATCCATATGGAAACATGAGTCTCAAACTCTATCCAATCCTTTACCACTCAAGGATCATGCTCAACTTATGAAATAATGAAGTTTCTTCCACTGAAATGAACACAACATACTCAGTATATGGTTAGTAACGTCCAAATCCCCATAAAACACCATCCTCTCTACAAGAAGAATCCAAACTAAGTGAAAATGGTAGTGGAACGACATCAAATTTTGGAAATAATATCTCTCAACCAAGTCATGGAAAAATGTCTCATCTCCCCTATGGAATCATAAAGATAACCAACACATCGTTAGACAGAAAAATATATATTAGGGCATCACACGAAAATCAAGTGTATCAAAGAGTTTATGAGAGAGAACCCACACCTCATCAAATGTTACACACCTAATGAGGGTGGAATAAAACAACTGAGTGTAGCACACAACAGATGATAGAAAACCCTTGCCTCATCGAATGACTCATAACTGGAGAGGGTTTATTTTTTTCCACATGGGTTTTTAAGATTTCTCTTTATTATAGACTCTTATTTATTTGTTTTAGGGATGATAATATTTTATGGTGGGGAGGATGTAGAGACCAAGGTTTTTATTGATCAACACATAGCTCAATTTTGAGGTTCAATGATCAGGGACATACCTTGGGGTAAAACGGTAAAGTTTACCTAGAAAACAACCTCATAAAAATAATATGACGGTTCTATTGATTCTATGGTATGTTATTTACCCCTACCAAAGTTATTGAATTGTAAGTGTGGCATGGCCTCAATAAAAATATATGAAATATAAAAATATTGTTTTTAGTCTAAACAAGTATTTATTATGTAATGCTTGTAAAACTTAAGGATTTATGAAAGGGAAATATGATATTATGATTATGTCCAAAATTGAGGTATTACCCAAGAATAGATATATTTAGAGTTCACATCAGGTCCTTGGGGTTCAATTCATTGCAGGTGAGTGATTAAATTATTTAATTACATTTAATTAATTAATTTATGGTAGAACCATTGAGGGGACATCCTATTTAATCCCTGTTAAGCTATCTCCCTAGGTGGAGATGGGTTTTTATGGGACCTCCTAATGGTTTAGATGATACCTTTCAACATCATCCTTGGTATGGACTGACTATTGATTGTTCATGCTCAAATTTACTTTCAATGGAGTGAGATTTCTATAAGCTAATGGGATGAGATTATATTTTATATGGTGAGAGGGATATCTGGTTGAGATAATTAGAACTCATGTTTAGTAAGATATAGTCGATCATGTATCAGTTATCTAGTTTGATTCTGGGTGGAATAAACACTTTGGGCGATGAGTTTCCTATGATAGTGGAGGAGCATGAAAATGTTTTCCGAGAGGAGGTACCAGGGCTCCCCCTCAATGTGGGGTTGATTTTTGCATCGCCTTTCAACTTGGTACTACTCGAATATCTTTATTACCCTATTGGATAGCCCCATAAATGATCAATTATCTATGGTTAAAATTAGAAAACCACATAAAGAAGGGTTTTATTAGACCATATGTGTCTCCTTGTAATGAACTTAACATTTTGAACGATAGTTGTTTTTTGAAAATGTTTGTTATATTATATTATACATAAAATAACTAAATCTCTCTAATAATGATGTGAGTATATTTTTAAAAGTGACCATCGGTTTCTGACTGTTATATGATCGTTGGTTAATTATGATCGTTGGTCAATATGACTGTTGAAAATTATACTTGTATATAATAATTTTAAAGTTATAATTATTTTTTATAAGTAGAAATGACAAAACAAAATTAATGTAAAAAAGAAGAGTCGATGGCCTCATCCAGTAGAGTCGTGTCATATGAAGCCCTTTTGTCTGAATTTTGGAGAGAGTTAGCATCATTGGGATTCACTATTCACTAATCTCAAGCATAGCTTCAACATGTTAATCTTGAACGAAATCGCCTATGGAAAAGTTCAAGTTAATGGAAATGACCACTCCGTCCATGTTAGCCAAGTAGACCCATGAATCTATCACCATCGCACACCTTACCCATAGGTCGTAAGTAGGTTTTATAAGGGTTTATGTGTGAAGGCCTTAGTTACTTAATGTGTAATCCCTTTGTATAAATAAAATTTTTATTCCATCCTTCCCATTTTGAGAATAGTTTTTCCTAAAAATATGAAGAATTTGATAAATTCATTTTTTGGATAGAAATTATACATTTTATAAAATATATAATTATTATAATAAACTAAGGAATTATTAATAATGTTTATTTTAATGAAATAGTATGATTAAAAAACTATTATTTTAATTTAAATGATAAATTAATTTTTTTTTTCAAATGTCATAAATTTCACTTTTCATTTTACTATGCGTTTTCTATGTTCTATTATTTTTCATAAATAATGATTTTTATATTTAAAAGATAAATTTACCATACATAGGTTGTTATTGTGAAAAAATAAACATCATTTTTTAAATCGTCACATTGAAATTAAGTTAGGGTGAATTTATGATAATTTTTTAAAATATTTTTTGTTCGATGAATTGTAAAAATACATTTTCGAGTTTTCGGTATGTTTAATGAAATCATAATGATGTATTATGTAATATAAAATTCTTGTAGACTATTGTGTATTATAATAAAACAATACATGTTCCAAGTGGCCAATACAATGGGAAAATACCATGAGAAGTCCCATGTTTTTGAATTTACCTCTATCAATAAAAAAACTCTCACTTTTTCTATAATACCACTCATCTATCCATAATCTCTCATTCCCAATTTATCCTCCACGAGGTTGTGAAAGTTTTACCTCTCAAGGAGTCCTCTCATAATGTCATCAAGCTCCCAAGGTTCTAATCATCGAGTTTTAGGAGTTGGTCTTCAAGGTAAGGGAAATCTCAGCTTCTTTTTTCCTTTTAAGTTCCATTTTTATGTGGTATGTCCTCTAGCCCCCAAGGTCCCAATTATCTTATCTTTATTCATTTTTTAAAAACACCACTATTTTGATATTAAACTCATTTATTTTATTCTCCATGGGTTATTTATGAAATGTTTTGTTATGATATGTTTCTGACATTAATTAATACATATGAAGGATTTGCCCAAACAGTTATCCAATGTATTGGGTTAAGAATTTAATATCTACATATGACATATTTTATGATACCTTTGTGATTAACCTTGGTTATATTCTTATGAATGACTCAATTAAATTTTGTAGTCACATTTACAAGTTATGATTCATGTTCTTATTATTATGATATGACTCTTTCTAATGCCTTTATATATTTCCTCAAGATCTTATTGATATTACTCAAGATCACAAGTAAATTGTTTCCCTTATTATTATGATATGACTATTTCTCATACATTTATATATTTCCTTAAGATCTTATTGATATTCCTCAAGATCACAAGTAAATTGTTTCCCTTTCTAGGTCTTATACTCATCTTTTCCTTTGATGTATATCCCCAGGTTATGAGATGCTGTAAATGTACTTAAGATGAACCAATGAAGAATCCTTTCAAGTTTTTTAGAAGAATGTTTTATAATTAATAAAAGTACTTAATATATATTCATTTTTAATTTTGTTAAAATAATTTATATAATTAATAAAACTTGTCCATTTTTTGATATTTATATTCATTTTTAATTATTCAATTTTACTCATTTTTTAAAATCATGCATTTAAGACTGTATATTCATTAATAAGGTTATTTTTTTTAATTTTTTGAGAATTAATTCATTTTTAATATATATTAATTTAATATTTTTTATTTTATTTTAAATAGTTTTTATCAGTTATAAAAGTTAATAAGTGCTCATAAAACCTATATATATAAATATATTAGCGCTATGATATTAGTGCTGATAAATATAGGTTTTTTGTACTATAATTTTAGTGTTTAAAAAAATAGGTTTTATCAGCGTGAAATTTAGCATTGATAAAATCGTTATTTTTAGTGGTTATTAATTTCAAGATGATAAATAAATATTATGTTATAATATTTATATATTATTCCGTAATTGTATTGATTATGATTTTGAATTAATATTTTTATAATATTAAAATATATTATATTAAAAACTTATTATATGTATTGAATTTTGTTAAAATGAATTTTATATAATGTATAAATATAACTGATTAAACATTATATGTTTATATTTAATCATTTAAAATATTTATTTATATAATAAATGATACATTTATATTATAATTAAGAACATAATACATTATATATTTATAAAGAAAAATCTAGAAGTCAATGGATGTTTTTTGTACCACACATTAACATGTTTTTCTCGTGAGTTTTTTTATTTTTCTATGTATAAATAAAATAGACGTATTTATAATGTAATTAAAAAATTAATCATGTGCCTTAATGAGATCAAAACACATTGAGATACAAAATGAAAAAGAAATTAAGAAAAATAATAGGGAGGAGAAATAATAGTGAAGGAAATGACAGCATTAAAATTAGTAAAAGTTAGTGTATGGACTCGTTAGGTGTATATACGTACAAGTAGGGGACGAGGTTTACCAAAATCCATCCTTTCTCTGAGTTTTTGTGTCGTCGGCGAACGAGAGTTGTGTTTGACGAAAGAAAGATGCATTGGTCGAGTGTGAAGAAGAAGTTAGTATCCCTCAAGAAGGTTTTATATGAGGTTTTCAAACCCCCCTTCCATGTTACAACATGTTGCGTCCTATAGAACCTTATTCAAGGGCACTAACTTCTTCTTCATGCTCGACTAATGCATCTTTATTTCTTTAATCAGAACTCTCGTTGACTGTAGACATAAAAACTCACAGAAATTATGAATTATGGTAAACTTCGACCTGTGTGTGTGTGTATACTAACAAGTCCACATACCAACATTGACTAATTACAATGTTGTCATTACTTTCACTATTATCCCCCCCATTATTATCCTTAATTTCTTTTTCATTTGTGGTTCAATGTGTTTTGACCTAAGGCACATATATCATTTTTTAATTACATTATAAATACGTCTATTTTTTGTACATAAAACAATAAAAAACCCATAAGAAAATCATGTCAATGTGGAGTACACAAAACATCCATTAACTTATAAATTTCTCTTTATAAATATATAATGAACTATTCTCTTAATTATAATATAAATGTATCTTTTATTATATAAATAAAATTTATAAATGATTTAAATATAAACATAGAATGTATAATTAGTTATATTTATATATTATATAAAATTCATTTTAATGATATTCAATGTAAAGACCCGTAAAATTCAAGGAAATTTTTTTCTTAATTTTCTTTAGAATTTTACAAGAGCGCGGTTTCAGACGGTACCTGATTCCGAGGCCCGGAGTGCCCGGAATTAATTTCCGAAGATTGGCTCGGGTACGTTCAGTGAACGAACGAGCGGGAATTCCTAACTTTTGATCTGGTGCTCGGAATTGAAATCCGAGGGCACCGATGAACTCGCAGCGCCGATATTCTCTTAAAGAGACCTTTTCGGGAGTTGCGTTTGTTGCGGGTTGAAAGTTAGTTTTGGGGTTTTAGTTTGAGTTAAATAAAATTTGTATAGAACAAATTTTATTTTAACTTGTTAAAAACCTACCAAAGGGGGTTGGAAGTGGGACCCACACCCACTTAACCTCCCTTGGGAGGATTAAGTGTGGTGGGGCCCACACGAACCCCCACCTTTTCAACTCCCCTCTCTCCCTCTTAATGGCTTGACATCTTAACTTCTATTTAATTATACAAGTCATGTATATTAAATAAGTGAGTTAATTTTGGAGTTATCCATTTTGAATTTCAAACCTTTGAAATTCTTTGTGAAGTTTTTGATTAAATTAAGCTCTTCCCTATTTTTGTTGGGTTAGAACGCTTGGGCCACCTTGAGAGCTTTTGAGAGCTTCTTCTTCATCTTCAAGCTCTGACGAAGAACACGAAGAACACTCAAGCTCCGACGAAGAACGACGCCTCTCTTCTTCGTCCTCCGTGTCAACGAGAGGGAACACCGCTTCCTCCTCGGACCTTCTTCGTCGGCATACGAAGATTCGCCAACGACGTATCTCTTCGGGCGTATCTCTTCGTCAACGGATTTGATGAACGACGACCGCGACGCCCGACCACCGCGACGTTGTCTTCCGCGGGATGTTGACAAATCTTCGATCTTACCCGAGGTAGGGGTTGTTGAATATTGTTAATTTATTCCATTTCTTGCTCGTGGATCGCATGTCTACGTGAGGCTTTTGAATATTTTATATAAGTGTTATTGTTTAACGTGATGGGGGCCGGACCGCATGAACACGACCAAACCCCCCTCCATCGTTCATGTTGTTTATTCTTGCGGGCGGAAGCAAGGTGGCGTGGTGTCGTCGCACCACGCGGATAATTTTACGATTAACTTACGCGATGTCGTCGCGCGCGCACCATGGAAGAAACAACAAGAACGCGACGCCGTCGCGCCGCGTTGAATGAATATCAAAGCACGGCGAAGGGGCGCGGTGCCGTCACACCGCGCCGGACGACGAACACCGCGGCCGGTTCCGGGCCGCGGCGGGACGAGGAGACCGCGGCCGGTTCCGGGCCGCGGCGGAAGAGAAGACCGGCGGCCGGGCCGCCGGCGTCGGAAGCCGAAGGGGGGGACCGGAATTTCCGGTCCCGTTGGAGAAAACCGGCCGGCCAACTGGCCGGCCGGATGGAGTTAAACCGGGGGAATTAATCCCCCGGCCAGCATATAAAACCCCCCTCTTTAAGAGGGGGGCGGTTCCATGAAAGGGGGGCAGCAGCCCCCCCGGTTCTTTTAATAAAACCGGCCCCCACGTGGGGGCCGTTTCTTGCAAATGGCGCGGCACAAGGCCGCGCCGCCTTAACAATCAGCGGGGGCTAGCCCCCGCGTGCGGCCTCCTCGCGGCGACAACCGCCGCGGCTCCCCGCGCCGCCGCACCGCCGCGCCGCCTCCGCGCGCCGCCGCGCCGCCTCAGCGCACCGCCGCGCGCCGCCCTGGGGGGGGGGGGGGTCGGGCCGGGTCGGCCCGGACCCGGACCCCCCGTTTTGAACCTGTTTTGATCTTTTGGTCATAACTTGAGCCTCGGACCTCCGAATGACGAACCGTCTGCGGCAACGCGATCCTTGGATCGAGACGGTCGTTTCGGTATATCGCACTCAAGGTTTCGGATTACTTTGAGTTCGGCCAGGTTGGTTCGTTCACGAAATCAACCGGGCCTTCGGAGCGGAAACGCTCATATCTTGAGCCACGAACGTCCGATTGACGCGCCGTCAGTCGCGTAGTGTTCCTCTTAGTGAGACGGATCTTTTGGCATACTCCGCCCGAGGTTTGGACGCAGGTGGAGTACGGTCGGGTTGGTTTTGCCTTAAAAACCAACCGGGCCCCGGAGACGAAAATGCCAATAACTCTCAGACCGGGCGTCCGATCGACGCGCCGTCTGTTGCGTTGAGTTCCTGTTGACGATACGGAACTTTTGGATACATCAACTCTGGACCTTGTGACAGTTGATGTATCAGCCTCTCGGCTCGTGGAGCGGACCCTCTGAACGAGCTTGCTGTGTGCGGGAACCCTAGTGCTGGCTGCGACTGACTGCTACTACTACTGCTACGACAGCTACTGTGACTGCGACGACGACAGTACAGAGATCCTGTGTGGATTCGACGACGACGACTACAGCACTCAGCGATCCTACGTGGAACAGTGCTACCGAACCTGTGTGAGCTGAATCTTCTGTTTACCTTGGGCGGTGGAGCGCTTGGGTGTAGCGGCGGACCCGTGGTACTTGACAGTGGTGGTGCGCTTGGATGCAGCAGCAGACCCTTGGCGGTGGAGCGCTTGGTTGTAGCGGCGGACCCGCGATACTCTACGGAGTGTGTGCGCTTGGTTGTAGCGACAGACCCGCGTGAGTGGAGACGTGCGTGCGGAGTACAGAGACCGTGTAGATGACTGAGACCTGACGACTGCTTGACCGACTCGACTTGGAGTGAGTCGACTAGCCCAGTGGACGGAGCGCCCAGTAGTTGGCAGCAGACCCACGGCGGACGGAGCGCCTGGTAGTTGGCAGCAAACCCGCGGTTCTCGACAGGAGGAGTACCTCAGTAGGCTATCTGGGTGAGCGCCCGGTATTTGGCAGCAGACCCTCAGCGGACGGAGCGCCCGGTAGTTGGCAGCAGACCCGCGGTACTCGACAGGAGGAGTACTTCAGCAGTCTTAGGTTAGTGAGCAGTACCTCGGAGTCGTGACAGGACCACTGTACACTTCAGAGTTGGGGCTCTTCAACATTTACGGTTTCGATAATGAAAATCCTGGTTTGAGCTGAGTCAATGATCTTTGTGATTCCTCATGATTGAGATGGGTCGCTTGATAACTTAGGTATATGTATGGGCATATACTTGGGTAATGGTTATCCGTTGATTTCATAAACTTGTTATAATCTGTGTGGATTTAATTTTTACTCTTATTTGTGGAATGGGTTGTTCTTGGGCTCGGTGTTGGAGCCGAACGGAAATTGGTGACATAGGTATATGTATGGGCATATACCTAATCAATACTGGATGTTACTTCGTGATTGTATCCTTCTTGTGGTTTATCCTTTGTGGATTTCGGGAGACCTTCGAGGGTCTCGGGGTCCCTACTGAGTATCTTATACTCACCCCTGCACGGGCTATGCCTGCACTTCGTTGTGTTGGTTGCAGACGACGGACAGCGCTGACTGCGGTTGAGGCTTACGGAGTAGGTCGGTACCCGGAGGAGGACCACTGAGCGGGACGTGCTCGGAGCGGACAGTTGGACCGAGGAGTTGTGGAGCTATCTGTACCTACCCTTCAGGTAGGATCCGTGGTGGACGATCCAGGAGCTGAGCCATCTGTACCTACCCTTCAGGTAGGAATCGAGGAGGACGTTCCAGGAGCCGCTTGTACTTTCAGTTGCTGTTTTCCCTTTCGAGTTGTACTTTACTTTACAGTTGGGCTTGTATTTCCGGCCCCTTTTCTTCAGCACAGTTGTTCTAGTTTTGAGTACTGCTTTTCTTCCGCTTGTTACTCTGAGTTGCTTGTTTACTTTATTAAGGCAATGCCTTCCCTTTTTACTGGGATTTTACGCCTTGGTGCTAGTCGCCAGCCCCTGGCCTATGGAAGGCGGGCTTGGGGTAGTCACGGCACGGGCCCTGAGGGCGGGTCATGACATTAAATACATATAATAAGTTTTTAATATAATATATTTTAATATGATAAAAATATTTATTCAAAATCATAATAGATATAAATAATGAATAATATATTAATATTATAAAATAATATTTATTTATCAGTAGGAAATTAATAACCCCTAAAAAAGATAGGTTTTATCAATGCTAAGTTTTGCGATGATAAAACTTATCTTTATCAACACTAAAATTATAGCAGATAAAACCTATATTTATAGGCACTAATATTATAACGCTGATATATATAGGTTTTTTGAGCACTTTTCATTTTAAAGTTAGATAAAAATTATTTATAAAAAAATAAAAAAAAATATGAAATGAATATATATTAAAAATGAATTAATTCTTAAAAAATTAAAAACAATTAACCTTATTAATGAATTACAATCTTAAATGCATGATTTCAAAAAATGAGTGAAATTAAATAATTAAAAATGAATAGAATCCAAAAATATTAAAAAAAATAGATAATTTTTATTAATCATATAAATTATTTTAAAAAAAATAAAAATGAATATATATTAAGTACTTTTACTGTTATTGAAACTAGGAAGGGGACCACATTGCCCCTTCTGGAATATACTTTCTAAAGTGGGAGGTTCCCTTGCTCTATCATAATACCTATAGATCTAAGTATTAGAGACCCCATGACTAGATTTAAATGACTCAAGACTTGAAACTCGTATTGATAGTGTTCAATATAAGACATAAAGGTTTTATCTTATGGTTGAGTGATTTATAGTCTATTCAAACCGTAAAAGCCTTAGGCACATATTTACCCAAAGAGATTTTAACATAAGCAACAATACTGGTCTGGGTTCTTGAAATATTATTACTTTTTTATCATCAATACTCCTAGGAAGGGCAATGTAGTAATAGATTCCCTCATTAGGAATTGTTATTCCCATTTGTTGGAGGAGTTGGTGCAATTGGCCTAGCTATAGTTATCCTTGATGGATGAGGGAGATGTGGCTTATCTATGATCGGTAGTTGTGAACCTACCACTTCTTCAGTGAGTGAAGGAGGCACAACTGAGGGACAATGATTGTGAGATTATACATGACCAACTATTCATTAGAGATGTGCTCGATGAATTTTCTAAAGTTGTGGAGCACTTTATCCTCTATTGAAGATGGATGGTAGTTCATATCACACTATATTGGGAGGTGATGAGGCAGTTTCAGACTTCACCCGTGGAAATACACTCGAGATGTGAAAAAATGTATTGATACCTTCAGTGCTAGTCTTAGTGGAATGGGATAAAGAGGAGTCTTGATGATTCTATTTCTCAATGCCACTCCTGTCAGTAGGTAAATGTAAAGCACCAGATCCAAAAGGGTTATTCTAGACATTTAATATTCCAAATTGGAAGTGGGATGAGATATCAATGGATTTCATGATGGGTTTCCCTCATTCAACGAGATTTCACAATACAATATGGGTGATCATTGATGGATTGGCCAAGTCATCCCACTTCCTTTTCATTCAGGAGAAGAATTCAATGGCAAGCTTAAAATGCTTCTACATGTAAGAGATATCTTATGGGTTCATGGGGTGTCCAAGGGGCCCCCATGTGGGCAGAGACATTACATATGTAGCATCTTCATGACTTTTCCATAGAGTATGATTTAGATAAATGAATAGATTATCCTATTTTCCTCACATATATTTCAATGATGCAATCTGTTTGGCCATATGAGACCATTTTTATGGAGAGATAGGTAAACCTTTGAAATAAACATTATGGGACCAACAATGGGGTTCAAGTGTTACTGACAGAGTGTTCTAAGGACTGTTACTGTTTACCTCTATATAATGTGTTCTAATATCCTATTATTTTTACATTTGTGACCTTGCTGTCTTTCCATATCTCCTTGTTGGAGACTCGGAGTTTGGAACATGAGTGATATCACTGGGCATTTATACAGCTAGGCTAGGGAAGTTAATTTCACACAAGCCCCAAGTCAATCCCTTATTCCTTAGTGAACCCTATGTCTAATAATAATTTAAATATTATGATTATTTTCTTGAAATGAGTATCACATGCAGATAAATAAATATCATTTGTTAAATAAATAAATTAATATATATTTAAATGATATTTAATATATCATTTTCATCCGGACCGTTATAATCTGTCTGGAACCCTCCATAATATGTATCGAGCCTTAAATAGTGACTATTTATTTAATAAACAAATATTCTTACATTATTTTCTGATAAATATAATAAATATTTTATCCATTAAATATTTTAAATAAATATTTATTATTATTTATTTCACATATTTATTCTTCGGAATAACTCATGATTAAATCTTGATAATTAAGGAATATCAAATAATTATTAAACCAAAAAGTTTTAATAATATTTCTTCTAACCTATTAAATTCAAATATTATTTAACATGGTGGTTGATGCCCCTAATAGTAAGTTTCAATAATAGTTGTTGATGGAGACTTCTAAGAAATTCACCACATTATAGTTGTCCTTAGTTGATGAGGGAGAGGTGTCTTATCTTTGATCGATGGTGGTGTAACCTCAAATTATTTATCAAGAGAAGGAGGCCTAGTTGGGAGACATCGGTTGTAAGGTTTCGCATGATTGAATATCCTCAGGCAATGCATTAGATAGATATTCTAAAGGTGGTCAACAAGTCAGCCTCTTTGATATATGGATTTCAGTTCCAGTCACACTGTATGAAGAGGTGGTGATGGAGTTTCATACTTCAAACTAAACGGTATATCCTGGAGTGACAAATATATACCAAGGCCTCAAGTATCAATTTTGAGTGGTAGTTATGAAACAGATTTTTTCTAAGCTTATGTCATTATCCACCAATTGTTGATTATCACATCCTAGCTAGTTTGACCTAACCTCTTGAGGTGTCAGCATGGAAGTTAGATGGAATATCAATGGATTTTGTAATTGAGCTCCAATGCTCAGTGAGTGGTCACAATGCTATCTAGTTGATCATAAACTGACTGACCAAGTTATCCCACTTAATTATTATTCAAGAGAAGAGTTCGATGGAGATCTTGGAATGATTGTATGTGGAAGTGATCATTTGGATGGATGGGATAACATGGATGATTGTTTCCAACCAAGATGATCAGTTTATGTCCTCATTATGGAGAGGTTTTCAGAAGGAACTCGGGGCCCGGTTACAGTTGAGTATAGTATTCCACCCTTAAACTGATGGCTAGACTGAGTGACCCATTCAGGTTCTCAATCATATGTTGAGGGATTGTGTGTTGGATTTCAATTGTAGTTGGGAGGATCAAATTCCTATAGTGTAATATGCATAAAAAAACTACTACCACTCCACCATCAACATAGAACCTTTTGAGGCTATGTATAGGAGACCTTGTAGGTCACACCTATGCTGGATGGATATAGGTAATTCATCATTGATAGGGTTGGATTTTGTGAGAGGTATGATGGAGAAGGTTCAAGTGAACTTGGAGTATATGAGAACCACTGTGAGTCTCTATAAGTTCTACCTGGACTGATGACTGAGGAATTTGGAGTTCAAAGTATGAGATCATGTGTTCCTCAATATCTCTCTACAATTTAGTTTGCCAAGGTTTGGTCTAAGAGGCAAGTTATCCCAAGGTTTATTAGTCCATTAAAGATCCTGTATATGGTGGGCGATCTTGCGTATTGTATGGTGTTTCTATCATAGTTGGATAGGGTGCAAAATGTCATCCACATGTCGAAGCTAAGGAGATATGTTCACGACTCATCACGTGTCATTGAATGGGGGAGAGGGAGCTAGAGATCCAATGAACATTCACTTCATGGCATCACCAGTGACATCTAACATGGATGTTTTCAATGAAAAAGAATAATCCAAAATGTGAAATAGAGATCATTATTTTCATCTTTCTCCATTCTATGTGATTTTGAGCATGGAATCTTGATTTTGGAATTATTTTCCAACCGCATGGCTCGGAAAACTAAATTGATTATATTTTAACATGAAATTATTGGATCTGTGTTGTTTATCAATGTTATTTCCATTTGGTATCTTCTATAGTGTGGAAACTTTTGTTGGGAATCAGTCCCTAGTATTCCCTTTATCCCCCACCCCCTCATTCTCTACATTTTCACCATTGACCATCGTTATGGATGACGATTCGATGAATGGGATCCATATCGATAAGGCACCTTGTTCTTAAGTTTACCTCATTACTTGCTTGATTTACCCAAGATAATCCATGGGAACCCAAGATTTGGCATGAAACTACCCAGTTGAATGATAGAGGCCTTGAAAAGTGTTTTCATTGGAAGAAATATAACACTTAGTATTTTTATAAGGGATTTAATCTCCCTCTTATATCATTTACAAGTATATGGTAGGTTACAATCCTAACGAGTTGTTCACTGAGCAGAATAGGTAGAAGAAAAGTAAAGTAATTAGCAGTGGAACTTTTGTTTCCAGAAGAAGAGTGAAGATACAATAGATGAGGTGATGAAGAAAACCACAGGAGAAGTCCACTCTCCTGTGTCCCCAAGCTGTGACCATCGGCCATCTCTACCAGATCCCAAGATGTGAATATGGAAAGTAAATTATTTTCCCACCTCCCATGTTCCACCCATTATTTAATACCCTACTTACCTATCCAACCAAATCTACTATCTATATTTATCAAAAACAAACCATCAACATCAAAAAACAACAATACCCCTCCCTAAAGCCAATTCCCATGCCACCATCAACACAGAACCTTTTGAGGCCCTATACAGAACTATGTAGGTCACACCTATAATGGATTGATATAGGATATTCATCATTGATGGGGACAAAGTTGGTGAGATTGTTGATGGAGAAGGTGTAAGTGACATTGGAGTATATGAGGATCACTCAGGGTCTCCAGAAGTTCAACACAGACCGATGAGTGAGGCCTTTATAGTTCAAAGAAGGAGATCATGTTTTCCTGAAGATCTATTGACAACGCAGTCAATAAAAGTTTAGTTCACGAGTCAAGATAACCCCAGGTTTATCATTCCATTAAACATATTGAATAGGGTGGGCGAGGTTGCTTACTTCTTGGTGTTACTCTTATAGTGGGATCAGATGTATAACATTTTTCATATATTGAAACTAAGGAGATATGTCTACGACCCATCACACGCCATTGAATAGAGGGATCCAAACATAAAAAATACTACCACCTTTCAGATTACATACTAGAGAATGACGACCGACATGATGGGATGATGTGTTGATGAGATATTTCACTAGTTCACATCCTTTGGTAGAATGATACCCTTCACGAAATCTCATCGGAGTGTGAGAACCAAATGTGGGCACAGTACCCTCACCCATTTTTTGTAGGTTGTGTTTTTTGGGATGAAAATACTTGAATTTAGGAGGGATTTAGTGACATTGGTTTTTGTGTTTAATCCTTTAGAATTTTTTAAATAATATTTTTCAGATGGATCGCTGGATATGTTCTTTGATTTTAGTGTCGCGGGGCTTCAAAAATTATATGTTAAAAAATAACATACATTATTTTTATTCAATGAATGTACTCGTGCATAAATATCATTTTTCCCTGATAAGATCCTCATATGGGATATTTGAGACCACTATAGTGTTCAAAATATGGGTTTTACCCTATGGGTGTTATAATCTCATTCGCACTGTGTTATGTAAAAAAGAGAGAGGGAGTGAACGGGAAGTGAAACAGAATTATATTGTTCAATCCACAAAATATATGAAACAGAAATATAGCAGGAGGGTGGGAGAAAAGAATATTGGAGTGGAGGAAGGAGAAGATTGGAGAAGAGGAAGAAGTAACCCCAGAGATGACAACTTCTCTAAGTTTCAGCCAGTACGTCCCTACATCACGACCCCAACAGCCTTGCCTAAATCCAAACTGTTCATATCCACCTTCCCCCTACACTCTCACCTATTTATTTCCCCACCATCCAGCTAACAAACCCCTAATCAAAAATACCATACTACCCCTAGGCAGTTACAAATGCTCATACCCACACAATGAAAGCCCATACTACCCTTAGGTAGTTACAACTGCTCTGCCTTTATTCACAGTCAGCCCCAACACCCCACGTTCCTAACAATTACCTCCCACCTAAAAACCACCTTGTCCCCAAGGTGGACCAACAGATCTATCTCCCATAGATTCCAAAGATTCAATCGGTAATCAGGTTGTTTATGTTGAAACCCATCAAATAAAATCTGACGGAAGAGCCCATGCTGGTAGCGTTGGATATAACCCCATGCAAAATAACCCCATTGTAGCCATTGAATCCCCCAAGCAAAAAAAATAGACAAGTGAATTGAAACCAATTTGGGTCATTAGCTACCTGATCTGACATTATCAATAATCCAACAAGTCAAAGAACTGTAGAAAGTGCCTGATATAATCCTCCTCACCTGGCTATCTCTTATTGACAACGGCCCACTTATAACAAGTTTCTCAATATAACCACAAAAAAACATCACTGGTAGTAACTGTTGAGCCTGACCAAGTACAAGTGACTCCTCATTTCGAAGCACCACTTTGGGAATCTTTCCAATCATCCTGGTAAATAATCCAACAACACATTCCAAATGAGGTTTGGCAGTTGGTGAAAATAAATGTTGGAGAAACCTTTGTGAATCCACTGTCACTACTTTGGAATCACCACATGCCAAGCAAAAGAAGCATTCCCTCACAAAATTTTTTAGGTTAGATGATAAAATATGGGGACCAACACGGTTAAATGCAAAATCATCATTTTTCCCAGGTATTCCTATGACATAAGAGAGCACCAGATGGTTGTCCACTTCCTCTCCCACATTAGAGAGCCATTTCTCTAGTTCAAACCACTAAAAATGTGATGCCCAGGCTACAGCAGCTTCTTGGCCTAAACCATAGGAGTTATATAGAGAACCAACTGGTTGTCATACTCCATTGTGCACTTCGTTCATCCCCAAGACGAATATAGAAGCCAATCCAATAGGGAAAAAAAATTTGTGCACTTATCGGCCTGCATTCCATACTTAGCAATAGTACTTGGAATTTGATGTAGCTCCTTCCGATGTGGTGGTTCATGACACTCAAGGTTTTTCTTCACACTGACACCCCTCACTTCCACATTCCATATAAGAGTCACTGACTCGTCATCTACAATATACCTGCTAGAGGATAGCGCATTAAGTGTTTGTAGACCCAACGCTTCTCCTCTGGCTGTAAGTTTCCAATCGTTGGACAGCTTGTGAGCACTAGTTCTGTTGGAACTGTGATCCTCACCTAGCTCCAACGTGCCTCTCATAATGTCATCCAATGTCAAACTAGGATTCATTCCTCCTTCTTGTTTATAGTTTTTGACCACCATTTTTCCGTCACTATTAAAAGAAGTTGGTGTGGTTGCCTCACTTATTCTCCCAGATTCTACACAGACCATCTCTAGTTGCGTCATTTCTCCACAATCATGTGTTTCCTGCTTCAAAATCACAGTTGCTTCAACAAATTGATTTGATTCGATGGTGAACCAAGGATGTATGGTTCGTCCTCAGTGCACCCTTTCTGCTCATCCATGCATGGACTAGGATAAAACATTACCTCCTCAAGTTGCTTCAATCTGGTTCCAGGCTGCTGCACATCGTTCCCGTATAACTCCAATAGTGCCGGTTTAAAAATTTCCCATGATGAGTTCGGTGTAGCACTGTGCCAGGATAAAAATCATAGTAGAGGAGTACCTTCCATATAAAACTGGGTGTAGTGTAGCTTCATTTCTTCCGATATCCAATTCTCATTAAAATATGCCTTAGCTGTTGTGATCCAACTAAGTGGTTCGTCGACTGAAAAATCTAACAGTGAAACTCTTGCCATTCTCTTTGGCCAACCCAAGCAGAAAGGTGCTCTCGACCTCCTTTGTCTATTCATCACAAAACAGTCAAAATAATCGAAATTTGACACCCCAAATGCATTAAATATGAACGCACTATTGACGTTCTTCCGCTCAACCTGTGCGTCTCCCAGCAGTGTACACATCACAATTGATCACACAGAAGGAGAAAAGGTATTGGAGAGAGTAAACCTGCACACATTGTGTGTTTTACTTCTTCACATCTAGCCTGCAAAGAACGATCGCGCTTCTCCAGAAACTGTTCCTCAACTACGTCCGTTCCCTCACAGCTCGATGTGTCCTCAGCAACACCTAGCACGCTAACCACCAGCCACTACAATGCGTCTTTAACAATGAACGTAAATTCTTAACATTCGTGATTTTCCTCCACCGCAATCGCGTGTTCTGGTCATGCGTTCTTCTGCGCTGCAACACACCAGCATATTCCTTCTCAGCTGCGACTTATCTCTACAGAGTCTGACAAGCTCGGATCGTCTTCCCTTGAGTGATATCCCCAACAATACCTTCGACCATCAGCATGCGCTACTTCCACTACACTCACGAAGCTCCAGCAAAAAGTTCAACCAACTCCTGTGACGCTTGGCTGCATTCATGGCTCAAATCCGACTCTTCATCAGTACGCGTCTCCCTGCTGGAATAGTGACATACTCTTCCTCAACAGTCACGAAACACTGATTCAGTACAAGCCACGATTCTCCAACAGCGTCTGAGCCTCCCAGTTGTAATGACGGTTCTCCCCAACTCCAGCTTTTGGTTCTTATCTAGCAACTAACATAAAATAAATTCCCGTGGCACTCCCCTACTGCAATCCTCCTCCATCGAACACGATCTTCCCTCTTGCACGACACTCCCCAGTGGAGTCGCCAAATTTTTATGTAAAAAAGAGAGAGTGAGTGAACGGGAAGTGAAACAGAATCATATTGTTGAATCCACAGAATATATACAGTAGAAATACAGAAGCATGATGGGAGAGAAGAATATAAGAGTGGAGGAAGGAGAATATTGGAGAAGAGGTAGATGTAACCCCGGGAGAATATCACTTCTCTGAGTTGCAGCTGGTACGTCTCTACGTCATGGCCCCAGAAGACTTACCGAAATCCAAACTATTCGTATCCCCCTTCCCCCTACTCCCTCCCCTATTTATTTCCCCACTAGCTAGCTAACAAACCCCTAATCAAAAATAACATACTGCCCCTAGGAAATTACAAAAGCTCATACCCACACAAAGAAATCTCATACTACACTTAGGTAGTTACAACTACTCTACCTATATTCACAGTCAACCCCAACAACCCATGTTCCTAACACACCGGGTTCCTCGGGATCATACCATCGTAGGTGGAATTAATTGATTAAATTAGTCGAATTAATTGATGGATTAATTGATATTGTATCCACCAAGAAACCATAGATTCTCTAAATTGTCTCTTCCACTCTAATCTAGGGGATCCTCCATGAGTTTTAGGATTATAGAGAGCAGTTGAGAGGGAGCTAGAGATCGAACGATCGTTCTCTTTGAGGAATCACGAACGACATCTGATGCAGATGTGTTCATCACAAACTAATGATCCAAATATGAGGTAGAGATTATTATTTTCATCTTGAACCATTCTTTGTGATTTTGAGCATGGAATATTGATTTTGGAATTGTTTTCCAACCACATGTCTTCCATCATATCTAAACCCACAACAAGTTTTTAGACTCAAAAATGAATCAAAATTTTATGTTTTGGATGATCCAAATCTTTGAATAATGTATAATGATCAAATGATTATAAGATTATTTTTTGTAAATGAAGTACAATCTATACTAGAGTTTTTCCATACATTAGATTTTGGAGGACACTTTTGACCCAAAAAAAACTACTAAAAATGTTTTGAAATCTAGAATATATTGGCCAATATTTTTTAATGATTCCAGTGAGTTTTTTAAAGAATGTAAGCAATTTCAATTCACCAGAAATATTTCAAAGAGATCAGAAATGTCTCAAAGACCAATAATTTTTTCTAAGATCTTTAAATTGTTGGTCATAGACTCCATGAGAATCTATCACATATACTTTGGATATTCTTATATCTTATTAGCCGTGGATCTTATTTCAAAATGGGTGGAAGAAAAAGCCACAAAAACTAATGATTCCACAGTTGTATGTGATTTTTTCAACATCATCATGAGAAATTTAGAATCCCAAGAGCAATCATCACCAAAGGACTCACTTTTATAATAGGATAATGTAAACTTTAATAAGGAAATATGGAGTGTGAACAATATAAAATCAACCCCTTACCACCCAAAAACAAATTGACCACCTGAAGTTTCAAATAGGGATAATAAATAAATCATGGAAAAGACTATTAAGTCAAATAGGAAAGATTTAAAATCTATAGACTAGAAGAAACCATGTGGGATTTATATAATAGCTTACAAAACCCCAATTTTAATAAGCTCATATTGGTAGTATCATCTACTTGTGGAGATAGAACACAAAACTTATTGGGTAGTCAATGAGATGATATGTATTTTTAAACAGAAAGGAAATGAGACTTTAGATTCAATAATTGGAAGAAATAAGGAGATAAGCATTTGAAAATTCCATAATTTATAAAAAGAGAACAAGAGTGACACATGATAAGTTGATTGAACAAAAATAATTTCACCAAGGAGACCAAGTGATACTCTTAAACTCAAGACTAAAACAAATTCCAAGAAAACATCATTCTAGATACAAAATCCCATTTACCATCACTAATTTTTATCCCTTTGGAGTTGTGCAGATAACTGAGAGAAGAATTCATTTGAAGTTAATGGATAAATATTGAATAAATACTATTGAAATCTTCCAGGGGAGGAGATCACACGGATTATTTAATCACATTCCATGAATAACAATCCAATATTTAAATCATTCACCTAAGAAACTTTTGAACCATTTTGAAATCTTTTTCACAATGCACTAATTTCTTTAGAGAATTACGTCATGCTTGAATAACCAAAATTTTCAATGAATTTGTCATAATCTTGGAGAATTGAGGAACATGTGTTAGAAAATTATTGAGGCATTTTTTGATTAAAAACCCCTTATAAAAATGAACTTCATTTGGAACCTACCATGTCATATAACCCTTTAATTATCCCATAACAGTCACAAACAACATTGTTAGGTAGCCACATGAAAATCCTGAAATATGTAACTACCCAGCTCTAGAAGTAAATAAATTATCATAGTAGAACTCAAGTATGGGGGAGGAACTATTTTGTGAGTAGATCTAGGGAGAAACATCATTTCTAGAAAGATGAAAGAGAAAAAATATATATCCTTCAACATTGGGAAAGGAAGTCCACACAACTGTTTGAAGATCCAAGATTCATCTCTATCTTCAAAATTCAAATATGTGGTGGATTGACATAGAAACAATACACAAAATTACTGAATGAAGGGAGACGAAAAATTTACTATTGTTGAAGTGTTATATGTGTGAATATTCCATGAGAATCCACAAAATCAAAGTTTAATCACTGTAAGGAAAAGTGAGTGAGGATATCATTCTTGATTGTAAACTTAGAATCATGTATTTTACTTTATTTAGAGCCAAAACCTCCCAATTTTGTCCCTGAGATTTTTAGAATCACTACATACCAACCCTTAGCCACAAAAAAAACTTATAAAGCCTCCATGATAAACACAAGTACTTAACTCATTTGGAGAAGATTTAGAAACACAACAAGCTTATGGTGACCCTCCATGATTTTGGATTGAGAATAATTTTGCTTGAAACTCATACTTTGAGAAAAATTTGCAGAGTCCATATGTAATAGTTTTATGTTTGTACGTAAGGGTTATATTTGTATTCATAACAATTTTATGCTCAAACATGAGGGTTGTATGATCAAAATATTACAGTTATTTAGTGATACATATGGGTGAAATGAGGAACTGATGTTACCATGCAAAGGCATATGTAAAGTTATCACACCACTCAAAGGAATCGGTAAAGGTTACTAGGTCGTGAAATGCAATACGTAATGGTTACACTGTAGAAACCCTAGATATGTAAGTCATTTACATTGGCAGTAGAAATGGAAATCTTGATGCATAATAATGACTATAGAAGAACAACCCATGATAATTTATGATAATTTAAAAGGGCATGTAAGTATCATTCACACTTATTTAAGGGTGACTTCGAATGAACGATTGATATATAAGAGACAATTCAGTCTGAAATATGATACATAAATGTCTTATCCTTTGAAAAATCTTGAGGATGAAATACTGTGAAAAGATATATAGTTTCAACACACTCAAAAGGAACTATGGTTATAGAGATTACCATGATGCTATTTGGTTCCCATACATATATAGGGGACTATGAGAGGATCTTTGAAACAAGGATGAAGATCCCATTCTAGCTGTCAACCGAGCTAGGGAAGGAGGAATTCAATGGTACACATTTATAGAAATCCTGGAATCTCAGAAGTGATATTCAAAATCAAATAGGAGTCTCATAGAATCTTGACTGGAATAGAGAAAGTAATAGAAAATATATTTGAAAGGAAGAAAGATTGATCAAAGGGAGAAATTTTTTTTATGTGGTACTATTTTCTATTTTATTTTCCCTTATGAAGCTTGTAACCTCGAAAATGGAGGGGTAAACTCTTTTGGTGATTGGGGAAGTGGAAAGGAGGAACCTTTTATAATAAATGATTCTGCACTTCATTGAATAAATTCTTTCGTTAATTTATTTCAGTATTTAGTGGCAGAGTATTATTTTGGATGTGATTGTATTCAAATTATTATTTCAGTGAATTTTTTTCTTCTTGGTCTGATAATCAAAATTATCACTATTTAATATAGCTTATATATGATATAATAGGAAATATAGAGTGGTGTGTATCTAGTGATTGATGATATGGTTGTGGAAGGAAATGGATCACTTTGGATTGATTAAGAGTACCATCACCGGATTAGATATTGCTTGAGAAATTGAGGGAGAGATATTATTGTTGAGATATTAAGATGATTTTATAATATCTTCCCACACACATAGGAAGGAGGATTAGTTAGTAGTTATCATTGACGTCTTGAAACTCCCATTACTACTAACCCTTAGAACTGTGGATTCTCACATTGATCAATTAATAAGAAGAGTTTGGTGTTTTTTAGACTAGGATAGAATTAAAATTGGTAACAATTGGTAATCTAACCCTTAAACCAATCAACAATCACAATTATGAATAATTCTACCTGTTTAAATTGTTTTATAGTTATATCAACACCAAAAACCCCAAAACCCTTTTTACTATAGTATAACCTTAGGATTATAATTGCAATTTTCACACACATGATAACTATTATGTAAATGAACGAGACCATTGGATGTGTTAGAAACATGTCAAGACTTTATCTTCTATGATAACCAAGTAGATGTTCGGTTCAACAGAAATTCAGCTGATGATGTTTCTGTGGGTTATAGAAGAGTACCCTGATGTTTTTTTAAAGAAGTTGTAATGATTTCCCCTTGATGTGAAATTGAGTTTGGGATAGAATTACAGTTAGGCGCCACTCAGATTTTGATGTCTCCATATAGTATTATGCCTTCTGAGTTGTGGGAGCTACAGATTTACATTGATTATCTTTTGTAGAAATATTTCATTTGACTCAGTGTGTTCCCTCAGGGTGCTCTAGTCTTGTTCTTGAAGAAGGAAGATAACAAGGTATGACTATGTATCGATTATCATTGCTTGAATCATGTGATGGTGAAGAACCATTATCTTCTTCTATAGATTGATGATCTATTTTATTATTTGAAGGAAGCTAGCTAGTTCTTGGAGGTTGAATTGTGGTTAAGGTATCATCAAATGAGAGGTGAAAGACAATGATATTCTAAGGACTCCCTTTAAATGTTGTTATGGGCACTATGAGTTCATAGTAATGTATTTCGATGTCGCGAACACACTAGTTGTGTTCATGGGACTGATGAATTTTGTGTTTCATGAGTTCTTATGCCAGTTTATGGTGGGTTCATTGTGTATTATAGGTTTGATAAAGGGAATACAGAGCATTTTCAATCCATTTTGAAGGTTCTTCGTCATTATCAGGTGTTGAGAATCTAAGTGTAAGTTTTGGGCCTATGAGGTGCATTTTTTGGGGCATGTTGTGTCTCAGCAAGGAATGGCTATGAATCCTTCAATGATTGAGGGGGTGAGTTTTTGGATAGACCTCAATAATTTTGTAGAGATTCAATGTTTCTCTGGTCTCATGCGATCTAACCTTGACCTTTGGGTGGACGGACTGGTGTCATGATTCTTTTTAGTATCTAAAGAAAGATTATTGAGTCATTGAATCGTTTTTCTTTACTTGTTTTGAAAACCATGAAACACTTCTTTTCGTATTTGATATAACTAAAGTTTATTGTTTTATATTTGAAGATTTACATATAAAAACCATTTAATAAAAATACTAATAATCTAAGGTTTTATGAAAAACTGATGGACTGAGGACTTGTGAAAATTCAATGATCATGGGTATGTCAAAATACCAAAATATTATGGTTTTTGTTAAAATAAATATGTAAAAAAGTTTTTCATTTCATGAAACTGAATCACTATAGCGTTACTGAACCAGCTTACCGATAGATATGGAAATAAGCTAAGTCTATCAGAAGAAGAACAAAAAAACTGATATGGATACCGTTGAAGTAGACCCTGAAATTTGAGGAATCCACCCATTGTAAGATTACTTATATAGAGAGTTGCATCCCATGGATCAAAAGATACAACACCACCAATTGTTAGGGTGTGGAGGGATAGAGAGTGAGAAACGGTAGCTTTCTTTATATCCAGCAATGGCTGCGAACAGAAAATACAGAATACAGAAGAAGAATGAAAAGGAATAAAGGACTCTTCTGAGACATTGATTCAAGGCTAAGGCCGCAATCCTATTATGCACAGTAGAACCAAGTCTTTAAAATACAATCATAGTCCCAATCCTCACCCCTGTCATAATATAATGGAGGATTACTTTACCAGTGGAATTTTTTAGAGTTTTATACTGGTGGTATTAACTATATGGCTAGAATCCTAAATTAAACAACTCTCCTAAAATTTTTTTACAATTATGACAATACTACCCTTGGCTGACAACCACTAACAACTCCCCTAACAACTATAATGAAAATGTACAAAGCTGCCCCTAGGAATTTACACACTACTACTAGCCCCACCCTACATTCCCTATCAATTCCACCCTCTTAGAACCACCTTCTCCTTAAGGTGATTATCAGGTGGATTGGGTGGTGGCCTTGGAAGCCTTAAAACATCTATGGTAGTAGTTTCAATTTATAGGTATTTATGTCAACCATGAAATCTGGGTGCTACCCCTGGCTGACAACCACTAACAACTCCCTTAACAACTATAAAGGGGAATTACACAGCAACCCCTAGGCAGTTTTACACACCGCTATCAGCCCCACCCTGCGCTCCCTATAAATTCTTTCCTCTTAGAACCACTTTTTCCTCAAGTGGAGGTCCTCGTAGCCTCACAACATTTCCAATAGAAGTTTCAATTTCTAGGGAAGAAAACATTAACAATCCATTTAAAAGACAACATGTCAAAGATAGAGATGAAGGAAAGAAAGATTTGAAAACCTCACTATCGCTAAATATTTTTTAACATTACAATTTTTCTCAAATAAATATCCCCCTGTATACTCCATTACAATGGAAATATGTGTGGGAGTTGAATCCACATGAAAGGACACAATACAAAACATGAGAACAATCTTCTTATTCTGAAACAATTTATTTTCATAGTTAAAAGATGATATGCTCTTTTTAAGGCAATTAAAAACCCCAACAAACATAAACATGAAAAAGCTAGGTAAACAACCAAAAATACAATAGAAAATGGTATTAAACATTTAAGTGAAAAAAAATTGAATGCTCCAATTAGTTAGGTGACAACAAATTTAAACATACTAAAAAGATGGGTTAAGTTAATGGGAACACATAAAATAACATTTTTCTAATAGTAAATCTAAACACAAAAAACATAAAAAACTTATACTAAATACACAAAACATTTATGTCAACTGTTGTACAGTAATTTGAAATTATAACAATATTAATTTAATATTTAATGAATTGGAGTAGAATATGAAACTGGAAAATAGTACCGGACATACATCTCCACCTTTACAACATATTAAACCACATTGACTTCCCTCAAAGTGATGCCTCTATTGAATTCTACAGTATAAGGATTCTCCAATGAAGTTACTAGTGGAAGAGAATGATCACACCAGATTTCCCAATTGGGGTTGGAGTTAGAAATTCGGATAAGAAATGGGAAAATAAATAATATGAATGAGAATTATATAACCATTATGAAATGTGCATTTTAATCTCAGAAGTTTATGCATTATTTATTTTTTTATGAGTATCCATAATTTATATACATTTATCTTCATTAGGTTTCTAGAATATATGTAGTAATACCACTATAATTGTTACATATATTAATAAAAAAATATCATCCCATTATTCAAATGTTTGCATTGTGATTCTGTGACTTATTCATCGAAATTTAGAATTGGTGACATTGGTTCCTTCAATCTGGAAATGCAATCCAACAGTTCAACTAAAAATACTACTTTTTAAAGTAAATCTGAGAATACTAAATAGTCATAGGAAAAACCTAATTCAGGGATAAAACATTAAACATGATTTGAAAAGAGAGAAAAAATCATAAACAGTTTCATATTCAATTAAACAAAATTTAAAATAAATAGTATATAGAAGATTAATTCAAAAGTAATTGGCTATGATTAGACAACATTTCCATGTTGTGTCATTACAAAAGGAAATGAATGAAGATAAACCTTTAAGGGATCCATGAATTAAAATTGAATTTAAGAAAGTAATTAAATAACTAAAGACTATGTGAATAAAGAGAACATCATTTGGTAGTCTAGCATAAGGACCATCATTCCTTAGATGTCCTATCACATTATAGTGAAAAAAATCATGTACCAGCGATACCAAAACCATTTTTGGGATCAAGGCATTGGTCCTTGAGATCTAGGAATATAATATTCCTATTCAAGTTTGAATTCATTTTTTGAAAAATAGGAAGTGGTCAGTATCGTCTTGAAGAGCCCAGTGAAGAACATTTGTGGTGTCTCCAGAAAATTAGTTCAATCATACCATGAACCTTTGATACTGATATTCCTCTCTTTGATCACTTGAAAATAAAGAATCAATGTGATGTTTGAGTTTTAAATCAAACATGCATGAAACAACCACTAGTGCTAGATTGGGATTCCTAGTGAAAAAAAAACACACTAATGATTTTGTATGAGATGGTAAAAATGAAGTAATAGATGTCCAAACAAAAGAAGCAACCTAACCTTAAGAAGCAAAAAAAGTTGGTAGATATTTCTGAGTTATTTCCACTTCTTGATTTTATAAGCCTGTAGATTAAGAGGGTGAATGCATTAAATAATGAAATCTGTAACAATTGCTACTCTCCTCAATCACAAGAAAAAAAATCTTAAAAAACATAATTGAATAATAATAATAATAATAATAGTGATATAAAAATGAATCAAAACATAGAATTTATAATCAAAATATAACTTTTGGCCAATTCAACTTCATAGGAATTTCAATGTCAGTTCTTAACATAAATAACATATAACATTCCAACAATTGTCAGCAAAAAAACAATTAGGAGAGACAATGTCAATTGAGCACCTATATCTACAATAAAAAAATAACTAAAAAGGCTGGATGGAATAACACATCCCTGTGTATAATTTTCCATCTAGACTCTTCGCCACAGTGCCGACCCAAAAATTATCACTTCCCTAGCGAGTTTTTTTTAATTATTTCCCAACTGAATTGTAGAAAAAAAATTATACATTCAAATTAATTAATTTCAATTCTAATATGTCTTAAATTAATGTTGTATTTATCAAAATAAATAAGGATGGGTAAAAAATTATAATTAGTGCTAAACTTTCCAAATAACAAAATAACTATGAATTAAAATCAAATTAACATATCTATATTAGACCGTACAAATACACCACATAAAATAATGTAAGAAAAAAAAAGACAGGAGAAAACTATAGTACTTACAGGGGGAATGGAATCCATTGTAGATATATTTGAAAAAAAGAGAATAACCCGGTGGAGGGGTGGTGGTTTCCCCTTTATAATTGGTTTCCCTAGCCCGGTGAAGGTGGTGTTGAGGATATGGGGATCAGAGGCACAAAAAACCCTAGTTGAATATAGAGGAGGTTTAGGCAGCTGGGGTGGGGGGATTCATGATGACTGAGAGAAGGGAAATATTTGAATTAAGGGGAGAGGGTAATGAAGATGATGAATGAACCGTAAGGGAATTCGAGATCTTGGTTAGATGACGAGTGGATTGGTAGAGAAATCTATTGCAGTAAGCTAGCGAGGAACTCGGGATAGGAGGGAGACACATGAGTGGACGATTGGGTAGGGAAGAGACAAATTTTCATTAAAAATTTAGAGTGTGAAGAATTCATAAGGTGGAGACACATGCACAGGAAAAAATCCACGTTGAAGGATTAGTAGATTTCCCAAAATCAGAAAAAAAAATATTTATGGAAAAAATGTCTTTTAAATCCCATACAAATATATATTTAGATTAAAAGTGTTATTATGAATCTAAAATTGATACTAATAAAGAAAATTCTTCTAGTTCTTATGATGAGGAAAGATCATCATAAAATCTTGAGGAAATGAGAGTCTATATTTCAAAATATGAAACTATGTATCAAAAGTTCTATAAAAAATACATTGAGCTTAAAAGAGAATCTATGAAAGAAAAAAAAAACTTTATAAAAGTTGGAGAAAAGATAACACGAGTAAAAAAGTAAAATAGAAAACTTATTTCCAAATTAGAAAGGTCAAAAGAGAAAGTTTTGAATTCAGATAACCTCAAAAAAGAAAAAAAAAGTCTAAAAATGTGACTTGTTCAAGAAAGGACTGAAAAAGAAATTACAGGAAGCTAGCATGGAACTCGGGGTAGGAGGGAGACATGTGAGTGAAAGGTCGGGAAGGGAAGAGATAAATTGCAGTTAAAAATTTAGAGGTAAAAGATTGTATAAAGTGGAGACACGTATACAGGAAAAAAACAAGTTTAGTAAAATTAGTAGACTTTCTAAAATCAGAAAAATGCTTTATGGGAAAATTATATGTTGAAGCCCATACAAATCTATTTTTAGATTCAAAGTGTTATTATGAATCTGAAATTGGTATTGATGATGAAAATTCATTTATTTTAGATGATGGGGAAGGAGATCCATAAAATCTTGAAGAAATAAGAGCCTATATTTCTGAATGCGAAAATATGTACTAGAAGTTGTGTAAAAAATATACTCATCTTAAATGAGAATCTTATAAAAGAAAAGAAAACTTTATAAAAGGTAAATACAAGCTTACAAAAGTAAGAAATAAAAATAGAAAACTTATTTCTAAATTAAAAAAGGTCAATGGAAAATGTTTCAAAACACAACATTGATCTGAAAGGAAAATATAATGTTTATAAAGATCCAATGTTAGTTAACCTGAAAATGAAAAAATAAAGGTTTAAAAACGTGACATTTTTTCATGAAAACACTGTGATTATCAAATTAATGGCTGAAATCTAAAGTCAAAAAAAAAAGTTTCTAAATTAGTTTACTATTAGAGAATGTGATGTGTTTATCTATCTGGATGAGGGGTATGTGATGTGATCATTCGCTTAGATGAATTTCATGAAATAAATTTATCAACATGGTAAATCAATACTCATAGAAGTGAGAGTGTATAAGTATTCCATATGGGATTGACATACCCCATTTATCATGGTAACTCGATGTCTTGGAAAAAGGGATTATATGATTGTACATACTTTTTTGTGATACAACTACTGGACTCAGACATGGAGATGCATGTGTTTGATAGAGATCACATCGGGTCTCTTTTTATCTTGAGTATCATTGATGTTTTGATAGAGGTTTATCATTGCATACTTTTATAGATTTGATCATGGGTGTTGGTGTGCTCCTACCTTTGACACATTTGGTAGGATATTTTCAAACATCCTTAAGCTGAATCTATATGGGTCATTGTCTATACCGAAAAAAGGAGAGTCGATTCATTTCTCAGAAGTGATAGAGAGTATGTCAAAGAATAATATGAGACATCCTAAATGGGGACTTCTACTTATACTTCTTCCTGTGGAGGTAGAATGTGTGAAGGACGTCTAGAGTGGTCTAGGATACTTTCACTCTTTTGGTTCATTGCACTTGTATAGATTGGAAGATCGAAAGGTCATAATCACATGAGCTCTACAGCTGGTTCATAAGCAAGGTCTATAAAGTCAATGAAGTTGTGGGGTCAACTCCATAGGTTTAAGTATTTATAGGTTTAGAGATAGGCTAACACATAGAAAGCATTTGTATCAGGCCCAAAAAATGAGGTTTTCAAGCTGACTGATTCTGTAGGTCTTCTTAGTATACCCTTTTTGAATCCCTTGAAAGGTATTGGGGCCAAGGAAGATAGACAGTGGGTCTTGGGGTACAGAAAGGAATAGTGGAATTCGTGGTTTGTATAAGGGTGCACCATGACAGTGTATGTCAGGGTCTATGCAAGGATGCTCCATGGCATAGTGAAGGACACTATGCCATGGTGTTTTACAATGTTATTATCACACAATACAATAATGTGATAGTTTCCACCACCTCTCTCTTCAAATGTTATCATTGTTGGTTATTCATCGTGTGATGATGGATTCAAGGAGATTAAACATCTTAGACATTCAGTTTCAATGGAATTGAAATGTTTGAGAATTTTGTGAAACACTTGAATTAATATAGGCTGAATATTTTAGTTTTATGATTCCTATATAAGATAGTTTGATACTCATGAAAGGTTGTGCTGGTTATAACCACACAAGAACAGAATTATCAAGCTCTAAATTATCTTCCACCATTAAACTCAAGGTTCTAATAGATTATGGCTTGAGAGAGATTATTATTGACCATTGAAATATTTATGTAGCCCATGGATCCTTGAGAGCGGTGACTCCTTTGGCTGCTCCTTTTCTGATCTCGATGAAGCTCGTGTGAAACTTGGACAAGTCAAATCATCAAGGTGAAAGGTACATCGTTCTTCTTTTTATTATTCACTACAAATATAAAGATATATCATTGTTATTTTTTAGATTTTGGTTGTTGTTTCC
This sequence comes from Viscum album, assembly GCA_963277665.1. Taxonomy (NCBI): domain Eukaryota; kingdom Viridiplantae; phylum Streptophyta; class Magnoliopsida; order Santalales; family Viscaceae; genus Viscum; species Viscum album. The sequence goes on along the minus strand of OY728151.1, from coordinate 1,327,192,546 downwards.
ATTGTTTTTAGGATGATATTCATCCCTCTAAACCCCTTCATGGTCCATGTTAAACCTTGATACCCAACTAATGTTCTCAATGTGTCCTACTCACTATACTGGGCTTCTCGATTATTTTGATCGATCGGGGTCATCTGATATGCCTTTATTTGTTCCCATCATAACCAATCATAAGAATTGTATGCACACCCATTGAACAACTTGACTCCTTATCATCATCCACTAGATCTCTAGTTCTCTATGAGAAAATAAATATTAAGTTCATTATATAGTGATTTAAATTTAATGTTTGGTTGTTAGTGAGATTCTTGAGGTTATTTTATTTTTTTTTCAATAAAGTATAAAACAGTAATTTTTTTGGTCTTAGAATTAAATTTTGATCAATAAATGCAAGAATTTTCTGGAATTGATTAATTAATTAATTAATTTAAGTAATTGGAACAAGTCCACTCAGATTAGCATATGCACTTATAGTATATATATATATTGTGATATAATATTGAAATTAAAACTTATGTTTCCATTATCATTTTTATTATTCTTGTCCTTATTTCATTATTTATTGTATTGTGATTATATGTTTATAATTATCCACCATTACTTTAGTTTTTTTGAAAAACGTCATCCATGTTTAAATTTGTTTTTCAGAAAAAGTCTTATTTTCATTTTTCATTTTCTAAAAAAAGTTTTCTATTTTCAAAATAAATCAATAACAACAATCAAACATTAAATCAAATTAAATGTGGTTGGATAAATGGATAAAAAAATCACCAAATAATCCAATATAAAACTATATTTTCATTGAAACCATTTATAACAATATAATCCTCAATGATTTGTTTAAGGGACAGTTTAGGTCTACCTTTACCTCTTTTAAAAAGTGAATAAGTCATTAAGTTAACCTTATTAATAGGTGTTTCCCTTAGTCTTCTTATAACAGGTCAAGATCAATCTCATCTTAAAAAATATCAATATAAAAATTAAAAATATTTCTATAAACCAAGAGTGTCCAATGAGAAAGAAACAAGTTGAGGATCTGTAGAATATATCGATACAAACCACAAATGCATGTATGATGATAAAAAATCCATCAATGTCATACCTAAAATTTACAAACCAAAAATATGTGTATGATGATAAAAATTACATCATTGTTATTCCTAGAATTTGATGACCACGACTTTAAAGAAAGTTCCAAACTCAAAAAATTATTAAAATCACACATTCAGAATATTAAATAAAGACCACTTCAACTAAAAATGGAATGTCAGCCCTAGACATTTGAGGAATACAATATCCATTAGTCAAGGAGAGAAAGTAACATTATAGTTATCGCTCCATTTTAATATCATGAACCCTTCTAGACACCACAAAAATTACGTGGAAAATGGATGCTAGAGAATCACCAAGTTAGAAGTATTTCTTACATGAGACCAAAAAAGGACTAAAAAAGTTATTTCACATTCAACGGTAGTTACAGTTACCATGTAGCATCATAAGAGAAACTATAAATAAAATAAAATCATAAACTTCCATATGCATTAAAAATTTATTTTTTTAAATCATCTTTGTGGATATCCATATTTCATGCATGCTAATTTTTACTTTAATTTCATTAATAATATAATTTAATTGAATATTTTCCCATATATTAATTGTTTTAATTATTTTATGGGTGGTAGTATTTTAAAATTTAATAACGTTACTTTAAAAAAAGTTTTAGACTCAAAAAATTATTATAATCACACATTCGGGATCTTAAATGAAGATCAATTCTACTAAAAATGGAATGTCACCCACATACATTTAGAGAATACAAAATCTATTAGTCAAGAAGAGAAAGTACTTTAGAGTAATCACTACATTTTAATATCATAAACCCCGTTTGAAAGCACTAGAATGATGTGACAAGTGGATGTTAGAGAATCACAAGTTATAAAGATTTATTACATCGAACCAAAAAAATATTAAAAATGTTATTTCACATTCAATGGTAGTTAAAGTGTCCATGTAGAAACATTAGAGAAACTAAAAATGAAATAAAATTAGAAACCGAAATATGCATTAAAAAATTATTTTTTTAAATCTGCTTTGTGGATATCCATATTTTATGAATACTAATTTTTACTTTAATTTAATTAATAATATAATTTAATTCATTATTTTCTCCAACATATTAATTTTTTAAATTATTTTATGAGTGGTAATATTTTTAAAATCAATTTTAAAAAAAGAAATAAATGTTTATATATTTAAAGAGAATTTAATTAAAGGAAAAATATTTTGTTTTGTGTAGTGAAAAAGATGGCCTACCAACTGATCATGGAAAGTACAAGTGAGACAATCCAAGAATAAGAATGCACAAGTGAGGGTTAGTGCACAAGAGACAAGCGAATCTGTCACTACTGTAAAAGGCCTCTATACCCACGGTTTTTTCAAAACCGTTGGTATAGGGGTTCTTCCAAACCTATACGCATGGTTCTGGGAAAACCGTGGGTATAAGGGTTTGTTCTGAACCTATACCCATGGTTTTCCTAAAATTATGGTTATAGGTCTTGATTCAAGACCTATATCGATGGTTCTCTAAGAAAATCGTCGGTATAAGGTCTGGAAAAAAACCCCATACCCACGGTTTGAGAAAACTGTGGGTATAGGTTTCCTGCATGAACGTGGGGAAAAAATTCACATGAATAAAAAAATTAGGGTGGCCTAACCCTATATCGATGATTTTCCATTACATACCCATGGTTTAGTTTAATATATTTAGATAAATATATATTTACATATACGTAAGCTACGTAGGTGGGATGGTGAGGCGTAGTGTGTTGGTAGAGGAGGTCGCAGGTTTGAAACTCACGGTCGACTTTTTACTAATATTGATGCTTTATATTAATTAATTTAACTAAATGTAGATATATATTTACATAAGTCGGGTAGCAAGAGTGGTTAGTCACTGGGTGTTAGAAAAGGAGGTCGTGGGATTGAAACTCAGCCTCGATTTTTTTTATAATATGGACGGTTCATGTTAATATATTAGGTAAATGTAGATATATATATATATATATATACATATATATACGCAAGTTAAACAGGTTGAGTGGTGACACGCTCAGTGTTGGAGGAGAAGGTTGCAGAATTGAAACCCGCGGGGTGGCTCGATTTTTTGTAAAAAAAATTATACCCACTATTTGAAAACTTTGGGTATAAGGATATGACATGGTGGAAAAAAGTTATACTTATGATTTAGAAAACCGTGGGTATAGTTAGTAGAGCTATACCAATGCCTTAGTTGCCTAAGGTTCCTAAAACCATGGGTATAGGATATAGCCACAGTTTTGAATTGTGGATATAAGTCATTTTCCAGTAGTGTGGGGCACATGTTGGTACCATAGCTGAATATGGGAGTCACATATTGCGTCGAAGGAGATACATGAAAGTCCATTTGCCAACTTTTTCAAAGTGGGACACCGAGAGTGCAAGTACTGATCATTTTAACAAAAATAATCATGTTTTGTCCCATGAATGTGTCTCCTCTGTTAGAAAGAAGCCAACATCGCACATTAGTCTGCATCCGTTATCGACCACCACACCGCCATCAGAGTCCACTATGGCCATTGTCTAGGAAGCTTGGGGAAGCTCGATGTTGTTTCTATAAAGCTCGAGAACACCATGGGAGGCCTTCAAAAGCTCGTATGACCCTCTGTTAATCACTATAAAGCATGAAGATTCCATGTATGCATATGTGGAGCCCAGGTGAGGTCACCTTGAGAACGAAGAAGTCGGTGTAGGAGGTTCATGAACCAAAACCCTGATCTACATTATGAATGATGCATGCATGCTAAGATAGAGGATAAAATCAATGTAGTCATTCCATGACTATTATACACTGTGTGAATGGTTTTGATCATAAAGGACCATTGAATAAGAGAGTTCCTTCTCAACCCATGAATGGGTTACATGGAGTGAATGGGAAGATTTTCGGATATAAATTCATAATAGCTCTAACAAACTTTCCACTCTCATGGATGGTATTTGAGATCTCTTAAATTAGGTATAAGTGGAGTTTCCCATTGGATATCATGAATATTATAGGAAGATATGGCTACTTTGAAGTGGGGGTGGGGGGATAATGATAGATATAGAAAAGAGATACATGTGAAGAAAAGATAGATACAAGTGGAGATAAAGGGGATTTAAAATATAGATACAAAACATATATCTCAATGTATTTTGTCTATAAAAAGAGATATGGTGTGCACACCAAGGAGGTTTGGGTTTTTGAATTTTTGAATGTTGGTACTACTGCTGGAGGGTTTATTCCACAACCGCTCCTTCCACTAAGACTAAGATTTTATTTTAACCTTTTTATCACTCTCTCATGGAAAACATGCGGGTAGCTTTCTTATTTCCAATAAATAAGTAAAGGAGGGATGTATCTAGTTAATGTTGGGTTTTTAAGTCATTCAAGTTGGGTTATCCTATTTATTTCAATTCTTTCATATCTCTTTGTTCTTCCATGCATGACCATTGTATGATTGAGTGAGGAAGGGTTACTTTAAATATGATCACCAGAACTTGGTCTTCTGTATAACCATCGAGTATGTTGAATTTTACATTTTAATATAGTTTTATATTAGCTATTTTTCTAATTAATCAAATTATTTGACCATAATAAAAGGTATGGTTAGTGAGAGAGAGAGAGAGTATTCAAAAAGACCAAGGCAATGCTTAGACTTAATTTAGATGACAACTAGATTGAATTATTAACCTTTCCACTTGTCTAGTGCATGAACCTAGATCTTTTATTCTTGGTACACTATTATTTATTTTACCTCTCATTCTTTTAATTCACTTAGATTATTTTCATAATTAGAGAAGATTCTTACCTATTAAGTTATATTGTTCAACCTAGTCTTCATGGAATTGAACTCAAAACTTGCATAACCTATACAACTCCCACATAGTTTTATTATTCTGTAGTCCCATGTTCTATAAATTCTATACTAGTTTTAGGTCGTAGGAAATAACTATGCCCTACGACCTGACAAAGTCTTTGGTATCATTTCCAAAGATTAGGCAATTCTTTAATTTGGTAGTTAGGATAAGTCTTTACCCTCCCTCATTTATGTTTATTGATTTTAGTTAGGTTTTTGTTTTATTTTTCTTATCTATGTCACTTTTATTATTTTATACATTTTGTGTTGTGATGGAAGGGATACAAAGCATAATGGAGGAACATGCTTGCCTCTACACCCAAATTGTGTATCTATAAAAGAAAATAAAGAAACTCAAAGAGAAGATCCAAAGCCAAGGGTGGGAGTGACAACTTCAAATATGGGTCCCAAACCATTTTCAATTGGTGATGGGGCACTCCTCTACGAACTCAAATTCGTTTTCAAGAATTCATGTTGAGACTTGTAAATTATAGCACAAAAAATCAATGAATCCAAGGAGGAATCCAAGTCCAAGGTTGAAACTAAAGTAACTTCCATGGATGAACATGAATTCTAAACTTATAAGGAAGACACATTCACTATTTCTAGTCTGCAGGAGGGAGACAAAGAAGAACAAACCTCAAAAGAAGAGGAGGAAATAAATGTTTCTAACTTGATAATGAACATACTTGAAGATCTGGGACAATAACAAAAAACTTTGGATATTGAAATTCAAAGATTCAATGTAGAATTTGAACAATAGAACCCCAAATAAGAAGAAAAAGAGGAGTGGTATCAGGTTTGGATAACATATGAATTACTTCTTCAACCTCTAGAGCAGTCCACTACTTGGTGCTCTCCTCAACAATGTTTGAAGAAGTTTTCAAGGAGAAGAACAGCTGCCCCATATGGGAAACAAATTCAAAATTGGATAAATATGAGATTGTCAGTTTTATACAATTATCTTATTATATGATCACAAAAGGTAAGGTTTTTATTAAAAAACCAAAGAACTTTGCTGGAGACAACCCGAGCATTTTTAATTTCTTTCTAGGAATTTATTTTTTACCATTTTCTTATAAATTAGTTTTAAGATTTATATTAAGAATCTGGTTTAGGTTTTATTTTTAATTGTTGTTAATATTTGTGATCTTAATCATATATGGACATTATGATTTCACGATTTGTTATAATTTTTTAAACTTATGATGAAAAAGTCACAAAAGGAAGAGAAACATGGAAAATAGAAGAGCTACAAGGTGGAAATGAGAGTAATTGTTTTAATGCTTTATTTTTTTCTCCCTTACTTTTCAAAATATTTTTTTGATTTTTAAATAGAAAATTCATTCCCCACGCTAAGATTTGTGATATATTTTGATCTATTGTAAAAAATCATTTAGGAATCTTATGATTTCATGTTTTATATTTCAATGTTAATAAGATTGGATGAGTTAGATGGGGATAGAATGATTAGAGATAATAATAGGGGTATAGATTTGATGAATCATGATTTGGTACCCTTACAAATTTTCCATGATTTGAATTTCCAAAATTCATGTAGGTAAGTTTTTTATTATTATTCATTCCAAGAGACTTATACACCTAAATTTTCCTATCTTTATTACAAATTTATTGAGAGATACTTGTGGCATGTTATCCTTATAAAACTTTCATTTAAATATTATCCAAACTATGATTGTAAAAAGTCACATTTAATAAGTTTGAGACATTTTTATGAGACTTTTTATCCTTGGGACCACATTTTACATTTAATCCTTTTATAGCCCATAAAATTCATGAATGAATTTCTTAGGGAAATTCCACATTAAAATCCAAATTGTTCATTCCTATCCTTACTCTTGGTATTTGTCATGATATTCATTAGATTAAGTGTGGGGAGAGGTTGTTTATGATGGAAAAGGGATGTGTTACTCTGAGGAGAACATATTGGAGTGTTTCATTGGGCATGGGGAGGTTAATAATTATTCATTCATTATATATCATGTTTACCCCTCATGAAAAATGAAAAAAATAAGAATTAAAGAAAAAGAAATTTAAAAAATATATAAAAAAAGGGTAGTGTCTTAAGTTTGTCAAAAATCACTCCTCAACTCATCCTATGATCATGTTATAACTATTACAATTAGTGTCATAAATAGATTAAATATGGTTTGGGTAAGAAGTGTGATATTGTTTTCTAAGTAAATATTTCAAAAAAAGAAAAAATAGGAAAAAAAACAAGATGGTATTCTTTCATTGGGTTTTCATGTTATTCATGAACCTTTACTTTTAGTTTTGGGGAGTGGGGTGATGTCAATTTTGAAGGATTATCTTCATTGAGATAATTCTTATTATCATGCAATGTGCTTTAAGAGATAAACCTCATTTTTAGCTTTAAATATTTTTAGCATCATTACATACCTACCCAAATCCCCATTGACATTTGATCCCTAATTTGAAGCCCTCGTGATTAATTGTGTTCTTTTTCATTACAAGGTGAAAATTTGATATCCAATGAAAGATTATGATTAAGGAGCATTTATTCATGTTATGAGAAAAAATTCACTTACATTGTTAACATGAGTGATGAGAAAAAAGAATTCAGGTGAGGTAAATCATTATTGTAATGCTTAGTAATAATGGATTGTGACTCTTTAATGGAATTTAGGAAAGACACATCAATTTCAAGGAGAAAAGTAAAATGTATGATTGAACAGTCTCTTTGAAAATTGGGGATGAAAAAATATTTTTATATGATTCTTGAAAGTTTTATTTCCCCATTTAAAATCATTTATTTTTTTTGATTTTAAGTAAAAATATTGGTAGCATGAGCCTCCTTTTTGATTTAATATGAGATACATACATGCTTGAGGAAAGGCATGAGTTTATGTGTGGGGGTATTTGATATATATATTTCATGCATACTAATTTTTACATCAATTTAATTAATAATAGAATAATTTTATGAGTGATAATATTTTACAACAAATTTTGAAAAAAGAAACAAATGTTTATATATTTAAATTGGATTTTATTAAAGGAAAAATATTTTGTTTTGTGTAGTGTAAAAGATTACCTACCAACTAGTTGAGGAAAATACAAGCGGGAAAACCCAAGCACAAGCATGCACAAATGAGGGTATGTGCATAAGGGAAGGTGAGTAGTGACAAAGGTCAGTACCATAGATGAATTCATGAGTTTCTTGTCGCAAAAAATGTGATATATGAGAGGCCACCCATCGATTTTCCTGATACGGGACACCAAGAGTGTGGGTATTATTCATTTTAACAAAAATTACTCTATTTCATCCTATGTGATCATCTACTCTATAAAAAAGAATCATCTATAGTTTGTTGTTCTTCATTCACCATCAAATACCACACCACCACCAAAGTTTGCCATTTTCATCATCTAAGAAGCTCAGGGGAAGCTCAATGTTGCCACTACAAAGCTCAAGAACACCATGGGAGGCCTTTGGCAGCTTGGGAAACCCTCTGTTAGGAACTATGAAGCATGAAGATGCCATGGATGCATCTATAGAGATCAGGTGAGGCCACTGTGAGAATGAAGAACCAATTTCAGCAAGTTCATGACCTAAAACCCTGATTCACAGCATGAGATCTATGAATAAAAGCAATCTAAATTAGAAGTTTGTATTTATATGATGAAATAACTTCACACTATGAATTATGAATGCATGCAGATGTAGTATAGGAAAATAAGGATAAATGTGGTAAAGATATAAACGGGAAGAAAAGATAGATACAGGTGGAGATAAAAGAGATATAAAATATAGATACGAAACACATATCTCAAGAGAGTTTGTCCATAAAAAAGATATGTTTTTCACACCAAGGAGGTTCAGAATTCTGAAGATTGGTGCTGCTGTTGGAGGGATTATTCCACAACTAATCCTAATTTATTTTATCATTTTTATCACCCTCCAATAGAGAGCATGAGGGTGACTTTCTTAGTGCCAAGTAAGATGTGAAATGGGGTTACATATAGTTAAAGGTTGGGTTTTTAAGTCATTCAAGTTGGTTTTTCATATTTGTTTCAATTCTTTTATATATCTTTATTCTTTTAGGCATGACCACTGTATGATTGAATGAGTGAGAGTTACATTAAATGTGATCACTAGAACTAATCCTTGTCCATGATAATTAGATAGGTTGAATTCTACATTTAAATATGGTTTTACGTTACCTCTTTTACTAATTAACCAAAGTAATTAACCATAAAAATGGATGGTTTGTTAGAGAGAGATTATTCACAAAGATAAAGAGAATACTTAGAATTAATTATGATGAAAACTATATTGAATTATTAACCTTCCAACTTTGATAGTTCATGAACATAGATCTTTATGCTTTCCCTCTCATTCATTTAATTCACTTCTTAGAGTAGTTATATAATAAGATAAGAGTATTGCCTATTAAATTATAGTGTTCAACTACGTTTTTGTGGGACCAACCTAGATACTTGAATAATTCATACTTCTCACAAGAAGTTTTAGTGTTTTTTAGTCTTGTGTTATTTTATTCTAAACTAGTTTGAGTTCATAGGAAGTAACAACACCATGTGGCCTGACCAATTACCTTTCCAATTACCTATATACTTGAAAATTCATGTACCAGATCTCTAGAAAGAGATTAAATACTTAATTTAGTAATTATATAAGATACATATGGTCTCATAATCTCAGATAAAATAGAAGAGCACTATAAAGGTTACATGGTAAAAATAAAGAAAGAAAAAGAAAGAAATCTGGAGTAGTGAAAAAGCTACTGAATTCTAGAGTTTGATCTTCTTAGTGTAGTCAACATACAAGATAATTATAATGTAATACAAAAAAGGTTGACATGAAAAAAATTAAAATAGGAAAGTTTTGGTAGAATAAAGAATATTGATGATCGAAAAATTTCTTGGGTTCAATTCCAACTGTGTAATGCATCGTCATTGCCTTCATGCTAGCTCTAAGATGTACAATAAGATATCATCAGCAATCTCAGAATGTGATCACTCAGTTGATATGGAACATTTAATTTTTCCATGATATTTTTCATATAGACACATGCATATCACCAAATGAGAAAGTTTTATTTTTTTATTGACACCATACGATGATCAAAAATAGTATTTAAGAAACTTAAATGGATTCAGGAATGAGACATGATGATCCACTATCAATGAATTTTTTTCAATTATTTCCTATAAAAACAGTTGTGGTTTAGGTTAAGGATAATTGAATGATCTATAATCAATCCATATACTTTATATTATTGTTTTTAACTTCTGTAGATCAAAGACTTTTTTTTTCTTTATTTTTTGGTTGATCAACCGAAAGAAGAATCTGGATATGCCTCCACATGAAAAAATTAATTGTGTTTCTCCCTTTGTAAATGTCATTCACCAATCAAACCCTCATCACGACAAGAATTTTTTTTTGTGAGAAGACAATGATCATAGGGAGAATTTAGCTTTAAACTCTATAAATTCTTTAGTTTTATTTCTCTATATTTTCCATAAATTTTTAAATTAACTCAATTCACCCCCATTCTCTTGAAGTTCCCACCAGGTCCACCCTCTTTATGTTGCAACTAGTCCAAAAATAATAACCATGAAAATATTTCCTTTTAACCATCCATGGATGAATGATTGATCATGAGTTAAGAGTGGATTGATGAAATCCATAAGTCATGGTATTTGTGTTCTAACCATGTAAAAAAAATATCTATTGGAATATCAAAAAATTAACTGCTTTACATAACATTTCTACACCTTTTGTACCATTAGAATTCATTTTAGGTTTGAATGAAATGGAATGGACTATTGAAACCATTATTTGGTTAAAATAATGAAAAAATGAACTTAAAATTGGAGACTTCAATTTTACATTTTTTACTATAAAACGAAATGACTATTAGTGATCGATTAACATTCAAAATATTAAAATAATTAACCCTCTTATTTAGAAGGATGTAATGGAATAAATGTGAGTTAGACTATTTTATTTCACTTCACATGTTTCCATTTTATTTTATTAATGAAAATTCCATTTTAGTCCTCCCATAACTCCCAAAAAAACATACCCTCAATGTAAAATGCACATGTTTATTAAAATACAAACCAAAAATATAAGTGTCCATTTGACAAAAATTGTGTCTCTATAATGACGTGGATCCTTCAAACATTTCCACATAAAATTATGAATGGGAAAGGGAAAGGAAAAGTGATTGTAACAATAATTTTTTAATTATTTAATAGAAATTATAAATTTAAATTACAACCAAAATCATAAGAATGTTAAAATACTTTTAACAAAATGAGAGTGGTCCCAACAATTTTTTTTAAAAGTACAGAGCATGAAATAAGAAGCAAGCTGATATAAGAAAACTTTGTTGTTTTTATTCTTAGTTGATCCCAATTTTATAAAATCATCCATTCCACAAAAAAAGAAATGAAACTCCATAAATTTTAATTAATCTTCTTGGAACATGATGCAAAAAATATTTCTAAAAGAGAATATATTAAGAGGCATTTTTATTTTATTTTTTTATAAACACTATTTTGGAAAATCCTTCACCGTTTAGGTGTGAACTATTTGTTGTGAATGTCATTTTAATATTATCTAAATAAGTTGTATTCTCATAACCAAAACAAAAATAATTGTCATAGTCACTAAAAAACACATCACATCAATTTACATGCAAATGAAGTGATACTTATATTTGCTTTTAACATGTATCAAAAATGGATTATAATATAAGGGATGAATTTTTCAAATTGTACTCAGTATTAATAGTAAGAAACTGTTCAATAAAATATCTATTTAAATATTGGTTAAAATATTTTTTTATTCATAAAAAAATAAATTTCATTATGCTAAAATATTCTAGGGAATTAAATTTTCAAAACTAAAATACCGAAAACACAATTTTTTCAATTTATGTATAGGATATACAAGAAAATTATTTACTGTAATTATTCAGTATTTACTTAAAAAAACTTTCAGAATTCATGGAAAATACATAAAATAAAAAATATGAGGACAAGGTAAGGGGAAAGAGAAGGTGTAACTTATAGGGAGAATATGATCGATATGAAGCTCTCAAAAATCTGAGAAGTGAAAGATGAGAAATGATGTTCAAAATAATCGAAAAACAACTAACATGGGGGGTTGAATTACCTGTTCAATTTTTTAAACTCTTAGAACATTCAAAAACATAAACCCTGCATCCTATTAAATTTTATATCCTTATCATATTTTAGTAAATACCCGTGCATTAAAAAGTAGGAAAACATATAAAGAACATGAGAATTACAAGGCCAGACCTCAGTGTGAGAACTTACATCTTTATCATAGCCACTCCTGTGGGTCTATGGAAATTCACTATTGTGAATAAGTGAATAAAACTTGTGATAACTCCCATTAGACACCTTCTATTTGTTATGCCCAAAGTTGTGTTTTGATTGTAGTTTTTGGTAATATATTAATATTCTAATTATGCTGAAGGAAGAAAGAATATTGAAAAGGTAGATTGTAGAAGAGCGATTGAAGTTTTCTATTGGATCCAAAATCATAAGGATGAGAATATTATTCAATATCAGATCCATGATCATTTTCATGAGTCCATATTGAGGAGAGGCTGGCTAGAAGAAATGGCTCATCAGATTCACACTAAATCCAAAATGATAGGTTTGATTGTAATAGTGGAGAATCAAAGTCTAAATAACTATGATTTGAATGTGATGATGATTTGATGATCATTGAGTTCTCATAAATCATAAGAAAGCTTCAAAACTTATGATTCAAGATTGATGAAAGAAAGGGGGATAAGAAGTGTTGAAAATTGAATTGAGCATCAAATTGGAAGAGGAAAGAGATGTTTCCAATCATATCTAGACTGATCATAATCATGTTAATCATATTCAGGATGAAAAGTAAAGAAAGTTTTTGATGGAGTATAGGGAAGTTACAATACTTTCCTTAATTTGTTTAAAGGTTGAGAAGGATTATCATAATAAAAAAATGTAGTAAGTTGCTGAAGTTGAAGTTACTGAATATCGATCCATCATATTTGGTATATCATCATATTCATCAAAGAATGAATTATTTGTATGTAAATGTCATTGGTATCATATTCATAAGATAATGAAGGTGATGAAGAAGAAGCTACTGATACCGGTCCATCAGACTCAGAGTGAGATCGTAATCATCAGAGAAAGAATTCATTGGAACAGATGAATGCAAAAAAAAAAGAGTGTGTGGTGGCCTATATAAATAATAAATTCAGAGCTTAATCAATAATGTAACAAACCATTTGAAATGGGCTGAATTACATTGTTTCTCATTCAAGTTGGTCAAGAGAATAGATGAATAAGAACTTGTTGATTTACATTTTTCTTCAACATAATGAGGAAAATAGTAATCAAAATTTGAATTGGACTTTAGAGAGATTGAAGGAAATAACTAGATGTGTTGTCGAGGGGGAGTATGAAATTTGATGAGGATTTTTGTTTTGAATATTTTAAACAGAGCTTTATAATTAGGAAAACACATCAGAATGTAGTTTACAAAGAATATGAAAGCTGTATATTTCATCATATATATAATTGATTCAGATAATTTCAATGAAGAAATATGATTAAGAAAAATGGAATAGGAAATCATATTCAAACAAGTCTTTGGAAAGAAAGTATAAAGAAGAGTTAAAGTCATGGAGAATATTTTAGAAGAATCAAGAAGCATGGATGAAGTCAAGATGCACCCAAAATTCAAGGATACATGCAAATTTGGGGAATTTGGTTGAGCGGGAAAGAATTTCAAGATTCCCATAAAAATCAATTTGGGTCACCTATAAAAGGTGAAAGTACTATATAATTTTCTGACGAGCGTACTGTTCATAAAGTAAGAGAGAGAATCTATGAATTTTAATGGAGAGAAATAGGCTTTCATATTGAGCTTTGTTGAAGAATGTTTGATGAATAGAAGTGAAAGGAGAAGAGATAGTATTGAAACATATTCAGCTGATCATTGTATTCAGCTATCATCATATTCAATTGTTTATCATATTCTTCTTGTCATTGTATTTGGATGGTCCTCATATTAGTCTAGATAATTGGATTGAGATTTATGTATTGGGATTTCCATATTGAGAAGGAATTGTTCTTAATTGAATCAATTGTATTTTGGTAGAGATATATTTTCTATATTGGGAAATCAAACTAGAAGAATTATACTTGGAGAATCATATTAGGAGAATCCGATAGGCAATTGGATTTGATTTTTATATCAAAGTCCTTGATTTTATTACCAGCTTTTTCTTAAGAAATTGAAGATTTTTTCAAAGAATACATTTGTGGAAGTTTGTTAAGAATCACAGGTAACATGTGTTGTTACACAAACATTGTATTACCCCATTTGTGCTAGAGGGTGCACACACATTGTTGGATTGTTTTCATAGTACTAAATGAGTGAAATGGTATATCCTACTCATTGTATTCCACACAAAAAGATTGTTTCATAGTGGATTATGTGGTATTGGATTATTTCTAAACCATACTAAGGACGTAGCTATTCTTATTTAATAGTAAAGCCTGTAAATACTTGTGTTCCTATGGATGTGTGTTTGATTTATTTTTAGTAAGGAAAGAAATCCTTAACATTAGGTGAATGTTATTTCAAATGGAAGGAAACTTAAAATAAAAATATATTATTGATTCACCCCCCTCTTAGTGATACACCTATCCTACATGGAAAGTAAAAACTGGTTTCAGAGTTGAAGGTTTAATTCACTTATTCTTTGTTGAAGTTTTTGAAGAAGTTGTGATGGAATATATGAATTATGTGAACAGTAAGAGGATTCCAATATTAAATTATATGAATTATTATCTCTGGAAAATGATGAATTATTTCATATCTTATGTCTCTTGGGTATGATATTTCAAGATCTATTACAGATTGTTTCCCTCCTTGTATTGAGAATGATCCTCTCACAAATGTTGAAAAGGAAAACCTTGAGAATGATGGAAGAGATAGTAATGATTTACTATCATCACTTTTTGAAAGTAAGTTTCTCATAGTAAAAGGATTTTACACTACCAATGGTATCTAGGATAATCTGAACAACATTTATGAAGAAAATACAAAAGTGAAAAATACAAAGTTACAAATCTGGAGATTGAAGTATGAAGATATGAATATGGGTGAGTATGAATTCATTAGTGACTTATTTACTAGGGTAAATTACATTTTTATCACCATTAGATGTATTTTTTGAAAGTTATAAGATTATATTGTTTTGAAAATATCTTGAGAATTTTTCAAGACAAGTTTGATGTTAAATTTTCTTCATTGAAAGATAGATATCCTAATACATTATCTTTGGATGATTTTTATTGTACTCTCATCACATATTAGATGATAATGGAAAAGGTTATGAAGGTAAAAAAAATATTATAGAGAAATTTCCTTCAAATTCTATAAGAAGGAAAATTTAAATAAGATTCTTGAAGAAGAAGAAATCAGAGGTTCTGATTCTAAAAATGAGGTATGTAAAAATATTAATGAAATTTTATCCTTGTTTATAAGAATGTGAAGATAGTTAGAAGAAGGTATAAAGTGAAACTTCCCTTAAATTTATTTGGATATGGATTTATTGGTCATTTTTTCCATTTTTCCTTAAAGAGGCGATGAAGAAGAATGCGATGAAAAATAAAGCAAAGAAGAAGAAAGAAGGCCAAGAAGAACTTGGAAGGAAAAGAGTGATAAATAAAAATTCTATTATAAGAGGAAAGATAAGAAGTTATCCAAATCCAAAAGGAAAATATTTTTTTCTAAGGATGATGATAGTGAGGATGTTATAAATGATGTTGAATAGAACATGTTTATTACAATAGTTAATGAGATAATTTCTTCTAGTAGTGAAAGTAATTGTTATGATTAATAAGAAAGTGAAGTTGAATATGAAAAATATATTTAGTATGGTATTGAGAATATGATTATTAAAATAGTGAATGATGAATAATTCAAAATCATTAGTCCCAAAGAATAATACACTCAACTTGAATTTCATTTGTAAGAAGAGTTGAAAGATTGTCTGAGAAAGATTAGAAATCTTGAGAAGAAAACAATAAGTTGGAAGATTAATGTTCCTAAAAAAAGAAAAGAATGTCTTCCTGATGATAAGGTTAATATAATGAAATAAATTTATAATTTGATGAAATAAATCGAGGAAGAAAATAATCTTAATGAGTATTTGGAAGTGAATCTAAAGGCAAAAGAAGAAGAGTTGGAACTTGTTCAACAAAAACTTTCTAAAGCTGAATAGAGAAATACAAGTTTCAAAAACGTTATTTCTGAAGTTGGTGAAAGTTATATAAAGTATAAACCTAATAAGGATCAACAAAAGTTACATTTAAATGTTGAAAAAAATCTAGAAGTGTTTCTGAGAAGAAGAAATCTAGGAATGTTATGTCTGTGAACAAGACCAACAAAGTTGAGAATCCAGAAGTTACAAAATACCCTAAGTCTGAAAATGTTTTCAAAAATTATAAATCCAAAAAAGTTTCCAATACTTCTAGTTCTAATAAATATTAAAATAAAAAGAATATTCTGATTGATAACAAAAATATTTGTGACTTAGAAAAGACAGACAAGAAGACTACTGAGAAACATGTTTACAATTTTGGTTAGTATGGAAGTTTTAGAGGTAAATACTCTTTTTGTGGCTACTGCTGGTATTGTGGTGGATTCATAAAAATGAAAAATATTTGTTGGTTCAACTAAAAATATTAATATTATTCCACATGTTGTGGATGGAAAATTTTTAGGGGGATTCAATATCTCTAAAGAAAGAAGTTAGGGAAGGTTGTTTTGAAGAAACCAAAGGAAGCTGAAGTAAATATTAAAAATAGGTTCCAACTCCAATAAACTATTTGTGAAAGATGTGAAAACCCTAGACACCTTAAAAAAGGATTTCCTGTTTTATTATTGGCTTAACAAAAGTTTCTGAACAATTCTTATAATTTGGATGTTTTAGAAGTTAAGAAAAATAGATTTTATGAGTCTGAAAAGAAATAATGCTTAGTTATCTGGCCAAAACATGTTGACTTGGATAGGAATTTAAAGGAAGCACAAAAATCAGTAAATGAATAGGTGAAGAAATACACTTTTAAAGATAAATAAAAGTCAACATCTTTATAAAAATATGTTATAAATGAGATGAAAGTTGTTACAAAATCCGTGAATGATGAATAGAAGGAATAAAGAACTCTAATGAAAAATCTAAGGAAAAGAAGAAAAAGTTAATATTGAGAGAGGAATCTCAGTACGATTGTTGTTTATAAGAAACAGTATAGTTTCCTCCTTATTCCGAAAATATTTTTATATTTTTACAAACTTTAGGGATTAAGGAGTGGAAATAAGGAAGATGTAATTGATGAGTCTCTTACAATTATTTCAAAAGGAAGTATTGTTGTTATGAAAAATATGAGGTTTTGAAAAGTTTTGTTTTTATACACCTGAACTTGCTGATATGTTTTTTGAGATGGGTGAAGGTTACATTTATCTGAAAATTGTTTTTTCAAGTATTTCCCCAATCAAAATTTTTTTGAAAGAAACACGAAAATGCTATTACTTGAAAGTTGTGTTATGGACAACATTGATCACCTTGATTATACACTCTTGTTTTCTACACTAGGTTCACCCATAAACTTATAGTTGTTTAGTTAAAGGTTATTTGTTAAGAAACCCATGTGATACCTATGTTTAATAAAAGTTTCAAGACTAGAAGATGAAAATATCCAACCCCTTGAAATGAGATATTTTGTCAATATAGAAGAAACTTATCATGATAGCCCCTTTGAATTTGATTGTCAATAAGGGGGAGAGAAAAGAAATAAGGGGAGAAAGAAAGAAATAGAGAGAAGAATAAGAGAGAAAAGAAAAAAATTCCACTTATTGTTTTGAAGTGGTTTAAGTAATTGAAGTAGGTATTGAAAAAAAACATAAAAGAGGAGATTGTTAGGCACAAAGTTTCATTTTAATTGTATTTTTTGTCAATAGATCAATCTGCTAATTATTCTCAAGGAAGAAAGAATGTTGAAAGGGTATATTAAAGAAGGGTGTGTGAAGTTTTTGATTGGATACAAAATCATAAGGATGAGAATTGTATTCAGCATCAGATCTAGGATCATCACCATGAATCCATATTGAGGAGAGGTTGTCTATAAGAAAAGGCTCATCAGATTCACACTAAATCTATAATGGAAGGTTTGATCATAATGGTGTAGAATCGGTGTCTGCATGACTGCGATTTAAATGTGATGATTCTTTGATACTCTTAGAGTTCTCATAAATCATAAGTAAGTTTCAAAACTTATGATTCAAGCTTTATGAAAGAAAGGGGAGAATAAGTGTAGACAATTTAATTGAGCATCGAATTGGAAGAGTAATGAGATGCTTCCAATTGTATCTAGTCTGATCATAATTATATCAATCGTATTCAGGAAGAGAAAGAAGGAAAACAATTAATGAAAGATAGGGAAGTTACAATACTTTCCTTTATTTTTTTAAAGGTTGAGAAGGATTATTATAATAAAAAATTCAAAGAAGTTGTTGAAGTCAAAGTTTCTAAACACCAATCCATTGTATTTGGTATATCATCGTAGTCATCAAAGACAAAATTGTTTGTGTTGAAAATTCATTGGTATTGTATTCACAAAATAAAGAAGGTGAAAAAGAAGAAGTTGTTGATATCGGTCAATCAAACTCATTATGCGATCATAATCATCGGAGAAAAAATTGATTGGAATTGATGAATGCAAAAAAAGGATAAGAGTATGTGGTTGCCTATATGAAGAAGAAATTTATAGCTTAATCAAAAATGTAGTCATCCATTTTAAATGGGTTGAATTAATTTTTTTTCATTCAAGTGGGTCAAGAGAAGAGATGAATAGGAACATGTTGATTTACATTTTTCTTCATCGTAATGAGAAAAATCATAATTAAAATTGGAATAGGACTTCAGAAAGCTTAAAGGAAATAACTGGATGTATTGTTGAGGGGGGGATTGAAATTTTAAGATGATTTTTGTTTTCAATAGTTGGTACAAAGCTTCTTAATGAAGAAAACAAATTAGAATGGAGTTTATGAATACGATGAAAGCTGCCTATTTATTCCTATATATAATTGATCCAGAGCATCGTAATGAAGAAATCAGATTGAGAAAAATGGAATCAGAATTCTAATTCAGACTGGTGTTTAGATAGAAAGTATGAAGAAGAGTTGAAGTCATGCAGAAGATTTGAGAAGAATCGAGAAGCATGGACAAAATCAAGATGCACCTGAAATTCAAGGATACATGCAAATTCAGGGAATTTGGTTGAGCAAGAAACAATTTTAGGATTACCACCCAAAATCACTTTGGGTCACCTATAAAAGGTGAAAATACTCTGTACTTTTCTTATGAGTGTACTATTCAGAGAGGAAGAGTGAGAAGCTTAGAATTTTAAGGGAGTGAAATAGGTTTTTGTATAGAGCTTTGTTGAAGAAGTTTCAATGGAGATAAATCAAAGGAGAAGAGTCAATATTGAAACGTATTCAGCTGATCGTCATATTTAGTGGTCATTGTATTCATCTGTTTATCATATTCTACTTGTCATTATACTCAGGTTTTATTAGCTCTATAAAAAAGCACTAATAAATCTACCCTTTATTAGTGCTAATAATAGTAGTGATAAAAGTTTTAATAGAAAATATTATTAATTTATATTAAAATATTTTAATTATATTAAAAAATAATGTTTCTATGTATACATTAAATAACAAATGCATGTTTATTATGTTTATTATGTTTATGTTTTATTTATGTTTATTATGTTTATTAGTTTTAATTATATATTTATTATATATTTATTATACTATATGTTTATAATATTATATATAAATACTTTTTAACATATATATATATATACTTATTAAATATATATATATATTTAAATAAATTCATGTTTCCAAATGAATGTGTCAATTGATGCGTATGTTTATATTATCATGAATATATGTCCATTATTTACCCTAATGTTGGACATATATACTATAGTATTATATATAATTGGTGTATTCATTCATTTCCTATATATATGAAGCTTTATCTTCTCACAAATACATAAAATCACGATAAATATATTTAAATAAATAATAAATGTATTTATTATATTTAAAAAATATAAATATTTTTATATATATAATTATATACATTTTAAATATATTATATATAATTATAATTATATATAACTAATTAAATATAAATATGTTTATATAATTATAAAATTACAAAATATATTTTTTAAATGATAAATATATATTTATGAATACCTTTTGAATATATTTATTTATAAATATATGTCTTTAATGAATATATACATAGACATAAACACACACACATATATATATTTAAATACTTATGAAAATAAAAATAAAAATAATAAATCAATTTATATTTATATATATTTAATTATAATTTAAAATATAAAATTATATATATATATATAATTATAATTTATACATAAACACAAACAAATATATATATATATATATATATATATATATAATTATAATTTAAATTATTAAATTATAATAAATATTTAAATTATATATATTTATAAAATTATAAATGTAATAAATATATTGGTTATAATTTTATAATTATGAATAAATGGTATGTTTTATCAGCGCTAATTAAAAAGTGTTGATAAAACATACATTTATAAGCATTTTTTTAGTGCTGATAAAGATGGGCCTTTATCTGCATTAAAAAAGTGCTGATAAAGTCATGTTTTATCAATGCTTTTCAATTTTAGCACTAATTAACCATACTTTTATCAGCACTTTTTATCTAGTGCTGATAAAAGTGTCGCCAGGTTTTATAAATAAACCATAACTTTCTCCTCCTTCCTCGCACCCCTCAAGCTCTCGCGGAAGTGAATCCCTACCGCAACTGCCGCCTCCTCCTCCTCCTCCTCTCCTCCCTCCTCTCCTCCCTCCTCTCCTGCCTCCTCCTCCTCGGCTTCTGAATCCTCCAACACCATGAACCGAGCTTCACTGCACCTCTCCTTCACCACAGCTCTCCTCCTTCGTTTCCTCTCCTCTACTGCCCCACGCCTTTACCGCGCCTGTCCTACACCGTGAACGCACCTCCACCGCATGATGAACCTCACCTCCATGGTTAGTTTTTTCCTCTTTCCCATTGGATTCACTTATTACAGTTTGATATTGATGGTGATGTTGTGAATTTTACAGGCTAAATGCACCATTGAAAATCGTGTTCATTGGTGGCCCTTGTTTGCACACCAGTTATATTTTGTAAAATTCAATTTTCCTATACCATATTTTTAATTGGTTGATTTCAAAACCTTCAATGTAATGTGGGTTTTCATCATGGTAGAATATAAATATTGTTATTTCTTGAAACTTATGAATATAAGTAGGTGCAATGTATTGTAGTGGTATTATTAGCCTAATATTTTGTTTCCTATATCAAATTATGACACATTTGAATATATTTTTTGATGGTATAATTCTATATGGTAAGATTACTCCGTAAAAATATTTTAGGATTCAGTAATATTTCAATAATTTTCTTAAGTTTGAAACCCAAATTTAGAATTTTTTTAAATAAGTGGAGAATGAGTTGGATGTTACAATATTCATGAAATGTATTGTAAAAGGGTGAGTCTATTCACTGTAAATGTGATAAATGGAATATTAAAATAATTTAAGAGAATATTTATTGATGATTCCCCATTCTTATAAAAATTAGTAGAGAATATTTCCATGAAAATAGTAGTACTAAACCTTTTTGGCCACTCTGGGAATAATTGAAAGGATAAATTAATATAATAATTGCCCTCATGTGTTTCAAAAAATACTATTACAAGAGGTATCAAAGGAAGTGAAGTTTATATTTTTTTATATAAATACAATTTTGGGAGAGTGATAATGTACTAGAAAGTAACACCCTTATTTCATAAGGTAGAGGATTTATCAAAGACTCTCTATTTCTCTTTGATGATGAGTGTTTTATTTGAATTTTTTATAAAATGGTAGTAGTAATCATGATGAATCCATGAATATATTGGTCCCTTAAATGTGGATTAGGAATCATGATATGATGATGTTTTGTATTCATGAAAGTGGTTCCAAATAATTAATAGGGGGAGATTTTCATAATTTAATTAAGAATTGGTTTTGGTATTGAATTTACTGGAAATGTGTTAATATTGGATTTATTGGATATAGGTTAGTATTGGATTTATTGGTAACATTTTGGTGATGTGTTTATTGGAAAAAATGTAATAAAAATGTGTTTTATTATCATGGATAGTGATAAATTTGTTTTCAATATGTGTTGATTATTGGTGTTTGATTTATTATCAACACATGATTGGTTATTGGATGTTGTTCTGGAAGTAGATATCTGGAATGATATATGGTTGTTATGAAATTTATTATAAAAGAAGTATTTTATATTTTTGGGAAGTTAATATATAATAGGGGATGAATATTTTCAAAAGAATAATTATGGAATTTTGATAATGCAGTTGAGTTGGATGGAGTTTATTTGATAAATTTCAGATGTTGCAGAAAATACCCTGGAATGAGTATAAGTGTTACACCCTGATTAGAGTTCATAGAAAACTGAAAAATGCATAATAATCCCGGTATATATAAAATTATGCAGGCAACATTTTAAATGAAATGGAAAAGTATGGAGAACCTTATAGTGATACATGAAGGTCACATGTACCAATGTGTAAGGTACTTCCAAAAGAGAATTTGATGTCATAGAGAAGGCTGATGGGGTTTTGGATGGTTTTGGGAAGCAATTATAGAAATTATATATATAGTATATAAGTAATATCCTAACACCCCAATTCACTCTGATAAATCTACATCATTATATGGTTGGTTTCATGAGGAATAATTCACACCATGTAGAGGTACCCATGAGAATAAAGATCCAAGATGTTTTCAAGGTGACTAGTTGATCACGCTATGGGAGATGGAATATCAATATTCATGAAATTTTTAATGGTAATATAGATAATTCAATTTATATATAAGATTTGTTCGTGTATTGGTAATAATTTCCACACTATGAGGGGAATGTGTAATAGTTATTCATGTCATGGGGAGTTTATACATTTTGTGAAGTGGCTTAGGAAGACCTTGGTGGTTCTACCTACTTTGTGATTTACATTCCATATAGGTCATCTCAGTATGAATGATTAAGTATATTTGAAGTCCATGTGAACACACTATGATGGGGAAAGTCATGTTTTCATGTTCTAGTAGAAGAATAATTATGAGATATTCTACATAACACGTTTTATCTATGTGAGATATGAAATTTTGAGGTTAAAAATTACAATCTATAATAAAGAGTATCACACCATGTAGTAGATTAAGCTTGAGCGTCCGGTTTTAGAAGAGAACGAGATTCAGATGGTGATGAAAATTTTTATTCCCAGAAGTATTCAAGTGAATATATTTAACAACCTAACATGGGTCGACATGGCATGCCACCCAAGATGGCTCGGTACAAGGCCTAAACCCCATTCCAGATCACCATGGGTTGGAAATAACCAAATGGGAATCAACATACATAACTATGGGAAAGAAGATGAAAATAAGGAATAACACACCTAGAAAGTCTGAGTCCATTACAATATCCCCCTATAAGGACTTATCATCCCTGAGAAGTCTCTCTAGAGGTCTTTCTCAATCATCTTGGTCCACTAAACCTATGCATCAGACTCTCAATTCCAATATTCTTCTTGAATATTCCCATGATTCAAAAA
Source organism: Viscum album (assembly GCA_963277665.1). Classification (NCBI taxonomy): domain Eukaryota; kingdom Viridiplantae; phylum Streptophyta; class Magnoliopsida; order Santalales; family Viscaceae; genus Viscum; species Viscum album. The sequence continues at coordinate 1,327,168,745 of OY728151.1, read as the reverse complement.
ACTCAAATGTTAGGCACCATCTTCCTTCTCAATAACTTTTCAATCCAATAAATAATTCATAGTATATGTTTCTTAAATGATGTCAAAATAATACCAAGTTTTCTTAATTTCCCAAGTGTAGATGTCTAAATAAAACTTCATTATGATTTTTCACATGATTCAACCCATGAACTAAGTAACAAACCATACTATCTCCCATCACCAAGTCCCCCTAACAACCCAAGCCCCACTCTATAGGTTGACATCATTTATTCATTCTTGATATCCTCTAATCAATACCCTTACATGTGTATCTATCATCTACTAGTGCAACTCAGCCACTTATGCACACACACAAAACTAACCACCTCTACCTACAGGTTAGGTTCACCTACACACCACTCCAAATGTGCACTAAGAAATCCCATCACTACCAAAACATAATAATGAACATATATCATTTTCATCTGAATATTAACACTCACAATCATTTCCAACAACTCCCATACATGCTCTCATCACTGAACCCAATGGAATAACTCAAGGACCCATCCACTTACCCAAACATGAGTCTTACAGTTTGACTCTCCACATACTCACATGGGCTTGTTAGTGACCAAAATAATTTATGAAATTTTCATAAACCACAAAAAACAATTACTCAAATTAAAAAATATCATGATGAGATAATACCCACAATGAATTTCCAAACTTGGATTTCATCACTGCACTACTCATCCCTTGATAGTTCATAAATCGTTCCCCAAACAAACTGATTGTCTTACACACCTACAACACCATGAATTAGGGGTCTCTTATTTACCACATTACAGAAGCCAATCCCCATGAATAAATTATGTGTTTTTTGAATTTTTTAAAATGATAATTATAATAATATATGATTTATTAAGTTCGTGTTATGTGATTTTTTTTAAATTATTTAAGAAAACAAAAATTTTTATATTTTAAGCATTCTTCCCACTCTTTCTTCTTTATATCCCCACCCGTCTTCTCTTCTCTATTTCCCATATGTTTCTCCTTCTCCTAGGAACCGAAATTCATTTTTCATGAGGGTATAGGGTTTTTGGTTTTTTTAGTGTTTTCCATCGAAGGTGACATGTTGTGTATTGGTTACCATTCAGTTTGAAGTAGGTGTTTCTTTTATCTTTATTTTATAATTCATGGAATGCGTATACTTTATAAATTTATTTTCAATTAAATTATAGAAATGTATGGGTCCTTGGGTGAAATAATAAATTTCTTTATTAAATTCTAAGCTTGGCATAAGGGTTTTTTTGTAATAATTTCTTTTATTGTTTTTAAATTAGATTAATTCTCATAAAAATAATATTTGAAAAGGTTAATAGGGCCATTTAAATGTTTTTTATAGTAAATTTAGGTTTTATTCCTTCTTTGGGTTTTCAAAGGAATTTTATATGTTCTTGGAGAATTTTTTGGAAAGAAAAAGGGATTTTTTTTTCAAGTGCTTCCAAAATCATTGAAATGATGAGAATTTAAAGAAGGGGAGTGATACTCTAAATATGAAGATAGTTTTCAGGTGAAAACCCATTTTTCACTTTAAAAATTAAATGGTTTAATTATCATGTGACCCTCAATGATTTACCCTATACCTGTTTCACTAGTTATGGGTTATTGATTATTTATATGATGAATGTATGACGTGAAAAGTGGATTTTATATGTGATGGTGTTAGAGGTGAGGTGCGAGAATTTTTTTGGTAATTATCTCAATTTCTTTCTCACCACCATGGTTGTTTGTTTATGGTAACATGGGTGTCTAGGTGGGGTGTCTTGATTCATGCTACTCTAGTTGGTACACACACTTCTATGGTCCCCTAGTTGTTTTTAAGATAAGTATAGTGTGAAGGTTACATTATGATAAGTTAAGTATGGTTTAATTGGGTGGATTATGTTATTTTTGGATGAAACATATATCAGATAATTGTCTATGTAGTTATAGTGCCGTTTTGGATCATCACACACTAGTACCTAGGGTATATCCCATGACATTTTGTTCCTTTATCGGTGGTTATATATTGAGAATTAAATTATTATATTGATTACATCCCCCTTATTCTTGTTTTATTAGTGTAACTATTAATATTGGGTTTATTTACTATTATATTGTTCCTTGATCACATGGTTCCCTTCTTCATTGTGAATTTATTTTCTCTAGTTGATATGGGTTCTTTATGAGATAATGAATGTTTGATTTTCAAGTGGAAAACAAATTTATGTATTATGAGATGGGTAGTACCTATATTTCCCACCAATGCATTGGGTAAAAGATTATATATCATGATATATAAATGTTATGTGAATAGGTTAGTAAGTCTATAGGTTCAAAAAGGGTGAGTGTGATTGCGTTAATCTCTACTCATAATAATACATGTGAATAAGTTAGCAAGCTTATATTTTCACAGGTGAGTGTGATAGTGTTAATATTTAATCATAAATTTAAATGTGAATATGGTTTTGAGTAGCCAGTGGGGAGGTCGGAACACCGGAAAAGGAGTTCACCCACCAGTAATAGGTTGGCCAGTCCATAAGGTTGATGGGAGGAACACTAAAATCTAGTGATCAGAGCTAGATAGGGGGTGTCATGATACATAAAGGTGTGCGACCATAAATTATTTTCATTGGCTAAACAAAGGTAAGTGACAATGAAATCTATTTATTTTGTTATGGGTTTACTTTTAAAATGATTCAACTATTTAAAATGTTTCTTAAGAAATTATAGGTGTTCGACATAGCCTTTTTTGGTTTTAAATTTCTTTAAAATGGTGTCAAAAAGAATTGGGGTTTTGAGAAAGGATATTTGGAACTAATTGGTTTATTTTAAAAAGGGTTTGTTATTTCAAAGAGGAATTTGTGTAAGTTGTTGGTTTTTTAATGGGATTTCAATTGGGATTTTATAAATAGTTTTCAAATTATATTTAAATTTTGTAACTTTTTTAGCCTTGGTTAATTTTTATATCAACATTTTGTGTATTTATTTTGTTAAATATTAATATCACTGAATCAGATAGGATGGATATGAATAAATAATGGATGGATGCCAATTGTCCGACAAATGAGTACGAAGATGGAGTGAAAGAGTTCATCAAGTTTTCAAAAATCCTGCATATGATCCTTCTCAAATCCTTTGTCTATGTTTACACTATTTTTATTCAATACAAGTTAGTCCAAAGGAGTTGGAAGAACACTTGATCTGTCACATAATAGATCGAAGTTTTAAATGTTGGAATAAACATGGGGAAAAAGCAAATGTAGCTAGTGACTGGGATAACACTACATTTTATGGATCATTTGATATGATTACAATCATGGAAAATGAATAATACCATATCAAGGATGTGATTACATATGTGTATGATGATGAAGATCGTATTAAAGAAATGACAAGGACAGTTGAAGTTGAACTTCGTGATTTCCCAAAATTGTTTGAGCAGTTAAAGAGTTGTGAAAAGACGCCATTAAATGATGGTTGCACTAAATATATAGCATTGTCATCCATACTGAAGCTATATAATTTTAAAGTAGGAAACAACTGGAGTGATGTCTGTTTTACAGAATTACTTGCTCTCTTGAATGACATGATCCCAAAATAATTACCTGCCCTCTTGAATAACTATATAATATTTCAAAAGGACCAAAAATCACTTAGAAAATGCTCAAATTGTGGGGCTTCTCGATACAAGAAAGATGAATATGCTCCTACAAAAGTTGTATAATACTTTCCAATCATTCCAAGGTTTAGGCACCTATATGGAAGTGAGGAGAATGTAGGGTAATTGATGTGTCATGCAGACAGAAGAAATAAATATGGAAAACTATGACATCTGGCAGACTCTCCTCAGTGGAAGAGAATTTATCATGAGTATCCTAACTTTATAAATTAGCCGAGAAACCTTCGTCTTTTGTTATCTATAGATGGGGTGAATCCTTTTGGTTTTCAAAGAAGCATTCACATTACATAGCCAGTTATGTTGGTAAATTATAACTTTCCACCATGGTTATGCATGAAACGAAAACACATCATGTTATCTATGCTTATATCATGACCAAAACAACTGGGTAATGATATTGATGTTTATTTGGCTCTATTGAACGAGTATTTGAAATTATTGTGGGATTCAGGTGTTACGATGTATGATTCTTATAGAAATAAATATTTCACATTGAGATCCATATTGTATGAGATGATAAATAACTTTCCTTATAATGAAAATTTATTAGGATATAGCATTAAAGGAACTCTTGGGTGTCCTATCTGCGAACAAAGTATACTATAGATGGATGTACCCCATTGAATGGTATATGAATATTTTGAAAGGGTATGTCAAAAATCGAAATCGACCAGGGGGTTGTATTGAGGAGTGATATATTATTGAGGAAGTCATTTAATTCTGTACTGAATACCTGTCTAGTGTTTAAAGCATTGGTCTAACAAAATATCGTCACACTGGGCGACTTGTGGGTGAATGAATTTCTGGAAAGGAGTTCGTCATAATCAATATTACAAATCAGGAGTAGTCCCACATTTACATTTTTCATAACAGTTTGGACTCTGAAGCATATGTTGAAACCCAAAAATAAATTATTAGGCATTCAAATCCATCAAGGTCTAAAAAATGGATATCAAATAAATATAATAAATATTTTATAGGATGGTTTTAGGACCATATTTTTAAGGAGTCAAATGAAAATCTAGACTCAATTTTAGAATGACTTTGATGGCTACCTGGAGGACCAAGTGTGTACATATTATATTACAATGCTTATATAAATAATGGTTATACATTCTGTACTAATGAACATAATTAAGATAGTACCATAAAAAATAGTGGAGTTACACTTGTGGCTGAAGCGATTCATGTTTCTGGTTCTAAGGACAAAAATATAATTTACACGAATATGTCATATTTTGGAATCATCAAAAAAATATGGGAGTTGGATTATGCAACATTCAGAGTTTCAATTTTTCAATGCAAGTGGGTTTATAATAGAAGTACTATTAAAATAGATGAGTCATGATTTTTGAAAGTTGATTTTAGTAATGAAGGTTATAAAGATGAAACATTTATAATGGCATCACAGGAAGTACAAGTATTTTTTATTCCAGATCCCACAAACCAAAACTAGTCAATTGTTCTATTATCGACCAAACCCATTGAAGAGTCTGATGAAAATTCAATAGAGGATGACCCTTTGACTGGGATGTCACAATCATTTCATAGTGGTCCCAGTGTAGAAAACATTTTTTATGTTATAGGAGACCACAATGAAGAGATTTGGATAGTTGATAGAGGGATCAAATCCCTTCAACCATTAAAAAAATAGAGTTCAATAATCAGGTTATATTTTTTTCTAATATACATCGTGTTACTTTATGTTAATATCTATTCACTACTGTTTTTATGTTATCTAAATTAAATGTTAAACCACTTTTGTAGATAATAACTTCTGCACGTGATGATATTCCCAATCCCTAGGCACAACAGGTTTCTCAACCTACTGTTGCTCGCAGTGTAGACGAACAATAGGTTTCTCAAACTTTTTCCTTATTTCAATATATATTCATTGCTACTTTTATGTTATATAAATTAAATATTAAACCAATTTTTCAGATAATGACTTCTACACATGATGATGCTCCCAATCCCCAGGCACAACAAGTTTTTCAACCTGTTGCTACTCACAGTGTAGAAGAACAACAGGTTTCTCAACTTATTGCCTTATGTTAATATATGTTCGTTGTTACTTTTATGTTATCTAAATTAAATGTTAAACCACTTTTGTAGATAATGACTTATGCATGTGATGATGCTCCAAATCCCCAAGCACAACAAATTTCTCAACCTACTACTGCTCGTAGTGCCTACGAACCACATATTTCTCAACTTTTTGCTGCTCCCAGTGCAGTGGTACAACAACCATATGCACATGCTGATGCTAGCCATCAGGACCTTGGTCTCGCCCAAATTTACCCAAGATTTCAGAGTTAAGTAGTCGCTTGTAATTTAGCTTGGGTTGTCAAATCCACAGAGACCTAAGAAGAAACCTACAGACACGTACATTCTATGGACTATTTTTTGCTATGAAGTGGCCAACTTGGGTTGATTTTAGATGGATTTAAGTGAAATCTAATAGACTTAAGTGGATTTAATTTAAAATAATTAGTTGATCCTAGGTTATCACTTGGGGTGAGTTGGATGAAATTATTTTTTAACGGGGTCAATTTCTTATATTCGAGATGGATTTATTCAAGAAGATCAAAAAACTTCATCACTTACTGGTTTAATACCAACACACCATAATACTAATCACCTATACACTTGGAGTATAAAATTCATGAGCACTCCATGGTAAATTTTTGTATTATCTATTGAAGTATGTGGCCTTAAATTTAATAAGGACGAAGAAGTTTTAAAATCATCAAATAAAAATCTCAATTAAAAGAAGTCATTAGACATTAATGGGGTGATAAATAAAATTCAATCCAGACCCTTTCTACTCCCTTGGATCAACCCATAATCAGGTTATCCCACCATTGATGCTATGGTTTCAATAGAAGCGGGAAGTAGACTCGTGATGGAAGAATTGAAGAAGTAAAAAAAGACGATGAAATAACGATCACTCCACCGTTGTGTGACAATTTCACAAGGTTTGGTGTGAAAAAATTCACACCATGATACAATGGTATCAATGTGATAAGAATAATAACATAATACACTGATAAAAAAGAACTTTTATTAAGAAACTAAGATGAATTAGAACAACTTACATGTGAAATACAAACTTGAGACAAACAAATTGCAGCATAACATTACAATGAAAGAAAGCATAAAATATCATAAAATACTCCACCACCACTATCTTAAATAGGTATTTCAAGAGTCTTGGTTCAATCTCCAATAGTACAAAGTATCCCACTTGAGTATGGTAGGCCTAGGGTGGTGGAAAGTAAGGGAGAGTGGACTTCATTATCCTTGACCCAAAGTGGTTGCCAACTTTCATCCACCGAAAAGAGGCATCTAAATGACCTTATAGATGGCCTAATTAGAGTAATCCATATAAGAGGAAAATGTATATACAGATGTATCCTAACCGCATGTAAATGTTCATCCCAAAAGGAATTTTTTATGAGATATTATCGAAATGGTGGGATGTTTTTCTGGGCCGCAGAATCTGGCCCAGGATTTTACCTCCAACTTGGGCCGCCTGGAACTCCATTAAAACATCATAATTATCTTTTTCAACAGTTTAATTAAATGTTACCCATGATTTACTCTATCTTAAGTACAATTTTCAGAGTTATTGGGCTTGGATATTGGCCATTATAGTAGCTTTATTGGGTTGTTGTCTAGTTTACTTCACCGAGAATGTTGTTGGTTCAAGGACAACTTTGGTGAGTTTCCAATTTGAATCTTGAAGTACTCAAAATGTATGAATTATTAAAAATATAATGAGAAACCAGAAAATTAAATATTAAAATAAAATCAAGATCATTGGGTACTTTAAATTATGTTAAAATATGAACCATGTAATAGTGCATTTTAAGAAGGAATTACAACTATAATATAAAATAATGTTCAAAGTGAAAAATGCACTAAAATAGTGCTTTTGAATAATAAATCACATTAATATTATATATATTAAAAATGAATATTAGCCTCATTTAGGGGCTAATAACACCCCCAACTTGATTTTTTCTAGTCTTGAGCAAAATATATCTAAAAAATGGGAACTTCGAATTCCCTTTTTGAAAAGAATTTTAATAAAAAATGATCACAAAAAACCCTTATATCAAAAAAATATGAAACCCTTCAAAATATTTTAATACAATATAGTTTCATAAGAATATACCAATCCCAATCTCATTCCTTTGTTCAAATTCATCGCCATATTGCATCTAATATCAATTATGTATGAGGATGTGTTGTGTATCACATTAGACATGGGGGTTCATCTTTATTCAAGGGGCAAATGACGTAAGTTATAGGTTGAATAGCATTTCAAAATTAAGATGAGTATTAAATTTTTTTGAAATATTGTCATGGTAATTGAAATTTCACTCAAAAGAGTCAACCTATGTAGCAAGACCTTTCCAATGACTCCCAGACTCAAAGACCTTAGGGCACCAAGTGAATCCCACATACTCGGGCATCATCTCAAGTTAAATTAGTAAAAAAAAGTCAAATTACCACAAATAGAGATAAAATTACTATCTTTGGTCCATAAAACTATGGATCCATGATCCCCAAGTTCGGAAAGCCATGCATTAGGTCATTTCATTGCTCTACATGAACATTTATTGTTTTTTTGAATTTTTTTATTAAATACTTATATTAAAACTAAAATTATTACCAAACCTATGCTTTTTATTTGGGGGACCCCATGAACTCAAACTAATACCCCACTATCCAAAGGACCTTCTCTGTGATCTCTTTTTTTTATTTGGATGAAAATATAAATGATGAAATCTCACATTTGACAGCCACACTTTCCAAAATCTATGATCATGAAATTATACATGGATTAAAATTATAATCAAGGAATGCTAAATTATTTTATATTGGGTTTCAAAGTGGTAAATGTGTATTATAATGTTCAAGGTTAAATAAATTTTTCCTTCCACACATTTTTTTATGCACACAAAATTAATTAATTTTTTTCCATTCTTTTCACCCCCCAACTTAGAATAACATTGTACCAAGTGTTTAAAGAAAATAAAATTTAGAAGGGGTAGTGGTAGAGGAGAGGAGTTCTAAAAGGAATTTGAAATAATAAACACAGAAAAAAGTCACCTAGTGGTTGAATTTGAACTTATTGCTGCTCTAATTTAGTCCTTTGATATCCATGTCACTTAGAGAGTTCCCTAGTGGAAAAAGAAAAAAAACAAAAAAATATATACATATATTACTATAATAAAAAAATTGACATATTAGTATATATACAAAAATAATAGAATAAGGGAGCACTATAAGTTGTATGTCAGTGGTAAGTGTTCTCCCCTGTCTCCCTTCGGTCCCGGGTTCGAGTCCCTGTGGCTTCACCGGTTGTGACGGGGTTTTCCCCACAACCTACGATGTATCCTTTTATTTTGATTATTTTATTTTTTTTGTATTTTTTTTAACCTACTAAAACATAAAAACAAAATGAACTGATGATACATTGTCTTATTTTTAAATTTTTGGGAAAGGTATTACTCAAAGAGCACACCACGTGACACAGATGAATATGGCGGTCCCCTTTCATACCCATCCATAATCATAATAGAAGAACAGGTCAACAATATATATATTTTTTTATTTTTTTAAATATAAAAATGATTCATTAATCCTAGTTGAAAAATAAATATGATTCAAAAATATTGGAAACATGAAAACCATGGGTTGCCTTCTGTGCAGCACTTTTGTTTAGCGTCGCTAGCTCGACAAGAACACCCCAACTTATCTGACACAAACTTTTAAAATTTTTATGATTAAAATTTTCACCACTTAAATTAGATTGTGATTGAGTTTATAATGGGGTTTACAGGAAGTTTTTGAAATTAATTCATGAAAAACTATATAGGTCCCAATGAATTGGCTAATCCCAAGAATATCGATAAGGGTCCATCCAATTATATTCCAAATATTTATTAAGATATCAAGTATAATTTTATCGTGATTAGAATCAAGAGAGGATTACATTATGATATAATGTTTATGATTTTCTCTATAAAGGAATACTTGAGAGAGGATGTAGGGACCTTGAATTTTAACTTGGGTTCGCTAACACTTTGAGAAACTGGTTGGGACTTTGAATCAAACTCAATTTCATTTTCAAAATTTCCCAACAAAATTTGTTCCTTTTGAATAGAAGATTAAACCACCAAATTGGAAAGATCAGTGTTAGGAATGTGTATGGACTTAAAGTTTTTTATTTCTCCCAATGTTTCACTGATTCGTGTTATTGAAAAATCATCAATGGAGCTATAATATGGACATTCAATCCACGATGTCAAATTTCCCTCTTGTGAATACATGAAATCCATTTCCTCCTAATTTAAAGACCCTTAAAAAGTTTCTTGATTCACATCCACTACCCCAAATCCAAATGATGGTTATTCAATAAATTCAGGAGAAGTTTGTGGGAAACTAGACACATCACATAATTTTATGGAAGGGACAGTCGGTGTAGGGATGAGTTCCTCACAAGTATTAATGCATTGTAGTTCTAATATCAAATATGAAACCTAGGAATTCATTATCTCCATTTGATTACACAATTTTTAGATAATTTTTTATGAATATAATTTGTATGAGGTTGAAAATCATGTACTTCCCTATGATTGATCTCTTCAACCATCCTTGAGAGGGCTATAAATTTATCCTTTAAATAATCATCATTTAAATGATTCTGCATCTCACTAAGTGTGGGGTGATCATTCAAGAAATTCACTAAGTTAGGGGATTCAAAATAATTATTTCCAATTTGATTCCAACATGGTTTTATGATAGGGTAATGTTGAAGAGACTCCATTGGAATAGACTGAAATTAGGATTTGAGATTCTTAGGACACACACTAACAGAAAGGTGAAAAGTTAAGTAGAATTAGGGTGAGAATAGAGAACTTGGGGTGATAAAATGAATATAGTGTCTAAGATAACTTACTAAGGTACCCGAAAACGGCATCAAAATTTGGTCTCACCCAAATTTACCAAAGATTTAAGGGTTAAGAGGTCACTTGTAGTTAGCTTGGGTTGTTGAATCCTAAGAGACCCAAGAAGAAACATATAGAAACGTACATTCTATGGACTATTTTTGGCTATGAAGTGGCCAAATTGAGTTGGTTTTAGATGGTTTTAAGTGAAATATAATATACTTAAGTGAGTTTAATTTATAATAATGTTTTTATCCTAGGTTATCACTTGGGGTGTGTTGGATGAAAATATTTTTAACGGGTTCAATTTCTTATATTCGAGATGGGTTTATTCAAGAAGATCAAACAACTTCATCACTTACTGGTTTAATACCAACACACCATAATACTAATCACCTATACACTTGGAGGATAAAATTCTTGAGCACTCCAAGGTGAAGGTTCGTATTAGCTCTGGAAGTTTGTGGCCTTAAAATTCAACAAGGACGAAGAAGTTTTAAAATGTTCAAATAAAAATCTCAATTAAAAGAAGTGATTATACATTAATGGGGTGATAAATAAAATCAAATCCGGCCCCTTTATACTCCCTTGGATCAACCCATAAGTGGTGTATCCCTCCATTGATTTTTTGGTTTCAATGGAAGCAGGAAGTAGACTCATGAGGGAATAATTGAAGAAGTAAAAAAAAGACAATGAAATAACGATCACTCCACCATTGCGTAATAATTTCACTAGGTTTGGTGTGAATAAATTCACACCATGAGCCAAAAGTATCAAATTGATAATAATAAGAATAGAATAAGAGGATAAGATTAACTTTTATTAAGAAACTATGATGAATTAGAACAACTTACATGTGAAAGACAAACTTGAGACAACAAAATTGCAGCATAATGTTACAATGAAAGAAAGCATCAAAAATCATAAACTCCTCCACCACAACTAACTTAAATAATAATTTAAAGAGGCTTGGATCGATCTAAAAATAGTACAAAGAATCCCACTTGAGTATGGTAGGCCTAGGGTGGTGGAAAGTAAGGGAGAGTGGACTTCTTTTTCCTTGACCCGAACTGGCATCCACCTTTCATCTACCGAATAGAGTCATCTAAATGACCTTCTTGATGACCTAATTAGTGTGGGACATAGAATAAGAAAATGTAGATATATATATCTTCTAACTTAATGTAAAATTTCATCCCAAAATCAATTTTGTTCCATATATTATCAAAATGGAGTGATGTTTTTTTGGGCCGCAAAATCTAGACCAGAATTTTATATCCAACTTGGGCTGCCTGTAACTCCATTCGAACATCAGAATTATCTTTGTACACTGTGGAATGAAATGTTACCCATGATGTCCTATATATTAAGTTAAATTTTCAAAATTATTGGGCTTGGATATTGGCCTCTACAGTTGTTTTATTGGGCTATTGTCTAGTTTGCTTCACCCAGAATGTTGTTTGTTCAAGTCCAACTTTGGTGGTTTTCCAATATGAATCATCAAGTACTACAAATGTATGAATTGTTAACAATGTAATGAGAAACCTGAAAATTAAATATTAAAATAAAATCAAGATCATTGGGTACTTTAAATGATGTTTAAAAATGTACCATGTAATAGTTCATTTTAAGAAGGAATTACAATTATAATGTGATGTTCAAAGTGTAAAATGCACTAAAATAGTGCTTATGAATAATAAACCACATGAATATTATATATATTAAAAATTAATTTTAGACTCATTTAGTGGCTAATAAAACCTAAAGTAATATATTAATGATGGTGGATCTGAGGAAATGAAAGGTGACAAAACCCAGTCATGCAAAAAAAAAACAGGAGCACCATAGTTTGACGTTATTAGAAAAAATCATTAAGGCTAAAGAGAAAGGAATCAAATATGATATTGGATGGAATATGTGGGGACAACATGTTAACCCCAACAAGTTCATGTTTAGTAGTTACATTGGAATCATCACTCAACAATGTGTGGTGATTGATGTAACTTTATGGCACTATGTTTTGGATGAGATTAAGACACTGATGTGGGGAGATATTATGTTAACATTATGATATCATAATTTTAATTTATTAAAAATTAAATAATGAAAAATTGACTCAAACTTCATCATCTCTTTTAGAGTGCATTTATAGTATATGAATCACACAAAGACTATGTCTTAAGGGGTTTTGGAAGAATTCATAGGGGTTTTCATACACTTATAATAAAATAAAATATTAAAGATGCTGAAGGGAACATGAAACCACACCAACCTTTTATTTATGCACACCTAATAACCCAAGCATCATGGGATTCATTTACTGATCATCGTGCAAAGCAGTATTTTAAGGTATATTGTGTCTGGTAATATATTGTTTGATGGTACGTGTATTCATCTCTTTGATTGACAGTGTTTTATTTATGAAACAACAATTGAGTGCTGAAAAGAAACAAAGAGAATCAAAACCAGCATACCCCTACCGTAAAGCAAGGATAGGGTATGCTTCACTTGAAAAAAATTTGGTAAGTAATCTAAATATACAACAATACTTTTATGTGACATAAAACAACACAATAAATATATTCTTTTGTTTATATACAGCATGAATAGTCCAAATACACAACCAATTCCATCCCATGCCACGTTCTATGGAAGGGGGCGTGTGTAACGAAATATGGAAAACTAATAGATGAAAACACACAAAAAGTGTGGGAAAAATGTGTAAGTATAACATAATTATTTTTTTAAATCTCTATTACAAAACAATGATTACTTATTTTCCTATATTTTCTATCTGACATAGTCACAAGAATCAAAAACAACCACACCGGATGTAGACATACTTTTAGTGGCTTTAAAGCAGCTAGAAAAGTATGTCCACGTCATAGGTTCGGATTTTGGGGTGACACCCCGAACATATTTCGAAGAAAAAAACAAGCGGAGGATCAAATTGATCAAATAAAAAAGATGAGAGAAACATTAGCTATGTTTCATGAAGAATTACAATACCAAAGAGAGCTGATAACATGTTTTATGGGGAGAGTAAAAGGGAAGAAACAACTTAAGAAAAACCCACACGTGAATATCCTACCCCACCCCACAAATTTTGAGGCGAGTCATTCCCCTCAAAAACAATTCTTAACTGAGGTAGTCAATTTTCTAATAATTGTTTCTGTGAAATATGAATCAGATAGACACTAGATAGTGATAAATTTCCTGTATTGATATTATACAAGGTGAAAATGACTATGATTTATATCTATCAACACACACCCATCACCTTGTAGAAAGGGCTAGAGTGTTCAATATCTAGAACGACATACTACACAACAGACCACTTCTGACAGATCATGTCAAAGTGTCAATTACTATAGATCTAGAGATAGGTGTTGAGTTACCTATTCCAATTGATGATGCATATATTTATATGGTCAAAAAATCTCTAGGAACATTCATTACATGGTCATCACATCTTTTAAAAAAACATTTCGACAATGAGGTATTCATTTCCAATTTAATTTTCAAGATAAACCTTAAACATTTAATGTAACAAATTCTAAACTGATGCATGTTATTATAGACGAACAAAGGGGAGGGGGTGAAATGAAAGAAATGTTCAAAACCATATCAATGATTAACCAACCAATCAAAACGATCTACCCAAAGCACCTTAACCCCCGTTCTATATCCTCATTTATTATCATTAAAGTCTCATGTGGATATGAAGTTTAAAGATGGTGGTAATCACATAAGTTATTTTTAAGTAGATATGTACATAGGGGAAGATCCAAACTTCATTGGTGTTGAGAGTACAACTGAAATCCTCGACTATGATTGGTTAAGTGACACAGTTGTAATTATTTACATAAGGTATGTTTTCATGATTTTATTTTCCAAAAGATGATATAATATTAAAATTATGACTAAATACATTTCATATTTTTCACAGGAATATATATAAAAAAAATTGAAGGGATTTCCCTATGAACAAAAATTTGGACTCGTTAGTCCTTACATCACCTCTACAGAATAAGAAGACATAAATTCCAAAAAATATGGTGAAATAGTGGCAGGATTTCTCAAATTTTTTAACAAAAAAATTACAGATGACATACTCTTATTAATACCAATGATGCAGGGGTAAAAATATACAATTTAATAATATAAAATATATTTTAATTTCTTTCATTAATTATTATTTTTTGTGTTATTATGAAGAATTGGATGCTCATTGTGGTCAATTTGGATACTCCAATGATTTATTTTCTGGATTCAATGCATGGATATCCAAAAAACCAACCACAAATGATAGAATTTGTCAATTTTTAATACACTACATCCAACATTTTAGAACTCAACATACAGTTATATAATTTATATTATCTTTTAATTAAGATTCTATTATGATAGGGAGATGTGTGAATATCGTCTACATCATGGAATGAGGCTAGGGGAAAAGGACAAGAAACCTGAAAAGTACTAAGAATGGATTCAAATAAGGGTATATATAATAATATTTCACTATCCAAACACATATAAAAAAAATTAATTATTTTTCTCAATGTTTCTGCAGTGCCCGAAACAAGCAAACGATAAAGACTGTGGTTATTATGTTTGTAAATTTATGAAAGAGATCATATTCCATGAATAAACCAGCAGCCCTGAAGAGGTAATTTTGAAGATAATTTCTATTTCATTTAAAATACTTATCAATCCTTTGTGTATTTATATTTTTTCAGTACTACCATGACTGCTAAAAACATTCATATTCACAAGATGATATAGATATTCTTAGAAAGGAATGAGAAACATACCTAATGTAAGAATTTACAAATATAGAATGAAGATGGTAAACTTGTAAAATAATTTCAACTTTAATAATCATATCTGCCTTATATTTTTATTTGTTTGATAGTAATGTTCTGATTTGTACGAGTTAAACGCCCCGCTGAAAATCATGGTTGTTGTTGGTCCTTGTTTGCGCACTAAATGAATTGCATGTTGATTGGTTTTTTAAAAGAAATTGGTGGTCCTTATTTACATGGTATGTGTGTTGTTGATAGACCAAAAAAGGCAACAAGTATCCAGAAGGGGTTTCCCCATCCCTTGAGTTTGTTGTGACATCTTTAGACATAACAGGAACCTGATCTTACTCCACTCTTCTCATTTTCAACAACGAGAAGGGTTTTTATCCAAAAAAATATTGATTCAATCTGCAACATTGGTAGTTCCCCTCTTTAATTGAGCCACTGAAGAGAAAATTTCCATATATTCATTTGGAGGTCTTGAATATATGATAGTTGGTTCTTTACTGGACCGACTAAAGCTATGATGTAGAAGGAGGATGTTATTCTGTGTCAATCGTACAAGGATCAAAGGTTTTTCCATAATCCTTATAAACTGGGTAGATTGAGCATATTGAGCAGGTTAAGTCTCTTTTTTAGGTTTTAGAGGAAGGGGTGCATTGATTTTTAGGAAGAAAAATGTACTTCAAATTTGTTATAATACTTTAGGAAAACGATCCATGAGTCATTTGATGTGTAGGAATCAACCGCACCTCAATCTAATGCACAATGTCATCGATGTGACTCCAAATATATCTTTATTTATAATTGAATTTAATTCATGTAATAAAACACAACTGACATACTGAAAACCAAGGAAATTCATTCTGATTACTTTTATACTTTAGGAAAATGATCTATCAGTTATTTTTGATGTGTAGGAATCAACTGCACCTCAATCCGACGCACGGTGTCACCGGTATGACTCTAAATGTGTCTTTTAATTTAAAATTGACATTAATTCAAGTAAAAAAACACAACTAACATGGTGAAAAAAATAAAACACGTTCAAATTGTTTTGATACATTGGGAAAATGATCCGTGAGTTAGTTGTGATGTGTAGGAATCAACCCCACCTCAATCTGATGAATGGAGTGATCGGTATGACTAAAAGTGTCCGCTATTAGTTTAAAATTGATATTTTAGTTCAAAACGTGTCACCCACTGAAAACAAAGAAAATGTGCTCCAATTTTATTCCAAATTAATCAAATCAATTTGTAAGTCTTTTGTGATGTGTATGAGGTGGTCTCATGTCAAACTAATGCACTATGTGACTGGTATGACTCAAATTGCATGTTTTCGATTTGAAATGACATTTTCATTAAAAAAACACAACTGACATACTGAAAACAGAGTAAATGCATTCTGATTGTTTTTATACTTTAGGAAAAATATATATCTATTCTTTATGATGTGTAAGAATCATCCTATCCTCAATACGATGCACATTGTGACCAGTATAACCCCAAATGTGTCTTGTTATTTAAAATTGACATTAATTCAAGTAAAAAAATACAATTGACAAACTAAAAATTGAGAAATGCATTTGAATTATTTTGATACTTTAGGAAAATGATACATGAGTCATTTTTTATGTGTAAGAATCAACCCCACCTCAATATGATGCACTGTATGATCAGTATGAATAAAAGTGTTTGTTACGAGTTTAAAATTGACATTTTAGTTCAAAACATGTCACTCATTGAAAAAAAAGAAAACACACTCTGATTGCCTTCCAAATTAAGGATAGTGATTCATAAGTCCTTTTTGATGTGTATCAAGAAGTATCATGTCAAATAGACACACGATGCGACCAGTATGACTCAAATTGCATGTTTATGGTTTGAAATGACATTTTAGTAAAAAAACACAAATAACATACTAAAAAATATGGAAATTAATTCCAATTGTTTTGATACTTTATTAAAATGATCTATCAGTCATTTGTGACATGTAGGAATCAACCTCACATCAATACGAAGCACGGTGTCATCGGTATGACTCCAAATGTGTTTTTTATTTAAAATTAACATTAATTCAAGTAAAAAACACAACTAACATACTGAAAACCGAGCAAACACATTCAGATTATTTTGATACATTAGGAAAAAAATCCATGAGTCTTTTGTGATGTGTAGGAATCAACCCCACCTCAATCCGACACATTGTGTGATTAGTATGACTAAAAGTGTCTGTTATGAGTTTAAAATTGATATTTTAGTTCAAAACATGTCACTCACTAAAAACAACGAAAACATGCTCTGATTGTCTTCCGATTTAAGGTAAGTGATTCTTAAGTCCTCTGTGACATGTATCAAGTAGTCTCATGTTAAACCAATGCATGATGCGACCGGTATGACTCAAATTGCATGTTTTCAGTTTGAAATGACATTTTAGTAAAAAAACACAACTGACATACTGAAAACCGAGGAAATACATTCTGATTGTTTTGATAATTTAGGAAAATGATATATAAATAATTTGTGACAGGTAGGAATCGAACACACCTCAATCTGATGCATGATGTCACCGGTATGACTCCAAATGTGTCTTGTTATTTAAAATTGAGATTAACTCAAGTAAAAAAACACAACTGACATACTGAAAACTGAGCAAACGCAATCAGATTGTTTTGATATTTTAGTAAAATGATTTATGAGTTAGTTTTGACTTTTAGGAATCAACCCCACCTCAATTAGACAAATTGTGTGACCGGTATGAATACAAGTGTCCGCTATTAGTTTAAAATTGACATTTTAACTCAAAATGTGTCACTCACTAAAAACCATGAAAACACACTTCAATTGTCTTCCAAATTAACGACAATAATTACTAAGTCCTTTATGATGTGAATGAAGTAGTCTCATTTCAAAATGATGCACAATTCAATTAGTATGACTCAAATTGCATGTTTTCAGTTTGAAATGACATTTTAGTAAAAAAACACAACTGACATACTGAAAACTAAGGAAATGCATTCCGATTGTTTTGATACATTAAGAAAACTATCCATTAGTCATTTGTGATGTGTGGGAATCAACCCCACCTCGATACAATGCACAGTGTGACTATAATAACTCCAAATGTGTCATTTTTATTAAAAAATGACATTTTTTAATGTATTCTTCATTTTAATGTTTGATTTATTTCATTATAGTATTACTAACATAATATTTGTTTTCTTATATAGGTGGAACCTTTTTCTAAAGTTGGGGTGATTTTTTTGGTGACTATTACCATCAAAGGACATTTTTAGAGGGGACCACAGACGTAAAACGATAAAACATTAATTTTTTTAATTTCCTGTTGGATATTTGTAAATGTAATTTTATAAAACATTGTTAAAAATGTATATAGAAGTGTTTTTTTGGTATATACCATGAGTGAATATTTTTTTATTAATGATTTCAATTAAATGTATATAGAATTTTTTTCCAAACTTTTCTGTGCACTGCTTGTTTTTTTCATCATTTTCATCGTGTATGTGGTATTTTTGTATATACTATGAGTGGTTATTTTTTAGTAGGTTTTTGCAGGTTTGTGCAGGTTATTTTTTCTAGTTTGGTTATTTTGGTCTGATGTTTATTTTTTTCAGGTTGTTGGGTATGCTGTTATATAAACAACACGCCTAGCCAGGGAAGCCTTTATCAGCACTTCAATTATCACGGATAAAGGCCCACCTTTATCAGTTCTTCTAATAGAACTGATGAAAGGGGTACCTTATCAGTGCTTTTCTAAGGGATGATAATGGGGGCCCTTTATCAGTGCTAAAAATAACGCTTATAAAGGGGACCTCCCCTTTAATAGTGGATCGATTAACAATGATTTTTTAACACTGATAAAGGCCCTTTTTAGCACTGAAAAAAGTATGTTTTGTGGTAGTGTCAGTCTGGAAATCATATTGGAGTTTTATGTCAAATTCCTTGAGTTTTTTACTAGCTTATGGGAAAGAAATAATTTTTTTTCAAAGAATAAATTTGTGGAAGTTTATAAAGAACCACAAGTAACATGTGTTGTTACAAAAAAAATTGGATTACCCCATTTGTGCTAGAGGGTGAACACACACTATTGGATTGTTTTCATAGTTCTATTTGAGTGAAAGAATATATCCTACTCATTGTATTCCACACAAATGGATTGTTTTCTAGTAGATTTTATGGTATTGGATTATTGACAAACCATACCAAGGACATATCTATTCTTATTGAATAGTGAACCTTATAAATACATGTGTTCCTATGGATGTGTGTTTGATTTATTTTCAGAAAGGAAAGAAATCCTTAACAAGAAGAAAAGGTTGTTTCAAAATGATGGAAACTTAAAAGAAAAATATATCAATGATTTAACCTCTCTTAGTGATACATCAATCCTAAATATTCACTTACACTATCTATTGATAGAAATTATTACCCTGACTCTCATTAGTTTAAAAATATTTCTTAAAAACAATTGATCCACAAAAGAAAAGATCACAAAAACTTTCTCTCCTAAAAAATATGTCTGGAACCTCAATATGATGAACTAGGGACCGATTACCTCAGTATGATTGACTCATTATAATGGAATCATTACGATGAAAACTTTTTTCAAACTACAATTATCAAACTCTAATCAACTAATATGTTCACTCTTCCTCAGTATGATCTTCTTCAATCTAGTAAGAAAACATTCATCTATCCGATCTTCTAACGAGATATCTGACTGGAAAGATAACATTAACATGAATTCTGCAGTGCTCCACCTTTTCCAATTTGGTGAAAAAGTTTAAAAGGATGAATGTACTATGATTTTATTTATAGTTAACTCATAATAGAAAAGGAGGGAAATTTTATTTTTTTTCCCACTTAATCAAATTTCAAATCTTCGAAAAATACTCACATTTAAACGTCAAATTTGACTAATTCAATGATTCTCAAGATTTCTCCAGAATCAGTCTTCTCAAACATGTGAAATTTTAATTATTTTGATTAAATTACTTAGCATAAATATGATTAACTTCCTCATCTTCAGTCTAATTAACTTTCTCAACTTCAATCTGATTTACTTTCTCAGCTTCAGTTTGATTAACTTCCTCAGCTTCAGTCTGATTAAATTCTATAGCTTCAGTATGATTAACTTCCTCTGATTTAATATGATTAAATTCATCATCTTAAATCTAGTTAACTTCCTCAGATTTATTATGATTAAATTCCTCACCTTCAGTCTTATTAACTTCCTCATCTTCAGTCTGATCAACTTCCTCTACTTTAGTCCGATGAAATTCATCATCATTAGTTTGATTAAAAACTTTATAGAACTTCCAACTCCCATCTTCCTTACACCTTTTGTGTATGGTACTACCCAGTCAAATCCTCTATGTCTAAAAAAACTTTCTTAAAAAAAACTTTTCTCCCCCTTTGTGTTGGGTTCAAATATTTATAAACTTTCACATGTTTTTCAAAAAAAAAATCATTTACAAAATATTAGTTGTCAACAAATAAAAAAACTTTGTTAAAATAAAACATCATAAAGGTTCTTCAATATCCCCATTTGGATTTGTTTAAAAAATTTTGTTAATAAATTTTACAAATCAACTTTTTAAACAACTAAAGTTAACTCACCTTTTGTAAATAGATCAGTTTTTTTTACTTTTACCAAAACACAACCTTTCTCAAAAGAGAGTGTCCTGACACCACACTACTAGATAAAGTAATTTTTTGAAGGAATTTTATTTGTTGATGACACAAATTTTTTTCATTATTTTTAAGATAAAATCTCCCTCACTTTCATATTTTCTCACTTTTATTTTTCTCTCACCTTTCTTTTTATCTCCCCCATTATCTGATAACCACAACTTATGATTCATAAAATAAAGATAATTAAAAACTTCTTACAATGTACAAAGATGTTACTTTTTCTCCCCCCTTTTCAATATAATCCAAATAATGGTGGGGGTTTCCTTATGAGTTTTAGGAATTTATTAGAGGAGGCTGAACATGATGTTGCAACCTCAATTCCACAAATATCTCTTTCGGTATAGCATTTGTGAGGATATCATCAATTTAATACTTTATTGAGATATATTCCAGAAAAATATCTCTAGCAACAACTTTATCTTTTATAAAGTGAAAATTTATATAAATGTGTTTTGATCTTAAGTGTTGAACAAGATTTTTAGAAAGCTCAATTGCACTCTAATTATTACAATGAATCATAAATGGTTTAGAAACTTCAACTTTCAAGTCTTCCAGTTGAACCTTCAACCACAACATTTGAGTGCAAGCTTGAATAGCCGCAACATATTCTGATTCCATTGTTCTCAAAGTTACTAAACTTTGTTTCTTACTATACCAACTCACATAACATTCTCTTAAGAAAAATGTTCCTCTAGAAGTTTATTCTCTATCATTACAATCTCCAGCCCAATCAACATCATTATAACCATGAATATTCCACAACTTCTTTTATATAAAATAGCATATGAAGATATTCATTTTACATATCTTAGAATTATATTTGTTGCCAAAATATGAGATTAATTAGGATTATTTTGAAAATTTTCACACAAAGTTACAATATAAACAATATCAGGTCTTGAAGATGTGAGATAAAGTAAATTTCCTATAAGATTTCAAAATTCTTTCCGATTCACAAATTTTTTAGATTCATCTTTAATCAACTTAATTCTCACTAAAATAGGAGAAGAAACTTATTTGGATTCTTCCATTCCAAACTTTCTTAACAATTAACTCAAATACTATTATTGAGATAATAAAATGTACTTTTTTTGAACTTGTAAACCAAGGAAGAGAGTTAATTCTACCAACGTTGAAATTTAAAAATTCTTCTTCATTTCACTAGAAAATTATTTAAAAACTTTTTCTTCTTCCCCACCAAAAATTATATCATCCACATACACAATAAAAATTAGTATGCTAGAGTTAACTTCTTTCACATAGAAATTACTATCAACCTTTCCTTTAGAAAAAAGCAACATTATAAAACAACTATAAATTTTTGAATACCAAGCATGTGGGGATATTTTCAACCCATATAAGGATTTATTCAATCGACAAACCTTGTTTTAATCATTATCAAGTAGAAAACCACAAGGTTTTTCAATGTAAACTTCTTCCTCAATATCTTCATTTAAGAAAGAAGACTTTAAATCCATCTCATAAACTTTGAAATTTTGATGTGAAACCACTAATAGAAACATTCTAATAGTTTCTAATCTTGCAACTGGGGTAAAAGTTTCTTCAAAATATACACCTTCAACCTGTGTATAGCCTTTAAAAACAAGCCTTTGATTATTGAAACTTCTCCATGTTCATTCAATTTGAATCTGTAAACACATTTTTTTCCAATAATATTTTTACCTTTAAGATGTGATAAAAGTTCCCATGTATCATTTTTCTCAATATAATCCAAATCTTCATTCATAACATCCACCCATTCATTACTTTGAAGAGCTTCTAAAACTGATTCTGGTTTAACTTTTGTGATTAGTGAAGTGTGGTTATCCAATCTCAACATTCTTATGATCTGAACCAAAGCTTGCTGATTCCCAATGATGTTTTCAATCTCAACATGATTTTGAAAAGTAAGAAATTTCAAAGTTTATTTTCCAACTTCACTTTCCTCATCACATGATTATCCATAATCTTGATAAGTCCATTATGTATCATTTTCAATTTCATTAGAATCCTTCATTTTATCCTTCCCAAAATTATCAACAAGTTCTGTTGGATTTTCAATAAAATTCACACCATATAAATCCACTAAATTTTGTAAATGTTTGTTTTAACATTTCTAACTTCTTCCATTGGGTGAATAACCCATAAATATTACTTCTTAAACTTTCTCATCAAACATACCAAGATCTAAATTTTTAATTTTTAGAAAATATGGACTTCTAAAAACCTTAAAGTATTTCAATGAAGATTTTTTGTTATACCACATTTTATAGAGAGTCATGTTAGATTCTGGCCTCAACAATCATTTTTTCTGAACATGTATAGTAGTACTAATAGCTTCTCTCTAATAGAACTTTGAAAGTTTGTATTATTCTAAAATGATTATTCCTATTTCCACCAAACTTCTATTATTCCTTTATGCTACTACATCTTGTTGTGGGGTGTATAGATCACTGTACTGAGGTTTGATTCCCTGTTTTCTCAGATAATTTTCAAAATCATTTCATGTTAATTCTCTACCATTATATATTCTCAACTTCTTTATGTAAACCCCCATTTCTTTCTCCACATATTTTCTGATGAATCTGAAAATTTCAATAGATTATGAAATGTGCTTCATAAACATGATCTTATTCATTTGAGTGAAATCATCAATGAATGTGATAAAGTATAAATCACCTTTTTTTTATTTATGTCTCATCAACCCACATAAGTCAAAAAGAATAAGTTCAAGAGGTCTGGTAGATTGAATCTCAAATTTATTATGACTTTTATTAGTCATCTTTCCTTTATGACAATTTACACAAACAACTTCTTCTCTTCTTTTCAATTTTATAAAATTCCATAAAACATCATATTTAGATATTTTTCCCATAATTTTCTTCCCAATGTGGCCAATTCTTTAGTACCAAAACTTATTCTAATATTCAAAACTTAGATAACATGAATTGTTAAGTTCTTCAATCTAAAAAATATTTCTACCGGTTCTTTATCCCCTTGCCACAACTTTTCCATATTCAATACTTCTGATGATACACACGTATTTTCTAAAAAAACTTCCTTTATATTATCAAAAATTTGTCTCACACTTAGTAAGTTATGTTAGAGTCTATCAAGAAATATAACTTCATTTGTTTCTATTTTTTGAGGTTTTATTTTAGTAGTTCATATTCCTCTAATTCTCAAAGAACTATCATTTACAAAATTAATTTCTCCACTATTATGTTTTTTAACATGTTTCAAATATTTATATCACCTATAACGTGTGAATAACAACCACTATCAATCATCCATAGTTTATTCCTTTTACTTTATTTCAAATCTATCTCAACAACAAAATCCCTTTACTCAACTTTCTTCTTTCCAGCTTCATTTTATTTTCTCCCACAAGAAACCTATTCTGGAAGGATTTTCATATAACTTTCAGTATGATTACCAGCCTGATCACATCTTCTAAAAACTTCTTCAAGTTATTCAAATTGATTATTTGTTGTAAAATTTATCACATCTTGAGATTTTTCTTTACTAACTTCATGTGGGTTAGGAAAGTTACTCATTTTTTTCTCCATTTCTTCCTCTCTATTAAAACCTTCTTCCATGAAGTGAAATGTTATGCTAAGAATTATAATCCCTATGCCCATAGATTCTACAATCCCAAATTTTTTTATCAAATATTGAATTTCTATTGAATTGATATATTTCTCTATAGAAACATCGTCGAGGTTGATAATTTCTTTCAACTCCAACATACTCCGATCATGGAATATCTTTCCTTTTGAGTGAGTTTTAATATGTTTTTTCCCTATTGTTGAATCTTCTAGAACTTCTCCAAATTTTTTTATGTTGCAAAAAATTTCATCTACACTGGAGAATTATTCATCAATAGTTTCTTTATCTCTCTTTCTTATGTATTTAAACTTATTATGCCATATTTTTAGTTTTTATTCCTTCACTTTAGTGTTCCCTTAAGAAATTATTTTTAGCTTATCCCACATTATATTTAATGTTTTTAAACCCATCACCTTCATATAATTGTTTTTGATAGATACATAAGGATAAAATTTCTAGCCTTTCCATCAGATTCAATATTTCTTTTTTCAGCAATCATCATAGGAGCATCTTTTTGAATAGGTGGAAACCAATTATAGCAGCATCAACAACTTCCAAGATAAGAGATAGGAGATAAGGAATCATCCTATTTTTCCAACCATAATAACTTTTCCATAAAATGTAGAAATTTCTATACTATTGATATAATTTATATTATCCATGATAAGGATTCAACAAGGGATACTTGAATCTGATAACAATTGATGTTCCAAAGGATCAAAAAATAACTGAGAGGGGGGGGGGGGGTTGAAATAGGTGTTCCCTTTTTTAAACTCTCATTACTTTTAAAAACTTAACCCATGAAACTTGTTAAAATTTATATCCTTAAAATCTTTTAGTAAATACCCATGCATGTAAAAGTATGAAATCAATTAAATCACATGAGATTTATAAGGTTCGTTCTTAGTGTGAGAACCTACATTATTTCTGTAGATACTCCCATGGTTCTATAAAAATTAAATATTATGAAGAAGTGAATACAACTTGTGCTAAATTTTGTTATAAACCTTCCATATTTAGATAAGAATGATTATACTGATTCCCATCAGTTTACAAAGTTTTCTTACAAATAATTGAACCACTAAAGAAAATATCAAAAAACCATTTTCTCCTCAAACCTCAATCTGAAACCTCAGTCTGATTGACTCATTATGATGGGCCTATTACGATGAACCCTTTTCTCAAGATGAACTTATAAAAATCTACTCAATTTCTTAGTTTTATCCTCCTTAGTCTGATCTTCCTCAGTCTGATATTCCTCAGTCCAGTTAGAAAAATTTTAGCGGTCCGATCTTCTAATGAGATCTATGTCTAGAAATATAACTTTGACATGAATTCTGTAGTTCTCTACCTTTTCTATTTTGGTGAAAAAGATGAAATGTACGAATGTATTGTGTTTATATTTATAGGAAACTCAGAATAAAAAAGGTAGGAAACTGAAAAACATTTCCCACTTAGTCAAATTTCAAACCTTTAGAAAACACTCACATTTAAACTTCAACTTTGACTATTTCAAACCTTCTCAATATTTATCCAAAATCAGTATTCTAGAACTTACTAACATTTCTTCAGTCCAATTAACTTCCTCAGATTCATTCTGATTAACTTCCCTAGTTTTAATATAATTAACTTCCTCATCTTTGGCCCGATTAACTTCCTCAGCTTCAGTCAGATTAACTTTCTCAGATTCAGTATGATTAACTTCCTCAGCTTCAGTTCGTTTAACTTCCTCAAATTAAGTATGATTAACTTCCTTAGATTCGGTACAATTAACTTATTTAGCTTTATTCCAATTAACTTCATCACCATCTGTCTGATTAAATTCCTCAACTTTAGTTAGATTAACTTCCTTAACTTTAGTCTAACTAACTTCCCAAACTTTATTTTAATTAACTTCCTCATATTCAGTCTAATTAAAAACTTTATATAACTTCTAAATACCATTTTTCTTATACCTTTTGTGTTCTGTAATTCTCAGTCTAATCCTCTCTGTCTGGAAAAACAACTTTCTAAAAAATAAAACTTTTCTCCCCCTTTCTGTTTGGGTTCGAACATTCACAAACTTTTAACTATTTTTCAAAAAAAATAATTTTAAAAAAGATAAGTTGTCAAAAAAAAAGAATTGTTAAAATAAAACATCATAAAGGTTCTTCAAGAATGAAGAAACAAAATATTGTCTTTCGCTCCCTAGTCGCACCCCGATCACCCGAACCAGTCATTACAATCCTAAACTTTGTGAGAGGTGTTTTGGGAGCCGTGGGAGGAGAAGAAGGACTTGAAGAGATGGTTTCACTGACCATCGGGGTACTAAAATGAAGATTTGGGGGCGGATTCAACCGGGGTGATTTGGGTCAGACCGTAAGTGAAGCCAATGTAATGGACACAAGTGTTTTTTAGAGGACACGATCAAGAGGTATATCTAAATAATTTTGTACAAACATATGATATTTTGATATTATAAAAATATGGAATTTGATATATCATATAACCCTATGATTCATTTGGGATGGTGTGGTACACTTGAACACCGTTATGTTTTAAATTAATTTTGTAAATTTAATTATGTTATTTTCACTCGTTGGATTTACCAAATCATTCATAAGGATGTATAAATAGTGTATATGATGAAAACGTTTAAAGAAAATTGAATCCAAATAAAGGTATTATAAAAATAATCACATGTGATTATATTATAACAACTTTCAAAGATTTCTAGTTTTTCAATTCAATAACAAGTGTAATACATTTATCTATTAAATCACCCAACATCCATGTGTTATAAGAGTCATTAATTAACTCTATATGATTAATAATTATATTTTTTAAAAGCTTCAAATTATGGCAGTGACAAACATTTTTCTTATAAATTCATTAATATTTATTATTCTCTAACCTTAAATATTTACTAGATCTGATTTTATAAAAATTTGGATTTAATTTTTGTTTAGAAATTTTGAGATTTATGATCCCATTGTTGTTAATTTTAAAATGAATAATTTAGAAAATCGTGGTTAGAAACTCTATAGTTTGAAACCTTGATGTTTGGTTGCTTCCTATGGAGTTGTAAAATTTTATATCTCACTGAAACATTTCCCGATCTACTCAGGACAATATAATTATAATACATACCACTCTTGGATATTCATCAATTTATTTTTTCAACAAAACAGTATTAAATCCTCATTTTTTCAACCTTATATCAGATTTAGTTTTGGATCTAAAGTACTTTAACTATTCGATTTGGTTCCTCTATCTCATTTTGTCTTTATTGTGATGGAAACCATGAAGCTTGACATTCTAATTTTGGATTTCAACATTGGATTTTCTTTTTGGTGGGTTAAGATGCAATATACTCCCATGTATATGGATTTTGATGATGCATTGATGGGACTTGTAAATATTTCTAGTTCACTGATCATAGATGAAAAACAACACAAGTATTACAAGGCTATTTCTTGAATAGATCAATAATTGTTAAATCAAATTTTATTGAATGTTTTGAAAGAAAAATCCAAGGATGAGTTATGTATAAAATTGGAGCATCTATGCATGATGAAGAGCCCTACCGGTAAATTTCATCTGAAGCACATACTCTTCTCTCATCACAAGGTACATCTATTGTGAATTTATTAATGATATCCATAGAAATTATTTCTGATCCATAAATTATGGATGTTAAATATAACAAGAAGGATTAAATCTAATTTTATTATGCCCCTCACCCGCTTTATATGTGACCTTTAGAAATAAAATCCGATAAATTCATGATTCAATTAATACCTATAATGTTTGTGATGAGAGAACTTGACAAACTTTCATGATACTATAGCAAAGATGTATTGGAAGGACCTTTGTTGAGTAAGAAGATTTATTTCGTTGATGCCATGACATCCTAGAGTTGCATGAAGATCTTGTTCACTAGTGAGATTGAAATTTTCATTGTTAACTGGCAGGAGTTTTATAAAGAACCTGTCTGAAGTCAACATAGGATTTTTGAGGCAATAGACTTATGGTTAATGATACCTTTCCCACCTGTATTCATTTTATCATATTAATGGACATCTGTGTCTCAGACTTGATCCGAACTCAAAAAAAACATACAAAAATTAACACTCTCACTCTTTTAATGATAACTGATGTGTAGGAAATTTACAACGTTAAATTATTTAACATTTGGAAGGTTAAATGATTCATGGAAGTTCCAAAGGTATTAGACTTCTCAATACTTGGCACTATTAATTTATCTTATCATATAATACAATATGTACAAACAACCAACATATGATATTACTATATCATTAAATATGATATTCCCACTGACTTAAATTCACGACTTTTTCCCCATACTCCAGGGAACAACCAATCATATTATATGATAGAAATATAATTATTGGGTTTATTAATTTCAATATCCTACTTACAATAAACTCTATAATAAATTCATTCTATTTCATCTTATATCATATCATAAATAATAACTTGTTATTTCATATACAAAAATATTTTGGATATATTCCAATTTTTTTGGGATGCTATCATTTACTTCACCTTATATTACATCATATGCAATACCTTATGGAAACACCATCCAAAACTAGTTGGGATAAAACTCTAAAATACTTTTATAGCATCTTTATAAGTCAAACTCAATCCGCATTTAGTAAACCAAAAAGTGTGACCCCATGATCCTTTGTAGTATTGATAAAAAAATATGAATAAATAAATCCATATACATAAGAAAAGAGGTACCTCTAGAGAAGTTTCAATGTTAATCAGTCTACAATGGGATCTGGCATGGTCTTCATTAAACAGGCGTATCTCTATATCGTTTTCCACCAGTCGTATCACTTGTTAGAATTCATTTTCATACATTTCCTTTTTCTAAGATATCGAGTGACCATGTGATAAGAATCATGTCAATCCCATATAGCCACCTCAAATGTTCTCAAATATCTAAGTATAAACTAGCTAGTTTTATGAATACATCATATGTCATTCATATGGAAGATTAGTAAATCACATGCCCCTCATAAAAGTATATAAGAATATAATATATACCTTTTAATAATTTTTATACATTTCCTCATACTATCTCAATTGAGAGACTATATGTCATACTCATCTTATAAGAGAAAAAATCCTATTTTCGTTGAGCTCCAATTAATGAAATGATTAATAACATACCCAATCACCCCTTGTGTAATGCCCTAACCCAAGTTACCCAAAGTCGGTGAATTATTACGTAACATTGACATGATCACAAAAGATCAAGTCTCGAAAGACCGATTAGTTTAGTATCCTTGGAAACACTAGATACATTCATAAATGTTACATTTCACCATAAAGTGAAAAACTACAATAACATGATCTCTATAGTCCAAAATCATATCCCCTTCAGACTATCCCTACAAGTCAGTCATAAAATCTTTCTTCATATCCTGGGAAAAATAAAACATAGAAAGGGGTGAGCTCAGATGCTCAGTAAGGATATCAATATAGCAGATTCTATCATAAATAAACATAAGCATTTAAGGCAATGTATAACTAAAACCAAAGCCTTTTAAACTTGAACCTAATCATAGTATGGGAAAAATAAAATGAAATAATACCATTTACTTATTCACATGGATATTATACTAGTCGAATAATCACATTCAATATCAATACCCACTTTCATAATGATGGAATGCATAATGCCAGACTATCATAACCACATAGCCAAGGCCTTGTGACAAGACTACAAATAATATTTTTTCAAGGACTTGTGCCAAGACACTAGTTTTTATCATGAGACCTATTGATGCATCAAGGAGCTATATCGGGCTCCACCCATCAGATACTAAGTCCAATTCATTCCTTATATCAAAATCTTTAAACATATCATAAACCATAACATAATCATATCACATAAAACATGCATAATGGAAACATAACATTTCCACATTTCAATCACAAAATATCAATACAACACATTGATATGATAAAACCATTTTCAATACCAAAATAAAAGAAAAGTAAAACTTGGTATTTATTTTTCATTTTAAAAAAAAATTATGGCTTGTAGAGGAAGCTGAAACTCAAATAATGGTCACGGCGGCGGAGAAGTCGTTGTCGCCACATACGTATGACAAAAAAACATTCCTTTTTTTCATTTAGTAAAATTCTTCGTATAAAAATATTCCTCTTTAATAAACATCAATGTCAAAGGGGTTTGTACATTGTATAAAAGAAAGTTGTGTATAAAACAAAATATGCCTCAATGAAAGGAGATTGAGACGAAGTCCCTTACCTTGTGTCCGACTTGAATCGATCGTTCTTTAATCTCATGAATAATAAACTAGAGTTAATATATAATTTCTTAAGAACCTTTTTCAAGTTCATTATTCCTTTTATATCACTTATTACCATGTTATTAACATTATTTAGTCATTTAAGTTAATAACGGTCGTTTTGTCGATCTTTGGTACTTGAGTCAACAATAAACTTCTTATAATTACAAGTTATTCATGTGGTAAAATATCCATTATCTCCAGAATCATATTCATGATGTATATATCATATATATATCATATATATCCAGTAGATACATGAATTTATAATATTACATAACATTTAGAGGTAAGAAATGAAATGCACCGTTCATGGAGAGGGTAAGCCGTACGTACGCATGAACGCTACTTTCATTTCTATTTCATATTAAATGGAATGAAATAATAATCATATAAAGGTATATTATAATTACAGTATAATATAATATATAATATCATTAACTCCATCCTTTATACGTCCCACATATGGCATTAACGATTCAAATCACTTTGAGGGGGTGGTAGTCCGCACTTCCTAAAATGAAATTATAGCGTTTACCCGTAATGGAAGTCATAATGTAATGCCATAAATGAAAAATAAAAAATAATAAGGAATAAATAAACATAATATATATATAATATATAATAATATTTTCATCATAATGGCCACCATGAGAGGTGTTAAAAGAAGATTGAACAATCATCGTTTCGTGAGGCAGTAATTCGCCACCCACAGAAACAGTATGTTCTTTAACAATTAGACGAATGTGTGTGTAAGTGTAAATCAAATACTTCTCATAAAAACATCCTATAATATTTAATATACTGGTGTTGTTAAAAAATAAAGGAATAAAAAGAGTTTAAGGGGTTGGAGAAGTAAAATAAAACAAAAGAACCTAAGTGAAGACATTACCTTAAAATCGGGTAATTCTTTTTGATTTGAGCCAAAAGATTCCTCGGGAAGACTTCTCCCCAAAGTGAGGCTTCTAGGAGTAATATATGGAAGTTGAGATAGTATTTTGGTAGAGGTTGTCTGAGCCAAATGGCATTGAAGGTGTGAATAAGGTGGTAGAGGTGGGGGCCTTTTATAAGAGGAGAGGAGGGGCACTCTTGGAAAGTCATGAAATATTACTTTATTATGAAATGATTTTCGGATTTTAAAGGTCCCACAATGATATATTTCAAGGATAAGGTGATAATGGTTCTAAATATACCCATAAAATAGGTTTTATAAAAGTTTAAGTCTTGTATTTTACCTTATCTTTTCATTTTATTTAAATTGTTCATTAATGAGGTAATCGCTGCATCATCATGGTGTCATAAATACATTTATTTATTTAATTCCTAAAAATTATAAAAAAATTACCATTATATAGGAAATATTTTTACATTTCCAATGAATATTTATAGTCTAAAATTTAACTTATATAACCCCATGTAATAATTGTTTTAGTAAAACAACACATGTTTGTGACAATTTTATTTTTACTTTAAATAAAGAGTTATTAATGTCATTTTCTTACCCAAGTGGCTCCATGGGGTCCCCAAGTTGACCCATGAATTTTCATGGTTGGACATGACTCATCCAATAAGGTTAGGACAAGTGTAAAGGTAATTTCATATTGTTATAACATTATATTTACCTTAAATTATACTAATTACCTTTAATCGCGATTAATAAAACTTAAAAGTTACTATTCACCAAAAATTATTTTCATCTCATTGAACCACATTTTACTTAATAATGAAAACCATGTATGTTGGATTTTTGAAATTCAATTCTCAGAAGTGTTAAAGTTTCATTTAAATGAAAAATTAGTTTTTTAACTACCACTTAGTGGTTTCACTATTCATCAAAAATTGAAGCTTTTCAGAAAAATACCAAAAAATCACCCTAAACTATATTTGATATTCCAAATTAAAATATGATGCCTATTTTACCAAACTCAAAACATATATGTTTCATTATTTAATTTTATAATTAATTCCTGTTTTCAAAACAAAGTGTGTTTTTAAGAAAGAATATCAATCAAAAGATTGACAATTGTTTATGTCCAATTTCAATGTTAAATTAATTCTAATGACCACAATTGGATAAAATGGTAAAATTATATTCTAATTATAATTTAAAACCACTAAATAGTATAATTTATCACTATAAATTATTTTGAGTAAAAATTTTGTTTTTAAGTATTTTCACTATTAATCGAAAATTGGAAGTTCTCGGAAAAATACCAAAAATTCAACATAGGATAATTTCGATATTCCAAATCCAAAAATGAATTTCATTATGAAATATAAAATTTATATAATTTAAAAAAATTGGTATTACTATTCATAAAGGCTAATTTTATTGGACGCGGTGTGTTAGAACTCGAGGTTGCGTACAACACACGCTGCTCTATTATTCAAAGAGAAGCATATAATGGAAGCTTGGAGTGTTACATTCTCCCCTCCTTCAATGAATTGCGTCCTCACAATTTGAAATTGTTCTTCGAAAATAAAAGGTTGAAAGTAGCAAATACCTTTGTGGAAAACCCACATCATAAATAAGGTTAATAAAAATATAACTTTAAAAGAAAGAAAGAGAAGTAGAAAGGTCACCTGAGATAGCCCATACCAGGATTCTATGAAAAAATTGATATGAAGGAGAAACAAACCATCAAGGTCTGATGGAGAGTTGTAGAAAACAGTATTAGGAGGAAGTTAACTATAAAAAAATTACAAACTTGTGATTGGTTAAACGGTCTTTGATTCCCCAGTAGGAAAAGTTAACCAACAACGTTTTTGTTTTAAATTACCTTTCATAAAGTTGAGGAATTAATATTGGAGATTTACTGAGAATATAAGGAAATATACTTACTTGTCATGTAGACTTTCATTCTCCAATAAATTTTTACCACAAACCTATCTTTCACTCCAAAAGGTAATAGAATTTAAAAATATTATATTTATCCTAATCGTACAAGGTTCCAAATATTAACACATACCATTTAGATTAGGAAAACTATTTTGTAATAATCAGGGATATTCTGTAGGCTAGTGTTAGGTAATAAAGGCATGTCGTACTATGGTTGTGGGTTCGATTCCTACAGCTTTATCCGACGCAACAGGTTATCCCCCGACCTACAGGTTGTCCTTTTCCTAAAACTATAGTATTATAATATTCAAAAAATAATCTTCAGAAATGTTTTAACCTTAAACAATACTATCCAAAGTTAAGCTTAATCCATTCTAACCCTTATAGTTATCCAAAATACCTCTGTCCAGACTTTCTCTAAAAAGTCTCTAAATTCCAAAATCAATTCATCAGATTCCCCAAACAAAGTAAAGTTTCTCTCATTGTCACATACTAAAAATATGATTACCTTCATCATATTAAAAAATTAATGAAAACAACAAGTACTATAGTACAATCCTTATATATATCACATTATTCTTATAACCATAATATAGATCTTGAGTCGAAAAAAAAAATAAAATAATTATTCCACTTCTCTGTAGTAACAGCATAAGCTTGGCCTTTCTCACTTGTCCTTTTCTGAGGTAAGCTTCCTTGGAGCTAAGGGAATTCATTTTCATAATTCCCCATTTCTCTACAATTGTAGCATTCAACATTGAAAACCTCTTTCTTTCCCTTGCAATCACGAGCCTGGTGACCTTTTTCTCCACATTTATAACAAACTCCCATTCCTTTTAGGCAAGTACCGGGGTGATTCTTCCCACAATTATCGCATAATAGAAAATACTTATTTCCCTTTTTCCCTTTATCTTTCTCTGGTTCCACCGTTATCTTCTTCTCTTGCTTTAATTTATTTTCATAAGATTTAGATAATTCCTTTTGGGTCTTAATAGAACATGAGACTATATCTTTGTACGTTGAGAAAGATTGTGATACTAATGCTCGAAGGAGAAATTGTTTTAACCCATCAAAGAAATGATAAATCTTACTTCTTGGGTTACGTATATAATCTACATCATGCCTCTCTAACCTTGTAAATTTAGACTCATACTTTGCAACATTCTCATCCTCCTTTTGCCTCAGACTCAGAAATTGCCTTTCCATATCTGCTCGATGGTCACGAGGAAAGTATTTTTCTAAGAAAAGGTATTTGAACTCCCTCCATTCCATATTTGATACTTCATCATCTTACTTTGTGTTTTGAATCACTGACCACCATTGATCAGCATCTCCAGTGAGGCGGTAAACTTCCATGATAACCTTTTCCCATTCACTACTCCCCAAGGCATGGAATATTTTCTCTAAGGAATTTATCTATTGCTCAGCTACTAAGGAATTTGTACTCCCATTGAATGTTGGTGGTTTTTCCCTCATGAAGCAGTCTAACATTGATCCACCACATTTCGGATCAGGGTGCTCCATACGAGTACAGTTATTATTCATAACCTAAGTGAGTTGTCCCAGTATGGTGATAAGTTCATCAGCAACAGTTGTATCACCAGCTCCACTATAATTATCTTGAACAGGAAGGAAATCCCTACATGGAGTGTGTGCATTGATACGATATCCATTCCTTCTACTAGGTTCCATTTCTAAACAATGGCATAAACTAGATCAGTTTATGAATCAAAATACATAATTCCATACTTGTAAAACACTTAACAAAAATTGAAGAGTTTATGGATATAATCCATAATCATAAAAATGTTTTCTTTGAGGAAGTATATACTCCTAAACCCTTCATAATGGTTTGTAAAGAAAATGGGAATTATCCTAAGCATATCCCCTGGGAGTTTCGTAACTAAGAGTGCAGCAAGGCCCGTTGTCATGCACCAATTCCCGTTCAAGTCTAGCTCAAAGCGGTGTTTTCAGGTTTTACCCCTAGGTACATCTGTTCCAGAGCCTCCTCTACCTTCTCGTATCGATACAGGGATGTATTGCATGGAAAACTCACAAAATCTCTATAATAACAAAATTATAGGAAGTTATTCTATACAAATCCTCAAAGTCTATCTTAGGGCTATGTGCTCTAATCAGAGTTTTTCTAAATCTAGCTTCCAAGGTTAGTACTAAACTGCCTCTAATACCAACTGTAATTCCCCAACCCTAGTTACCCAGAGTTAGTGAATTATTATGTAACATTCACATGATCACAAAAGATCAATTCTCAAAAGACTGATTAGTTTAGTAGCCTTGGAAACACTAGATACATTCATAAATGTTAAATTTCATCATAAAGTGAAAAACTAAAATAACATGGTCTCCATAGTCCACACTCATATCCCCTTCATACTATCCCTGCAGGTCAGTCATAAAATATTTCTTCACATTTTTGGAAAAATAAAACATAGAAAGGGGTGAGCTCAGATGCTCAGTAAAGATATCAATATAGCAGAAACTTTCATAAATAAATAGAAGCATTTAAGGCAATGTATAACTAAAAAAATCCTTTTAAACTTGAACTTAAGCATAATATGGAAAAAATAAAATGAAATAATTCCATTTACATATTTACATGGATATTCTACTAGTCGAATAATCACATGCAATATCAATAACCACTTACATAATGATGGAATGCATAATGCCAGACTATCATAACTACATAGTCAAGGACTTGTGCCAAGACTACAAATAATATTTTGTCAAGGCCTTGTTCCAAGACACTAGTTTGTCTCATTAGACCTACCGATTCATCGAAGAGCTATAGTGGGCTCCACCCGTCACATACTAAGTCCAATGCATCCCTTATATGAAAAGGTTTAAACATATCATAAACCATAACACAATCGTATCACATAAAACATGCATAATGGAAACATAAAATTTCCACATTTCAATCACAAGATATCAATAAAACAAATTTATATGATAAAACCATTTTCAATACCGAAATAAAAGAAAAGTAAAACTTGGTATTTATTTTTCATTTTAAAAAAAATTTATGGCCTGTAGAGGAAGCCAAAACGCAAATAATGGTCACGGCGGCGGAGAAGTCATTGTCACCGCATACGTATGAAAAAAAACATTCCTTTTTGTCATTTAGTAAAATGCTTCATATAAAAAGACTCATTTTGAATAAACATAAAAGTCAAAGGTGTTTATACACCGTATAAAAGAAAGTTGTGTATAAAACAAAATATGCCTCAATAAATGGAGATTGAGACGAAGTCCCTTACCTCATGTCCGACTTGACTCTATCATTCTTTAATCTCATGAATAATAAACTAGAGTTAATCTCTAATTTCTTAATAACATTTTTCAATTTTATTATTCCTTTTATATCACTTATTACCATGTTATGAACATTATGTAGTCATTTAAGTTAATAATGGTCGTTTTGTCGATTTTTGGTACTTGAGTCACCAATAAACTTCTTATAATTACAAGTTGTTCATGTGGTAAAATATCCATTATCTCCATATTCATATTCATGATGTAGATATCATATATATATCATATATATCTAGTAGATACATTCATTTATAATATTACATAACATTTAGAGGTAAGAAATGAAATGCAATGTTCATGGAGATGGTAAGCCGTACGTACGCATGAACGCTACTTTCATTTCTATTTCATATTAAATAGAATGAAATCATAATGATATAAAGTTTTATTATAATTCCAGTATAATATCATATATAATATCATTAACTCCATCCTTTATACATCCCACATATGGCATTAACGATTCAAATCAGTTTGAGGGGGCGGTAGTCCGCACTTCCTAAAATGAAATTATCGTGTTTACCCATAATGGAAGTCATAAAGTTATGACATAAGTGAAAAATAAATAATCATAAGGAATAAATAAAAATAATATATATATCATATATAAAAATAGTTTCATCATAATGGCCACCATGAGAGGTGTTAAAAAAATATTGAACAATCATCGTTTTGTGAGTCAGTAATTCACCACCCACAGAAACAGTATGTTCTTTAACCATTAGACGAAGGTGTGTGTAAGTGTAAATCAAATAATTCTCATAAAAACATCCTAGAATATTGAATATTCTTTTTTTGTTACAAAATACAGGAATAAAAATATTTTAAGGGTTTGGAGAAGCAAAATAAACCAAAAGAACATAAGATAAGACATTACCTTAAAATATGTTTATTCTTTTTTATTTGAGACAAACCCTTCCTTTGAAAGAATTATACCCAAACTGAGGCTTCTAGGATTAATATAGGGAAGTTTAGAGAGTATTTGTGTAGAGTTTGGCTGATCCAAATGTCCTTTACGGTGTTAATAAGGTGGTAGAGTTGGGGGCCTTTTATAAGAGGAGAGGAGGGGCACTCTTGGAAAGTCATGAAATGTTACTTTATTATGAAATTCTATTAGGATTTTAAAGGTCCCAAAATGATATATTTCTAGGATATGGTGATAAGGGTTCTAAATATACCCATAAAATAGGTTTTATATAAGTTTAACTCTAATATTTTACCTTATCTTTTCATTTTATTTAAATTTTTCATTAATGAGGTAATCGATGCATCATCATGGTGTCATAAATAAATTTATTTATTTAATGCCTAAAAATTATAAAAAAATTACCATAATGTAGTAAATCTTTTTATATTTCCAATTAATATTTATAGTTGATATTTTAACTTATATAACCCCATGTAATAATTGTTTTATTAAAAAAACACATGTTTGTGACAATTTTATTTTTACTTTAAATAAAAAGTTATTAATGTCATTTTCTTACCCAAGTGGCTCCATGGGGTCCCCAAGTTGACCCATGGATTTTCTTGGTCGGCCATTACTCATATAATAAGGGTAGGACAAGTGTAAATGTAATTTCATATTATTATAACATTATATTTACCTTAAATTACACTAATTACCTTTAATCGTGATTAATAAAACCTAAAAGTTACTATTCACCAAAAATTATTTTCATATAATTGAACCACATTTAACTTAATAATGATAAACATGTATGTCGGATTTTTCAAATTCAATTCGCAGAAGTGGTAATGTTTCATTTAAACGAAAAATTAGTTTTTTAACTACCACTTAGGGGTTTCACTATTCATCAAAAATTGATGTTTTTCAGAAAAATACCAAAAATTCACCCTAAGATATATTTTATATTCCAAATTCAAATATTATATCTATTTTACAAAATTAAAAACATATAGGTTTCATTAATTAATTTTATAATTAATTCCCGTTGTCAAAACAAATAGCGTGTTTTTAAGAAAGAATATCAATCATAATATTGACAATTGTTTATGTCCAATTTCAAAGTGAAATTAATTCTAATGACCACCATTGGATAAAATGGTAAAATTATATTACAATAATACTTTAAAACCACTCTATATTATAATTTATCACTATAAATTATTTTGATTAAAAATGTTGTTTTTAAGTATTTTTCACTATTCATCGAAAATTGGAAGTTCTCAGAAAAATACCGAAAATTCAAAATAGGATAATTTTGATATTCCAAATACAAAAATGAAGTCCATTATGAAATATGAAATTTATATAATTTCAAAAGGTGGGTATTATTATTCATAACGACTACTTTGATTGGTCGCGGTGTGTAAGAACTCGAGGTCGCTTACAACACACGCTGCTCTATTATTCAAAGAGAAGCGTACCATGGAATCTTGGGGTGTTACACCTTGATTAGCTAATACTTAGGGGTTTCATAAGAAAAATATCAAATTATGTTGGAATAAATTGATTTTGGTGTTTTTGCATTGATTGTGTTTATTGGTAATAATTTTTGAGTGTTGAAGTTGACACAGGTTGTAGAGTAAAAGTGATGCTTGGAAGATTTTTATGGATTCATAAAATCAATAAGGTCTGTGATTTTGGAGGAAAATGTTTGAAATATAGCCACCACACCTAAACCTAAGAGGATACATCATAATATATGTTTTTATTTTGCATTTTCTCTACCATATTTAGGGTTCCTACACCATGGAGAAGATCTTATAATGCAATCTAATTATAGAAAAGGTGGCCATGTTGTATGATATCTTTGTCATGTGGAGGGTTAATTTTAGGTAGGTCCAAAGTTTTGGTGATCTATTTATGCCTACAATAGGCTACATTGTAGAAAGAAAGGGTATTTCATGAAGAGATTACTATGGATGGCTAGATAATTTTCATCATATCTAGAGTTTTAAAGAGGCCTATGTTGTGGGGACATTATATGCCATAGTGGTTTGAAGATAATGAGATCATCATGACATGATTTAACCTTATAATGTAGAGAGTGTGGATTTGAAAGTGTGATTTGTTTTTTATTTCTTCTGACCCTATAGGAGCTTATAATGCAAGATACGACCATGATGCAGTTAGTTTGGAAATTCAATAAGTTAGAGGAGATCATGGTGTGATCATGATTAATCCTCATAGGATCATTTTGTGTGAGAAAAATTTACATAGTCAAAGGAATCCATGTTTTAGAATAGGAGACTGCATTTGGAGAAATTTTTTGAATCACTCTTCTGCATTACAGTGTAAGAGGCTGCATCAGGGTGTTTCTCTTGTCAGAGTATTTTATGTCATAGAATGTAAAATCATTCCATATCCTAGAAGATATAGAAACAAAATTTATAAATTTGTCAGAAATTATGTTCTTGGGTTTTGATGCATTTAATGAAAAGTTAATGGTACTTAATCACTACATTGAAGTAGGAAGGACACATGGCATGATCGAATGAGTGAAAGGAAAAATTCATCGATCTCTACCCTTGGATAAAATCCAATTGGTTATATTTTATGCAACCACACACAATAGTTATAGGAAGATCTTATGAGAAAAATTTTGCAAGAATAAAAGGATCTCTCATAGAATGAAGGTAGATGAGTTTTTTGTATATTTTGGGAAATTAAAAGTGACATAGGAGGAAATTATAGGAGATTTATCTCACTGAAACATCATCAAATTAGGTATAAGTGACACACCATTCTCGGTGTATATCAAAATTATCATCTCATGAATAATACCAAGGTTTCCATGGAAGGATCCCTGAGTTCATCCTTGTGTTGAAAGGAAGATAACTTTTCAAATTGTGTGAACATTGAGTTTGTAGGGTCAGTGAAACTGCTATATTGTGTAAACCAAATAATAATTTTTCACTCTATTATTGTTTTTCATAGAAACATTGAATTTTCATACTCCTTAGACTATTCTGATTATGTTGAATCAAGTAAAATCCTCTATGTTCTTTATTTATTTCATCGCTCATAGAGTGGAAGTAAGGGAGAGAAAGGAGTGTTCCTCAAATTTAAAGAAAAACATTATAATAAAGGATTTAAGTTTTAAAATTAGTGTTACCCTATTTCACCCTTGCCTTTAAGAGTAATCTATTTGATAAGGGACCAAAAATTGGTATCAAAGGGAAGGTTAAAGGGTGATGTTTCTCTCTCTCAAAAGCATGTCCACGATAGTAGTTGTTAATCACAAATGCATGCCTATTTTTAAAGGAAATAATTTATATTCATATAATAACATGATCCAACACTATTTCAGGTATTTTGTGATAGAAGTTTATATGACAACCATTCGTGGTATATCAATGAACATGAAAAACAGAGCTTTATCATAAAGTGACAACAAGGAATTAAATGTGTATGTGAAGGAAATAAATTCAGTAGGGGGTACTTTGGAAAACGATATCTATACCATGGTAATGTACTATAGAACCTCTCATGATATGTGAGAAAAAATCTTGAATATTTATGAAGGTGATTCTATAATTTGAGAAGAAAAGATACAAGTACCATGGAATAAATATAAAGACTTGAGGATGATCCTGATAGAAACTATTGAGGTATTTTTGATAGTCAAAATTTTCTTTTGAAATACATATATGGTCTTAGAGAAAATAATGGAGATATCAATATTATTAAAAGAATCCTAAGGATGCTTAATCTATGATTTAATACAAAGGGTGTGCTTGAAGATAAGGATCTGAAGGATGTATCTCTGGATAGCTTTTATAGTATACTAGTCACATATAAAATGAGAAATAATGTCAATAAAGTCAGGGTGAAGGATATATCATAGGAGGTTGTGTTCAAAGTGATAAATAAACTGTCTATTAAAGAAGGTATAGATGAATATGAAT
The DNA here is from genome assembly GCA_963277665.1 of Viscum album. Classification (NCBI taxonomy): domain Eukaryota; kingdom Viridiplantae; phylum Streptophyta; class Magnoliopsida; order Santalales; family Viscaceae; genus Viscum; species Viscum album. Next base: position 1,327,126,587 of record OY728151.1, on the reverse strand, counting down.
TCTATGAAGTGATATATTTACATTCCTTAAACCTCAAGATGGGAAAATGAAAATTCCAAGTCAAGCTTCTACTTGTCTGTTTCTAGTGTGATAAGGTGTGGTCATTGACCTATCAGATATTGAGAATGTTTTTTCTTGGGATGGTATAGGTTTTTAGTTTCCTCAATCTCATGGGATATTAATAGAGGTTTGTGTCTGATTTATCAAGGATCATAACCCCATTGAGAACTCTAACCAGGAAAGACCAAGATTTCATTTGGACTGATCAGTGTCAAGAAACATTTGACTACCTAAAGAGGGAATTTATTAGCTCTTTGATACTTTAATTTCTAGGGGAGGGGAAATGTTTGAGGTGTTTTTTGATGCTTCACATTTTTTATTGGAATTTTTTTGATATAGAAAAAGGAAATGATATCTTATGGGTTTATGCAGTTATGCCCCCATGAGAATAATTATGTCACCCATGATCTAGAGCTAGCAGCAGTTGTGTATGCACTGAAGCTGTGAAGATATTACCTAATTGGATAATGATTTTTGGTTTTCACCGATCATAATATCTTTAGGTATATATTTTCTTAATGTGATATGAATATGGAACAATGGATGTGGATGTAGTTTCTCTAGGACTATGACTTTTATATCTCCTACACCCTAGGAAATGGGAATATCATGTCTGACACATTGACCAGGAAGATCAAAACGTAATTTATTTAGGATTTCATAGACACTTAGAGAGAAATATAGGAGTTGAAAACCCTATAATTAGATGTAATGGTGGATGATGTCTGAGGTTTCTTATTATAGATGATAGTTCAGTTTTCTCTGATGTAGCATGTGGAAAAGTATTTGTGGGGAGACTCAGAGGTAGAGTCGATCTATAACCATGTTGGACATAGTGATTCCATAGAGGTATGATCAGAGGTTGGTTAGAACTAGATGTTGTTTCAAGGTAGGTTGTTTGTTCTGGTGGTGATGCATTGGGGAGTCCTTTATGAGTTTCATAGCTTACCCTTAGGGGTACACCTGAGAGTATCTAAGATGTACCATGGTTTGAGGATACAATATTGGTGTCTGATTAGCCACTGAATGAGGATAATATTAATTTTTAACATATATAATATTCATGTGCTTTATTATTCATAAACACCATTTTAGTGTATTTTACACTTTGAACATCATTTCACATTATGATTGTAATTCCTTCTTAAAATGAACTATTATATGGTACATTTTTTAACATAATTTAAAGTACATAATGATCTTGATTTTATTTTAATATTTAATTTTCAGGTTTCTAATTATATTGGGAACAATTCATACTTGTGGAGTGTTGGAAGATTCACATTGGAAGACCACCAAAATGGGATTTCATGCAAACAATTCTAGAGAAGGAATATTGGACACCAGCCCACTGATGAGAATGTGGGGACCAAAATACAGACCCCATGATGCCCAAATTCCTCGGGATGATAAAAGTCCTAGATATAAAAATATAATTCTTCAGAAGAAAGTGATAATTCGACCTCAATTGTGGTTATTCAGGAGGCCCAAGTTACAGATAAAATTCTGGGTCAAATTATGTGGCCCAGAAAAACATCCAGCCAATGTAATCATATCTAGGAAACCAGAAATTTATTTGAGCTGAAATTTTATAGAGAGATAGGAGACATCCGTATATTCACTTTTGTATTCTATTTACCACTCTAATTAGGCCATATAAAATTCCATCTAGGTGCATCTGTTCGATGGATGTAAGATGGCTTCCATTTTGAGTCAAGGATAAAGAAGTCCCCTCTCCCTTACTTTCCACCACCCTAGGCCTACCATAATCAAGTGGGATGCTTTGTACTATTGGAGGATCTACCCAAGGATCCCAAAATTCCTATTTACAGTAGTGTTGGTGGAGGTGTTTATGATCTTTGGAGATTCCTTTCATTATAATGTTATGCTGCGGTTTTGTTGTCTCAAGTTTGTCTTTCACATGTAAGTTGTTCAATTCACTTTAGTGTCTTAATAAAAGTTATTCTTCTTCTATTATTCTATTATTATTAATATCAATTTGATATATTTGGTTCAATGTGTGAACTTTTTCACACCAACCCTTGTGAGATTATCACACAATGGTGGAGTGATCATTATTTCATTGTTTTTTACTTCTCTGATTCCTCCCTCATGAGTCTACTTCCCTCTTCCATTGAGACCATAGGATCAATGGAGAGCTAACCCACTTATGGGTTGATCCAAGGGAGTATAAAGGGTCTATATTGGATGTCATTTCTCACTCCATTAATGGATAATCACTTCTATTAAATGATATTTTTATTTTATGATTTTAAAACGTCTTTATCCGTATTGAATTAAAGGTCACACACTTCAAGTGCTAATATGAACCTTTACCGTGAAGTGCTAAAAAAATTGATCCTTCAAGTTAATAGGTGATTGGTATTAGGGTGAGTAGGAATTAAACCATTAAGTTATAATTTTGTTTGATCTCCTTAAATGAACCCATCTCAAATATAAGAATTTGAAATAATTTTTTTTTAAAGAAGAAGAATGCATCCAATCCACCCCTTGTAATAACCTAGGATCGACCCTTCTCATAATTTGAATTCACTTAAGACTTATAATGTTCAATTAAACTCATCTAAAATCAACCCAAAGTTAGACACTTAATAGCCAAATATATTCCATATAATGTACATGTCTGTAGGTTACTTCTTAGGTCTCTGAGGATTCGACAACCCAAGCTACACTACAAACGACTGCTTAACCCTAAAAACTTAGGTAAATTTGGGAGATAAAAAATTTTGGTACCTTTGATGGGGACCCAAGTAAGTCATATAAAAACCCATTATATTCTACCTCATTTCTTCTATTCTCATCCAAATTCTGTTATCTTTTCCCTTTCTTGATTTTTTTTCTTTTGGCACATGTCCGCTTACACTCGTGACCAATCAAACCACCTAGTTAGGGTGGATAGTCCTGGGGTTGGAGAGTCAAGTACACCAATGGAAGTCTTTACATTAGATAATAATATTCCTAATAACCCTAAGTCAAAAATTGATCCCATTACGATGGAAGGTCTTCAAAGAAACCAACTCATAAACCTGGGTGGGAACCAAAATGGAAATCCAAATAAGGCAGCAACAAACGTGGGGAATGCAGTTGACCAGACCATGAATGACTACCTCACACTTGCCTGGACCAATGTCCCATCATGAATTAGAAAACAATCCCTAGTATATTCCAACTAAATATTTAAACCCCATGTCCTAAACCATCTTCCCACATTCCATGGAATGGAGTCCGAGATTCCCTACCTTCACATTAAGGAGTTCAATGATATAGTAGAAACCATGTGCCCCCACATCAAATAGAATCAGCTAAGATGAGTCTATTTACTTTTTCTTTAAGGGATAGTTCTAAAAATTGGCAAAAAAATCTGAGATCATCATCCATAAACTCTTGGAACCAACTACAAAGAGAATTCTACAAAAAATACTTTCCCCGCTACAAAACAACTGAACTTAAAAAGAGCATCCAAAATTTTTTTGAAAAAGAGGGAGCGTCATTCTATGAAACACGGAAGTGGTTCAAAGACACTCTAAACATGGTTACACACCATGGTTTTTCTATTCATGAACAAGTGAGAATTTTCTATGAAGGGTTGGGTCTGGGGAACAAACAATTCATTGACATGATGTGTAATGGAAATTTTAAAATCAAATCCCCAAATAATGCTTACAAGTATCTGGAAAGAATTACTGAACAAAACCAAACATGGGGAACTTCAACTTATTCTAAAAATCCAGAAAGAACTACTAGAATTCATACACTTAGAGAATAGTAAATCCTTAGGGATAAACTCGCAACACTCTCTAGGAAGGTAGAAGAGATAGACCTTAGTAAAGTCCATGAAATCCAAACTGTAGACCCTGTTTGTACAATTTGTGACAAACATGACCATAAGACAGACAACTGCCCAACCATTCCATCCATGAAGGATGTTATTTTAGGAGGAACCCCAATAGAAGTAAATGCTTTGAACTTTTAAAAGCCTCAATACCAAAACAACTTCAACCCAAGGTATAATGACTACCCAGGCTTCTTCTGGAAAGATAACCAATAACCTAGCCAACCACAGGGAAAAAATCCTTACCCCCATCAGAACTGCCAACCCCATAACCAATTCCAAATCCAACCTATCCAATACCAACATCAACCAATCCATTTTCAACAAACCATCCCACCTCCAAAATATCCCCCCTAGGATAAACCAATCTTCTCAAACACCAACCCAAACTGTTCCACAAATCCTACTAGAAAAACTGTGCAAACAAATGGAAAGAATGAAATCTGAAGTCTCTTACCTAAAACAATAACTTAAAACCATCAAAACTGTAAAGGCACCCATGCATACACAAGCGATTCCACAAAAAACAGTAAGGGGAGAGTCAAGTTGTACTCAAACAACTCATGAACAACTAAAGGTTGTGACTGTTTTAAGAAGTGGGAAATCAATTGAGAAACCTGAACAACTAATTCAAAACCCAAATGAAGATTAAAACATGGATGAAAATTCAAATGAACTAAATGATCAAACTGAAAAACATGATAACATTGTCAAAGAAACAACTCTTCAATAATCAACCCCACAACCTGCACTATTTCATCAACGTATGATGGGGAAAACCAAGCCTGAATTGAGTGAAAAATTAAGTGAAATATTCTCACAAGTCAAGTTGAACATTCCCCTTCTTGATGAAATCCAAACCATACCTGCCTACTCAAAGTACCTTAAGGACTTGGGAACTTTTAAAAGAAAACTTTCACAGAAAAACCAAGTCCTTTTGGAAGCTAATATGAGTACCACCATTCAAGGGACCATTCCTCCTAAGTTGAAAGACCCAGGTTTCCCTTACATCAATGTTGAACTAGGAGAGAGAAAAGTTATCAAGGCCTTGTGTGACCTAGGTTCTAGTGTCAATATCATTCCCTATATTGTGTACTACAATTTAGGCCTAGAAGAGATCCAACCCACATCTGTCACACTTGAACTTGTCAATCGTAGCATTAGGGGTCCAAAGGGGATTTTAAAGGATGTTCTGGTAAAGGTTGAAAACTTCATCTACCCTACTGACTTCATTGTCCTTGACAACCATCCAAACTTAGGAAATAAGGAACAAACCCCAATCATCCTTGTCGTCCTTTCCTTGCAACAATCAACTCTGTTATCTGAGTTCGAAATGGGAATATGACCATCAACTTTGGAAACATGAGTCTAGACTTGAACATCTATAATGTAAGGTCACAAATAGGGGATGAAGAGGACATTATTGAAATTAACATGATAGGAAGCATTGATAATGAATCTGTAGAACATCATGGAATATTTGATGGATGTTTAAGTCAGGATGAGATTGATTTCCTTTGTTCACATGAAGTATGTTTATCTCCTTGGATTGAATCATTTTCAAATTGCTCTTATGATGAAGTCTTAGGTCCAACAATCAGTGAAACCTTTAAGAAAACCACTTTCATGGAGACCAATCAAACTTCATTCCCTAAATCTGATCAAACCAATATTATAGCTGGAAATTCTACACAGGGGGACTCGTTTCAATCTAAAACTCTAGGAAAAGAAATTGATCTTGAGCCAATGTCCCAATATTATGCGGAAATTTTTAACCAAACTGATCTCGAATTGAAAGAACTTCCTTCTGCACTTAAGTATGTCTTCCTAGGAGAAAATGGAACACATCCTATTTTCATTTCTTCTTCTCTTGAATTCAATCATGAGAGGATGCTTCTAGATGTCCTTAGAAAACATAAGAAAGCCATCGATTAGACCCTATCTGATATTCCTGGGATTAGCCCACTTATTGGAACTCATAGGAATATTCTAGAATCGGATTCAAAGCCTTCTCATCAACCTCAATGGTGACTCAATCCTAATCTCATGGAATTAGTAAGGAGGGAACTTATGAAATTGTTAAAAGACAGTATCATCCATCCCATAGCTGAGAGTGAGTGGGTGATCCCAATCCAAGTGGTTCCCAAGAAGACAGTAATCACTGTGATAACCAATAAGGATGGAGAGATTCTTACAACTAGGGTGAGTAGTGGCTGGAGAGTTTGCATCAACTATAGGAAGCTAAAATCATTCACTAAGAAGAACCATTTCCCCTAACCATTCATTGACCAAGTACTTGAGAGATTGGAAGGTCATGAGTTCTATTGTTTCTTAGATGGGTACTCAGGGTATAATCAAATTGAGGTCTCCCTAGAGGATCAGGGGAAAACAACATTCACATGTTCTTTTGGAACCTTGGCTTTCAAAAGAATGCCCTTCGGGTTATGCAATTCCCCTAGAACCTTCCAGCGGTGCATGATGGGAATATTCTAAAACATGGTAGGGTATTTTCTTGAGGTATTCATGGATGACTTCTCTGTCTTTGGGGATACATTTGAGGGATGTCTTAGGAATGTGGAGAGAGTTTTGTCTAGATGTGAAGAAACAAATCTGGTCCTAAATTGGAAAAAATTCCATTTCATGGTTAAACGGGGATTAATCCTTGGCCCTATAGTCTCGGGTAGGGGGATTGAAGTTGATAAAGCAAAGGTTGACATCATTTTTCACCTTCCATCACCCAGAAATGTTAAGGAAGTGAGGTATTTCTTAGGACATGCTGGTTTCTATAGAAGATTCATCAAAGAATTTAGTTCAATCTACCATCCCATTTGTGAAATCCTAGTAAAGGATGCTCCATATTTTTGGACAAAAAGCTATGAGGGTTCATTCTCAACCCTAAAATCCTCTCTCACATATACTCCCATTTTGAAATATTCAAATTTGAACCTTCCTTTTGAAATTATGTGTGATTCTAATGACTTTGATGTAGGATTTGTGTTAGGACAACGTTGTGATAAAACTACTCATGTCATTTTTTATGTAAGAAGATCCTTAAATGATTCCCAAATAAACTACGCCACCACTGAAAAAGTGTTACTTTCTATTGTGTTTTCCTTAGAGAAGTTTAGGTCCTACCTCTTAGGATCCCCAATCACTGTGTTCACTGACCATTCTGCATTGAAATACCTCTTCAAAAAAAATATGTCAAGGCTAGACTGATTAGGAGGGTCCTTCTATTACAATAATTTAATCTCACAATCAAGGAAAAAAAGGGTGTTGAAAATGTTTTTGTTGATCACCTCTCTAGGATGGAATTCAAAGACAACTCAAATCACCTTTCTATATATGATTCATTCCCTAATGAACACCTATACTCTAGGAGTGACTTCCCTTGGTATGCCGATATAGCCAACTTCTTAGTTACAGGAGTAATTACAAAATTCTTAGGGACTCAAGCTCAAAGTAAATTCCTTTATGATGTTAGGAACTATGTGTTTGATCATCCATACCTCTATAAGTTCTTCCCTGACCACGTCATTAGAAGGTGTGTCCCATAATCTGAACAAGAGTCCATCCTTAAATTCTGTTATAGTGTGGCATGTATTACTCACTTTTCCTCTAAGAAAACTTCTTCTAAGGTTCTTTAGTGTTCCGTCTTCTATCCCACCATTTCAAGGGACTCCTACACATTTTTTCAAAGTTGTCCTAAGTGTCAACAAGTAGGTTCCATCACAAAATGGAATCAAATTCCACTCACTCCCATTATGGTCGTCGAAATCTTTGATTGTTGGGGAATTGATTTCATGGGACCCTTCCAAAACTCTAGGGGATATATCTACATCCTCTTAGCTGTTGATTATGTCTCAAAATTTTTTGAGGCCATTCCCACTAAGTCTAATGATCATCAAGTTGTGATTCAAATTATGAAAGAGTATATATTTTCTAGTTTTCAAATTCCTAAAGCTATAATTAGTGACTGTGGAACTCATTTTTTCAATCATCCATTCTCATCACTAATGGAAAATTATGGAATTTTTCACAAATTTTCCACTGCTTACCACCCATAGACCAATGGTCAAGCTGAGTTAGTGAATAAGAAGATTAAGAAAATTATTGAAAAAACTATCAATCCCCCTAGGAAATATTGGTCCGAGAAACTCTTGGATGCTCTTTGGTCATATCGTACAACATACAAAACCATCCTAGGAATGTCACCATATAGGTTGGTTTATGGATAAACATACCATTTACTTGTTTAAATTGAGCATAAGGATTTTTGGTCAATTAAGAAAATAAATTATGACCACTCATTGGCTAGAACAAAAAGAAAATTAGATCTCAATGAACATAAGGAACTAAGGATGGAGTCTTATGAAAATTCAAGGATCAATAAAGCTAGAGTTCATGATTACCAATCTAGGAATATAAAAGTCAAAAATTTTGAACCCGGAAAATTTGTGCTCTTGTATAGTTCAAAACATAATTTACACCTGAGAAAGTTAAAGTCTATAAGGTTAGTTCCTTTCATAGTGCATCATTTGTACCCCCATGGGGAAGTAGAGATTCATGATCCCACAAGTGGTCACATTTTCAAGGTCAATGGTCATAGGTTAAAACCATTCATTGAATCATTCAATAAACAAAAAATAGAGGTTGAGTTAAATGAGAAAACCTATGAACCAGGAAAAAATTGATAGATTTAGGATCCATGTCGGGCTAACGATGTTAAAAAAAATTGTTGCACATGAAGCAACCCATGGGTTTCATGTTTCTAATCTTTTTGAATCATCTTTATTTGTCAAATATGATTATTGAATCATTTTTTATATTAAAAAAATTATTATAATTTTTTTTACTATTGACATGTTCTTCTATTACTAGTATGGATGGGTATGAAAGGGGAGCACCATATTCATCTATGTCACGTGGTGTGATCCTTGAGTAATACCTTACCCAGAAATTTAAAAAGAAGACAATGTATCATTAGTTCATTTTATTTTTACATGATTTTAGGTTAAAATAAAAAAAGGATTTTTTTAAAAGGACACATCGTAGGTCATGGAGCAAACCCCGTTACAATCGGTAAATCCACGGGGACTTGAACCCAGGACCGAAGGGAGACAGGGGCGCGCGCTTACCACTGACCTACGACTTATAGTGTTCCCTTATTCTATAATTTTTGTATATATACTTATATTTTATTTTCTTTATTATATAAATATAAATATATATAGTTTTGTTTTGTTTGTTTGTTATTTTCCTTTTTCCACTAGGTAATTCTCAGAGTGACATGGAGATCAATGGATTAAAAGGAAGCATCAAGAATTTCAAGTTAAACCACCAGGTGACTTCATTCCATGATCCTCATTTTAAATTTCCCTTTTGAACTCCCCATATCTATGTCAAACCCTTCAAAATTTTCTTTTCTTCAAAAACTGGGGACAATGTCATTTTATGTTGGGGGGTGATGCAATAAAAAAAATTCTTTTGTCTGAAAAAAAATGATTTGAAATAAATGTGTGTAAATGGATGGAAAAATTCCTTTAACTTTGAACATGATAATACACATTGCACACTTTGAAATTGAATATAAAATAATTTAGCATGCCCTAATTCTAATTTTAATCCATGTATAATTTCTTGAGCATAGATTTTGTAAAGTGTGTCTATCTAATGTGAAATTTCATCGTTTATATTTTCATCCAAATAGAAAAAAAGAGATCACAACACTTATCCTTTGGATAGTGGGGTATTATTTTGAGTTCATGAGGTCCCCCAAATAAATAGAATATGTTTTGTGATCATTTTATTTTTAATATGAGTATTAAATAAAAAAAATAAAATAAATAAATTCTCATGTAGATCAATGAAATAAATTAATGCGTGACTTTCATAAATTGGGGATCGTGACTCCATAGTTGTCTGGCCCACAGTTAGTAGTTTTATCTCTATTTCTAGTAAGTTGACTTTGTTTTCAACTAAGTTAACTTGATATGATATCCGAGTATGTGGGCTTCACTTGGTTCCCTAAGGTCTTTGAGCCTCAAAGTCATCAGCAAAGTCTCACTACATGGGTTGACTCTTTTGAGTGCAATTTTAGTTACCATGGAAAAATTGAAAAAAAATACAAAAAAACAATACAAAAAAATATATATTAAATACTCATCTTAATATTGAAATGTGATTCCACCTAGCATTTCCATCATTTCCCCCTTGAATAAAGATGAACCCCCATGTCTATTGCGATGCACAACACATCATCACGCTTAATTGATATTGGATGAAATATGGTGATGAATTTGAACAAAAGGATGGGATTGAGATTGGGATATGCCTATGAAAATATATTGTATTAAAATACTTTGATGGTTTTCATAGTTTTTTTATATAAATGTTTTTGGTGATCATTTTTTATTAAAATGTTCTTGGAAAAGGAAATTTGAATTTCATATTTTTTGAGATATATTTTGCTCAAGACTAGAAAAACTCAATTGGGGGGTGTGATTAGATAGTTAATGAGGCTAATATTAATTTTTAATATATATAATATTCATGTGCTTTATTTTTCATAAACACCATTTTAGTGAATTTTACATTTTGAACATCATTTCACATTATGATTGTAATTCCTTCCTAAAATGCACTATTATATGGTACATTTATTGAACATCATTTAAAGTACCCAATGATCTTAATTTTTTTTAATATTTAATTTTCATGTTTCTAATTACATTGGTAACAATTCATACATTTTCAGTACTTGAAGATTCATATTGGAAAACCACCAAAGTTGGCCTTGAACAAAAAACTTTCTAGGTGAAGTAAACTAGACAGCAGCCTAATAAAACTACTGTAGAGGCCAATATCCAAGCCCAATAATTCTGAAAATTTAACTTAATATAGATGAAATCATGGGGAATATTTCATTACATAGTGGAAAAATATAATTCTGATGTTCTAATGGACTTACAGGCAGCCCAAGTTGGAGATAAAATTCTAGTCTAGATTCTGCGGCCCAAAAAAACATCACTCCATTTCGATAATATCTCGCAAAAAAAATTGATTTTGGGCTGAAATTTTACATTAAGTTAGAAGATATATGGTATCCATTTCCGTATTCTATGGACCACTATAATTTGGTCATCTATAAGGTCATTTATATGACTCTGTTCGGTGAATGAAAGGTGGCTGCCACTTCAGGTCAAGGAAAAATAAGTCTACTCTCCCTTACTTTCCACAACCCTAGGCCTACCATAATCAAGTGGGATTCTTTTTAATATTATGAGATCGACCCAAGACTCTTGAAATTCCTATTTAATGTAATTGTGGTGTAGGAGTTTATGATCTTTGATGCTTTCTTTCATTGTAATGTTATGCTGCAATTTTGTAGTCTCAAGTTTTTCTTTCCCATGTAAGTTGTTCTATTTCATATTAGTTTCTTAATAAAATCTCTTCTTATCCTCTTATTCTCTTATTATTCTTATCACGTTGATACTGTTGGATAGCACTAACTCTCCTACATGGTTTTAATCACATAAAATTATAATGTGTCTTGATAAGGAATCAAGTTTTCCCTAATTCATATGCACTAAATTATTAATCAAAAACCATACCAATAATAAAGAAGTACATCTCATATAAAACAACAAGGTCAAAACATCGCATCAAAGCATTAAAATGCAATACAATGCTTAAATAGACTCAAAACAACTCTAGGTATTGGAAACACATCTGTGTCTCATGCTCCCAAGTACTCTCCTCTAGGACACCATGACTCCACAACACATGAACCAAGGGAATGGTTTATCCTCACAGTACATTCTCTCGATGATCCTAGATCTCTGCTGACCACTCCCTGAATATTGTGTTATCCTTGATAACTAACTATCCCCAGTAAATGGTATGATATTCATCATGAAGATATTAACAAAGAATAGAGATATGGAAGACATTGTGGATCTGGTCCAGTTGTGGCAGAAGTGCCAACCGACAATCCACCGTGCCAATGTGCCCCAACACCTCGAAGGGCTCAACAAACCAAGGTGGGAGTTTACTCACCTTATCGAACCTCTACTACCCATGTCGAGGGGAAACCTTCAGGAACATGTGTTCTCCAACCTTAAGCTCCAAGGGACTCCTATTGTGATCGACATAATACTTCTGACTATCTTGTGTTGCATTCATCTTCTCTCGAACCATCTGAACCTTCTCTTTCATGCTCTACACCACATCAAGTCCAAGAATAGATGAATCCCTAACCTCAACCCAACACAATGGATAATGACACGATTGACCATATAAATACTCAAATGGGGCCATGCCTATTTTTGATTGAAATATGTTGTTGTAAGAAAAATCATCCAAAGGAAAATTATTTTCCTATGATCCACCAAATTCTAAGATACATGCACATAGTATATCCTCCAGCATCTTGAGATTATGATTCTTCTGTCTGTCCATATTAGGGTGGAAAGTAGTTCTGAGGTGTAAATGAGGGCTAAAAGTATGATAAAATACCATCTAGAACTAAAAGGTAAAATGATCATCCTAGTAATAGAAAATGGACCTTAGGACTCTATAAAACCACACCAAATCATCCAAATACCTCCTTTCCAAAAACATCCATTTCACCTGACTCCTTGATTGTTAGTAAGTGAATTGATTTCCGTAAATGATCCAGGATTTCCTAGATAGCATCACAAACTCATAGAGCCTTGGGTAATCCTCTAACTACGTTCATTGAGATGTCATCCCATTTCCACTAAATAACATCTAAGGGTTTCAAAAAATTGCTTGGAACACAATGATAGACCTTTACCTATTGAAAAACTAGAAATTGAGCCACAAAATCTACCACTACCCATTTTATCTTAGGACACCACAATTGTGTCCTTAGTTAATAGTACATCTTAGAAACTCCTGGGTGCCACTAAAGGTGAACTATGAAACTCATAGAGGACTCCTTAACACATCACCAATGGAATAAATATCCTCTCTTGAAACAATATCTTGTTCTGACCATTCTCTGACCATCCCTATGAAGCATCAACATGGACAACATGATCACACATCACCTATACCTTTCAGTCTCCCTACGGATTCTTCCCCACCTTTAACATCATAGAGGAATTCAATATCATATGAAATAATAATCCTCTATAATAAACCACCCTCACATATATGTGTATGGATTCCAACTCCTCCATCACATTATAAGAATCCAGAGACTCCCAGACCACATCCTTGCACAAATTCCTACTCAAAGAATCAACCCCAATGTTACCCTTTTATAAGGTGTAGGAGATCTCAAAATTGTAATCCTGAAGAAACTCCATCCACCTCTATTTTTTGAATATTCAGAACACATTAAGAGAAGATATACCTCAAAATATTATGATCTGTGAAAACCAAAAAGCACTCCCCAATGAGGTAATGTCACCATAGCTTTAGTGAAAACACAACAGCTTCTAGATCCTGATCATGGGTGGCATAGTTACACTCATGGGGATGTAACTTCCTAGACACATAAGAGATCAATTCCTTCTACTGCATCAATAGGAATCCCAATCCCATATGGGAAGCATTATAAAACACCTCAAACATCACGCTTATGAAAATTTAATCACTAACCAATTTCTCTTTCAAGTTGTCAAACACTGTCTAAAACTGATTAGTCTAAATAAAAGCCCAATCCTCCTTGTCAAATCTATCAATAGGTCCATAATACAAGATAAATAGGACATGAACCTCTAGTAGTATCCCATGAGACCAAGGTAACTATTAACCTATACCGCATTATTTGGTGTTGAACAAGAAACAACTGCCTCAAACTTCGATGATTCCACTACTAATCTGTGTTGGGACACTACATGCCTAAGGAAATGAACCTATCATGTCTAGAACATACACTTATACAACTTTATATAGAGCTGGTGGTGCCAAAAAACCTATAATATGGATTTTATAAGATAGATATTCTCCTCCATTGATCTTGACTAGATCAATATGTCATTAATGAACTTGAATAAAAACTTGTCCATGAATTCATAGAACACATAGTTCATCAATCCCATAAATACAACTGGTACATTTTAGACACTGAATAGAATAACCACAAACTCGAAGTGACCATACCTACATCTGAAGGTAGCATTTGGGACATCATCCTCATTCACCCTCAACTGGAGATATCCATACTACAGATCGATATTGGAGAACCAAATATCTCCCTAAACTAGTTAAAAAATCATTGATCCTTTTAAGAGCATAAAAATTATTGATTTTCACCTAATTCAACCTCTGGTAGTCTATGAACAACATTATACTACCATCCACCTTCTTGGAGAATAATATTGGAGCACCCCCAGTGACACACTATGCTGGATAAAACCTTTCTACATCAGATCATCTATCTGAGTTCTCAAATTTAAAAACTCAGAGGGATCCATCCAATAGGGTTCCATTGAAATTAGATAAGTACCAAGCTATAGATCTATCCCAAACTCAAAATTATGTCGAGGGGGTAGTGTCACAACCTCCTCATAAAAAACATTCAAAAACTCCCTAACAACCTTGGGAACCACCACAATCCTAGACTCTGGTAATTCCATAGATATCTTGGCCATAAATGAAAGAAGGGTAACCACAAATCTACTACCCACTTGATGACTTTTCTTGCCAATTAAAATGCACGCTATCCATCCACATATGAGAACATGACTCTCCTTTAGAAGTAGTCAATAAAGGTACACACATAATACAACCGGTTGATGTTGAGGATAAACTTGTATAACATATATAAATTAAGAAAAGATCCCCACATGACTAGTGTGGCTCCATAATCTCTCTACATCCATATCACACATCAAACAAGATAGTCTATCCTCTGACTAACTTAGTCAACACTAGGGGAATTGGAAAAATCTATATATCTAATTCCAACACACAAACCAGAGTAGGTGAAAAAATAGAGTGTGAAATTCCTGAATCAAACAAGGCACAAACAAGGGTACTAAAAAAACGGATCATACATATAATGATATATGGCCCCTCCGACCCTGCTTCCTCCCCTGCATAAAAAATACCACACTCATCTCTTTTATCTTTATGTTAATGGAAAACACCAAAATAATGCTCGGTTTAAGGACCTTGAACATGAGGATAATCCTAAGTCCAAAATATACCTTCTACTTCTACTCTTAGTGGGTCATAATCTCGCTTCTCCCACTGCTAAAATGGCCTACCTTGAAAATTATGTTGAGGTTGACATTCAAATTGACCACTCCCACCAAACTGAGCTCAAAGAACCACCAAGCACTGGTTCTGGAAATGTCCATGAACCCCTTATACAAATAACTCTAGACCTAATATAACGACCCATACTTTACATACATTGTTATTACTTAAAAATTTAATCACACTTATTACAACATATAACAAAACCAGGAAAGGACCGTATAGGTATAGTATCTTTAGAAACTGGGAAACATAAACAACTGGTTCATAAAGCGTCTACACTGTCTCCCATTTATTTCATCATATCTATAGTCCATTTTGGCATATCTTACTTAATAACCTTCTTCCTGACCTGGGGAAAGAAAACATACAAAAGGGTGAGCTCAAATGCTCAGTAAGGGTAAACAAAAGAAATATCAATCACATCATATTTATAAGAACATAACTTTTGGAAATCTTAACCTGCAAAAGAGATCATAATTTCATAACGTGGGATAAATCATAGTAGTGAAATGTAATACCAATAATCATAACTTAAAACATGAAAAATTGTGGCATACACAAATAATCATAGATAATCATTTCTTATTAGTCAAGACTCATTTACAAGACTATCTTAGTGGACAAAGTCCATTTCTAAACCGAGTTCATTCCTCATTTCAGTCCTATTTCACTGAACCGGTTTAACCTACCGTTCTAGCCATGTATTTCTCATGAGATATAAAATCTTTACCCAATTCATTGGAGGGAGATATAGGTCCCACCCATCTCATAATGATACCATTCATATTTGTGCCAAAAAATCATAAATCATACATCATTGCATAACCCATATAATAAAAATGGGATTCTAAAAAAACATGACATCATAAAACAATTCATATAAGATAAAGGAATTCATAAAAATAATTCCATCCCAACATAATCAAATCAATGTAACAATAGGGATAGAAACATAAACCTATATTATCTTAGATGGAAAATAATTTTGATAAAACACTTGAACTCCATTATTGAGGAAAATATATTTTCTACTTCAAAAACATTTTCCTTTCATAACATGTCATACAATTTTAAACTAAAAGAAGTTGATTAAAAATAAACTAGAAAACTTGTAAAGTAATTTTCTTGGAAATAATGTTTTAAAAATCCATTCATGTCGTATAAGTTAAAAAACATTCTTCTCGTACTTTTGTTAGAAAAGTCAAAAAGTACCTCGTACAAAAAACGACAAAAGATTCCTTTCATATCTTTTACTATAAACTCACCAAAGGGTAAAAATGGATTTAAACAATTGTAGTTGGATGGAAATAATATTACATATTGAGGAAACATGGATGTGGATGATAAAATACACCCCAGTAAATACCAAAGTATAAACAATCTCAGATAAAAATGAGATTGTGATATTTCCCTTACCTTAGGTCCGATTTGCTTCGTAAGTGTCCGAACTTCCTGTATAATGATTTAAAAAATGTCATTGAATTATTCTGGAATCATACTCATTGTTATGATATCATATATGGTCATATTCTTAGCTTATTATTAGTAATATTTCATTGCTACTTGTTATTCGGGTGTTTATTACTTTTTGTTCTTATGCGTGTTTTGTCGAATAAATTCTTATTTTTATTTTTAGGTTATATATACCTCATTTCCAGAATGGTATTAGTGTAATATATATCATATTAATTCACTCAATTCATTTATATAATCATTATTCAATGAAGATCATGTAGAATGAGTCGCATCACATCATGGAGACGGTATTCCGTACGTACGCACGAGCGATGATATCATTACCATGATCGTGGAATTGTATTGGAGTGTATATATACTATTTCAGAATCAATATCAATTTACAATAATCATATATATTCATTCTTTACACCATTATACCCATCCAAGTAAGGTGGTGGTGGAAAATAGATTACACCACGTCGTGGAGACGGTATTCCGTACGTACGCACTCGCGGTGATTTCGTTTTCCGTAGGATGGATAGATGGTTAAATAGGGTTGTTTCATAATTATAATAATATATCTGTATATTAGTTATACTGATGTTATTAATTCATAATGAAACAACTAAAGAAGAAGAAGTGGAAGAAGAAATAAAGTTGAAAGAATCGGTAACGGACATTACCTCTTCTTTGAAGCGCCTCTTTGAGATCTCCTCTTAGGGCACTAAAATTGGTCTTAGAAGAATACCAGAACCTCTAGGATGTCTCTAGGGAAGTGTAGAGAATAAATTTCAGGGGTTTTCCGAGCTTTAAGGCTCAAAGTGGTGTGAGGAAGAGGGGGAGGAGATGCCCTTTTATAATGGAGGAGAGGGGCTCCTTTGGAAAAACTAAAAATATTATTTTATTATAAAGACAAATTCGGTTTTAAATAGCTCCAAATTGATTTATTTATTAGATAAGGTGGGTATGGGTCGAAATCCTCTCATAAAATATAATTTAGACAAGTTTAGGTTCCTATTTTAACCTTATCATTTAGATTTAACATTAAGTTAAATAATTTTACTTTTACCGTGTCTTTTTGTGTTCTTACACTATAAGGTTAATAAACTTAATATAACAAGCCAAACGAACCCCAAGTTGTTTATTATTAATATATATAGCATTATCTAAGTCATTTGGCCGAACCTTAGTTTTTTAGGAATAAAATAATAATTAATAATATAATATTTGTTTTGAAAACTATTTTATGTCAATTTTGACACTATTTAGTAATTGATTTTTTTGAAAATCATAAAAGAATTATTAATTCTAAAAACGTTACTTAAATCAATACTAACATGTCATATTATCCTAGAAAATTATTTTAATTCATAAAAAGTATCAAATTACATTTATTTGGGTATTTATGACATCAATTATGTCAGTATTTCATTTATAAGATAATTACTCCATCATCATTGTTTCATAAATAAATTAAATTATTTTATGTCTAAAAATTATAAATAAACAACCATTATGTTGGAAATCTTTTTAGATTCCTAATTAATATTTATAGTCTAATTTATCTTATGTATAACTCTATATTAATAATGATTTAGTTATTAAACATTGATTTTAACTATTTTAACCCTTCATTAAATAAATTGATAATAAATATCCTAATCTAATCCAAGTGGGCCTAAATGGTCATAATTTATTCCTTAGGTTGTTTTTGGTCGAATTAGACTTATCCAATAGAATTAGGACATGTGTTAGGGTAATAATAATATCATTTTTACCCTTAACTACCCTATTTACTTTTAACCGTGGTAAAAAAAGTAAAAAGTTATTATTCACCAAAAATTATTTTCATCTCATTTAACCACATTTTAGTCCTTGATATTAACCGTGTCTATCGGATTTTTGAAATTCTACTCACAGGAGCGGTAAAATTATGTTTTATAAAAAATTCAGTTTTTTTAACTACCACTTAGTGGTTTCACAATTCATCAAAAAATGAAAGTTTCCAGAAAAATACCAAAAAATAGGCCTAAGCTATATTTGATATTATGAATTCAAAAATGATGTTTATTTTACCAAATTCAAAACATATCAGTTACATTAACTAATTTAAAAATTAATTCCCATCGTTAAAACAAATAGCGTGTTTTTAAAAGATAATAACTATCAAAAGATTGACACTTGTCTATGTCTGGTTTAAATGTGAAATTACATACAATGAACAACATTGTATTAAATTGTAAAAATATATTCTAAATATACATTAAAACCACTCAAATTAATAATTTATCACTATTAATTATTTCGATTAAAAAAGTTGTTTTTAATTAAAAGTTAGTAATTTTCACTATTCATCATAATATGAAAGTTATCCGAAAAGTACCAAAATTTCACCCTAAGCTAATTTAGATATTCCGAATCCAAAAATGAAGTCGATTTTGAAAAATAAAATTTACAAAATTTCAAAAAGTGGTTATCACTATTCATAACGGCTATTTTTAATAATATTTTAATAGCATATCATTGTTTAGTGAAACTCGGTATTGGATACGACGCAAGCTATTGAGGAAGGTCGCGGTTGCATGTAAAGCAAGCCAAGCTAGTGTTGTGTGTAGTGAAAGATTCCTTTGATGATTTATATAACATAAAAACAAAATATTTCTCATAAAATTCTCGGGTGTTACATTCTACCCCATTAAAATGAATTTCACCCTCGAAATTCGTCACTTTGTAACAAAAAGATGAGGATACCTCTCCCTCATCATGTCCTCAAGGTCCCATGTAGCTTCTTCTAATTGGTGGTTCCTCCATAAAACTTTCACCAAGTGAGTGGTCTTGTTCCGTAGGACATTTTCGCTACGATCCAGAATCTCTATCGGCTGTTCTCCATAAGAAAGATTTTGCTCCAGCGGTACAACTTCTGAGCTGAGTACATGTGAAGGATCAGGTATGTACTTTCTCAGGAGAGATACATGGAAAAAATCGTGAACTTGAGAGATATTCGGTGGAAGTTCCAATCGGTAAGCTACCTTTCCAACACGATCCAGTATTTCGAAAGGACCGATATATCTAGGGCTCAACTTCCCCTTCTTTCCAAATCTCATGACCCTCTTCTAGGGAGATATTCGTAAGAACGCTTTATCACTCACTTCAAACTCTATGTCTTTTCTTCGGTTGGCGGCATAACTTTTCTGTCGACTTTGTGCTTCTCTTATGTGTTGTTGAATAGATCGGACCTTTTCTGGCATCTCATCAACAAGATCAGGTCCTAATAGCTTTCTTTCCCCAACTTCATCCCAGCAAGTTAGAGTCCTGCATTTCTTTCCATAGAGAGCTTCATAAGGAGCCATCTGAATACTAGAGTGAAAGCTATTATTATGAGAAAATTCCACCAAAGGTAGGTGTTGATCCCAACCACCTTTTAAATCCATATAGCAAGCTCTCAACATATCTTATAGAGTTTGAATTGTTCTCTCAGACTGACCGTCTGTCTGAGGATGATAAGCAGTGCTGAAACTCAACTCTGTTTCCAGAGTTTGATGAAGACTTCTCCAGAACTTTGAGGTAAATCACGGATCCCGATCAGATATAATAGAATGTGGTACTCCATGCAATCTTACCACTTCCTTTACATATATCCTGGCAAGCTGATCCAGAGAGAAATCCTCTCTAATAGCAATGAAGTGTGCAGACTTTGTAAGACGATCAAATATGACCCATATAGAATTATTGCCTTTGGATGTTTTAGGAAGTCCTGTGACAAATTCCATAGTGATGTTTTCCCATTTCCATTCGGGTATGGGTAATGGTTTTAACATCCCCTTAGACTTCTGTCTCTCAGCTTTAACTTGCTGACAAACCAAGCATCGAGAGACATATTTAGAAACATCTCTTTTCATGCCATCCCACCAGAAGTACTCTTTTAGGTCCCTATACATATTCATGCTTCCAAGATGAATAGAGAATGAAGAACTATGAACCTCATCCAACAGATCCTTCTTTAATTCGGGGATGGGAGGAACACAAACCCGATTCCTGAACTTTATTATCCCATCACAATCAAGGTTGAATTTAGGAATATTTATCACCTTCTTTTGTAACTCAACATCTTCTTTATGTGCCTCTTTAATCTTCACATGTATATATGGTTGAACATTCATTTGAGAAAGATACGATTTCCCCCCTTCCATTAAAATTCCAAGATCCATCCTTTGTAAATCCATAAATATTGGATCTTTTGTGATCCTCATCATGGATAAACTGGCATGGTCTTGTCGACTTAATGCATCTTCCACCTTTTTTTCTTTCCCAGGGTGGTAATGAATTGAGCAGTCGTAATCCTTAATCAACTCCAACCATCTTCTTTGGCACATATTCAGCTCCTTTTGTGTGAAAATATACTTTAAACTTTTATGATCAGTATAAATATCACACCTTTCTCCATAAAGATAATGCCTCCAAATCTTTAATGAAAATATTACCGCAGCTAACTCCAAATCATTTTTTGGGTAATTTTTCTCATGGATTTTCAACTGTCGTGAGGCATACGCTATCACCATATCATTTTTCCTAAGAACACACCCCAATCCCTTCTTGGATGCATCATTATAGAGCACAAATCTTTCTCCACTACAAGGCAGTGTGAGCACAGGTGCACTGGATAACCTTCTATTCAACTCCTTGAAATTCTCTTCAAATTCTTCCGTCCAAACAAACTTAACTCCTTTCCGAGTCAACTTGGTGAGTGGATTAGATAATCGTGAAAAATATTTCACAAAATGTCGATAATATCTAGCCAAACCAAGAAAACTTCGGATCTCAGTTACTGTTTTTGGTCTCGACCATCTTTCAATAACCTCTGTTCTTGTTGGATCCACAGATATCCCCTCTTTTGAGATTATGTGACCCGAAAATGAAACTCCTTGAAGCCAAAACTCACACTTGGTAAATTTTGCATAAATCTTCTCCTTTCTCAGGGTCTTCAATATAATTCTCAAGTGATATTCATGTTCTTCCTTACTCTTTGAATATAAAAGGATATCGTATATAAAGACTACCAAAAACTGATCAAGATAGTCTCTAAAGACTCTATTCATCAGATCCATGAAGATAGCAGGGGAATTAGTAAGACCAAATGGCATCACTATAAATTCATAGTGTTCATACCTTGTACGGAAATCCGTCTTTGGTATATCCTCCCTTTTGAACCTTAATTGATGATACCTCGAATGAAGATCAGTCTTGGAAAATTATTGAGATCCACGTAGTTGGTCAAATAAGTCATCAATGCGTTGGAGAGGATATTTGTTCTTGATAGTGATCTTGTTAAGTTCTCGATAATCAATGCAGAGTCTCATTGATCCATCTTTCTTCTTAAAAAATAGAACTGGTGCTCCCCAAGGTGATGCACTAGGGCATATGAATCCCTTATCAAGATTCTCTTGGAGTTGCTTCTTCAATTCCTTCAACTCAATTGGGGCCATTATATAAGGTGTCTTTGAAATAGGCAAAGAACCTGGTACGAGTTCTATTGAAAACTCAACTTCACAATTTGGTGGAAGACCCAAAAATTCCTCCATAAAGACATCATCAAACTCCCATACAATGGGCATATTCTTAATTGTGAGTTTCTCACCAACCATTTGAGATAAATAACCTTAATTTAGTGGAATAAAGACCCATAAGATAGAAGAAATTTACACTGGAAGGTTATGTTCATCATGGTATCGATAGACGATCATAGATTGATCTTGAATATGAAATGTGACTTACCTTCTTTCGAAATTGATATGAGCTCCATATAAAGAAAGCCAATCCGTGCCAAGAATCACATCAAATTCCACTATAGGAAGGATCAGAAGATTTGTAGGAAGCATTTTCCCAAAAACTTTAATCGGGGAAGAATTATATACTTTTGATGTGACTTTTGTGCCATTAGGTGTTGTCACAACTAACTCAACATCTAATTGTTGAGGTAATATGGTGATACCCTTAGAAAAATCTTCAGAAATAAAAGAGTGGGTGGATCCAGAATCAAATAAAATATTTTCTACTTTAGATTGGATGGTAAGTGTACCTTTCACCACATTGTTATTGTACTCCACATCGCTGATAGAAATTGCATGTGAATTTCCTTTGTCATTAACCTTAAGAGTTTGTTGACGTCGACCATCATCATCAACCCTTGGGTTTGGGCATTGATTGGCATAATTCCCCATCTCCTTGCACTTGAAACATTGAAGTGTAGTAGGTTCATTCTGTGTGTCCCTTCCTTTGTTTGCATCATTAGACATCTTCTTCCCATCATTGCAGCATTCGAATGCCCGATGACGTTCCTTTCCACATTTGAAACATTTACTTGTCCCTTTAAGACAAATCCCTCCATGTTTCTTTCCACACTTTGAGCATAAGGGAAAGCTAATATTATTTTGAGTGTGCTCTTTAGATTTTCCTTTGAATTCCATTTTCCTCTTCTTATCAAACCCATATGACTGATGGGTTAATCCAATCTCCATCTCAACTTTGATAGAACATCAAACAATTTCCTCGTAGCTATTGAAGTCCCTTATGGCTAAGGCCCTTCGAAGACTTGGTTTTAAGCCACTAAAGAATAGATTGATCTTACTCTCAGGTTGGATAATAATACCAGAAGCATACCTTGAAAGTCTTGTAAAATTTTCTTCATAGGTACCAACAGATTCATCATCCTTTTGCTTCAGTTCAAGAAACTCTTTCTCCATCTTTGTTCGGAGAATACGAGGGAAGTACTTATTGAAAAATAAGTTCTTGAACTCGTCCCACTCCATGGAATCAATTTTATCTCTTTGCCTCGTATTCTTGATAATATTCCACCATTGATTAGCATCACCTTCCAAACGATACACTGCTAAGATGGCTTTATCATGTTCAGAACATTGAAGAACTGAAAATATCTTTTCAGTATTACTAATCCATTGTTCAGCAACTAATGGATCAGTAGACCCGCTGAATGAAGGTGGACGCTGCCTCATGAA
Organism: Viscum album; assembly: GCA_963277665.1. Classification (NCBI taxonomy): domain Eukaryota; kingdom Viridiplantae; phylum Streptophyta; class Magnoliopsida; order Santalales; family Viscaceae; genus Viscum; species Viscum album. The sequence continues at coordinate 1,327,102,965 of OY728151.1, read as the reverse complement.
GAATTCAACAGAATGTTGCTCCTTCCTTTGCTTGTTTGGAAGTCCTACATGATTCATAGCTTGAGAAAGTTGTGTGAGCATGGATACAAGATTTTGCATTCCAGCTCCCATAACGTTTGGTTGCTCAGGGGGACAATCATTGCATTTCCCGTCACATTCCGTATTAACACGGTTCCTTCGGGTTCCAACCATTAACTAAAACCAAGAAGAATAGTGCGAGCAACACTAATTATAATAGGAAAACCACATAATCAAGAATAAAATTTCACACTTAAGGTATTATCCTAGGTTATTCATGGCCATTTCTAAAACACTAATATTGTGTTCTATTCTTAGACTTGTCCTTAGGGTTCTTACTAAGGCTTTCACATCCTAGTTTCCAAAGGTTGACTATACCTTTCCTCTGATACCAACTATAAGGACCCATACTTTACATACATTATTATTACTTCAAAATTGAAGCACACTTATTACAACATATAACAAAACCAGGAAAGGACCGTATAGGTATACTGTCTTTAGAAACTGGTAAATATAAACAACTGGTTCATAAAGCGTCTACACTGTCTACCATTTATTTCATCATATCTATACTCCCTTTTGCCATATATTACTTAATAACCTTCTTCCTGACCTGGGGAAAGAAAACATACAAAAGGGTGATCTCAAATGCTCAGTAAGGGTAAACAAAAGAAATATCAATCACATCATATTCATAAGAACATAACTTTTGGAAATCTTAACCTGTAAAAGAGATCATAATTTCATAACATGGGATAAATCATAGTAGTGAAATGTAATCCCAATAATCATAACTTAAAACAAGAAACTTTGTGGCATACGCACATAATCATAGATAATCATTTCTTATTAGTCAAGACTCATTGCCAAGACTATCTTAGTGGACAAAGTCCATTTCTGAACCGAGTTCATTCCTCATTTCAGTCCTGTTTCACTGAACCAGTTTAACCTGCCGTTCCAGTCATGTCTATCTCATGAGATATAAAATATTTAACCAATGCATTGGAGGGAGATATAGGTCCCACCCATCTTATAATGATACCATTCATATGTGTGCCACAAAATCATAAATCATACATCATTACATAACCCATCTAATAAAAATGGGATTCTTAAACAACATGACCTCATAAAACAATTCATATAAGATAAAGGAATTCAAAAAATAATTCCATCCCAATATAATCAAATCAATGTAATAATATGGATAGAAACATAACCCTATATTATCTTATATGGAAAATAATTTTGATAAAACACTTGAACTCCATTCTTGAGGAAAATATCCTTTCTACTTCAAAAACATTTTCCTTTCTTAACATGTCATACAACTTTAAACTAAAATAAGTTGATTAAAAATAAACTATAAAACTTGTAAAGGAACCTTCTTGGAAATAATGTTTTAAAAATCCATTCATGCCGTATAAGTTAAAAAAACATTCTTCTCGTACTTTTTTCGGAAAAGTCAAAAAGTACCTCGTACGAAAAACGACAAAAGATTCATTTCATATCATTTACTATAAACTCACCAAAGGGTAAAAATGGATTTTAACAACTTTATTTCGATGGAAATAATATTACATATTGAGGAAACATGGATTTGGATGATAAAATACACCCCAGTAAATACCAAAGTATAAACAATCTTGGATAAAAATGAGATTGTGATATTTCCCTTACCTTAGGTCTGATTTGCTTAGTAAGTGTCCAAACTTCCTGTATAATTATTTAAATAATGTCATTTACTTATTCCAGAATCATACTAATTGTTAGGATATCATATATGGTCATATTATTAGCTTATTATTAGTAATATTTCATTGCTACTTGTTATTCAGGTGTTTATTACTTTTTGTTTTTATGCGTGCTTTGTCCAATAAAATCTTATTTTTCTTTTTTAGGTTATAGATACCAAATTTCCAGAATGGTATTTCTGTAATATATATCATATTCATTCATTCAATTCATTTATTTAATCATTATGCAATGAAGATCATGTAGAACGAGTCACATCACATCGTGGAGACGGTATTCCGTACGTACGCACGAGCGATGAAATTGTTCCCATGATCGTGGAATTGTATTGGAGTGTATATATACTATTTCAGAATCAATATAAATTTACAATAATCATATATATTCATTATTTACACCATTATACCCATCCAAGTAAGGTGGTGGTGGAAAATAGATTACACCACGGCGTGGAGACGGTATTCCATAGGTACGCACGCGCGGTGATTTCGTTTTCTGTAGGATGGATAGATGGTGAAATAGGGTTGTTTCATACTTATAATAACATATCAGTATATTAGTGATACTGATGTTATTAATTCATAATGAAACAACTAAATAATAAGAAGTGGAAGAAGAAATAAAGTTGAAAGAATCGGTAACGGACATTACCTCTTCTTTGAAACGCCTCTTTGAGATCTCCTATTAGGGCACTAAAATTGGTCTTCGAAGAAGACCAGGACCTCTAGTATGTCTCTAGGGAAGTGGAGAGAAGAAATTTTCAGGGGTTGGCCGAGATTGAAGGCTCAAAGTGGTGTGAGGAAGAGGGGGAGGAGATGCCCTTTTATAAGGGAGGAGAGGGGCTCCTTTGGAAAAACTAAAAAAATTATTTTATTATAAAGCCAAATTCAGTTTTAAATAGCTCCAAATTGATTTATTTCGAAGATAAGGTGGGGATGGGTCGAAATCCTCTCATCCAATATAATTTAGACAAATTTAGGTTCCTATTGTAACCTTATCATTTAGATTTAACATTAAGTTAAATAATTTTACTTTTACCGTGTCTTTTTGTGTTCTTACACTATAAGGTTAATAAACTTACTATAACAAGCCGAAAGAACCCCAAGATGTTTATTATTAATATATATAATCTTATCTATGTCATTTGGCAGAACCTTATTTTTTTTAAGAATAAAATAACAATTAATAATATGATATTTGTTTTAAAAACTATTTTATGTCAATTTTGACACTATTTAGTAATTGATTTTTGTGAAAATCATAAAAGAATGATTAATTAGTAAAAAGTTACTTAAATCAATACTAAAATTTCATATTAACCTATAAAATTATTTTAATTCATAAAAAGTATCAAATTACATTTATTTGGGTATTTATAACATTAATTATGTCAATATTTCATTAATAAGATAATTACTGCATCATCTTTGTGCCATAAATAAATTAAATTATTTAATGTCCAAAAATTATAAATAAAATACAATTATGTTGGAAATATTTTTAGCTTTCTAATGAATATTTATAGTATAATTTATCTTATTAATAACTCTATATAAAAAATGATTTAGTTATTAAACATTGATTTTAACTATTTTAACCCTTCTTTAAACAAATTGATAATAAATGTCCTAATCTAATCCAAGTGGGCCTAAATGGTCATATTTTATTCCTAAGTTTGTTTGTGGTCGAATTACACTTATACAATAGAATTAGGACATGTGTTAGGGTAATAATAATATCATTTTTACCTTTAACTACCCTATTTACTTTTAACCGTGGTAAAAAAAAGTAAAAAGTTACTATTCACCAAAAAATATTTTCATCTCATTTAACCACATTTTAGTCCTTGATATTAACCGTGTCTCTCGGATTTTCGAAATTCTACTCACAGAAGCGGTAAAATTAAGTTTTATGAAAAATTCAGTTTTTTTAACTATCACTTAGTGGTTTCACTATTCATCAAAAAATGAAAGTTTCCAGAAAAATACCAAAAATTAGGCCTAAGCTATATTTGATATTATGAATTAAAAATGATGTTTATTTTACCAAATTCAAAACATATCAAGTACATTAACTAATTTAAAAATTAATTCCCGTCGGTAAAACAAATAGCGTGTTTTTAAAAGATAATAACTATCAAAAGATTGACACTTGTTTATGTATGGTTTAAATGTGAAATTACATTTAATGAACAACATTGTATTAAATTGTAAAAATATATTCTAAATATACATTAAAACCACTCAAATTAATAATTTATCACTATTAAGTATTTCGATTAAAAAAGTTGTTTTTAATTAAAATTTAGTAATTTTCACTATTCATGAGAATATGAAAGTTATCCGAAAAGTACCAAAATTTCATTCTAAGCTAATTTCGATATTCCGAATCCAAAAATGAAGTCCATTTTGAAAAATAAAATTTACAAAATTTCAAAAAGTGGTTATCACTATTCATAACGGCTAGTTTTAATAATATTTTAATAGCATATCGTTGTTTAGTGAAACTCGGTATTGCATACGACGCAAGCTATTGAGGAAGGCCGCGGTTGCGTGTAAAGAAAGCCAAGCTATTATTGTGTGTAGTGAAAGATTCCTTTGATGATTTATATAACATAAAAACAAAATATTTCTCATAAAAGTCTCTGGTGTTACATTCTACCCCCCTTAAAATGAATTTCGCCCCCAAAATTTGTCACTTTGTAACAAAAAAATGAGGATACCTTTCCCTCATAATATCCTCAAGCTCACATGTAGCTTCTTCTAATTGGTGGTTCCTCCACAATACTTTCACCAAGAGAGTGGTCTTGTTCCGTAGGACTTTTTCGCTACCATCCAAAATCTCTATCGGCTGTTCTTCATAAGAAAGATCTTTCTCTAGTGGTACAACTTCTGAGCTAAGTACATGTGAAGGATCAGGTATGTACTTTCTTAGGAGAGATACATGGAACACATCGTGAAATTGAGAGAGATTCGGTGGAAGTGCCAGTCGGTAAGCTACCTTTCCAACATGATCCAATATTTTGAAAGGACCGATATATCTAGGGCTCAACTTCCCCTTCTTCCCAAATCTCATGACCCACTTCCAGGGACATATTCGTAAGAACGCTTTATCACCCACTTCAAACTCTAGGTCTTTTCTTCAGTTGTCGGCATAACTTTTCTGTCGACTCTGAGCTGCTCTTATGTGTTGTTGAATAGATCGGACCTTTTCTGCCATCTCATCAATAAGATCAGGTCCTAATAGCTTTCTTTTCCCAACTTCATCCCAGCAAGTTGGAGTCCTGCATTTCTTTCCATAGAGAGCTTCATAAGGAGCCATCTGAATACTGGAGTGAAACATATTATTATAAGAAAATTTCACCAAAGGTATGTGTTGATCCCAACCACCTTTGAAATCCATAGAGAAAGCTCTCAACATATCTTCTAGAGTTTTAATTGTTCTCTCAGACTGACCGTCTGTTTGAGGATGATAAGCAGTGCTGAAACTCAACTCTGTATCCAGAGTATGCTGGAGACTTCTCCAGAACTTCGAGGTAAATCTCAGATCCTGATCAGATATAATAGAAAGTGGTACTCCATGCAATCTTACCACTTACTTTACATATATCATGGAAATCTGATCCAGATAGAAATCCTCTCTAATAGCAATGAAGTGTGTAGACTTTTTAAGACAATAAACTATGACCCAGATTGCATTATTGCCTTTGGATGTTTTAGGAAGTCTTGTGACAAAGTCCATAGTGATGTTTTCCCATTTCCATTCGGGTATGGGTAATGGTTGTAACATCCCCTTAGACTTCTGTCTCTCATATTTAACTTGCTGACAAACCAAGTATCGAGAGACATATTCAACAACATCTATTCTCATGACATCCCACCAGAAGTACTCTTTCAGGTCCCTATACATCTTCGTGCTTCCAGGATGAATAGAGAATGAAGAACTATGAGCCTCATCCAGCAGCTCCTTCTTTAATTCGGGGATGGGAGGAACACAAACCCGATTCCTGAACTTTATTATCCCATCACAATCAATGTTGAATTCAGGAATATTTCTCACCTTCTTTTGTAACTCAACAACTTCTTTCTGTGCCTCTTTAATCTTCACATGTATAGATGGTTGAACATTCATTTGAGAAAGATACGATTTTCCCCCTTCCATTAAAATTCCAATATCCATCCTTTGTAAATCCATAAATATTGGATCTTTTGTGATCCTCATCATGGATAAACTGGCATGGTCTTGTCGACTTAATGCATCTGCCACCTTGTTTGCTTTCCCAGGGTGGTAATGAATTGAGCAGTCGTAACCCTTAATCAGCTCCAACCATCTTCTTTGGTGCATATTTATCTCCTTTTGTGTGAAAATATACTTTAAACTTTTATGATCAGTATAAATATCACACCTTTCTCCATAAAGATAATGCCTCCAAATCTTTAATGAAAATATTACCATAGCTAACTCCAAATCTTGTGTTGGGTAATTTTTCTCATGGATTTTCAACTGCTATGAGGCATAAGATATCCCCATATCATTTTGCATAAGAAAACACCCCAATCCCTTCTTGGATGCATCATTATAGATCACAAACCTTTCTCCACTACAAGGAAGTGTGAGCACAGGTGCACTGGATAACCTTCTTTTCAACTCCTTGAAATTCTCTTCACATTCTTCCGTCCAAACAAACTTAACTCCTTTCTGAGTCAACTTGGTGAGTGGATTGGATAATCATGAAAAATCTTTCACAAAACATCAATAATATCTAGCCAAACCAAGAAAACTTCGGATCTCAGTTACTGTTGTTGGTCTCGACCATCTTTCGATAACCTCTGTTTTTGCTGGATCCACAGATATCCCCTATTTTAAGATTATGTGACCCAAAAATGAAACTCTTTGAAGCCAAAATTCACACTTGGTAAATTTGGCATAAAGCTTCTCCTTTCTCAGGGTCTTCAATATAATTCTCAAGTGATCTTCATGTTCTTCCTTACTCTTTGAATATACAAGAATATCGTCTATAAATACTACCACAAACTGATCAAGATAGTCTCTAAAGACTCTATTCATCAGATCCATGAAGATAGCATGGGCATTAGTAAGACCAAATGGCATCACTATAAATTCATAGTGTCCATACCTTGTACGGAAAGACGTCTTTGGTATATCCTCCCTTTTGACCCTTAATTGATGACACCCCGAACGAAGATCAATCTTGGAAAAGTATTGAGCTCTGCGTAGTTGGTCAAATAAGTCATCAATGTGCTGGAGAGGATATTTTTTCTTGATAGTGATCTTGTTAAGTTCTCGGTAATCAATGCAGAGTCTCATTGATCCATCTTTCTTCTTAACAAATATAACAGGAGCTCCCCAAGGTGATGCACTAGGGCGTATGAATCCCTTATCAATATTCTCTTGGAGTTGCTTCTTCAATTCCTGCAACTCAATTGGGGCCATTCTATAAGGTGTCTTTGAAATAGGTAAAGCACCTGGTACGAGTTCTATTGAAAACTCAACTTCCCGATTTGGTGGACGACCTGACAATTCCTCCAGAAAGACATCATCAAACTCTGGTACAATGGGAATATTCTTAATCGTGAGTTTCTCACCAACCATTTGAGATAAATAACCTTCATTTAGTGGAATCAAGACCCATAAGATGGAAGAAATTTCCACTGGAAGGTTATGTTTATCCTGGCATCGATAGACGATCATAGATTGATCTGGAATATGAAATGTGACTTCCCTTCTTTGGAAATTGATATGAGCTCAATATAAAGAAAGCCAATCCATGCCAAGAATCACATCAAATCCAACTATAGGAAGGATCACAAGATTTGCAGGAAGCAATTTCCCACAAACTTTAATCGGGGAAGAATTATAAACTTTTGATGTGACTGTTGTGCCATTAGGTGTTGTCACAACTAACTCAACAACTAATTGTTGAGGTAATACGGTGATACCCTTAGATAAAATATTCAGAAATAAAAGAGTGGGTGGATCCATAATCAAATAAAATATTTTCTACTTTAGAGTGGATGGTAAGTGTACCTTTCACCACATCGTTATTGTACTCCACATCGCTGATAGAAATTGCATGTGACTTTCCTTTGTCTTTAACCTTAAGAGTTTGTTGATGTCGACCATCATCATCAACCCTTGGATTTGGGAATTGATTAGCATAATGCCCCATCTCCTTGCACTTGAAACATTGAAGTGTAGTAAGTTCATTCTGTGTGTCCCTTCCTTTGATTGCATCATTAGACATCTTCTTCCCATCATTGTAGCATTCGAATGCCCGATGACCTTCCTTTCCACATTTGAAACATTTACTTGTCCCTTTATGACAACTCCCTCCATGTTTCTTTCCACAATTTGAGCATAAGGTAAAGCTCATCTTCTTTTCAGTGTTCTCTTTATATTTTCCTTTGAATTCTACTTTCCTCTTCTTATCAAACCCATATGACTGATGGGTTACTCCAATCTCCATCTCAACTTTGAGAGCACATCAAACGATTCCCTCGTAGCTATTGAAGTCCCTTATGGCTAAGGCCCTTCGAAGACTTGGTTTTAAGCCACTAAAGAATCGATCGATCTTACTCTCAGGTTGGAAAATAATACCAGAAGCGTACCTTGCAATTCTTGTAAAATTTGCTTCATAGGTACCAACATATTCATCATCCTTTTGCTTTAGTTCAAGAAACTCTTTCTCCATCTTTGTTCGGAGAATATGAGGGAAGTACTTATTGAAAAATAAGTTCTTGAACTCGTCCCACTCCATGGACTCAATTTCATCTCTTTGCCTCGTATTCTTGATAATATTCCACCATTGATCAGCATCACCTTCCAAACGATACACTGCTAAGATGACTTTATCATGTTCAGAACATTGAATAACTGAAAATATCTTTTTAGTAGTACTAATCCATTGTTCAGCAACTAATGGATCAGTAGACCTGCTGAATGAAGGTGGATGCTGCCTCATGAAGGATTCAACAGAATGTTGCTCCTTTCTTTGCTCGTTTGGAAGTCCTGCATGATTCATAGATTGAGAAAGTTGTGTGAGCATGACTACAAGATTTTTCATTCCAACTCCCATAACGTTTGGTTGCTCAGGGGGACAATCATTGCATTGCCCGTCGCATTCCGTATTAACACGGTTCCTTCGGGTTCCAGCCATTGACTAAAACCATGAAGAATAGTGTGAGCAACACTAATTATAATAGGAAAACCACATAATCAAGAATAAAATTTCACACTTAAGGTATTATCATAGGTTATTCATGGACATTTCTAAAACACTAAGATTGTGTTCTATGCTTAGACTTATCCGTAGGGTTCTTACTAAGGCTTTCACATCCTAGTTTCCAAAGGTTGACTATACCTTTCCTCTGATACCAACTATAACGACCCATACTTTACATACATTGTTATTACTTCAAAATTGAAGCACACTTATTACAACATATAACAAAACCAGGAAAGGACCGTATAGGTATAGTGTCTTTAGAAACTGGGAAACATAAACAACTGGTTCATAAAGCGTCTACACTGTCTCCCATTTATTTCATCATATCTATAGTCCCTTTTGGCATATATTACTTAATAACCTTCTTCCTGACCTAGGGAAAGAAAACATACAAAAGGGTGAGCTCAAATGCTCAGTAAGGGTAAACAAAAGAAATATCAATCACATCATATTCATAAGAACATAACTTTTGGAAATCTTAACCTGCAAAAGAGATCATAATTTCATAAATGGGATAAATCATAGTCATGAAATGTAATCCCAATAATCATAACATAAAAAATGAAACACTGTGGAATACACACATAATCATAGATAATAATTTCTTATTAGTCAAGACTTATTGCCAAGACTATCTTAGTGGAAAAAGTCCATTTCTGAACTGAGTTCATTCCTCATTTCAGTCCTGTTTCACTGAGCCGGTTTAACCTGTCGTTCCAGCCATGTCTATCTCATGAGATATAAAGTCTTTACCCAATGCATTGGAGGGATATATAGGTCCCACCCATCTCATAATGATACCATTCATATGTGTGCCACAAAATCATAAATCATACATCATTGCATAACCCATGTAATAAAAATGGGATTCTTAAATAACATGACATCATAAAACAATTCATATAAGATAAAGGAATTCATAAAAATAATTCCATCACAACATAATAAAATCAATGTAATAATATGGATAGAAATAGAACCCTATATTATCTTATATGGAAAATAGTTTTGATAAAACACTTGAACTCCATTCTTGAGGAAAATATCCTTTCTACTTCAAAAAAAATTTCCTTTCTTAACATGTCATAGAATTTTAAACTAAAAGAAGTTGATTAAAAATAAACTAGAAAACTTGTAAAGGAATATTCTTGGAAATAATTTTTTAAAAATCCATTCATGCCGTATAAGTTAAAAAACATTCTTCTCTTACTTTTTCCAAAAAAGTCAAAAAGTAACTCGTACGAAAAACGACAAAAAATTCCTTTCATATCTTTTACTATAAACTCACCAAAGGGTAAAAATGGATTTAAACGATTGTATTGGGATGGAAATAATATTACATATTGAGGAAACATGGATGTGGATGATAAAATACACCCCAGTAAATACCAAAGTATAAACAATCTTGGATAAAAATGAGATTGTGATATTTCCCTTACCTTAGGTCCGATTTGCTTCGTAAGTATCCGAAATTCCTGTATAATGATTTAAAAAATGTCATTGACTTATTCCAGAATCATAATCATTGTTATGATATCATATATGTCCATATTATTAGCATATTATTAGTAATATTTCATTGCTACTTGTTATTCGGGTGTTTATTACTTTTTGTTCTTATGCGTGTTTTGTTGAATAAATTCTTATTTTTCTTTATAGGTTATATATACCTCATTTCCAGAATGGTATTAGTGTAATATATATCATATTCATTCACTCAATTCATTTATATAATCATTATGCAATGAAGATCATGTAGAACGAGTCGCATCACATCATGGAGACGGTATTCCGTACGTACGCACAAGCGATGATATCATTCCCATGATCGTGGAATTGTATTGGAGTTTATATATACTATTTTAGAATCAATATCAATTTACAATAATCATATATATTCATTGTTTACACCATTATACCCATCCAAGTAAGGTGGTGGTGGAAAATAGATTACACCACGTCGTGGAGACGGTATTCCGTACGTATGCACGCGCGGTGATTTCGTTTTCCGTAGGATGGATAGATGGTGAAATAGGGTTGTTTCATACTTATAATAACATATCTGTATATTATTGATACTGATGTTATTAATTCATAATGAAACAACTAAATAAGAAGAAGTGGAAGAATAAATAAAGTTGAATGAATCGGTAACGGACAATACCTCTTCTTTGAAGCGCCTCTTTGAGATCTCCTCTTAGGGCACTAAAATTGGTCTTAGAAGAATACCAGAACCTCTAGGATGTCTCTTGGGAAGTGTAGAGAAGAAATTTTCAGGGGTTGGCCGAGCATGAAGGCTCAAAGTGGTGTGAGGAAGAGGGGGAGGAGATGCCCTTTTATAAGGGAGGAGAGGGGCTTCTTTGGAAAAACTAAAAATATTATTTTATTATAAAGCCAAATTCAGTTTTAAATAGCTCCAAATTGATTTATTTATAAGATAAGGTGGGGATGAGTCTAAATCCTCTCATCCAATATAATTTATACAAGTTTAGGTTCCTATTTTAACCTTATCATTTAGATTTAACATTAAGTTAAATAATTTTACTTTTACCGTGTCTTTTTGTGTTCTTACACTATAAGGTTAATAAACATAATATAACAAGCCAAACGAACCCCAAGTTGTTTATTATTAATATATATAACCTTATCTAAGTCATTTGGCCGAAACTTATTTTTTTAGGAATAAAATAACAATTAATAATATAATATATTTTTTAAAAACTATTTTATGTCAATTTTGACACTATTTAGTAATTGATTTTTTTGAAAATCATAACAGAATGATTAATTCGAAAAAAGTTACTTAAATCAATACTAACATGTCATATTAACCTATAATATTATTTTAATTCATAAAAAGTATCAAATTACATTTATTTGGGTATTTATGACATCAATTATGTCAATATTTCATTAATAAGATAATTACTGCATCATCATTGTGTCATAAATAAATTAAATTATTTAAAGTCTAAAAATTATAAATAAACTACCATTATGTTGGAAATCTTTTTAGCTTACTAATGAATATTTATAGTCTAATTTATCTTTTGTATAACTCTATATTAATAATTATTTAGTTATTAAACATTGATTTTAACTATTTTAACCCTTCTTTAAATAAATTGATAATAAATGTCCTAATCTAATCCAAGTGGGCCTAAATGGTCATAATTTATTCCTAAGGTTGTTTTTGGTCGAATTAAACTTATCCAATAGAATTATGACATGTGTTAGGGTAATAATAATATCATTTTTACCCTTAACTACCCTATTTACTTTTAATCGTGGTAAAAAAAGTAAAAAGTTACTATTCACCAAAAATTATTTTCATCTCATTGAACCACATTTTAGTCCTTGATATTAATCGTGTCTCTCGGATGTTCGAAATTCTACTCACAGAAGCGGTAAAATTAACTTTTATGAAAAATTTAGTTTTTTAACTACCACTTAGTGGTTTCGCTATTCATCAAAAAATGAAAGTTTCCAGAAAAATACCAAAAATTATGCCTAAGATATATTTGATATTTTGAATTAAAAAATGATGTTTATTTTACCAAATTAAAAACATATCAGTTTCATTTACTAATTTAAAAATTAATTCCCGTCGTTAAAAAAATAGTGTGTTTTTAAAAGATAATAACTATCAAAAGATTGACACTTGTTTATGTCTGGTTTAAATGTGAAATTACATCCAATGAACAACATTGTATTAAATTGTAAAAATATATTCTAAATATACATTAAAACCAATCAAATTAATAATTTATCACTATTAATTATTTCGATTAAAAAAGTTGTTTTTAAATAAAATTTAGTAATTTTCACTATTCATCAGAATATGAAAGTTACTCGAAAAGTACCAAAATTTCACCCTAAGCTAATTTCGATATTCCGAATCCAAAAATGAAGTACATTTTGAAAAATAAAATTTAAAAAATTTCAAAAAGTGGTTATCACTATATATAACAGCTAGTTTTAATAATATTTTAATAGCATATCGTTGTTTAGTGAAACTCGGTATTGCATACGGCGCAAGCTATTGAGGAAGGACGAGGTTGCGTGTAAAGCAAGCCAAGATAGTGTTGTGTGTAGTGAAAGATTCCTTTGATGATTTATATAACATAAAAACAAAATATTTCTCATAAAAGTCTCGGGTGTTACACCTAAGACCCTTGAAAAATAATGGGAACCACTATCTCTAGAGGGTCAGAAAGGAAGCTACTGAGGTTTACTCTCTGTTGGATAAATCCTCAAAGGCCTTGGTGAATAAAACTTGTTACCAAAAACTCTACCCCTCAAGGAACCCTGTTGGCCCCTCTCTCATGGTAAACCTTCTTGAAATTTCATTTCCATTATCATCTCTACATTTTTTCTAAACTCCCATGTATGTTTTAATTGTAAATAGAGTCACCACATACTGTATTAAAGGACATGGTTCCTCCTCCACATGTGAAGCATGGGACCCCTCATCATGTAAAAGGTTAGGGGTGAAACAGAGCAAATCCTTGAACTTCATCTCAATCTCTTGCACTGACATGCTCCCTTGCGGAAGAGAGAGAAACTCCTGCCTCTTTATTCCTTCATGGTAAACAACAAAAACTATAAATGAATCTCACTCTAGAAATTTGACCACAACACGTTTTCCACCTTCTGCTCTCCCAAGAACAACATCCACCACTATTGTGCAGCTCCCCACATCTGACTGACCACAAACAAGACCCAATACTTATCACTATACTATATCAAACCAAAAGTGATCCCAATATCCTCCAACCAATGCCATTTCACCACATCAGATATGTTGTCCTCATACTTCCCCAAAGAGGGTTGTTGGAAATCACATAATGTCCTCTACAACTGATTATCCTCCTCAACCAGATTAACCCTCTGGTGATCAACTGGGTCACATTTATGAACCTCCAATACTTGAGACACACACCAAATATGACAAGGAGTCATAAGTTAAATGGAAAAAAATATTTCCTAAGCCCATAAGTATGGAATTTTATTAAGATTTATTTAATTCATTTTAACTTCCCTAAAAGCACCCAAATTAAGATATGAACACAATTTATCCTGATGCATATACTTCTCCTTGGTCTCTACCCTATAAGTGGCTCCATATCACTTGGTTATTCAATAAGCTCAAATTTCATGAACTAGATCACAGGGGGCCCTAAAATCCCATGTCCTAGCCGGTCTCCCAGGCCTATGTCACATACTACGCTCAACTGACATTGTTGCCTTACCAACCCATGGAATTATAATTATTCCTAACTATAAACTCTGTTATATTTCTCAACCATCACCTTTGATACCACTTTGTCAGAACCCCCTCCCTCCAAAGCTACCAACAATGAAGAAAGGTAGATAATGACCCCTTGAGTCCCGCCTCTAGTGGGCCTTGGGTTGGAGATTATCATTGAGGGTATACAAATCTCATGATATAGGAGGCACTACCGTTTATAAGTAAATAATATTAGAAGATAGGATGAGCCAACCACAAGAAACTCCATGAAATAATATAAATAAATCCAAAATCATCCCACAATACATTTTCAAATAAAATATATACATATAAAAGTCCCTAAAAACATGTACCAAAATAAATGCTAAGGCATCGACACAAAAACTATATAGATGTTCGAGCTTGTAATACCTAAAATGGTCTGTGTATTCCTCCTATAAACCTATAAAAAATAGTTTATATACATAGGCTGAGCATAAAACCATACTTAGTAGGGTAACCAAAGTCTCTCATGTACATGTGAAAGAAGCATACTAATACACCAATGAGAAAATAGTAGAATTGAAAACACCTAAATAGGTCAGCTAACTAATCCCATCCTCACCATGACATGCTCACTAAATAATGCATCCAAGTATAATAACATAATATGAAGTATATCGATATTGGTTAACCCAAACCACTTTTCCATTTATTTTTTGCTCTCACACCCCAACGATGTACATCATGGCACTTCCATCTCTTCTGTATCACAACTGCACAACACCACACCATAGCACGATCATCACATAAAATCTTGCATGAATACACCTGATCCATCACATCACCTCTAGACACCCCACAACACTGTCATCACATCACCTCTCACCAACCCACAACACAGTCATAACATAACATCTCACCTGAACACACCTGGTCCATCACATAACCAGAGTAATAGGGTATTGTGAACGTGTAGGAAATCAACCTTGTGTCCTCCTCCCACCATGAAAAACCCCTCAATAATCCATTTCATCATTTAGACAGTGCACTTTTGACTTATTGACATCACAACTCATGGAAGTTATCAACGCCTGGAAGAGAGAGTGGGAAAGAGCGGATAGACAACTATCCATCCTTATCACTGGGATGTTAGAAAAAACACCCCCATATATATATATATGGGTTTCATCACACGGTGATCTACACTGATGAGGTGTGTAGAGAAAATAAAAAGGAATATACATGGTATATATATATATACATATATCCGCACATAAACCCACACTATGGATTCACAACAAATCACTAACCAACTCCCAACATTACCACCTAGCCTCAAAATGTCACCACTTTTGTTGCCACCACTAAATGAAAACACCACACAAACAAGACACACTTCACATTTCACATTCAACACTTTATTTAAAAATTCAGTTATTTTCCAAATTTCACATTTACCAACCAATTCAAATTTAACAACCTAATCATTTATATTCCCATCCCATTATTTTCTATATAAACACTAACCATTTTAACTAAATAGCTCACTTAGATTCAAGTGTACATTATTCATTTCAACCCATTTTTCAAACCATCCTATTCCATTTCAATTTCAACATTATCATTTATTTAATCCCATTACTACTTCGGAAACTAGTGTAACATTGCACATCACAACAAAAAATAGCCCATCATCCTTATTCCCAAAAGAACACACAACCACCATCACATCCACATCCACCTCCTCATCACAACTGCCACATCACCACCATTTTCCATCCCAAACACCCCATAACATGACCTCACAACCCATAACACATTCACATATCACAAAAAATTTTCATAGAATGTCACATCCCATTTTTCAAATTTATTCAAGGGGATTTATCACATTCCACTTTACCTTTAAGGGTATTTCACACAAGAAAATTTATCCAGGGTAAACCATTTGTTTAGATGAGTATAAGTGATTAACCAATTCCATTTAGAGTGATATCAAACAATAATAAAAATTGGGTATACTTAACACAAAAAATACAACATAAACAAAGGCTCAAAACTTCCATGATTTTTAGTGGGGCATTATCCAATATAGTTCATAAAATCAATAATAAAAAATAGTAAAATAATGTGATTTCATTCCCATAACCCTTTAAATTTCAATTAAACTAATTTATTTATCCTAGATAATATGGATATAATCATCTTCTCAAGAGATAATAAGAATAAACCCATACTGCATGATACACTAGGTGATAAACTAAGTAACCCTTACTTGGAAGAAATAAGCTTTATACAATTTGTTGCACCAAAAACATGGGGTGAACACTTGGGAGGAAACCACCTATAAAGAACTCCAACCAAATGAAATAATAAAGTTACATGACTCTAAGGTAAAAGGATAAAGAACCTCCCATATCAAGATAAATCGAGACAAAAATAACAAAGGAAATATCTTCTCTTTAGAATGAACATATCCGAAGCTATTGGGATTTGATATGGTTTTAATTTATCATTAAAGGCGGATCTCAACAAATTCACATAGTATATCCATTTAAAAGGATCCAAATTTTTTAGAAATGGAATATAAAATTATAATCCTTTAAAATGGATTTTAATTCCATTAATTAATTCTTTAAAACCATTTTCCATTATAATATTATGTCAAAAAGGAAAAATAGGAAATTTTAGAAAATCTAGAATATGCTATTATTGGGTGATACTATTATGTGCTACCATTAGAAGCTACCGTCAGGTGATACCATTGGGTGCTACCACTAGTGTGTTACCATTAGGTGCTACCATCAGTGCGCTACCACCAATGTGCTATTGTCAGGTGATACCACTGGCATGCTACCATTAGGTGATACCGCCAAAGCGCTATCATCAGGTGTTATCGCCAGTGTGTTATTGTCAGCTGCTACCATTAGTGTGCTACTGTCACCCTCAAAACACCCCCTTTTCCTCCAAAACACCTCCAAACACCTATTGACTTCCCATAGAAACATCTATCACTATATTTCCCAGAAATTAATAGGATATAAGGTCTTAGATATTACAAAAACCCACCTTTATCGAGCACTTTGTGTTGACACCCAATTGTTTTTGTGGTGTTTTTACCAATATCCATAAGGTGATTATGAATGGATGGATACGCCTTATTCCCTAATCTCTCTTCTAGGAATGTTTTTTATGCACATTCTATGATGGATTGTGTATTTTAGTTCACTTTAAGCTATGGTTGATGAGAGTATGATGTGGTTCATAGTGGGGGTCATGTATGGTAGGAGTAGGGAATCGGTTTGATGTCCTTAATGTTCATGATACCATACTATTCTAGTTATGTAAGTGGTTGAGATGTGATGTGATGGAATTGGTGTCTTTGGGTGAGATGTGGTATGATGTCCTAGGAATATTCAATTAGGGTTACTATATATAAGAGATGGGAGTACCTTGACAATGATGTTGGGGTGTATGAGCAACACACTAGTGGGAAAGTGGTGCATGGTACCCCTTTATCGATTTGATTCTTATTATGTTATTATAGTTGGGTGTGTTATTTGTTGAAAATGATATAATGAGGATGAAATTAGTTAGTTGACTTGTTTAGATGCTCTTGGTTTTTTTATTTTCTCACGGGTGTATTAGTATGCTATTTTCACATGTGTATGAGAGACTTTGGTATGATCCTACTGAGTATTCATATTATGCTCACCCCACATATATAAAAACTATTTATTAGGATTCCAGGAGTACTTCATGGATTGCGTTGGACATTACTAGCTCCAAATTAGGAGCTGTTTTTATTCCCCTTCCTTAGGAATTTCTTTTGGGTATTGTATTTGGAGACTCTTTGTATTTGTTTAATTTACACATGAATTATGGGATGGTTTGGGTTTTCTTTAATTTCATATTATTTCATAGAGTTTCTTGGTGTTTGTTTATCCTATCTCTAAATAATATAATATTATAGAGGGTAATTCCTTCTATATGTGAAATTTTTATACCCTTGGTGTCTATCGCTATCTTTGGGCCTATTGAAGCTGAGACTAGGGTGGTCATTATCTCCCATTATTTTTTTACCATCCCAAGAGGGACCTTGGAGGGAGGGGTTCATGAATAATTGGTATTAATGGTTTTGGTTGAGGGATTGGATGGTATTTAGAGTTAGGAACAGTGAGGATTTCATGGGTTGGTAGGGAAACAAATCTAGTTGATCTCGATGTGTGACATATGCATGGGAAGACCGACTGGTAAATATGATTTTAGAGCCTCTCATGATCCGATTCAAGTGAGGTGAAACCACTTGTCGTATCATGATTTTTTTTGTTATTATATTAATTTTGTGATCTTGGGAGTTTAAATGTATTAATTTAATGAGTATTAATAAAATTCATACTATTAATTTTATGGAATATTTGTTTTTCATTCAGTTATGGCTCATGGACATCGTCTATCTATAGTTAAATCTAGTGAGGTACTATAGGATGACTTGGTTGATTGCAGGAGGGTTGATATGACTAAAGTGGGTGATTAGTGGTAGAGGAAATTTCATACCTTTCATCGATAGTCATTGGAGAAGTATGAGGTCACCATTTATGATCTGGAGAAAAAGCAATGGTTGGAGGATCTCAATATCAACTTTAGTCTTATTTGAGCCCATCCATATTAATGGGTCCCCATGATAGTTAATATGATTAGGGGTGAATCACTTTAGTTGTGGAAGATATATCTAGGTAAGAAGAATGAGACAGATGTTTCGTGGTCCGACTTTTAGAAGGAGTTCCGAGCGGAGATTCTATCATCGACCATGATGGTAGTGAAGAGGAAAGAGATGTTGTATCTTTAGTAGGGTAACATTTATATTTTAGATATTGGGATCAAGTTCAAGGATATTTTTCCCTCAATATTTTTCCTAATGAGGAGTCCCATGTGCGGTGTCTTTAGAAGGCACTCCTCCCTTCTATCTAGTATGCAACCACTCCTTTTATGTTACCAATGTAATCAGAGGTTCAGAAGAAGGAAAATTTGATCAAGTGTATTAACTCCTGAGGAGGGTTACCATGAGAGGTAAAAAAGTAGGGTTCCTTTAGGAGTATGTTTTTCAGTGGAAGATCTCATGCGCAGGGCCTTCATGGTTTTGACCAGTAGGGACTCGAGCTCAGTAGCTTCCTTTTTAGCCTTCCAGTCCAACAATTTCTATTCATTTCCTGGGGTATTTTGGAAAGTTTACTATGTCTATGGAGGACATGGTTATCACTAGAATAAGTACCCAATGGTTCTTGGAGCTTAATATGGTGGAGGTGGTCTAGTTCAACATCATCCTCAATATCAATCGCTAATGAGTCCATTTCAACAATAGGGACAACAGGCTTATTCTCTACTGAGAGAAGATTGGGTAGAAATAGGTTTACCTTATAATGTTACTCATATTTAGGTAAATCAACCTGATCATGGTCATGGAGGTGGTAATCAAAATAACGGTAGTGGATCAAGATGTGGATAGTTTCATGTCATGGAGGTTGCAACTCTTGAGGGGTCATAGGTTGTTAGAGGTACAATGTGATCATCTTACACCCTTATTTATGCCTTATTTGACTAGAGATATTCACACTAATTTGTTACATATGCTATAATTCATGATCTGAGACTAGTTGTAGAGAGGCTTCTCATTTCCCTATTTTGAACTATGCTTGTTGAAGGCCAGACCGGCTTGTTTGATGTGTTCTAGGGGTATAGACTGAGGTTGGGTCAAAATTAGTCATGTGGGGATCTTTTCATTCTATATATGTAGCTATATGATTTCATCATCAACATCGGCTATTTTTATTCCATGCATTCAATTTTCAAATACTTATATAGGAGTGTGATGTTCTTGGATGTGGATTGTCAGCTTTCAATTTTCAGTGGTGAGTAGAGTTTTTAGATGGATATTAGATATGTGGATCCCATTCTTTCCTTGATGGAAGGGTTGTTAGTAGAATTAGTATATGATGTTATGGATGAGGCTCCTATGGTCATTCAGAAATTTCTGGATGTTTTTCCCAAGGAGGTTGTGAAACTACCCCCTCAACATGTCATCAAGTTTGAGATATATATTTCCAGCTAGGTGCTTCTCCAATTTCAATGGATCCTTATTATATTACAACCTCAGAGTTTATGGAGTTGAGGATTGAGATAGATGATATGATGAAAAATATTTTCATTAGGCCTAGTTTTTTGTTGTGGGGTGATTCAGTGTTGGTTTTCAAAAAAGGTCATGGTAGTATGAGGTTGGGTATATACTACAAAAGGTTGAACCAGGTGACGATCAAGAATTTCTACCCACTTTATAGGATTTATGATATTTTCATCCAATTAAAATGATCTAGTTGGTTCTCTATGATTGATCTATAATTTGGGTATCACCAATTAAGAGTGAAAGAGGATGATATCCTAAATACTACCTTTCGATTCAGGTATGAGCACTTCGAGTTCATAGTCATGTCATTCGGTGTTACGAACACACCAACCGTGTCCATGGGGATCATGAACATTATGTTTTGAGAGTTCATGGACTAGTTTGTAGTTGTATTCATCAACAACATCTTAATCTACTCAAAGTTAGAGGAGAAGCATATAAATTATCTTAGATTTGTCTTAGAGGTCCATCAAAACTACGATATCTATGGGAATCTATTCAAGTGAATGTTTTGGATGCATGATGTGTATTTACTCAGGTATGTGGTGTCCCAATAAGGTTTTTCTATAGAACTGTCAAATATTGAGCTGATTATTTCTTGGGATGTACCCAAGAATGTGGTAGAGGTTAATAGTCTCCTCAATCTCATGGGATATTATCAGAGGTTCCTATATAATTTCACATGTATCAAAGACCCATTGAAAACTATGACCCATAAAGACTAGGATTACATTTTGAAATATCATTATCAGACATCTTTCAAATTTTTGAAGGGTAAATTTATTAGTGTTTTAGTTCTTTAGTTTCCAGTGGAGGGGTGGTGTTTGAGGTGTTCTATGATGCTTCCATTTTGGTCTTGGGATGCATCTTGATGCATCATAAGGAATTGATAACTTATGCTTATAGGTATTTATTCCCCCACGAGCATAAATACTCCACCCATGATTTATTAATGGTAGCAGATGTGTTTATTCTAAAGTTTTGGTGACATTACCTCATTAGAGAACACTTTGTGGTCTTCACCGATCACAGGAGTCTGAGGTATATCTTTTCTCAATGTGACATGAATATATGGAATCAGAGGAGGATATAGTTTCTATAGTTATATGAAATTGATATTTCCTATATCTCATGAAAGGGTATTGTCATGGTTGATGCATTGAGTAAGAAGCTGTAGAAGAAATTTATTCAGGAGTTCAGAGAAACTTATAGGGAAATGGAGGATTTGATATCCCTGCATTAATACGTAAGGATGGATGATGGTGAATTTTTCTTATTTTAAATGATAGTGAAATATTCTTTAATATAGTATGTGGAAGTGACTTTATGGGGAGACTCAGAGGCAGAGGTTATGCACAACCATGTTGGCCATAGTGATGCCTTGAAGGGATTCTTAGAGTATGGTCAGAATTAGATGTTATTTTAAGGGAGTCTATTAGTTTAATTTGAGATACATAGGGGAGTCCTTTATGAGTTTCATATATCACCCTTAGTGGTATAATTTAGATTATATAAGATATAACATGGTTTTTGGATGTAATTTTGGTGGCCTAGGATAAAACATGCAGTGGAAACGTTTGTGGCTTGATGTATAGTTTTACAGTAGGTAAAGGTGGAGCATCATGTTTCTAATGGTTTTTAATATCCCTTGTATGTTCGCAAATAGAAGTTGGATGACATCAAAATGGACTAAATCATAGGGTTATCCTAATATTATGGAGGTTATGATGTTATTTGTGTAATCATGGATTTGTTGACAAGTGATGAAGGAGTTGGTCCCCATGGATGTCTTGGAAAAGAGGTATGTAGATGAGGTTGTGTGAATATATGGAGTTTTGAGTTCCATTTTCTTAGATAGGGATAATCATTTTACCTCATGAGTCTATAGATGATTGCAACATGTGTTTGACACTCATTTACACCTCAGTACTACTTTCCACCATCAGATAGATGGAAAATCATAGCGGTCCATCAAGACACTGGAAGATATATTAAGGGAATGTATCTCAGTCTTTATTGGGTCTTAGGTAAAGTGATTTAATTTGGTAGAGTTCTCTTATAACAACATCTAATACTCATCCATTATCATGTCCCCATTTAAGGCTTTTTACAAGTGACTATTTCATTCTCCATTGTGTTTGGATGAGGTTAGGAGGTCATCATCTATCAATACTGATGTAGTACGGAGCATGACTGATAAGGATCAAGTTGTTAATGAGAGGATTAAGGCACTACTAGATCATAAAAATACTTTTTCCGATCATAGGATGAGGCCCTTGGAGTTTGAGGTTGTAGACCACAAATTCTTAAAGTTTTACCTTTGTTATCGGTAGTGGAGGTTTGAAAGGGTGAGTAAGATTTCCCTCTAGTTTTTTGGACCATTAGAGGTGTTGGAGAATGTTGGTGTGGTGGAATATTGGTTGGTGCTTCTACTATAGCTAGATAAGGTCCATGAAATATTCCATGTGTATCAAATTCATATGTTTCTTCATGATGACTCCCATTTCATTGACTGGGAGAGTTTAATATCAAGGAAAAGTGATATTCATGAAGATTTTGGTAGAGATATAGGATCATCAAGATAAGGTGCTATGTGGATGGACCATTCCTTTGGTTCATACCCTATACAAGCATGGTGTCTTAGAGGAGAGTACTTGGGGGTATGAAAAGTAGATTCATTACCAATAACCATAGATATTTTTAGTTTTTCTTTCTTTTTTTTCTTTGATGATATGATGCCTGAATCTTTTTGGTTAATGAGATGTAATTTTATTTGATGGTGATGTGTGATTAGAGATTCAAGCATGTGAATATGGGAGAAACCATTCCTAATCATGGTGCATTATACAGTTACATGCTTTAAAATCATGTGGGTGAGTCAGTGTCACCCAAAGAGGATAATATCTTGACATGGGATGTGGATTTCTTTGATTTGTGTTCTTAGGATGTGTTGTGTATTGTTTGTGCCAATCATTGGCTTGTGTAGTTTAGATGATGGAAAGTCTGTGTAGATGGTTTTTTGAGGAAGGTTGCTTGAGGTTATTATGAGATAATATAAATGTTTCTATTGTGATGATATTTCTAAGAGGTATCTCCTGGAATAGTTGTTTATACCTCTTCCCTTTTCCCCCTCATAGGTTTTGTTTTAATTCTAGAGGATGAGTATTTTTTTAGAGTTATTTGATGTAAGGGTTTGGTTTTTTACAAACACTTTATTTTTCATTCTGGGGTGTCCAGTGGTTTAGGAGTAGTTTTATAAATTCTATAAATCGGTTAGGAATGATGTTGCAATTTATAAAATAGTTTTAAAAAGGTTTTGAAATTTATAGAAGTAATTTAAAAGTATTAAAAGTTTATTTGGAAATTAATTTAGAAGTTCTTAAATTATTTTGATATTTTTGGAAGTGTTTTGGATTTTTTAGAAAAGATAATAAAAACTTTTCATAATTATCTACATGTTAGTTTAATTAACATGCAATATTTTCAATGAAATATTTACCCTTATGCATGGAATTGAAGTTGCTCAAGGGTAAGAGGGTGTTCCCATGCACTGCATAATGGTCCTACTAGCTTGTGTAATGGTAAGTGATCATTTATAAATTCTGAATAAGGTTCACTACTAGATCATGTTAGGGTAACCTATAATTTCCTTAGCTCACGTAAAGGTATGGTTAATTTTTTAACTATTGTGTAAGGGTAACATAAAAATCCAATGCACTGCATAAAGGCACCCCTCCTTTAAAGAGTAATCTTGTTTTTTGTTATATAAGAGTAACCCATTAATATAAAACTTGATACTGAGTGCTTCAAAAAATTCTACACAAACACTAGAAGAGTTTCAGAGTAGAATACTACCTTGGATCAATGTCATTTCCTTTGTCATC
Organism: Viscum album; assembly: GCA_963277665.1. Classification (NCBI taxonomy): domain Eukaryota; kingdom Viridiplantae; phylum Streptophyta; class Magnoliopsida; order Santalales; family Viscaceae; genus Viscum; species Viscum album. The sequence continues at coordinate 1,327,078,645 of OY728151.1, read as the reverse complement.
TCTTTCCCACAAGGCGCATCTACATTTGTCTCTAGATCATGAAACAATGGTAATATAAGCCTTATTTACCAACCTTAACATTCATTGGAATCCCCTATACTCATCATAATACTTAATATTTTTTCATTCACTATATAAGATATCCTAGTTTTGTTATCATCATTTGTTCATGAGAGCTACCGATGATCACCTCATGAACAACACTATCATCATTCAGTTTCTCAACAATGCACCAGTGCCTGTTGGGTGGCCCAATCCACCAAAATTCAAAGTAGAAAGTCCTAAAAATTTATATAACCTTACTCTATTAGCTCCATGATCAAGGATTACTACTTGTTGAGCAAAACAAAATCCATAAACTCTATAAGAAACCTCTTCCCCCACCACATAACAAGAATTGTTGTGTGATGTGTACGCCCATGGAGATTCACTAAACATAACACACAGAGGGATGTGCCCCACTAGGGTGGTCACCAATCAGAATTTTCATTCCAATATTCACTATACACTCTAAGGTAAAATCAAATTCCACTTGGGAAAATGATCTACACACATCCCAACTTCCATAAATCCCTTCAGGTCTAATACTTGAGAACATATTATCACACAAGTTTAATAAGTTTAAATCACCCCTGTAGTTCTCTAACACACAAAGGAAATAATGTGGGGCACCACTATTGAACAAAGGCAAGTAATGACTCTCTCTCCATACAAGGATCACTGCTCTGAAGCTAGTATCTCATATGCATGATTCGTTATCCAAAAACTGATTCCTCTATAGAAAGTTTCAATTATCACTCCATTACTACACTACCAAGATATCACCAACTTCCATGACATAAATAACATGAAGAACAATTCTACTATAAGAATATGTATCTCTCACAATGAAATATTATTACATGGCTTATACTCTTACGGTACGACTATAGCATTTTCCAAAACACTAAACTGGCTTCTACCCGAACTGATATTAGGGAGGATACTATCCCAGTTCTTAATAAACATCACTAGGGATATCATCATTCCAATTGGAAATATTAGAACATCGTCTATAAAATATAATACAATGAAAACATCATACCCTCAATAAGGGATATCCATGGGTCACCATTTGGAAGAATCCATGCATTTTTTCACATTTACATGGGGAGGGGAATTCCCATCCATGAATATAGCATATAAATCCATGATTAATGACTAATGGGTAGATTTATGCAAATTATTATGGGTGGGATATACATACCACACCTAAGGGGATCCCACTCACCACTGGACATGGACCTCACCTCACAATCAGCTTCTCATCACCACAAATTACAAACACTGGTACCCAAATAATACCGTGATAAGTATTATTTAACCTCCTATCTACAAAAAAAGAGTGTGCTGAAAAATATCATTATCTACTAAGTATTAACTCACATTATAAGAGTGGTTGTGTGAAATATGACCACCATTAGTGAAAATTATATATCCAATAAGTGTATATCTAGGAGCTCCACTAGAATACCCAACTTTAAAACATCTGACGCTGAAAAAATAATTTTCATATGCTCCATATAGTATGAGGTTCCATGAAGAAAGGACGCAAATCATACTCCTAACTATATCTTTTGACACCCAACCTTGAACATTCATCATGCACATCTTCCTATAACTCTGACTGTTATCACTCTATACTAAACATGAATTAATTAGATACGGTGATTATAGTAGTTGACCGACACATTATCCATACTTGATCATTTTCCAAACAAATACTTGGTATCTAATGGGTCCTATAACATAGGTGACCACTCTCATCACCAAATCCAATGTAGAGGTCTATCTGTTAAACCATTTCAACTAAATTCAAGTGAAAATATAACTTGATCCCACCACAAGGGTGATACTCAAACAATAATTTTTCCACTATACATTGCTTACTAGAGGACTCTGGTATAAGTGGTATTTCATGAAAGCACAACCAAAGATGGTAACATGTTTCTATGGGGTCTAGAGATAATCAGATAACCTTGAACAATTTTATCATGAAATATTCCCATGGAACACCTCATGGGGTTTTTAAGTCTCATCACATATCTATTCACAGTCAATCTACCTTATAGAGTATTCAAAATTCCCAGATAAATATCATTCTTGAACAAGGGATCAAACTCTAACCAGGATAGAAAAATCCCTCCATGATTTTGAGAAAATTTCATCGACTAGTGACTTGTCATTCCATATAGGAATATTGATACATGAATCGACATATGGTTAATACAATTCTAGTCCATATGGAAACATGAGTCTTAGACTCTATCTAATCCCCTAGCACTCAAGGATTAGGCTCACCTATTAAAATCATGAGGTATATGTCATCAAAATTAACACAACATACTTAGTCTATTGGAAGTATCATCTAACTCACCAAAACCACTATCCTCTCTACAAGAATGATTTGAACTAAGTGAAAATGGAAGAGGAGTTTTCATGGGAACTCATTGTTGTTTCGATGATACCTTTTAATGTCATCATTTGTATGGACTAACTATCTACAGTTCTTTCCCAAAATTTATTTCGACAGTGAGTGAGATGTCTTTGAGACTATGGGATGAGATTCTATTTTATGGGAGAGAGAGAAATCTAGTTGATATAGTTAGGAATCTGGTTTAGTATGATATATTTTATCATGTATTAATTATCCATTTTTACTCTAGGCATGATATATTCTTTGGGTGATCCGTTTTCTACAGTAGTGGAGGAGTATACATACATTTTCTTAAAGCATGTACCAGGGTTTCCTCTTCAATGTGGGGTTGAATTTTGCATCAAATTCCACCTTAGTACTACTCCATTATCTGTATATCCCTGTCATATATCCTCATTTAAGCTTAAGGATCTAAGTGTGAAATTGGCATACCTCATAGAGAAGGATTTTATTAGACCCAATGTGTCTCCTTGGGAAGCTCTGGTGTTGTTTTCTAAGAAGTAGAACATGATTTTGAGGTTGTGTGTTGAATACCATTTTCTATACTAGACAACAATAAAGAACATATATCCCTCCAAAAAAATTTATGATATCTTAAACTAGATGAAAGGGGTGAGGTGGTTCACAAAGATCAACCTCAAGTTTGATAATTATCAGCTCCAGGTTCATGAGGATAACATCCTGAAGACAACATTCTAATATTGATATATTCATTATGATTTTTAGGTGATTAACTTCAATGTGATGAATTTACCAAAAATAGTAATGGGTTTCATGAACTATATTTTCTAACATTTCTTGAATAATTTGGAGGTTTTATATAATGATTAAATTCTCATATATTCTTCTTTGGAGGTTGAGCACACTGAGCACCTGAGGATGGTTCAAGATATACTATAGTAGAATCATCTATATGGAAATATCTCAAAGTGTATGTTTTATATTAGATAGGTTCACTTACAATGTCATGTTATCTTATAGGGTGGTGTCTATATGGACCTGAAAAAGTTTGAGGAGATGTTAGCTCGGTAGCCTCTCATGATCATTTTTGAGGTGTAGAGTTTTCTTAGGTATTTTAGGTATTAATTGAAATTTGTGGATGATTTCTCCGGGAACATGGCCCCTTTTACTTCCCTAAACTAGAAGCGGTAATTTTTTTTTGGTTCAAGCGGTACTAAAGGGCCTTTTAGGATTTAATGCAGAGGCCAAATAGTTCCCCATAATGCACTTTCTAGATAAAGGAGTTTGATACTTGGTGTACTGTGATTCATATAGAGTTTGGATCGATTGTATCCTGATATAGAGGAAGATAGTGATCACCCAAGAATCTAGTTATTTGAGACCCCATAAATATATTTATATAAATCATGATAAGGAACTGTCCATGATGGGGTTCCCCTTAAAGAAAAAAAGAAACATATTCTGGTTGAGTGACTTGTAGTAGATTCAAACCATCATAGACTTAGGTACATCTTAACCCAAATAGATTTTAACCAAGTGTAGAAAAACTGGTTGGGGTTATTTCAAGATTATTACTTTGTGATAATCAATACTCTAAGGAAGGAAAATGTCATAGTATATTCCCTTATTAGGAAGTCTCGTTCCTAGTTGTTTTATGATTTAGTGTAATTGGCCTAGTTGTAATTATCCTTGGTTGGTAAGGGAGACATGGCCTATCTATGATCGATAGTTATGACTCCACCACTTCGTTAGTGAGTGAGGGTGACAAAACTAGGGGACATTGATTATGAGATTATACATGACAATATATTCATTAGAGATGTGCTGAATATATATTTTGAATGTGTGGAGCACATAATCCTCTATAGATGATGGATGGTAGTGACTGGAACACTGCATGGGGAGGTGATGAGGGAGTTTCATACTTCACCCTTGGAAGTACACTCAGGAGTTTCAAAAATGTATTGATACCTTCGATTCTAGTTTTGGGGGGCTAGGATAAAGATGAGTCTCAGTGAATTTATTTTTCCGTGCCTCCTCACTCGTTAGTAGGTAAATATAGAGAACCTAGTTCTAGTAGGTTTAGCCCAACCCCTTGATGTTCTAGAGTGTAAGTGGGATGAAATATCAATGAATTTAATGACGGGGAACCCTTAGTAATTAATAGGTCATAAATCTATATGGGTGATCATTGATCCACTGACCAATTCATCCCACCTCCTTTCCATTCAAAAGAAGTATTTAATTGGAATCTTGGGATGCTTGTATATGAAGAAGATCATCTAGATTCATGGGGTTCCCTTAATGATTTTCTCTAACTATAATGCTCAATTTGTGTCCTAGTTATGGAGAGTTTTTCAATAATATTTTGGGAAGTAGTTATGGATGATTAAATACTTATGTGGATGGAAAAATCAAGCAAACAATTTAGGTTCTTAAGGATATACTAAGGGAATTTTCACACACCCGGCCGAGTCGCCATCCGACCCGGCGCCCGACCCGGCCCGCGACATGGCCCGAAGGGCCTTCCTGATCCCCACGGGCTGGAACAAGTGCCCGGGTATCAAAACACACCTCGGGAATGATTTACCTGGAAGAATTAAACACAACCAACCAACAAGGTAGATAAACTGAAATTTAAAAAAACTGACAACCAAACAGACCCTTAACTTTGGACAGAATTTAAAGTTTACAATTTAACCTGAACCTCCAAGAAGATTGCAACGAAAATAAAACCAACACATTTATTCGAACCTTCATGCAGCATGAGGCTCCACCTCCTCAAACCACCTTCGTTAGACCTTCACAGGAAAACCATCGACAACCTCAACCACCATCGTTGAGCAGGATGCTTAAACCTAGAATACATAAAGAACAAGGTCTACATAAACACAAAGGTGTATGTAGGGTGCGAGCCAAGAGAACAGTAGGATGTCACCGGGGGAAGATTCCATACATAACCATTTAATTGATGAATACATTTTCCAAAAAAATAGATAAAAGGGAAATAAATTCTTAAACAGTATTTAACGAAAACAATTTTTAATGACATGTGCTTTAAATGAAAATGAATTTAAAGACAACAAGATAAATTAAAGAGAAGAATTGAACACTCGCACACTTTTAAAGAAAACAGGATTTATGAAAACTGTTTCAAATAAAATAGATTAAAATAAAACCCACACATGCACACTTACTTTTTAAGATAACTAATGTTTCGCACTGATGGACGTAAGGTAACTAAAGAGCACAAAATATGGGAGGGGCCCCATGGGTGTTAGCTAGCTCAGGTCCCTAGATCTTCGTGTCTTAGTGAAGTGTGGATTAGTAACCACGAACCTCAGAAAATGTGTCTTAGAAGGCCACGACCATTAGAAAATGTGGCTTAGGCTACCACGACCCTCAGAAAGTCATATATTGAGTTATTGTTGTAATTGTCAGTCCTTCCAGTGAAACCGGGTCGAGTCACCTCCGGGACACTAGCCCACTAGTCCTAGTTCACCTCCCTAGCTACCCCAGCTTCCCGCTTTGTGCTCAAAAAATTTCAAGATCATAATAGGTGCACATCACATAAGAAATCCAAGAAAAACACCATGCATGACAACATACCATTTACCCCATCAATTATAATTTTAAATTCAAGATCATGTGAAATGTTAGGTTTATGCATAAAATCCAAACGGAGCACTTACACACACTAAACCATCACTTGCACACCCAAAATCCGTTTTGGACTTAATCTGCATCGCTTACACATTGAAATCAACCAGAATCATAGTTTTATAAAAATAATTTTTATAATCAAGAAAACCACCAAGAGAATTTACTATGTGATTTCCAAGCATGTGGAAAAAAATTTTAAAGGAAAAATCTTTCCCAAAACATTTTTTAAGACAAACACCTTTTTAATAATACGTCAAAACATAATTGCACCATCCACACTTCCTAACACACACTGCAAAGTTTTCAAAACACTGATAAATAGTCTAAAGCAGGTTTTCACAACAAAATTCATCAACTTCACTTAAACATAAGTCTAACTAATTAAATGCACAACAAAACTCAATCCAAAACACTTTTGAAACATGTAAACTACTTAGCAATTGTGATGAATTAATTAAATTAACAAATGAATCCACCAGACAATTTTAAGAATATGTCGCATGAATCAAAATACTAAAAATTCAATCAAAAATTAATCTATGACTCGGTACAAATTGACAATAAATCAGAACACGGTGTGTATAATTTATAAACTAAAAAAATAGTTCAACATTAATTTCCACATAAACACACCTATATCACATATTCATGTCAACCTCAATTAAAACATTATTTTCATTAAACAAACTAATTATACAATATGCTAAATTAATTTAAAAAGAAAATTAATTCATCAAGAAATGGTTAAATGCGAAATCACCTACCTTGAACCAGAAAATCCCCCGAATAAAGGCTCAAAAACACCGTTGCACCTTGTTCGCACCATAAGAAACCAAGAACAATCCCTAATTCAAGATACCGGACCAGTAAGATAACGATTACACCCTAAAAGAAGTGAAACATCTATATAAAAAAAAGACAACAAAACCTTGGATACCCAAAGTGGAGTGGGAGAGGTTGTGGCTCTAGGGGGTCCGGATGGGGTGTGGCGCGTCCAGGAAAGAGCAAGGGGGTGCAGTGTGATTCTAAGTAGGAGAAAAAGGGGGGGGTGGCACGACTCGATGCTAGTTTGGAGGTTAGGGTGGTGCGGCAGGCTGATTTTCCAGGCGTGTGGGAGGGAACTAGCTGGGATTAGAGCGGGGTAGTTTTGATAAGGCGAGTTGATGACCGAGGAAGTCAGAGAGGAGAGAGGTTGTGCACAGTAGCGGCTGGTCCAGTAGATGGCGCAGACGAGGAGGCCAGGGGAGCAGGGGGTCCAGCGCAGCATGCAAGGGAGGCAGGAAGAAGGGCGAGCTAGGAAGGTGGGCAGGCCTTGGAGGTAGGGAGGTGGCGCTATGGACACTAGGGGCAAGGGGTGCAATGCCACGGGTTAAGGGGGTGCGGTGGAGGGAGATTCTCCGTGTAGGGTTTGGGGGAGGGAGTTCGGCCCGACGGGATGAAGGGATAGGGGATGGTGGGTGCGACGGGCTGGGAAAAAAGGGGTCAAGAGGGAAAGAAAAAAACAAAAGGAATAATAGAAAAGAAAAAAAAGAGAAGAATAAATAAACAAATAATTCAACTTAAATATATTAGTGATAATATTAATAATAATTACAAGCTTACAAAAAAATATTATTCTCCTAATAATAATAATGTGATTAATAATATTAATAACTATATTTATATCATAACAATAATGATAATAATAATAATAATAATAATTACCATTTTTATTATCATTAAAATAATCCTATAAAGTTTGTTTGATTATTTTTATTTTTGAGGGGGTCGGGCAACCGTGTGGTTTCCCCACGCGGCTCATGACAATTGTTTTCTAATAGGATGATGATAATGATGACAATAAACATAATAAAATTGTCATACTTAATGCCTCTTTTAATTTCAATCCCTTATTGATCATTACACTTAATTAATTAATTAACTAATCATGTACCGGGCAGGCCATGCAGTGAACCGGGTGAGGTCACACGGCGACCCAGGCAAGGCTGCACGGCTTCAATGTGGTGCGCTGGATTATATCGAGGCCAATACAAGCATTTTTTTAAAAAAAGTACTTGGAAATTTTAAGTTGGGCCTTGACCCGAACCACCCGACGCCCAAATATTTAATAAAATAAACAAATTAGAAAATATGGGTGTGAAAATTCTCCCCACCATAAAGATTTTTGTCCCCAGAAAGCCACAACTAAGGTTGAGACACAAACAAGAAACTGATACCCCACTAAAGTTCAAAGAGGAACTCCACAACCAACAAGCAAAAAGAGAAAAAAGCATCGTGCTCAGAGAAAGTGACTCAAAGACAACATCAAGAAATGCATAAAAATACTTTCTGATATGTGTCGCCCTCACCAAAGAGATGAAAAACCTCTAGTTGATTGTTTAAGAAAAAGAGCCCTCACACCCATGGGAATCAACTTTACAAGACAAAATACCTCAAGCACTATTATATGAAAACCACACCATTTGGTTAGAATGAACAAATAAGGTCAGACCACATCCAAGAAACACTCTTATCACTTATCACCAAGCCATATTTAGAAACATAACCAAAAGGTCAACATGGGAAAGTCCGAGGGGCTCCCCACCATTAAGAACCTATCAACGCCCAAGGCGAGACTGGAAGACCGAAACGGGGAGGTCCGAGTGGACTCCCCACTATTAAAGAAAAGTTCAACCTGATTCACTGCAAAGACTTTTGAGTGAGACTCGATGTGGGTCTCCCCACCATTAGAGATGACAGAAGATACAAAACCATGAAAATTTTCCCGATGGTGACTAAGAACCCCACCATAAGGGGCGGCGAGGGTCGGGCCCAACTACTGGGCATCAAAACCACGACTGGAGATAGACCAACATCTTCAAATCCCTAGATGGGAATTATCCACATTTGAGACTGATTTACCCATAGACTCCCATACAGACCACCAAAAGCAATTCCATTTGGTGGGATTAAATCCTAAAAACTTTAAGGTAATGAGATGACCACACCTCCTCATAGCCACGAGAAGCCTCACACACCTAGGTGGGTCTTCGGAATAGAACAGCCGAAAAGGAAAATTTAAACTGCTTTTACTTTCAACACTAGTGGTAGAAATAAAGTTGAGGTCTCATACACTCTCAGGGTTCTTGACTTCACACCAGCTTCACTTTGAGGCCTATGGATGGAGCCCTAATGTATGAAGCATCTCCTACCTCACAGTCAAGTATTGAAGACTCCCGAACGGAGCTTTTCCTTTTGGTGTCACACGCAACCACACCGCAACTGAGACAACACCATCAGACACAGCACACTCTGACATCCACCCACTCCCTCGCGACACGTCCACCAGAACAAGGTTTTAAATGACTCACATGCATAACCTCCTCACCTTAACCAAGAATCTTAAGAAAGAAAGATGCACGAAAAACACTCCTCTTTGAACAGAAAAAATTAGAACTCCCTGAGAGGGCACACTCCTATGAAAACCAGGATTCCTTAAGGATTCGATGAAATCAACCATTTATCTTCAAAGGGAAATAACGCTGTGAGACGTTACCAAACATGAACCTTGCAGCTGATGAATGCAATAAGAGCCTTTCAAACCATCGTTCAACACCAATAACTCAAAACTATCTTCATCCTTCCCTACTGGAATTCATTTCACCGTTTCTGGGGTGGACACATTCAAACAAAATAGTGTCAAACTTTATACCTGACGACTCAGACAAATCAAAGAGGCCAAAACTTCTATCGACTCCCCTCGCATCTATCATCCCGCTGTGAGAGGATCCATTTAGTTGTAAAAAAAGAGAGAGGGTTCAATTCTAGAATTCAAGAAGAGAGTCCCCTGATCTACTGGAGGGCCGACCAACGGCAAATTGCCTATGGCCGCACTTCAATCGCATGTTAACGCTTTATGGGGTGCGTTCACTTGTCGAGAAAGGAAACCATAGTCCCAATCAAACGGGTCCAATGTCCAAGGCATATCGCAAGCGAATGCTAAACGTGAAGGTGAAACCACTACAAGGGCTTCCCAAAGCACTTTTCAAAAGAGACCATCAACCACACGCTTTCACACCAACTGAAAAACAAGAATTCAAAATCAAGACACAAATCAGTCAAAAAGGATTCTCGGCTCAAAATGTCTCACATCGAACCTTTCAAAAATACAAGGACACACCACACAATCACCGGTTATTTAAAAACACCAAATTTTCCTTTAACAAAACATTTTGAAAATAAGCAAAGCTAGTGGGTTGCACAAACACCAATGGTGTCCCAGGGGCCTCGCACATGCATGTTCCCATGACACACTGGAACCCACCTCATATCCATCCAGGAACTCATCTGCTCGTGCCACTAACCCTTTCTCTTTCCATATACTCTCATGGATGTGTTTTCCCATGAGAACACCAAGAATCAAAAACAATACCCTTTCATTTTTTTCAAAAACAAACATTCAACCCACACTTTCCAAACCTTACACATCATTTTATTTATAAAGTGCTTCATTTGAAAACATTTTCTAAGACCAAAACATTTTTACTTAAAAACCAAATTTCCACTATTCCAAAACAAAGAGATGAGGGACAATGAAAGAAGAAACTAGTGTCAATGGGTGACTGGTACATATGGTTGGCGGCCATACGCCAATCACACCTCTGCCACAGAGGGTATTCTAGGACAACGTCCCTAGCTCCGCATGGATTTCGAGACCCTGCGAGTTCATTGGGATCACTGACCCTACTCCTTTTTCATTTCCCCCAAATGAAATTAACCACACCGACCGAAGGTTTAGACAAACCTCAACTTGCTTTGGTAACTCGAGTCCTGCCACGAGCTGAGATGGCCAGGCACCTTACATGTAGCCAAGACGTCGAGTCTCGAAAACCTTAACTCAAGTTTACCATGACTATTTCCCAAAACAAAATGACCCAAGGAGTAAACCTGCCCTCTGATACCATTTTGTCATGAACCAGGCCGGGTTGCCATCCGACTCGGCACCCGACCCAGCCCACGACATGGCCCGAAGGGCGTTCCCGATCCCCAAGGGCTGGCACAAGTGCTTGGGTATCAAAACAAAAGTTTGGAATGATTTAACCAGAAAAATTAAACACAACTAACCAATAAGGTAGATAAACTGAAATTGAAAAAAACTGACGACCAAATAGACCCTAAACTTTGGACAGAACTTAAAGTTTACACTTCAACCCAAAACTCCAAGAAGACTGCAAAGAAAATAAAACAAACACATCTATTCACACCTTCATGCATCATGAGGCGCCACCTCCTCAAACCACCTTCGATAGACCTGCACAGGAAAACCATCGACAACCTGAACCACCATCGCTGAGCAGGATGCTTCAACCTAGAATACACAAAGAACAAGGTCTACATACATCCAAAGGTGTATGTAGGGTGTGAGACAAGATCCTTGTAGGATGTCACCAGGGGAATATTCCACGCAAAACCATTTAACTGATGACTACATTTTCCAGTAAAATAGAGAAAAGGGAAATAAATGCTTAAATAGTATTTAATGAAAACAATTTTTAATGACAGGTGCTTTAAATGAAAAAAAATTTAAGGACAACAACATAAATTAAAGAAAAGAATTGAGCACTCACACACTTTTAAAGAAAATAGAATTTATGAAAACTGTTTCAAATAAAATAGATTAAACTAAAACCCACACATGCAGACTTACTTTTTAAGATAACCAATGTTTCGCACCGATGGACGTAAGGTAACTAAGGAGCACTAAATATGGGAGAGGCCTCATGTGTTTTAGCTAGCTTGGGTCCCTAGATCTTCGTGTCTTGGTGAAGCGTGGCTTAGAAACCACAACCCTCAAAAAACGTGGCTTAGAAGGACATGACCCTCACAAAACGGGGCTTAGGTGACCACGACCCTTAGAAAGTCACATGTTTAGTTAGTGTTGCAAACTTCAGTCTTGCCAGTGAAACCGGGACGAGTCACCTCCGGGACACTATCCCACTAGTCCTAGTTCGCCTCCCTAGCTACCACGGCTTCCCGCATTGTGCTCAACAAATTTAAAGATAATAATAGGTGCACATCACATAAGCAATCCAAGAAAAACACCACGCATGACAACATACCATTTACCCCATCAATTCTACTTTTAAATTCAAGATCATGTCAAATGTCAGGTTTATGCATAAAATCCAAACTGAGCACTTACACACACCAAACCATCACTTACACACCCAAAATCCTTTTTGAAATATTACGCAAACCCAAAATCCTTTTAGGACTTCATCTTCATCGCTTACACATTGAACTAAACCAGCAACATAGTTTTATAAAAATAATTTTTATAATCAAGAAAACCACCAAGAGAATTTACTATGCGATTTCCAAGCATGTGGAAATAAATTTTTAAAGGAAAAATCTTTCCCAAAACATTTTTCAAGACAAACACCTTTTTAATAATACGTCAAAACATAATTGCACCATCCACACTTCCTAACACACACTGCACAGTTTTTCAAAACACTGATAAACAGTCCAAAGTAGGTTTTCACAATAAAATTCATCAACTTCACTTAAACATAAGTCTAACTAATTAAATACCCAACGAAACTCAGTCCAAAACACTTTGACAACATGTAAACTACTTAGAAATTGGGATGAATTAATTAAATTAACAAACGAATCCACCAGACAATTTATAAAAAAAATTTAGAATATGTTACATGAATCAAAATACTAAAAATGCAATCAAAAATTAATCTATGGCTCAATGAAAATTGACACTAAACCAGAACATGGTTTGTATAAATTATAAACTAAAAAAAACTATTCAACATTAATTTCGACATAAACACGCCTATATCACATATGCATGTCAACCTCAATTAAAACATTATTTACATAAAACAAACTAATTAGACAATATTCTAAATTAATTTAAAAATAAAATTAATTCATCAATCAATGGTTAAATGAAAAATCACCTACCTTGAACCAGAAAATCCCACGAATAAAGGCTTGAAAACACCATTGCACCTTGTCTGCACCATAAGAAACCAAGAACAATCCCTAATTCAAGATACTGGCCCAGAAAGATAACAATTACACCCTAAAATAAGTGGAACATATATATAAAAAAAATACAACAAAACCATGGATACCCGAAGTGGAGAGGGAGAGGTTGTGGCTCTAGGGGGAAGGGGGTCCGGTAGGGGTGCGGCACGTCCGGGCCGGAGCAAGGGGTAGGGTGTGATTCTGAGAAGGATCAAAAGGGGGGTGTGGCACGACTCGATGTTGGTTGGGAGTTCAGGGCAGCACAGTGGGCTAGTTTTCCGGGCATATGGGAGGGTGCCGACTGGGATTAGAGAGGGGGAGTTTTGATAAGGCGAGTTGTTGGCCGAGGAAGTCAGGGAGGAGAGAGGTTGTGCACAATAGCGGCTGGTCCAGCAAATGGCACAGAAGAGGAGACTAGGGGAGCAGGGGGTCCGGCACAGCATGCAAGGGAGGCAGGAAGAAGGGCGAGCTGGGAAGGAGGGCTGGCCATGGAGGTATGGAGGTGGCACGATGGACACCAGGGGCAATGGGTTGCGACGCCACGGGTCAAGGGGGTGCGGCGGAGGGAGATGCGCCGTGTAGGATTTGGGGGAGGGAGTTTGGCCCTACAGGATGAAGGGATAGGGGATGGTGGGTGTGACAGGTTGGGAAAAAAGGGGGGAAAGAGGGAAATAAAAAAACAAAAGGAATAATAGAAAAGAAAAAAAAGAGAGAAGAATAAATAAACAAATAATTCAACTTAAATATATTAGTGATAATATTAATAATAATTACAAGCTTATAAAAAATATTATGTTCTTAATAATAATAATGAGATTAATAATATTAATAACTATATATATATCATAACAGTAATGATAATAACAATAATAAAAATAATTACCAATTTTATCATCATTAAAATAATCCTTTAAATTTTGTTTGATTATTTTTATTTTTGAGGGGGTCAGGAAACCGCGTGGTTACCCCACACGGCTCGTGAAAATTTCTTTCTAATAGGATGATGATAATGATTATAATAAACATAATAAAATTGTTATCCTTAACACCTCTTTTAATTTCAATCCCTTATTGATCATTACACTTAATTAATTAATTAACTAATCATGTATCGGTCAGGCCATGTGGTGAACCGGGTGAGGTCACACGGCGACCCAGGTGAGGCAGCACGGCTTCGACGTGGTGCATTGGACGCAATCGAGGCCAATACCATAATTTTTTAAAAAAAAGTACTTGGAAATTTTAAGTTGTGCCTCAACCCAAACCACCTGATGCCCAAAAATTTAATAAAATAAACAAATTTGAAAAGACGGGTGTGACATTCATACATGTTGTATTTTAATTAAAGTTGGGAGGATCACTTACCCTTGGTGGAGTTCACCTACAACAATAGATAACACTCCTCTATTTTCATGACACCCTTTGAGACCCTATATGATATACCCTATAGTTTTCCCCTTTATTGGATTAAGATCATGTAGATGTCACTGGTGGGGTTAGAGTTTATGCAGGTGGCTACAGAGAAGGTATAGATGATCTAGGAGTGGATAAGATTAATGTAGATCCATCAGAAATCCTATGAAAATTGATGATGGAGACACTTGTAGTTTGAGGAGGGAGACCATATATTCCTAAATGTATTTCCATTACATGTTTTTTTATAAATTTGATCAAGGTATTAAGTTATCCCTATGATTTATTTTTTCATTTCATATATTTCACAGTGTGGGAGAGATTGCTTACTACTTGGTATTGTGAGAAAAATTGAATAGGGTACATGGAATCTTATACATGTCATAGATGAGGATATTGGTGCATGACCCATCACATTTCCTTATATGGGGTGAGATTCACATCGAGGAAGAATCTACCTTTTTAGAGTACCAAGTGAAAATCGAGTACATTTAGAAGATAGTTCTTCATGGGTGAGCTATTCCACTAGTGTGTGTACTATACCAACATGGGAACCTTAAGGAGATATATTGGGAGAGAAAGGGATATATGTGAGCCAAATACCATCAATTTTTTTATATATTTATCTTATTAGGATGAAAATCCTTAAAGTTGGGGAGTATATAATGTTACCGATTTTTGTGAGACCATACAATATTTTATAAAAAAATATTTTTTTTATGCCACACATATGAATTATTAGAAAATGTTCCTTTCCTACTAATTGGATATTTATATGGAAAATTTGATACCATGGTCACACTCAAGATACATGTTTTACCCTAGGGGTTTTGAAATTTTAGTTTTTATAAAAAACTCAGGAGTTAGTCATTATTGACTGGTTATGGTAGATGTTAAAAAAAGAGGGAAATAAATTGTTTAATTAATCAATGTGTATTAAGGACATTTAATGGGGTGAAACCCTAGACATTGTCTATAAATATATGTGTTAAAAATTCCTAGTGTTAACTGCTTTGGAAACCCTCGTAATTTTAGTCACTGATGGAGAACTCTCTTCATTAGATAGATCATGGGAGGAGATATGGGAAGGGAACCTGAGGACCAACATCATTGGATACATAACCATCTTTAGTAAATGATCCAAAATAGATTTAGGACATTGGGATTTCTTTTTTCTTAAATATTTATGGTTTAATTCATTGGAATTAATTGATATAATAAATGTGTTATTCCTTTATGAATTAAGTCTAAATTATTTTTGGGGTTCTTTATTCTTCATGGACTATCCCATCATTGATGAATATCAATGTTCTTCACATGTTATTCTCGAATTATCTATTTATTTAACTATAATTTTTTTCTTTTTAGCAGAGACGTTTTATGGAGATAAGGATGAATTATCCCCCTTATATATCAATATTTATTATTGATACCCTTTTACCCTTACACCCATATGTTGGTTGTCAGCCCTAGTATTGGCCAACGATGAGGTGGTGCGAAGGTTTAATGAGATAGAAAAATGGATAAATGGTGAGGATGATACTTTATAGAGAGATGGTATCAAGACACATTAGGACACAACATTGAATGTGGTTCTCAAGTAAGGTGTAATCGAACACCATCACAACCAATGATGATTAAGGATGGTCGATCACCATAATGGTTAGTGTTCATTCCAAATGATAGATCAAGATGACCATTGTGGGAGAGGGATAAAGTTATATTAAAATAACCACAACCCTAGTTGTAACTAGATAAGAAATACAGATAGTGTATGCCTATAAGACTACTGAGTGGGTCTCTATAGAGAAGGAGATGTGGTGACAATGCATCTAATGTCACATGGGGGTGGTGACCCATGAAGTTCACCACGTGATGTAGAAACATGGAACCATTATGGTGTCGTGGACACTAGAAAGCCCAAGTCCCATTGAGTTGTGTGAGTTCAACCAACCCCCTAGTCTAGTAGCACCCTAGGTTGGCCTCCCAGGCTAGTCTAGTGGCCTAGAACATCTGGCCAACCTGCATGTGCTTGAACCATAGTCTAGCCTACCTATATAGGTGGTCCAGCTTAACCTATGGGTGGGTGAGATACACGAGTCAGGTCTTTTCAACTTATCCCAATGCATTATGTGTTTGGATCTCACATCCCATCTATATCATGGCACATGGAATTCTTTGGGGACCACCATGTGGTTGATGACTTTATCGATGTAGCATATTCATGAATTTTCCACCGAGTGTCTAATTTAGATATATGAATAGCCTAACCTATTTTTTTCCACATAGATTTCAATGGTGAAATATGTTCATCCAACTGAGGCTATTTTAAAGGAAAGATAGGTAAACCTTTGAAAAAAACTTTATGGGACTGAAAACAGGGTTGAAGTGTGACAGACAAGCCCTTATAAGGACCGGTACCTCTTACCCATATATGATCTGTTATAATATTTTATTGTGTCCTGTACTCTATTACCATGTTCCAACCTCATATGTGGTGGGTGATTTGATGATTCGTGGTTTTTTCTTTGTACAACTAATTTCTATGTGACACCCTCATCTAATTTTTGCGATTCAATGTGGAATGGGTTCTCTTTTATGACTCTAGTGAGGAAACTTGGGGTTGTAAAGTGGGTGATATGATACTCAATTATATATACTAACACTCCTATGGATGTTTTTATAGAGCGGTACTTCATTTATCATTCTACGTTCACTTTTCTAAATGAATATCTGGGTTTTAAATTATTATTCTTCCTTTCTTTCCTTTGTGGTTTTACTTGAGTTGAATTGTCCTTATTCATTCCTTTATGGGTTTAGGGCATCCGATTGGGTATGTTATAGTCACCTATTTATGGGAGTGTTACCTTCATATATCATGTATTATGTAGATAATATACTGTTCAGATATAGTTTTGATGGACATGTTATTGACAAAGAATATTATATTCAAGGTGTAAAGTAGTGGTGTGAATCATGATTAGAGATTTGTTTTTTAGAGACATACCTACTACTATCTAAGTAGGTGTTTATTTATTTATGACTATTGTTGAGTGTGTATTTTTCTCATGTACTTTCTAGTTGTACTACTTTGTGAATTCATGGGTATTAGTAGTTTATATGAATATTCATTATATGTTATTATTAGTCACTTTTCATTTATCCAATTTATTATATCTTTTGTGGTCATGTGTGTTTAGTATAGATGCATTAGGCCAAGTGTTGAGATGGTATGTCTGATTATGATATACTCTATAATACCAAATGTAGGATCGAAATAATAGAGATATTGTATGTAGTATCTAATGATGCTCAATATACAAGAGGGGGGGTGAATTTTATACTTTAAAAAATTCTTTTTTCACTTTTAAAGATGATTATGTTTAATAGGGTTAAACAAGGTAATTCACAGAACCTCTAGTTCTACACACTCGCTTGATTTCAGAAATACGATTCCGAGAAAATAATTCTGGAAAATATGGTTCCAGAAATGAAACTTAATGAAATTTTAAAATGATGGAGATTATACCTTAAAGCGTATAGAATCTAACTAAATAAGAGTACAAGTATAAGGAAGTATAAGATATTTATACTTTCCTCAACAATACAAAGGCAGTGGAAAACTTGAAAACAACAAGTAACAAGTAGTAAATCTTTTAACCCAAAGAGAAGTGTATACAACAACCTTGGATAAAGATCCCTTGATTTATACTTTCAAGAAAGTCTGTCTTACCCACACCAGGTTAATCCCTTGATACGAAGATTGGAGTTTGTCTTTCTATCGCTGCAAGACCTCAACTTCAAGGTAGTCGACACCTCTGTCTTCATATCCTCGAAATCCCTCGAATGTTCTCAGCAACATTTGGAGTCACACAAAGAAAATCTAAACAAGAAGTACAGTATGCACAAGTAAATGAGAGTCTCTCTCTAGAAATCAATTCAACAACATGTAATCTCTAGATTCATAGAAAAATTCATCAAAGATGTGAGCTCTTTCAAATGAGCTTCTATTTATAGGCACAAATTCAATGGTCAGCTCCCTCCTCCAATGGTCATATTTTTCCTTGAATTTCAAAGGGACTTGTACATGTGTCACTCAAACAATGGTTAGTTATAAACTGAATGCACAACATCGTTTTATAACAAAACAAGTGTAAGAAAAAATATGGTTACATAACTAAAATAAAATATTCAGAATGTAAGAAAATATGAAAGTTCAGAGTCTAACCAAAAAAGTATTTGGATTATATAATACAAGGATATTAAGATTCTGTTTTCTAGAAATTTGAAACCCGAATTATATAGAATTCTAGAGTCTGATGTTCAAAGAAATTTGGAGTCTGGATTCACAAGAATTCAGAACCAGAACTTACAAAGATTGGAGTTAGAGTTCATGAGAATTCGGAGTCCGTATTCAGAGAAATCGGAGTCAGAATTTGGAAAAGTACGTAACCAGAATTCATATTCATAATTCATAGTCAAAACTCAGAAGAGTTCGTAACCATAATTCATAATCAGAATTCAGAGTTAGAACTCATAAGAGTTCATAACCAGAATTCGTAATCAGAATTCTGAGAATTCGGATTCTAAAACAGAATGCTTCATATCTAGATATTTATATAATTTTGAGGTTTTGGTTTCAAACCAAATTTTACACTTAGAATAATTATGATATGAACAATGAAAACATGGTAAGGATAAATTTCCTTGTGGAAGGAAATTTTTCCTTATAGAAGTAAATCACAGGGTAAAATGAAATTTTCCTTAACATGAGGTGTTTGTGATTTTCAAAACAATAAGGAATTGTAAATTCATAAGGAAACCTTATTAACTTAACAATCTCCCCCAAGTATGAAGGAATGGAAAAGTAATAAGGAAAACAGTAATGACTCAACAATCTCCCCCTTTTTGGAAATCACAAACATCCTTATGAAAAAGAATATAAGGAATTAGAAAATTTTTTCTAGACTTTGAAATAAAAATTATCTCCCTTTTTTACATTATCAAAGTTGAATACGACTAACTCCACCTTCGGCTTTGGAACACTAAGGATCATTTTCTGGATTTCCGGAATGAGATTTTTTATTATCTTGAGTACAGAAATATCTATATGAAAAATCAACCTTAGATAAACTCCCCCTTTCTTAGGGATATTTCTTCCTTACTTAGAATTATTTTTCCTTCTCCCCCTTTGTGATTTTCAAAAAGAGATTGCGGGAATGGAAAAAAATATGGTACCTAAAATATTAGTATAAAGCATGAAAACAAAAACAAGAAACCCATGATTTCATTAAGATTGGAAGAATTTGTACAAGGATAAAAATACAAAAAAAATATCAGATTGATCTATTTTCCTTCCTTGGGTATCAACTTATTTACTATGGTTTTTAGCTTCTTCATCTCCTTGTGATCTTCCTCTGCTTGTTTTTATAAGGCTTTGATCCTATCATCCTGATCCTTTAGAGTCTCTGCCTAAGCCTTGAACAGGTCATCTTGCTTCACTAACTTCTCTTTAATCTTGATCCAGAGATCCCTTTCTGTTTTCCAACTTTGTACAATATAATTCAACTTCCCATTCAGATCTTTGACATCATGGATCCGAGAATTCTGCTCAAGATTTAGCTTTTCCTCAAAGATATTTGTGAGATTCTTGATTTTGATGTCTTGAGCATCAAATGTTTCCTTAACAACACCTTGAAAGTCATCAAAATCTATCAAATCTTCAACTAAATTCTTTGACCAGCTGACCATTTTCTTACAAGATTTTCTGTGTGCATCATAGTTGATAATTAAGTTCTTGTAATCATCTTCAATATTTATGCACCTATCCATGACCATGGATATGGAATCCGATTTCTGATTCATACTATGTTGTATAATTTGGCATCTGGAATCAATGGTTGGAAAGATCGGAATGGTGTGTACAAGTTTTTTTAGAGATTTAATGACAAAATCATGTCCCGGAGATGATGATTCAGAATCTGACACTTTGCTAAGTAATGGTTATTCCTCTAGCTTGATCGGCTTCCTCTTAGAAGATGCACCAGCTTCCTTCTTTCTTAGAATTTCTTTTGTTGGGGTATCAACAACCACTTGTTTCCCCTTTTCATTTTTCAGGACAGTTTCTTCATCTAGAGACTCATTCTCACTTTCAGATAACTGAACAATATTATCTTCATCAATTTTTTCTTTCTTAACTCCTGCTTCAATATCCTCAGGATGAATAAAGTGATTATTATATCTTTCTTCCCCATATAACTTGGTCACTTCTTCTTCAGCCTTTTCATCTATTCCATGAGTAGTAAGTTTCGAAGATCCGGCTTGAGAAGTTCGGATTGATAATTTTTCGGAATCACTTTCCATCTCATGAAAGTCTTCAACTTTCTTTATCATGTCAGCTCTATCATCACTGCTTTCAGCTTCTTGAACTTCTTATACACCTTTCTTTTCTTCAACAACCTTCTCTAGTACTTTTTCTGGAGTCATGAATTTCTTCCCCGGTGTCTTAGGAAATGGTTCTACTAAGAAATTTTTTGGTAAAAGAATGTTCTCGGATGCAATTTCAGTATCCCTTAGAAGGGATTGACAAACTTCAGCCTCAAAAATTTTCTTCTTAAGTTTCTTCTCTTTGGCTTTCCTCTCAAGAACTTTAGCAATCTTTTCTTTTAGATCTTTGGTCTTAGTAGGATCCAAACTGAATTGTGGCTCTCCTTCCTTATGGTTCTTTTTATCCTCCCTCCACTTGGCTACTACCTCATCCGGATAGGTTTTCTGTTTCTTGGGATTTGGAGGTGCAGTTTGAGCTTCCTTATCTTTAGGAGTTTCTCCTTCAACTTCTGCTTCCTTCAATTTTCTTTTCTTTCCAGCCTCTTCTATATTTTTCGTATCAGCTTCTACTTATACCAATGGTAAATCATAAAATTCTCCAAAATCATTATAAAATCCAACATTCATTCTTTTCAAAGTATCATCACTTACTATCATAACATTTCAATTCCTCAGCTTGGAACTGCAAGGAATCTTGAAGGACCAAGACACCAAACAATCAACTTGGAGAGTAGGGAAGGATACATGATTATCCATGATCTCAAATTCCCATTCTAGATATTCTCTATCGTAATGAGAATATGATTCATTAGATTGATCTTCCTTAGATTTACCAAAAAAATCTAATATATACACATCACTTTTATTCAGGGTGTCCTTATCATCCTTTCTCGGTATGATAAAACCCTGAATCCATAACTCAAGAATCCGATTGTTGGTAGATAAGTGAGAAACCTTTGCAGTCTTGACATCTGTAAGTCCAAGACACTCCAATTGTTGAGATGGTATGTCTAAGTATGATATAATCTATAATACCAAATGTAGGATCGAAATAATAGACATATTGTATGGAGTGTCTAATGATGCTCAATATACAAGAGGGGGGTGAATTGTATACTTTAAAAAATTCATTTGCAACTTTTAAATATGATTATTTTTAACAGGGTTAAACAAGGTAATACACAAAACCTCTAGTTCTACACACTTACTTGATTTCAGAAATATGATTCTGAGAAAGTAATTCCAGAAAATATGGTTCCAAAAATGAAACATAATGAAAGTTTAAAATGATGAAGATTATACCTTAAAGTGTATAGAATCTAACTAAATAAGAGTACAAGTATAAGGAAGTATAAGATAGTTATACTTTACTCAACAATAAAAATGCAGCAGAAAACTTGAAACAAACAAGTAACAACTAGTAAATCTTTTAACCCAAGTAGAAGGGTATCCAAAAACCTCGGATAAAGGTCCCTTGATTTATACTTTCAAGAAACTCTCTCTTAACCACACCAGGGTAAGCCCTCGATATGAAGATTGGAGTCTGTCTTGCTATCCCCACAAGCCCTCAACTTCAAAGTAGTCGGAACCTCTGTCTTCCTATCCCCGGAAGCCCTCGAATGTACTCAGCAACATTTGGAGTCACACAAAGAAAATCTGAAGAAGAAGTTCAGCACAAACAAGACAATGAGAGTCTCTCTCTAGAAATAACTTTAAGAGAATGTAATCTCTAGATTCATAGAACAGTTCATCAAAGTTGTGATCTATTTCAAATGAGCTCATATTTATAGGCACAGATTCAATAGTCGGCTCCCTCCTCCAATAGTCATATTTTTCCTTGAATTTTGGAGGGACTTGTAAATGTGTCACTCAAACAAAGGTTAGTTAGAAACTGAATGCATGACATCATTTTATAACAAAACAAGTGTAAGCAAAAATATGGATATATAACTAAAATC
This sequence comes from Viscum album, assembly GCA_963277665.1. Lineage (NCBI taxonomy): Eukaryota > Viridiplantae > Streptophyta > Magnoliopsida > Santalales > Viscaceae > Viscum > Viscum album. The sequence goes on along the minus strand of OY728151.1, from coordinate 1,327,055,821 downwards.
CAATATTCGGAATGTAAGAAAATATCAAAGTTCAGAGTCTAACTAAAAAATAATTCAGAGTCTATAATACAAGGATATTAGGATTCTATTTTCTAGGAATTTCGAACCTAAATTCTATAGAATTCAGGAGTCTGAATTTCAAGGAAATTCAGAGTCTGGATTCACAAGAATTCAGAACTATAATTTAAAAAGTTTGGAGTCAGAGTTCATAAGAATTTAGAATCAGAACTCATAAGAGTTCAGAGTCTGTATCCAGAGAACTCAGAGTCAGATTTTGGAAAATTTTGTAACCAGAATTCATATTCCGAATTCTGAGTCAGAACTTAGAAGAGTTTGTAACTAGAATTCATAATCAGAATTCAGAGTCAGAACTCAGAAGAGTTCATAACCAGAATTTATAATCAGAATTCTGAGAATTCGGATTCTAAAACAGAATTCTTCGTATCTAGGTATTTATAGAATTTCGAGGTTTTGGTTTCAAACTGAATTTTACACTTAGAAAAATTATGATATGAACAATGAAAACATGGTAAGGATAAATTTTCTTGGGGAAGGAAATTTTTCCTTATATAATTAAATCACAGGGTAAAATGAAATTTTCCTTAAGATGAGGTGTTTGTGATTTTCAAAACAAGAAGGAATGATAAAGTCATAAGGAAGCCTTATTGACTTAACAATCTCCCCCAAGTATGAAGGAATGGAAAATTCATAAGGAAAACCTTATTGACACAACACCAAGGCCTCCCATTGTGAACAATATTCCTAGTTTGTTCTTGTCACTAGCCCTTGGACTATTGGGGGTGGTCTTGGGGGTGAAACACTTGACTTACCAATACCTAGGAGCATGTTCATTATTTATCTAAGTGGATAATGGTTCTCCCTTGGTGTTTATAGTGGATATCTAAATTGAAATTCTGTGTGAAAACTACCATGGTGATGTGATATTCTTTGTGTGTTATATCTAATGGATCTTTATGGGAACTATCATAATATAGAAAATCTTATTATTATGTGGAGGGAGAATTTTTCTTGGGAGGTTATGGTTTTTGATCACTCCTATTTAGTAGGTGTTATCTTGGGGGTTGGATCTAATAGAGAAGAGTTATATGAATGGGGAGGATCATATGCTTTAGATTATAGTGTAATGGGAGACTCAATAGGTATTCATGTGATGTTAAGTAGTATGAGGGGTTTGGTTATGATTCTAGATGAATTAATCTGTAGCTTTCATGTAAGGGTAGTAAAAACACAACCATACTACCTTTCTCAGTAGATACGAACCCAGATAGTGCTTAGGGTTTGGATGGAGGATTCTTGTAGTAGGTTTCAGGGATATTGGGAATAAAGGAATGTATTCCATTTATGTTTTTATCTAGTGGAATGAGTGCGTGTACCATTTAGTTAGAAGATGATGGAGAAAGTGATATTGGTCTGAGGGAACTTACTTCTTTGCAACTATTCTGGTGTCAATGTATAATTTTGAAGATCACTCAGTGTTGGGTGTATCATGGAGGATTTTACCTCACAAATAAAAAATCTAGAATGCTTTTAAAATGTGGGTAGAAGAGTGTTTAAATAGGTGATAACCATTTTGATGAACCATTTTGAGATGGATGTTGATAGTTCATGGTTTTACTTTGTTCCATGTGGTGGATAAACCTTCAAATGAGAAAGATTTTGGGTGATGAGTCTTGAAAATACTCACTTAGAGTGTATGCATGTTTCCATTATGGGATGAGGTTAGTACCTTTTTGTATAAAAGGGGATGTTCCCTTCTTGTCTAGTAGTGTACAAAGCTCACTTAAGGTTAGACCCCCAAAAGATGATAGAATTACATGATAGGTTGTGCTATTTTCCATATAAAATTTTGTGATTTCTCTTGGATAACATATCTTATTATTTATTTTTTAAGGGAAAAGGTTTATTGTTGGGTAGGATTTAAAGACCTGATTATTTCTTGAAAAATACTTAGCTCAATTTTTAGTTTCAGAGTCTTGAGATCTCTCTAAGGTTAAATAGAAAATTTACCCTAGTATATGACCTCAAAAAAATTATTTTATGATTCCATTGATTTTGAGGTGTAGTGTTTACCTCCAGGATGATTCTATGTGGAACTGTGAGCATGTAAGGGTCTAGATAAAAATATATTAGGTATAAAAAATCATTATTAGCTCACACACATTCATTCTTAGAAATTATTCTTTTTTATAAACAAAGCATCGAATGGGAAAACTAATAATACAGTTGATTATAGTATGGTATAATTATCCCATGGATGATGTATTTGAGTTTTCATGAATATTTCTAGGTTCACATCATTTCTGATGTGTGACTAAATAAATAAATCAAATATTAATTAATTAATTTAATGTTGAAAAAACCTAGATAAGTCCTCTATTTATATCCCTATTCTAGACCTTCTCTAGGGTTAGATGTTGGTGGATGAGATGAACACTAGAGAGAGGAAGAGGGAAGATAAGATGGATTTTGGTGGCTAAGTTATCGGATTGAAGGAGAAGAATTAGATTTTCGGTGGTGTTGATGATTGAATTTTGTGACAATGATGAATGAACCCATGGTCATGATGATGTATAGAAGTGATAATAATTCTTCATTAAGGTAGGTAATGTTATGTGGTACAATCCCAATCAAGTAATAATATATATTATTTTAAAAAACTATACAAATGGTAAATTATCTTCTCAACAACTTTGAAAATTAGTAATGATTGATATCAATTTATCCATTGATTTCTAGACTATTCTCTAATTTTTACCATTTAATATGGAAATTACTAGAAAATAAGTCTATCCCCACACATCTATACCAATGGTTTATAGGAACCATTGATATATATTTTCTATAATTATTCTATACCAACCGTTGGTATATATTATTCTATACCAATGGTTTTTTAAAAACCATTGGTTTAGGTTGGGATATACCATCAGTTTTTTAAAAACCATTGGTATAGATTTCTTACATAACCCTCAACCTTCAACCCCCCCCATTAACCTTAATCTTTAATCTCACCTAACGTGAGGGAGCGACGACCTTGTATTCTCCTACAACATTCTCCCCTTATTCATGTTTTTTTATTCTAATCTTCTTCAACATGAGATTAGTGAGTTTTGAATCCTTTTTCTCTTTTGATGGATATTGTTTTCATTTTTTATCTATGTATCAAAACCTAATCAAGACGTTTTTTAGGACATGATTATTCTCTATTATTTGAAAAAAGGTTCATTTATATTATTTTTTATAGTATTTCATAATAAATGTGATTACAATAGATATATATGTTGTTTTAATTTAGTTATCTGCTACTTTTAAATAAATCCAATAAAATTTATTTCTATAATCTCTATTAAATGATTATGTAATTAATTAATGTAGTAAGTTTTTGGTTTTATCAATGTATTAGGGGTTCTTATACGTCCTTTTATTTTATAGAATAACTTGTGGGAGATAACTTGAATACTTTGGTGGGAACTTTAGATAGATACTCAGTTTGTCATCTATGTGAAATTGGGTTTGATATGAGTTAAATTATTATGTGGGGTATTATGAGGAGATGTCACTCTCATGGATTAAATAATTTGGGTATGTAGTTCTCCTATCTAAATTGAACCATATGTACATGATGTTCCCATGAAAATACATCCTAATGACATGGAACTCTAATATAAAATGAACTATGAAGACATGGTTCTCCTATGGAAATATAGAATGAGGACATGATGCTATAAAATATATATAATGTCTCCCAACCTTATCTATTTTGTTACTTACCCATGATCCTTATTATGAGATATTATCTTAATATGTCCTTATTTGATTTAATGCTTCTCACATAATCTTATTTTTCGTTATTATTTTTGGTTACTTATTTTCATCATAATGGTATTATTGGTTATTAATTCTTCTAGTTTTTATATTCAGTATGTATTTATATGAAATGGAATTTAAACAGTATTTTCATTTTTCATAATCATGTTCATTGGCTATAAGGTTTTGTTTTATTTAAAATTATTATTTCCATTTATCCCAAATTTGTTTCTATATGAATGAAAATTTGATCCTTGTCTATTGATATTACTTAATCCTCATTAACATGTTCTTTAAAAGACACTTTGTCTCCTAATAAATTAAATATAATTTCTTTATATGTTTGTCTTTCATTAAATACCAGGAAACATATTGGTTTATATGTTTTAAAAGTGGATAACTTTCATGTATTCAAATATGTGTATAAAAATTCCTTCTTTGATGCTTATATTTTTTATTGAAAGCTAAAACACAAGTTTAACAGTTTTATTTAAAACTATCATATCATTGATTAAATTATAATGGTTAAGAATGAGGAATTTACTGTAATCCTAGTAGAAGTTATCATTTTCACAATTTATGCACACTATATGTGTATGTAGCCGAATTTACTTTGATGTTGGTAGTTAAAAGTTTCTGTTTGAGTTAGTGGATGACCATTGTATATTATTAAAGCTTATGGAAGTAGACAAGTGATAAATTTTTTATTTATACTCACAGATGAGTAATTTTTCATAACAAATTTTTTATTGAATTTTACATATCATACAATTTCTGGATTCCATCTCGTTTATTACATTTTGGATATATTTTTGTTATTTTATTAATGTTAGTTTATATGATATTTGGATCTGATGATTATACATATTTATATCAATTATGGTAGAATTTCCCTAATATTATTATACTATGTTTTTTTTATGTTGGGTGACACATTATTGTTACTTTTGAGTAAATGTTTTCCATCATAAAGACAAGTGTATTTAATTGGATTAATGTCATATTCAAAACATGGAAGTTTTAAAAACAATTATTTCATAAATACATATGTATTTAATTGGATTGTGTAATACTTGTTTCCCATTCCATGTCTTATACTTTGTTTGGTATTTTATTTGTAGGAATCACTTGTAGCATATGTTATTTATCTTATTCTTTATTTGGATAGCTACTAGTATGATTTGATTACTTTTATATTAAAATTTGTTATAATGAATTTTTTAATTAAGTATTACATTATTTATTTGAATATGAATTTTTTTCCTTTAATAGAATGGATAGAAGTTGGATGTGTCATATATAACGGATTTTAACTGAGTTTCAAAAGAATTTGGATATTGTTTTTAGATTTTACATTTAACAATGCTTAAAATAGAGTTCATACGTTTTTCATGTTATAATTGTGTTACAAGACCTTGGTTAAGTTAGAAAGAAGTTATCTACCATATAAAAAAATCTGGATTTCAAACAAACTATTATGTTAGGTATCACAGTGGGGAGATGAGACAATCTTCTATTATTCATGAATATAAAGAAAAAAGTGGTATGGAGAATTTTGTATTTGATTGATTCCCATTTGTGTATCATCATGAGAAAGATAGTATGCCAGTGAAAGAAGAAAATGATATCAATACACATGAGGAAAATAATGAAGATGATGACGTTAGGAGATGAAAAAAATAAATGGATGATGCTAGAACTCTTGTATATTAGGAATTTACTAAAATGAAAAAATTGGAATTTTTAATGTGGTTATATCATGTAAAAACCATGTATTGTATTTCAAATACCACCATTGATTATATTCTTACCTTTTAAAGGAATTTCTTCTTAATGATATAGATATTACCTAAAGTTATTATAATTCATGGAGGTTAATTAAATAGATTGGATTTTCCACAAATAAAATTCATGTTTGTCTAAAATATTGTAGTTTATTTTGGTAGGAAAAAAATACCTTAATGAATGTAAATAATGTGGTACATATTAATGGAAGGAAAATTTAGATTGAACATTATCTCGTGTGCTATAGGAATTCATGTGGAACTTTCCATTGATTCTCATGGTTCAAAATATATTCATGTTTTCTGAAATTTCAACAAATATCTAATGACATAATGTTGAGAGAATTAAAGATATTGACGAGTTCATCCATCCTATAGATGGATTATCATGGATTAAATTTGATGCACAACATACTGATTTTTCAAATGAGGTTCATAATTTTTTATTGGGTCTATCCTATGCTGGTTTTAATTGGTTTGGTCAGATTCTTACTTCTCACAGCACATGGCCAATTTTTATTCACATTTATAATCTTCCTCCATGTATGTGTATGAAAAAACCTTTAAATTTCTTTAGTATACTAATATAAATACCTTATAATCCTAGCAATGATATAGACGCATACTTCCAACCTTTAATAAATGAGTTGAGGTAGCTTTGGGATATGAGTGTACACACATTCGATGCTTCTTCAAAAAATATATTTCATATGTGTGATGCCCTTCTATAGACTATAAATGATTTCCCTACTCATGCTATGATTATTGGATGGATATTAAAGAGAAACTATCATTTCCTATTTGCATAAAGAATACATAATCTAGAATACTTAAATGTCATCATAGTTTCAGTTTCATAGGGAATAAATGATTCTTGCCAATGGATCATCAATACAAGAAGAATAATCAGAGGTTTGATAATACTATTGACACTGAACAACCACCTCAGCATATTTCAGGAACTAATGTTCTTAATGAATTGTAGGATGTTAGTTTTTTATTAGGGAAAGGTCATATGAAATCTAAAAAGAGGAAGAATGTTGATACTGAATCCACTTAGAATTGGAAAAAGAAAAGTATTTTTTTGAGTTTCCATATTGGTCAACCAATTTGTTATGTAATTTTTAGACGTAATGAACATTGAGAAAAATATATGTTAAGTTTTACTTTAAATTCTTCTAAATATTAAGGGTAATATCACATATGACTTATAATCTCAGTATGACTTGTTGGATTTGTGTATTCGACCAAAACCGCATCCAGTGTGTATTGGTGAAAATAAGTGGAAAATTCCCTGTGCTTATTATGTGATGCCACGTTTATTTAAAAATCAATTTCTGTAAGTATTGGAGAATATCAATATTCTTGATGGCTATTCCAGAAACATATCTAAATGAGACAACAAAAGTGAGTTGAAACTAAAACCCCTAAAAACTCATGATTATCACATCTTTTTTCATGAATTGATTCCAATATCAATCTGATATTTACTATCAAATAATGTAACAGTGATGATAATTTGTTTGTTACATTTTTATATATAACTTTATGCTAAATGGTTATCCAATTATTTATTGATAAAAATTTTGTAATAGGTGCCATGAATTTTATGTGAGTTGGAGAAAAATTTTCCTCCATCATTTTTCACTTTCATGCTGCATTTAACAGTTCATCTTTCCACTGAGACACTTATTGGGGGACCTGATGTTTTTTAGTGGATGTATCCTACTGAAAGAAATATCTACACAATGAAAACTTATGTTCTCTATAAGAATCATCCTAAATGTTCCATTATGAGAGGTTATTTGGATCAAGAATGTGTGAATTTTTTTTCAATGTATTTGTTTGATATGATCATAGGATATAACCAACCAATGTGAAATGAAGATGGAAAGTATGGGTAAATTGATCCCTCATTTCTATATCTTCACCAAATAGGATGAATTATTGGGTCATATATATTAGTTTTATTGAGCCTTGAAGAGTGGGATATGTCATATTGTACAGTCTTATTTAACTGTGGTTTGTTCGATGACTATATTAAGTAAGTAATTTGAATATTTTCATATTATTTAAAACTATTTAATTTCAAATATAACTTAAACATTTATTATCATTTTATATATGAAATATAAACAAATTATAAGTAGAGTTAATTAATATCTACCTTTGAGATTGAGAGATACTTTTCATAGAAAAGAGTTTCCTGCTTGGTTGAAATCAAAGGTATGATCCTTAATTTAATTAACATAAAATATATATATTTATTGAATTTTATTATTCATATATATTTCAGGTATTGAGTTTACCTATTGACTCTTTCTATTAAGAATTTATTGTGTTGGATTTTAGTCCCAATTATTTAGTTCATGAATGAAAATATTTAATAATAAATGGGTATAAATTTATTAAAATTGTTCAATAAATGAATATAAGAACACATCATGATAGTATTATATTAACTACAAAAACATACTGTTATGACAGTGCATCAGATAATAGGCCTTGACATGAAAATGTGTCTTATTATCGACTTGTTGAAAAAAATATTATTATTGGATTATCACTCTCATGGATGAGTCACTACGATGAAATGTAAATGGTTTGATTCAATGACATGAAATGAAACATTTATTGATGACTATGGATTTAGAGTTATTTAAATGACTCAATTCATAAATACCGATGAACCATGCATTTTTACATCAATGATAGAGTAAGTGTTTTATGTGAAAGATCATCTGAGACCTGATTACAATGTAATTATTGAAGTAAACAAAAGTCATATTTTTTCATGATGGTGGGGATGAAATTGAAACCATTGATACCCCCATTGGTGCTGACCAAAGTATTAAATTTGATGACTCAAATTTTCCAATTGTGATAATTGATGTTGAACCTAAAGTAGTGGTGGGTAATATATAGAAGCAACCATATATGTTCACAGTTCATTTAGTTTACATTGATGTTGGTTTCTTTGGTTGGTACTATTATAATTACTTTATTTTAGTTTTAGTTTGGAATGATATGACTGTTTTAGTATTTTTTTTGTTTTCATTGAATTTAATTATATTTATTTCTATTCATAAATCCATGTTTAAAATGGGTTTTTAAAACATGTATAACTTGGTTTTGAAATATAGTTTCTAAAATATGTTATGATATTGTCTATATTTTTTTTGACTTCTTAGTTGTATGAAATACCCTAACTTGCCAGTGAACATCCCATCCACCACATCTTTTCATCCTCTACTTTATCCTCTAGGGATGTTCCCACCCATGTAACCATCTTCATCTTATTTAGGCTCTACTTCTCATACCATGTCTACACCACATCTAGGGATATTCCCACCCATTCCCATCATCATCTTATTTAGGATCTACTTCTCATACCATGTCTATTCCACATGTAGGGATGTTACCACCTATAGAATATCCATATCCTATGATGTATCCCCATCACTTCTATCCTTATCCTACCATGTCTACACTGCCACCATTTTCTACTATCCATAAAAGATCCATTGATTGTTCTTTTTCAAATTTCACTCAACTGCATGTAGATGACTCAATGCATGAATTGGAATAGGAACATCCTTCAGAGGCTACTGATCCATGATAGCACACGTATCCATTAGATCCTAATGATCATCCTAGATCAGATTTTTTTATAAGTGTGTCAAATTATGTCACATAATTTTTTTCTAATTATATTGTGAATTGATTCTACTTTTTTCTCTTTTATATTATTAAGCGAAATATTCTAATAGGCGATGTGGGTGCACCCACATGCATGAATCTGGGAGTTACCAAATACAAATAACAATATATTAAAATGAAGACAATCAAATGATAGGTAAAAATGCTAGACAATATAGAAGTAAAATGGCATCTTTAGACAAGTACAATGATATCATTCTAGTGAAACCAGTATCATAAAGGAATATCAGTAATGAAATCAAGGAGAATGTATGGGAGGACATATGGGTAATAAAATTTGTTAAATTGGTTTTTTTATTATTATTTAATTTATATGAATTAACATGTTCATTTCAGCATCAATTTACCTTTACCGATGGTCAAGTTGCTAAAGTCACATGGTTTATGGAACACGGGGAGTTTTGGTGATCGTATAAGCATGAGTTATATATTAGTTAGAAGAGTAGAGTCGTCTTTGAGATAAATTGTTCACCAATATTCACCAACATTCCAACAACATAATATGAATAAATGATCATATATTGGAAGAGTAAGGAGTTTAAGGTATTCTTAATCTTTAATGATTTTATTGAAAATTTAATTCTTATTAATTATATTAATTTTTTGTTTCCAAGATGCATAAAAAAATAACTAGGATTCTATGATTTATAAGAACACTTTGGAACATGTTGCAATGTCATAGCATGAGAAGCAACAAGTACTTTTATGACCAAATAAGTATTACTAGGCCCCAATTGACTAAATTCATAGATAAAAGTTATGTGTAAAAAAATTACTTTAAATAATTTAAATATAAATACATTTAAAAAGGTAGAATAAACTATATACCATCTCTACTAACTGAGTTGAATTGTTTAATAATATTTAATGTGAACTGTTTCCTACAATTTAAAAATATCAAACATTATACAGCACACAAAACTTTTTGAAGAATTAGTGACTAATTGTACAATTCAACCCTAATGGTATAAGGATAGAATGATCTCTCTTATGATTTTTATTTATAATGAGAAGTATGAATTTTTTTGGAGTAGGTATGGTAGAGGGTGGATTAATGACCTTAGTTGGGATAATGAATCTGAATGAAATATACAAAGTGACTTTAATATGATTAGAAATAATATATATATTTAAATTATTACATAAGTCTAAGGGATTTATTTGATGAAGTTAAAATTTGGGGGGATATTTTTTGGCCAACATCTAAACCTTTTTTTATTTTATTAGATAGTATAGTAGAATGTATTCCATTAATACAATTTATATGGTTACCTTAAATAAAGGATGATCATAAATTAGTCGAGTAGAGTGATGTATTAATTAGTTTTATTATATAATTAAGACACAAACGAGAGATCCAAACAAACCATCTGCTATAAATTCTAATAATGAAAACTGTTTAGAACTTTGTATGTTCATTTTAGTACAAGACAATTCATTTATATCATAATTATTTGGTATTTTCTTTTTAGATTTTAAATAACAACTTCCAATACATGAACCTATAGTTGAAGGGAGTGTATTAATGGTTATATCAACAAAACAATACTGTAAAAAATAATCTATCAAATATGTAATGACATTATATTATAATAAAAAAGTTTCCAAACTTACTGAGTTGGTGACTTTTTTGTTCAATGTTATCATCTTCTATTGTAGCCTAGCTTCCTTGCTACATGTTGTTTTATTTGAAGAAATTTTATATAAGTATTTTTATGAAAACATATTTAAAACATATATGCTCATATGAACCTTAAAATAAATGACTATAAATTTGGTTAGTGATGAAAGTACAAAACATAATGAAGTGATTTCAAATGTTAGGTTCCTGAATTTGGGCTTTATAATATACTGATTTGGAATAATTAATAAGGTTGAATTACTTGTCTAGATTTCCCCCATTGGTAATATTAGCATTAAATAATATGTTTTTCTGAAGGTTTCCCATGTAATACCTAAATCACATATTCTCCTTTTTTTCAAAAAAAGGTAGAAGCTACATGTCATCCAAAAGTTCATTATTATATAATTTCATTCTCTATGATCATAGATATTTTTTACTAAGAAAGAAACACTAAAAATATTTCAATTTTATATGGAAAAATATTTAACTAATAGGATATGACATTCAGAAAAAAAATTTCTCACTTTTTTAAAGAAGTTTGAGCAGCAAAATGAGTGGAACTTATGGCTATTTTCAATAAAAAAGGAAGTACAAAATGGATCAAGCATTCAAAAATTAGGAAATCAAGAAATTTTTCCAAAGCACAAGTCTTGGTATAGTCATGATATAATTATAAGGGAAATGAACTTATGTTATACTTTAATGAGAAAACATAAAGAGTACACTAGAGCTCAATAAGTGTGTTGGAGTCAGTTGACATAAACAATGCTCCAATAGGTTTCTCACTATAATTCATATAGTCTATCTGATGAGTTCACACCAATATATATATATAAGGTCAGATGTTACCTTTATATTTACTAAATTTCATGATAATGTATTTAAAATGTTAGATAATCATCATTCTTAGTAGAATCAGATACTTTTCATTTTTAATGCATCAAATTCAGAGGGGGGGGGGGATTTTGGTGCTAAAAAAGTTCCCAAAGCCAAAATTTGGTGATCATATTGATAAAATAATTTATGATAACATATAAAATTGTTACAAAGTGCATTGGTTCATGTATTATCATTATTTAAAACTGTACAACTTCACACAATCATGGTACTGTATCATTTATATATGAAACTATTAAAAAGTGCATCATATTTACTAAAAAAGTGATATAAATACTAAATGATATGTGGTTTGTATATAATAGTGTAAAATTTCACACTTTTATAGATATATAGAGACCATGAAGTTAACTGATATGGTTTTCATTTAATATTTATAGTATATGATCGAGTTAGTTCATAATTGGAAACAATGGATGGATAGAGATAATGCATTTAACTCATATGGTTTAAATTTATGAATTATAGCATATGGTTTAGTTAGATGCTTCTTCATTTTATGTATTTATTAAATAGATAAAATTTTAATTAATTCTATGTTGTGTTGAACTTTTATGTATCTTAAATTTCTTACTTTAAAATGATATAATCACTATATTATTAATTTAACATAGATTCCTCATTATCCATGATTCCCATTTGAGATTTAATTTTACTTAATCACTTATAGATTCATTCCCTTACAACTTATTCTAATGTTAGAATTGAATTTAATACCATATAGTGACTCGTCGCTATAATTTAATATAATTTGGTAATGTTTTAAATTTATGTGAGTAGATAGTTAATCTCATAGGTCTTCACAATCAAATTTGTTTTGGTTTTGTTTATCAATTTCACATTAATCAATAATGTACTATTATAATAATCAATTTCATTTGTATCAAGTGACATTAGGCAAAAAAGGTCGTGTTCCTTGAGAAAATTTATTTTACTTGAGTATAAATAAAAATGATGGAAGTTCTATAAATGTACATACACAAGAAAATATTTTCATTATTTTATTGATATTTCAAAATTTGATACACAATTCATAATTAAAAATATTATTTATATTTTAAACAATGTGTCCTGGAGGCCCTCAATGAGAAATAAGATGAAAAGTTTGGTCCAAATGATCATTTGAGATGGGTATTAAGTGAGGTGAATAAGGGGAGAGTTAGATATTGACCCTGGAGAAGCAACATCCCCACTAGGCATTGTCCCTCACCGAGCACCTCTCAAATCTCTCACACTATCAAGCTATAAAATACTCATGTAGAAGTATCTGAGGCCCAAAAAATAACTATACATTATCATTAAAGAGGTAAACTAGTCACCAAATAGTTCTTAAAATCTATGAAATTTATATGTCCAACACTTCCATCAGAGGTTGTTAATGTTTTTGATTCATGTATGTTAACAATTCACTTTTTATATGATGCACTGAGTGATGTCACCGATGGTCCTAGTGGTGGTCGAGGTGATAATACTCCTAATGATAATGATAGTGATGGTGATGATGATGATGCTAATGATGATGATGCTGGTGACCCAAGTGATGATATTGATAAGGATACCGGTGATGATTATGATGGAACTGGTTGTGATGATAGAGATATTTATCCCCTCCATTTTTGAGATGAAATTAAAGTGACTTATGTGTGGATGATGTCTCATAACTAAAAATGATTTATTGTTTGGATTGTAATTTTATGTTATAATATTGAAAATGGTTGAAAACTATTGATAACTAGATTGTTAAATGATAAGTATATAATATTTGTACTGTATTAAATGTGTATTGTGGTTTTTAATTTATTTACAAGTTCTGGTAGAGGTATTGGATGGTGGTGCTGTTTATTGGGGATTGGAACCTATATCAACAGTTCTATGAACTATTGGTATATATCATTGCTGGACAAGATTCTATTCCGACGGTTTACATAAAACCATGTGTATTCAAATTTGGGCATGTGCAATTCTAAAAATTTCAAAGGAAACCATTGGTATAGCACTATACTGACACCTATAATACCCATAGTTCATAAAACCATTGGTATATGATATACCAATGGTTCTAGTCCCTATACCAATAGTTTTAAACCATTGGTATAGGGTAGTTTTTGAGTATTGGGATAAAATATTTTACTTAAATGCAACTAAGTTCCAAAATAATATTGTACATGTAGTCACCCTAGTTTTTTCTATTTGAACTTTTAGAATATTTTAAATAATATTTTTGAGGTGGGTCATTGAGAAGGTTCTTTGATTTTAGTGTCATGGATATTTGGAAATTCTATATTAAATAATATATATTTGTTTAGTTTGCACAAAATTGTAGGGAAATTTCATTGTTCCCTTGTTCAGATCCTCAAATATGAAATTTGATACCATGGTTGTGTCTGAAATGGAGAGGGGCTATATAATATTAATTCATGCTAAGGTCCTTGGGATTGGGCCATCACAGATGGAATTAATTGATCAAATAAATTTAATTAACTTTTTTTAATTGATATTATATTTTCTTGGAAACTCTAGATTCCCTTTCTTAATCATATCTAACTCTCTAATCTTGGGTAGCCACTATAAACCCTATGATTAGAGAGAGAATTTGAGAGGAAACCATATATCTGACCAACATTCTTCTTTAGGAATCACTATCACCACCTAAAATAGATGAAACCTTCACAAATGAATAGTCCAAATGTCAGGAAGGGCCTGTTATTTTTTTCTTGATCTATTTTTTGTAATTCTAAGCATGAAATCTTGGTTTGGGAATTGTTTCCCAAATGCATGGCCCATAAAATTTATTCATTTATATTTTTACTTGAAATTATCGGATCAACATTGTTTATCTATGTTCTTCACCATTAGTATATTGCACATGGTAGACAGTGATCAAATCATTGTATTGAGTGTTGAGACCCTATTTTACCTTTTCCCTCCCATTCTCTATGTTCTCACCACTGACTATCCATATAGACAATGATTCAACAAATGGGATTTGGAGCGATGAGTGATTTAGATATGGGTCTTTCAAATGATGAGTTTGGATGTGAAAATAAGTATTGGGGAGTAAAGGATCAAATACGCGTGATAGCATAGTCACATGAAGGTGTACCGGAGCGTGTTCTTGGTGCAATGGTTTGTGAGGAAAATAGAGGTTGTGAGATAACACCTTACAATATATTTTATGGTGAAATAATAGAAAAAATATACTATTATAGGCATTCCATTATTATTTGAGGCATTGGGATAAATTTTGGTCTCAATCAGAGGTAGAAGCTATAATGAAGACATGATTATGAGCGATTTCTAGAATTTGGGCTTGTCGTCACATATGCACTATGTGTTCTAGATCCACACACTGTGTATGTATTGAGAAGTGGTAGCTAGGGTTTCACTTATAGATAAATATGTACACCATGTTTCCCAAGTGTGCACACCAAGTATTCCTAAGATGTCCAACATGGTGTGTACAGAAAGTACACACCCTAATGTCCGTTTAGACACACACACACCATGTGGGTTAGGACTACATGTTGTGTACCCTCGATGGTATATGACTCATCCCCCAATTAGTACATGTCGAGTGATTTGGGTAAGTCCACATGCCATGTGACCCCAGATACATGTCGTGTATGTTGACCCTCACATGACACGAGTTGTGATGGTACACCCCAACTTCCCCACCGGACCCACACACCATATAACCCATTACACATGCCATATATATGGACCCATGAAATCCAATAGTACATGGCTAGATAACCTTTAATGGGATTTATTTTGAGTACTTCCATGGTACATGTTGTTTTTTATATCCTTGGTTTCTTTTCATATCTCCATTCTTGAGACCTAGATTTGGGCATGTGAATAATCCGTTTTGAGTATTTTTTTCGTGTAGGAATTTAAGGTTCTAGGAAAAGTGGAATCACTTGTTGGTAATACCCAACTCTACTTTTTGTCACAATAAATGAATGATCCAAGATTTATATGATGAATAACCTCAGGATCAATAGAATTAAATTGAAGATTAATTGACTTTAACAAAATCATAACCAATAACGTGAGATCATGACATATAATTTATAATTAATGTATAAATATTTTTAAAATTACATTATCTTTAAAAAATTATAACCAAGAAGGCGGGATCATGACATATAATTTATAATTAATTTATAGATAGTTTGATAATTACCTTATATTTTAATTCCTTCTTCTTTGATGAATTGTTAGACCAATCTTGTCTTATTGTCATTGTGTCATAGGATCTAAGGGTATAATCCATCTAGTGGCGATCCACAGTGATCCAAAATCTTAATACATCATTATAGAATCATTTAGTGCTGGAATGGTTGATTCTAATCACTTGAGTCATTCTTCATTGATCGTAATAGGAATCATTATGTGGGTGAAATATCCTATGAGTTCTTCTGAATAATTGAGAGAAATGATTAGGATGAGTGCTCTAGTTTTTTATCATGTTCTTGAGAGGATTATCTCAAGGGATTGAGATCATTCTCTCTAGGTTTATTGTGAACAACAAGAAACTAACTGTGGAATGTGATATAAATGGGTATTTATAAATCTAGGCAAGGGTTTATAATTTCAAATAATCCTATATCAAATCTCTTATTCCATAACAAACCTCATGTCTAATAATAATTCAATTATTATTATTATTATTTTGACATGCATACCACCAGTGGATAAATAAATATAATTTAATAAATATATAAATTAATATTTATTTAAATTATATTTAATATATTATTTTCATCTAGACCATTACACTTAGTCTGCAATCCTCCTTAATATTTATCGAGACTTAAATAACAAATATTTATTTAATAAATAAAAATATCTACATTATTTACTGATAAATATAATAAATATTTTATTCATTAAATCTTGTAAATAAATATTTATTATTATTTAATTCAGATATTTATTCTTATAAATAACCTATGATTAAATTTTTCCAATCAACCAATCTCAAATAATTATTAAATCACAAAATGGGAATAATATTTATTCTAACTTGTTAAATTCAAATAGAATTTAATTGAGATTCCAGATACACTTAGTCTGTGACCCTCTAGGCCTCTTTCTTAGTGGAATTAGGTGGAACCACTTAAAGTATAAGGTTAGCATCTAGAAACCTTCCAAGACACCCATAGAAAAATAAATTAATCTCAAAATGATATATAACATAACATGAATGCTTATTATGTAATATAATCCATTTATCCTAGTATATCTAATCAAGTAGATTATATGGTGACGTCTTCACCTGATGTGTTCAATAACTCTTTATTTGACTTTCCAAAATTGAACTTTCCCATAGACCACCATGGAAATAAATTTATTTAGGTCATTCCATTCCTATAAAAGGGCTTGAGATATTGTTTTTGTTAAATAATAGAAGGGAAAAATATTTTCTCACGTTATTCATTAATATAATATCACTTGTGACATATCCAACATATCTTACTTTTCCATGAACATAGGTTGTCATGGTTTTTATCTATATATCAAAGAACATGAAAGATGATACACATTAATAATAATCTTAAATTCTAAAGATCAATACACACCTCCACAATTAGGAACATATAATGATACATATAAATGTGGATTTCCTACCGGTGGTTCATGTTCTCATAACCTCCTACATTGGAAATTACCAAGAGCATCTACCATAAGAAAGTCCCTCAAAGTTCTATTAGTATCCCCCACTGATATCCTTTATAATTGTTTTCTCATAAAATGATATCATATAACTATATAACATATATTTAAGAATACCTTTGTGGAACTTTTAGGCTCTCATCATAGCGGGGAACTGTTATGACCTTTCAGTGTGATAATTACTCTTAGGAATTTATCATATACAATCTCACACATAAGAATTGTCATTTTGTGATAAGAAGTTTATTAATATTCAAAATAATGAATAAAACTAATCTTAAATTGCATAGAATTTTTTTATAGGGAACTAACTCCAACATACTCCCACTTTCACTAAAGACAACAACTAAGAACCTTGATTCTACTATTTATCGCATGATACTCATACATTTTTTGAGATAAGGATTTAGTTAATGGGTATACCATATCCTATTCTATGGAAATTCTGATAATCACAAATTTACCCTGTTAGGTTATAGTGATATAGAAATATTTACTAGAGTGGGGGGGTTTAATAATTATTTTAAAAAAAATAATTAAATATATTTTTCAGAGTAATAAACAATGCAACAAAAAATAAAAAAAGAGCACATGGTGTTTTTTATAGTTGTTTGGATCACTAAGATCCTAATCTACTCTTCAATTTTCTCTACCTAGTGAGATGACTGATATCACTAAGAGACTCACTTTTTATAGGGTGTGATAACTTATTCTAGTCATACCCTTTTCTCACTTGGTAATATAACCCAAATACACATGTAACTTTTTCTCACCTGTTATTATAACCCAATTATAGATATGCCTTTTTATCACCTGGTATTATAACCCTAATTGACTTCTACAAGAGTCACAACCCCCCTCATTTTTGTCTAGTAGTCATAAAATTAACTTCTTTTTTAATATGAGTAATAAAAAAGTATGATATATTTTGGATGGGAAAATCTTAAACTGACTCTAGAAGCATAAACAGAAGATATAAAGATACAATAGAGAAAAACCAAATCAAATTAAGGACAATAGTGAAGAAGATGATGATGAATGCCAATTCATATCAAGAAATTTTATTAATTTAGTATTATATGATCAAATGATGAAGTCATTTATGATCACACTAGTGAAACAATAGTCATAGTAGGGTTTTTGTACTACAAAATTCTTGTATGAATATTTTATTTTCATGTATATCTCTTCTCTCTCTTAAATAAATGGTATCAAGTTTATTTATTTATTTCCCCCCTTGATTTTATTTCAATAGTTAATCCCACTTCATTAATTCCAAGATCTTCTTAAGTACAAAAGACCATCTAGATAACCAATCACAGTATGCCATGTTACAAAATAATAAACATATAATAATAACATTTATGTGTAATTTTAATTATCATTATCATTATCAAATAATTATCGTGATCTTTTATTGCTACATGAAATGGATCCAAAACACTTTTAATATGATCTTTAACATAAATATACATTTTACAAAGTAATAAAATAGTTAAAATAATTTGAATAAACTTGATGCTAAACATTTTATCAAAATAGTGAACAAAAAGAGCATGTTGTAAAATATATATTTTCACAAAATAAATGAAGCAATGATCTGACCGTCAGTACTGAGTGGCTATGATACATAAGAATTTTGGCCGGTTAACTTAAAGTGATATTAACACATGCGGTCTCTATACTAACTGTGTGAAAAATCTCATTATGTAGTCAGTTACTTTCAGTATCTTGAAAACAACTCATGCAACAACTTGGTTTTCGGTCACTTGAGATATATACTCATGTGATAAATTGATTTACGGTCACTTGAGATATACTCATGTGGTAACATTTTTTGTGGTATCTTGAGATATACTCATGCGGCTACTTGAAATAACTATGGTAGGTTGAGGCTTATTTCTCCTCACAATAGGTCGAGCTCATTTGAGGGATTGAAAAAGCATGTAAGATGAGCCAGTGTCATGCTGAAATATGCAAGATGAAAACCACCAGAATGTAGTTCATCATGTGATTGCGATGTATGAAATAGTATAAGTGGTCTACATGGAAGATGAAGTGCATGGATGGTACCACTAAAGAGAATAGTCAAACCATATTAAAGATGACGCAAGGAAAAAGTGGCTCACGTAAGGTTCATATACCTCATCATGTAAAGGTTGTTTAGAATTTCTTAAGTTTGTATAAGTGTAAGAAGTGATTTTCATGTGTGGTATAAAGGTATATGGAAATATGCATAAAGGTATTTTGAATTGATGTATAAATGAATTCTGAATGCACGCATAATTATATTTTGAATACATGCATAAGAGTAACTATGAAATCCATAGGTTATATAAAGGTAATTTTAACCTTTTATAAAGGTAAAATATAATTCATATGAATAGTGTAAAGGTATTCTAGCTTTGTGTAAAGGTTGAAAACAAATTACATATATTGCATAAGGGTAACATTAAAAGATGCATAAGGGTAAACTAATTTTTTAAAACCCATGTAAATGGATAATGAACCTCACTTAATGGTAAGATGATTTTTTTACAGGCTTTATAAGGGAAACTAATAAATCTAAGGATTTCATAAGGGTATAATATAAATTATGTAAAGGTAATAAAAACCTTTAAACTAATTATTTAAGGGTATTATATTGTCGGTGAAAAAATATCTTCTCATACCAAAAAACGACTGGTTTTGGAAGAACTTAACAGGTGACCCCCCCCCCCTCGAAGGAACATTCTAGGGCCGAGGAGTGGCTTGTGTGTAAGTTTCAATGGTTTCATGTAAATATGTGATTCCACATGCCAAGGATTTGTGTGCTAAAGAAAAATAGAAGTTTCATAGAGGTCCCTAATTCCGAGCTTGTTCCCAGGGATCATGCACGAAAGAAATAATTATTTCATGCATGAATGGAGTCTGGCATGAAAACCAATCCTGAAACCATCCTATTTCACACCAAAGGTGAAATCAAACTGGATTTTTTGTATAAAAATCCCTAGTGGAAAAGTATGGAGAAGTGAGAAACTCAGTTACATGCCAATAGTTGAGGATTTTAGCTATAAATAGAAGCTCACCCCCAACCTTGGGGAGGATCTATGGAAAAAGAAGTTCCACTCTACTACATAAAACTCACTCTATTACATGAAATAACATAACACCAGAGATAATGTACCCTAAAAGGTAGAGTATTTCATGATAGACCTCCCATGGGACCAAAAATTACGTGGGCTATGGTAGAGTGATCCTAAAACAAATAATATTAAGGCTGTTTGGGTTTGTACAAAGAGAAGTCACCTTTGCACAACCATGATCTGCGTGCAACCTCAAATATTACGCACAACTATGCCTCTTGAATTCATAAGTTTCCCTTATGTTAGAGACCTCTGCTCATGAAACTCTTGAACATAACACAACAAAGTTATGAGGAACAACTTCATGGTCCCCTTCCCAACATTCCTTGTACCTTTAATGAATCCATTACCATACGCATTACCCCAAATCATAGGTACCCTATTAACCATTTCTCCTAAGAGTAAAGACCCTAACTTCAGGCCTCTAGATTTCCACTCCTCCATGGTAGTGCCAATGGTATGTCCCGCCTAGAGGTGTATGAGTGGTGGTTAAGTAATCCATAAGGGTGGCATCTTTGAGAAAAAAATGCACACCTATCTCGGTGGGGATTCCTTATGAATATTACTCTCACCTTGACATGGCCCCCCTCAAGGAGTGACCCCATTCTCAATGTTTGAGCTACATGGTGTAAAACTACCTAACTCTACGTCCTAGTCATACGACATTAAACTACACAACAACATCCTCAAAACATGACATAAAATTGTATCCTTACCCTATGTAATGAACATAAAATGCCCCATATATGATCATCATGGGATGAAACCCTCTCCACCGCCATGGTATACGAGATACCCATAGAGGGAAACTTACATGTGTAAGCCCCAAACCATCCCTTATTAACACTCCTTATACAACACAAGTGTCCTTACTGCATGATGTTAAAATACATGGATCGGTTCTGTTACAAGACCCTAAACTATGGTATCAAACTACTTGGGTTTTGATCCTTGTCTCTTAAAAAGGGTACATAGGATGTCTCCCTGAGGTTCAATCCCAAAAACCTCATCACCCAAGTGTGAAATCTTCCCTCCTAGGGACACACTTAAATGATTTATCTTAAATGATCCATCTTAATAAGAAATTCTAATCCATATCCATGAGACATTAAACCTGATGGACACACCCCTCTATCCAAGTGTGAAATCTTCCCTCCTATGGACACACCCTATCGATCCATCTCAATAGGATATTCCCATATTGTACCTATAAGACATTAAAATTGTACCCATACTGTCCCCACAAAAAATTAAACTTGTGCCCATTCTATCCCCGCAAAACATTAAATATGCACCCATTCTATCCCCACAAGACGTTAAAAATTCACCCATCCTGTCCCTAAAATACATTAAAACTAAGCCCATTATTTCCCCATAATACATTAAAACTATTCTCATATTGTACCCTAAATACATTAAACCTACACCCAACCTGTCCCCACAAGAATTTAACCCCGTTCTCATCTCTAAAAGATGTTAAACCTATTCCTTGACACAAAATACCTATCCTATGATATAAATGTTGGATTATTAAGGTAAAAATCCTTGTAGGACTTATAAACTTGGTGTTAACTAAATCATGATCGACATAAGATTCCTTGGGTTCCACACTTAGGATTCCTTATATGAGATTCCCTCTAAAAGAGGAAGATTTACAAGTTCCCAATATACACAATGTACAAACATGCCCAAAAATTCCCAATGGGGATACTCTATTGATTGAAGGTTGCTTCCCTATCCAGATAGAAGCAACATAATTAACCCACATGAAGATAACACCAGGAATGAGTTCCATGAATTTGACTCAATCTACGAGGGAGACTTGGACAAAGAAATGAGTTCCAAGGAGGAATCGATATCCCATCATATCGTTTTGATCAAGGATCATACATATATAATGAAAGTGATGAAAGCCTCATGACTTTGGAAAGGGGGAATGAAGGGAAATATAATTCATATGAAACAAAGTATTCTCACCTCAATGAAAGCATCAAAAATATAATTGGTGAACTCGAAATGAAACTCGTCTCCTAAACTATAAGGACTTGTTGCATCTTGGGAATTAGGGTATTTTCATGTCACTAGATTCATACATCTAGAACTAGGTCCCATAATGTAAATGGTGGGCCCATAATCAAACTCACCTATGAATTGGGGTAGTTGGTGTTGGGAATCCTTGGACTGTGACATTTTCATCGTGGATCCCTATCCATCTATGGAAGTGTAACGTCCCAGTTTCGGAAGCTGCCTAGAGATTCCCTGTACCTGGTTGGTCACAAGGCCTCAAGCGCATTTCCCTAAATGCTAGAGGATGCCGACTAGCAGCGAGGGCCTTGGGTGTGATAATGGGGAAACTATTCCCTCATTGGCAGAGTAACATATCAGAAGTAAAACAAATAGCAATAGCAGAAGTAGGAATAATCCATACAAAAGTAAACAGTGGAAGAATAGAAATAATAAACTGGAGAACACACATATATATATGAATGATGCATGAATCATATGTCTAGGAAATCCGCCAAACAAATCACAATACTGGAATACCACTGTACTAAACCAAAGTATAAAATAAATAAAGTAAACAACTCCTCAACATCGCAATCCATTGCTTGGTCCCATGCTCTCTAGCTCCACTGCAAATCAAGTTCCTGAAGTAGAAGGGTGTTTTCCCTTATCTATAACTGCAATAATAAAATCTTTTTGGGCCCAAAATCATGGCCCAAACAAGGTGTGAGACTAAATCCTAGTAGGAAACCACCATAAGATCTATTCCTAACAGTCAGTGAATATATGGTAGGTAATAAGTACAGAAGCCAGTAAACAAGGAAGTACTTAGCAGTAAACAATCCATAGTTTCAATGCATTCAGTTTCATATATCAAGAAATAGCTAATCAAAACAGGTAATCACAAATAGGTAACCCTCTGGGAAGTACTCATAGCATATCCCCTCTAGTCCTACCTAGCAACACAAGCGAACAGGTAAACACAAAAGGTAACCCTCTGGGACGTACTCACAGCCTATCCCCTATGGTTCTACCTAGAAACACAAGCAACCCTATGGGTTGTACACTCAGTCTAACCCCTCTATTTTAGCTTAAGCATAGACTCTCTGAGGAAGAACTCATCATCAATTCCTCCTATAGTCTCGTATCAGTAACTAAAGGTACTCTAGGTAAGCACTTACATCACATTCCCTCTATGGCCTATGTCGAGGAACTATAAAAACTCTGAGGAAGAACTTACATCAATTCCCCCTATGGTCTCACATCATATGTAAAACAAACACTCTGGAGAAGCCCATACATCCATTCTCCCTATGGTCTACTACACCAGGCTCTCACGGCCTTGTGTAAGTCAAGAAGGTATAAAAATGCATATCAGCCAAAGTAAACCTCAATAACTACTTGGATAGTAGTCCAAATCATAACATCATTTAAGGAAACAAACATCCCATCCTACTATACTAGGAATGGGAGGCAAATAGTAGCCTAATAAGAAAAATAGACCCAACGGTCAAAACAGGAAATCATGCATTGTAAAAAACTTCCAAATCATATAAATTGACATTATTCACATTCAATTAACCTCAACTCAAGCATAAAATCATAGAAAGCAAAAAAATAGGGTTGAAACAGTAAACGTGCAATACCCTATTCATGGGTATTGGAAATTTTGCGCATATAACTCAAAGACTTTCAACAGTAAGGCACAAACCACCTACCTCGGCATTGGGAGATCAATATAATTGAGTCTTATAGATTTAATCACATTAGAATGCCGAAGATATACAAAAATGTCTAAAAAATTCAATAGAGGATTACTTGAAAAGGAGGAGGAATCAGAAGATGGTGTTCAAGAAGAAGGGAGAACTCACTGATGTGATTCCAACGCAACCGACGAAGTTCGATTAAGAGAAAAGATGCTCTATTGGGGGCTCGACAAAGATCCGCACCGTATGGACGTTCTTGGCCGAGTTCAATGGAGAAGAAGACATTTCTGCCGAAAAGACGCGACCCCAGTCTGTTTAATGAAAAAAAGTACACAGCATGTACTTTGGAAGTACACGACATGCACTTTCTTTTTCCGTACTCCACTTTAGGTGGTCTCTAGGTCACCACACATGGCCGTGTTCATGGCCGCTACATGGCCCGCACCCGGCTACCCGCGGTAACTGAGTACATGGAGTGTACTCATAAAGTACACAGTGTGTAGTTCATAAATTTCTAGAAACTCCTCTTTTCTCAAAAACTCCAGATAGCTCTAGCTACTATGATCATACATCAGCCTCCCTCTCCCAAGTCTCATCTGGAATGGAGGTGTAGAAGAAGAAACCCCAAATAGCTCTAGCTACTATGATCGTACATCAGCCTCCCTCTCCCAAGTCTCATCTTGTGCTCACCTATGCTGCCATAGCACCTGTACCAGAGGAATAGACCAGCCACAGAGAACCTTTGTACTTTGATCAATAATCCAGATAGGATGATCCTCGAATGATGCATCCACCTCCAACTCGACTTCCTTGGGTTGGAAAGAATGAGACAGGTCTGAGAAGTAACATCGAAGCTAAGAAACGTGGAAAAATCGTGCATATCCTGATACCTTTGAGGTAACTATAACCGATAGGCAACTGGCCCAACTCTATCCAACACCTCAAACAACCCGACATACCTCGGCGAATGGTTACCCTGTCACATAATCCTCTTGTGTCCCAACCTCGGTGTGACACGCAGAAAAACCAGATCCCTGACCTCAAACTCCAGAGGCCATCTCTTTTGATCATCATATGACTTCTGTTGAGACTGTGCAATAGCCATCCTCTTTCAAATCAACTCTATCTACTCTGAGGTCTCCTAAAAAAGATAAGGTCCCAGAAAAGCTGCCTTTCCTGTCTCCAGCCAACATAAGGGTGATCGGCATGGCCTACCATACAAAGCCTCATAAGGTGCCATATGAATAGTTTCTTGAAAACTATTATTGTAGGAAAACTCCACAAGAGGTTTGTGCTTCTCCCAAGAACCTCCAACATCTAGAATATATGCTCGAAGAATGTCCTCAAGCACCTATATCGTATGATCGGACTGGCGATCTGTCTGGGGGTGGTAAGTTGTACTCAAAAGTACCTGTGTACCCAAAGCCTTCTAAAGCCTTTGCCAGACCCGAAAAGTAAAACGTGCATCTCTGTCTGAAACAATGGAGTGTGGAACTCCACATAAGCACACAATCTCACGAATGTACAACCATCCTAGCTCATTGAAAATGAAGGTCTCCTTGATCGGAATGAAGTAAGCAACCTCAGTGAATCTTTCAATGACAACCCAAACTGCATCATTCCCTTGAGGTGACCTCGGTAAACCTATCATGAAATCTATCGCAACATCATTACACTTCCACTCGGAAATGGGTAACTGTAGTAAAAGCCATATTGGTTTCTGATGCTCCACCTTCCCCTACTGACAGGTGGAACACCTCATGAAGAAACTATAAACTTCTCTCTTCATACCTGGCCACCAATATTGACATTCTAGATCACGATACATCTTGGTGACACCAGGATGAACTACCCAAACTAAGGAATGCAAGTCCCGAATCATCTCCTTGTGTATGTCTACTGGCACCCATATGCGCCCCTGTAAATGAAATATCTCATCCTCACCTATGGTCCATCTAGGAATAGGGTCCTCTCCTGACACACTCTCCATTAGGACTAGGCCTTCAGAATCTGATAGCTACCTCATTCGTGCTTGATCAAGAAGAGTAGAGGTAACAGCTACAGAAGAAAGAAAAGTCTGCCCCTGTGTGTCATGCACCTCCAAATGCATCTCAAAGAATAGATCCATAAGCTACCACTCACTTCTGGCCTCCTAAACTGCCTATATATGAGCCCTCCTACTCAACGGATCAGCCACTACGTTGCATTTCTCAGGCATATAGCCAATCTTAAAGTCAAAAGAATAAAGGTACCCAACCCACCTTCGCTGTATCAAATTCAGATCACGCTGACTGAAAATGTACTTGAGAATATTGTGGTTGGTGAAAACCACAAAATGCTCTCCCAGAAGGTAATGTCTCCAACAACGTAAGGCATGAACAACTGAAGCCAACTCGAGATCGTGCGTCGGGAAATTCTTCTCATGTGGCCGCAACTGTTGAGACCCGTACACAACGAATCCTTATCCCTGGAAAAGAACAACTCCTAGCCTGATACCTAAAGCATCATAGTACACATTATAGATCTTTCTTGGATCTGGAAATACTAGTATCAACGCTGAAGTCAACCTCCCTTTCATATCCTGAAAGGATGACTCACAAGAATCTGACCACAAGAACTTTTCACCCTTCTTAGTCAGGCCTGTCAGTAGCGCTGCTAAGAGTGAAAAGTCCTGTATGAATTTTTTGTAGTAACCAGACAACCCTAGAAAACTCTGTACCTCAAAGATTTTCTTCATCTTCTCCTAGGAAACTACTGCTCTCACTTTTTATAGGTCTACTGAAACCCCTGTATTAGAGATAACATGACCCAAGAAGTGAATCTGATGCATCCAAAAGTGGCATTTTGAGAGCTTAGCATATAACTGATGATCTCTCAGTGTAATCAAAAACATCACAAGATGTGTGGAATGGTCGTGTCGAGTGTGAGGGTACACCAAGATATCATCCATGAAAGCCACCATGAAGGAATAAAAGTATGGATGGAACACTCGGTTCATCAGTGCCCGGAAAACTACATGCATGTTCGTGAGACCGAATGACATAACCATATACTCGTATAGACCATACCTGCTTTGAAAGGATGTAAGAGGTATATATGATGGTTTGATGAGAAACTGATGGTAACCAGGCCTCAAGTCAATCTTTGAGAACACATGGGATCCTCGAAGATGATCAAAGAGATCATCAATCCTTGGTAATGGATATCGGTTCTTGACCATCAACTGGTTCAACCTACAATAATATACACAAATCCTGAGGGTACCATCCACCTTATTTGCAAAAAGGATAGGTGAACCCCAAGGAGAAGTACTAGGTCAGATGAAAACCTTTGCCAACAACTCCTCCAACTGCTTCTTGAGCTCCCGTAACTCTAGTGTAGCCATCCTATAAAGAAGAATGGACACCAGTACCACTCCTGGAACAAGATCAATAGAAAATTCTACCTCAAGATCTGGAGGAAAACATAAAAATTCTTCTTGAAATACATCTCTAAAACAATCCACCACTGGAGGAAATTCCATCTGTGAAATCCCCTGGTTATCCAGATATAGACTAGAAATCTGGGTTCTAACTCCTCCAAACCCATGATGCTCGAGTCTCGTTCTACTCGCCTATACATCCCTTTCACCCTTATAAAGAAAACATCCACCCTCTGGTGATATGAAACTCGCCATGTGGTGATAATAGTTAATGACTTCCTGGAAGGAAACTAGCCAGTCCATTATGAGAATGACATCATAGCCTGTCATCTCTAGGACATAGTGGTCCCATAAAAAGTGAAACCCACCAAACTCTAGAGGTAAATCCTTGAACTGATGTACACTCTCCATTCTAGTCCCCAATGGAGTGTCTAGTGTCAAGATATCAGTAGCAGAAAAGATACAGATCCCATGGATCTCCCGACTAGTAATAGATATAAAGCTATTGGAAACCCCTGTATTGAAAAGAGTAGAATCTAAAACTGAGGCTACTAATATCATACCTTGCACTGTAGAGGGTCCGAGATCCTACTCCTGTTGGGTCTTCTCCACTTCAAAATTCTGACCTGCACCGCAGCCCTATGACCCTTTTTAGCCACCCTGAGCTGATCCACACTTTTGTCGCTGAAAACCGGGTGACTGGCTACCACGACCATGACCTCCACCTTAACCTAAATGGCCGGAAGAACTCTAGTTCCCAAACAGGTGAGAAACTGGTGGTGCTTCTCTTGAATGAGGGTTCATAGAAGATCCCCTATCACTAACTTCTGGTGAGAATATCAGCTAGAAGTGCTGAATATGACCCATCTTGCCGCAATATCGGCACTCCACTGGGTCTCTCGGGTAGTGTAGCCTCATATGCCTGATCTTCTCACACTGGTAGCACACCACTTGACTACAAAAAGAAGTATCTCGCCTTCTTGGATCCCTACACTTAGACTCCCTATGATGCTTCCTGCAATCATTAGGAGGGATATTAACTCCAGATGTTGAACCACCCTAGCTCACAACTCCAGAATCCCTCAAATTACGCTATGTGAGCAGTGCTTGGTTGACGATAGAAGTGACGAGAGTCAACCTGAAGGTGTTCACCTATGATCGGATGTCATGCCTCAGACCATCCTCAAACATCCTTGCTAAGAATAACTCATCACCTCCTGGGATGGGCATAAAGTGATGTAGCTCTGTGAAGCGAGAAGAATACTCCATAACAAAAAGAGTACCCTGCTCCAGACTCATAAACTCTTAGGCTCGATCAGCCCTCAAAGTCTCTGGGTAAAAGTAGTCGTAGAAGGCACACTGGAACTCATCCCATGCCATAACCAGTTGGCGTCTCACCTGTGAGATCACATCCCACCATCTCTTGGTGGAATCCTGAAGCATATAGGTAGTGATCTTGACCCTCACCTCTGGAGGTGTCTCCAGATGCTCGGAGATAGAAAGCATGGCTTCTAACCATGACTCTATAGCCTGAGGTCTTCCTTCCCCTATGAAGGTGGGAGGATGTTACTGCTGAAAAACCTGTGCTAACTCTACCATAGAAGGGGCAGGATGTGGTACTCCTCGGAAGGTCTGCATGAATTTCATAAATCCCTCTCGGAACTGTGCATCAGCACTTGTGTCTGGAATGACGGTTGGTGTCAAGACTGGCACAACTAGAGGATCTGCAGGTAATCCTTGATCAATCATGTTTAGTGTCTGATCGTTGCCCTGTAATTGGCATACAACTGAAGAATGTCTCGGTGGCATGACTCCGCAAGGTCAAGAGCACACCTTAGATCAAGATTGTAAAGGACTAAAAACTATAAGAAAATGGGGGAATAAGATAAATAAAGCATTCAAGTTTTTCAGAACATGACTACATGACATGTATGTACTCTACACGGTGTGTTCCCATAAGCCAAACACATTGGAATGTACTCCTTCCAGAACTGGTCGTGCAACACCCCAGACACACAGTGTGTTCAACTAACACACGGCGCGTACTTGAATCCTCTTCCCCTACCTGATTCCCCTTACATGACTAAGACACACTATTCACCTTGAATAGGACTACACGACGTGTTCATGGCAGACACAACGTGTACTAGATGAGCTTTATTGACCCATGTTGTTAGTGACATGGCCGGATACATGACTCACACTTCACAACGTGTTCTGGATGGACACGATGTGTACTAGGAATATTTCACTGACCCGTGTTGTTCATTACATGGATGGGTACTCGGGTTACTCTACAAAATGTGTTCCAGATGGACATGGAATGTATTAGGAAGGACTCAACCAACCCGTGTTGTTAGTGACATGACTAGTTACATGGTTCTACAACACGGTGTGTAAATCTGGTACACGACATGTCCTACCAAATATTCCAAACCCTGTGTCCCCACCCACACAGTCTATGACACGATTAGAGACTACACGGCGAGTACATACAGTATATGGAGTGTATTTAAGAAAAATGGTTCTTCCCGAATAGAAGAAAACATGGCCTGTAGTTAACATTACACGTCATGTATTCTGGGTTTTTCCAGATAGTAAGCCTCAAAAACTACTTCGGAACCCAGAAAACACTAGAAACAACCTCAAAGTTCCAAATTCCAACCCCTGAGGGCCCATACTCCTCATGAATCAAATATTTTCATCTTATACATGTCATAACAAGGTAAACAAGTCAAAGATTCACCAAATTCTGATTCATGAGGGCCCATAACACCTCAATAACCAATGTTTTTCATTCATTCAAACAAATCCTTACACAAAGAAATACCCTATCAAGAAGCAGATATTCTATCAAAGTATCTATCACAACATCATGCATATCTATCACAACATCTATCACAACAACATGTAATTTCTAATGCACCCTAAATGACATGGAAATAATGCATGACATGTGATTCCTAGAAAGTTCCTATATGATGAATGAGATGGCATACCATCATATCATAAGGTTGAAACAGAAATAGAACCTCAATAGCATAAAAAGTAATAGCACAAAACATGTGAATCACTCAAGGGGAAGTCAAATAAACTGTAATAATTGAGAAACCAAAAAAGCTACAATAACGAGGTATATTGGCTTTTCCCTGTTCATGGGTTAGCTACTCCCAGGAAAAGCTTATTACCAAGTACTCATTCCTTTTTATCCCTAGCTCTAGGATCCAAATAGTAATTCAAGAGAAAAGAATACCTATGAAACCACTTTCTAATGTCCCGATTTCAAAAGCGGCCCATAGATGCCCTGTACCCGATTGGTCACATGAACTCAAGTGCATTTCCCCAAATGCCAGAGGCTGCTGACGAGCAGCGATGACCTTGGGTGTGATAATGGGGAAACTATGCCCTCATTGGCAGAGTAACACAATGGAAGTAAAACAAATATAAATGGAGTAAGAAAGAATAATCCATACAAAAGTAAACAGTGGAAGACTAGAAATAATAAATTGGAGCACACAAACATATATATATATATATGATGCATGACACATATGTCTAGGAAAGCAGCCAAAAAAATCAAAATGTTGGAATACAACAGTACTAAACCAAAGTACAAAAGAAATCAAGTAAACAAATACTAAGCATTACAAGCCATAGCTTGGTCCCATGATCTTCATCTCCACAAAAAATCAAGTACCTGAAGTAGAAGGGAGCTTGCCCTTATCTTTACCTGCAACAATATAATCTGTTTGGGCCCAAAAGCATGGCCCAAAAAAGGTGTGAGACTAAATCCCAGTAGGCCACCACTACAAGATCTGTGCCTAATAGTCAGTGAATATATGGCAGGTAATAAGTATAGAAAGCATTAAATAGGGAAGTACTCAATAGTAAACAATCCTGAGTTTCAATACATTCAGTTTCATATATCAAGTAACATCTAATCAAAATAGGTAATCACAAACAGGTAATCACAAAAGGTAACCCTCTGGGAAGTACTCACAACCTATCCCCTCTGGCCCAACCTAGCAACACAAGCAAACATCTAATCACAAAAGGTAACCCTATGGGAAGTACTCATAGCCTATCCCCTCTGGTCCTACATAGAAACACAAGCAACCCTTTGGGAAGTACACTTAGTCTAACCCCTCTGGTTCAGCTTAAGCATAGACTCTCTGAGGAAACACTCACCGTCAATTCTTCCTATAGTCTCTTATAGGTAACTAAAGGTGTTATAGGGAAGCACTTACATCACATTCACTCTGTGGCCCACGTCAAGGAAATACAAATACTCTGAGTAAGCACTTACATCAATTCCCATATGGTCTCACATCGTAAGTAAAACAGACACTCTGGATAAGCCCTTAAATTCATTTTCCTTATGGTCTACTACACCCGGTTCTCACGGTCCTGTGTAAGTCAAGCAATTATAGTAACACGTATCAGCCAAAGTAAACCTCAAGAACTACTTGGTTATCCGTCTACAACATAATATCATGTAAGCATACAAACACCCCATCCTATTATACTAGTCATGGAAGGTAAACAACAGCCTAATAGTCAAACTAGACCCAACGGTCAAAACATGAAATAATGCATGGGAAAACACTTACAAATCATATCAATTGACCCTATTCACATTCAGTTAACCTCTACTCAAGCATACAAGCATAGAAGGAAAAAAATAGGGCTGAAATAGTAAACACACAATACCTCGTTCATGGGTATTGGAAATTTTGCACATATAACTCAAATACTTTCAATAGGAAGTCACAAACCACCTACCTCGGTGTTGGGAGATCAATATACTTGAGTCTCAGGGCTTGAATCACCTTAGAACACCTAAGATCTATAAAAATGTCTAAAACACTCAATAGAGGATAACTTGAGAAGGGGGATGAATCAAAAGATGGTGTTCAAGAAGAATAGAGAACTCACTGATGTGATTCCAATGCAACAGACAGAGTTTGATTCGCAGAACAAACACTCGATTGGGGGCTTGGCGAAGATCAGCGCCATACAAACGCTCTTGGTCGAGTTCGGTGGAAAAGAAGACACTTCTGTCAAAAAGACTCTACCTTGGTCCATTTAATGAAAAGAAATAAATTACACGGTGTGTAATTTGGAAGTAAACTGTGTGTACTTTCCATTTCTGTAATCTTCTTTAGGCAGTCTCTAGGTCACCAGACACGGCCGTGTGCATGGCCACTACATGGCCAGCACCCAACTACCCACAGTAACCGAGTAAACGGCATGTACTCATAAAGTACATAGTGTGTACTTCATAAATTTCCAGAAACTCCAATTTTCTCCAAAACTCCTGAAAAAAAAAGAAAAACATACCTAAAAAGAAGATCCGGTTTCTTACAGGAAGATTAGATGACATTGGGTAATTGGTCATTTCTTTTCCTATAATTATACTAATGGATGAATCTTCATACCATACAGAACCCAAGATACATGAATCCAACAACTTTAAGATCATGAGTGTCATGGTAGGAGAAAAGTTGATGTTGTAATCCCACACGACTATGCCTCATCCATGACTTCCACCTTTCCATCAGCTACTGGGAGCCAACGCCCTATCACTACTGGAATTTGGGTTTTTCCCAACACTTACATACCAACGGTCATAAAACCATTGGTAAAGAATATTTTTACCAACAATTTCATAAAACCGTTGGTAAATCAAGTCCTAAGAAACCTTTACAAACAGTTTAAATAGAACTGTTGGTAAAAGGATGTCTTAGGGGACCTTTTACCAATGGTTCCTTAGAACCATTGGTATAAGTGTGGCCCGAAAACTTTTACCAACAGTTTTTAAAAAACATTGGTAAAATTTTCCCCCAAATTAATAGCAGCCTCTCCTCTCCCCCATTCGCGATACAGAACCCTAAACCAGAGCACTTCCCCCAAATTACCCCTCTCTCTCAGTGATCTAGGAGCTCCTTCAGCTTCCTCTTCCTCCATCCCATCCAAGCTGCTGAATCTATTGTTGAATCTCCATTCGAACCATCCTAAATTAGGTATTTAATTAACTGGTACCTTATTTTTATTGAAATTTATCTAATATTTCAGTTTTTAGTTTTTATTTTGATGTGTATATGTTTCTGTTTCTATTTTTATTTAACCTATATGTGATGAGGTTGTATCATCATTAACATGTGCAATGATGTGGGTTAATTTGAGGTGAGTGATGCTATATGAGATTTTATGGGTTATTGTGGGGATTTTATTTCTCTTTAATTGATAGTTTCATAAAACATAAGTTGGTGCTGCATATATTATGTAATTAGAATTGGTAAAGTAAAATGTTGGTCTCTGATTTCCGAGTTGGTTATTTGGATGAAATTCTCTATCAAAATTGGGTATATCTCTATTGACTATGGGTGTATTTTCTAATTGAATAACGTCTTTATTAAACTAACCATGAAATAAACATTTCCCACAACACAGAAGCACCACAAAAATCATAGATAGACACTACACACCACAATTGTGACGCCCCGGGTTTTATGAACTAGTCCAAGTGAACAATGTTATGATTTTAATGATGTCTCTTGTTTTATTTGATGTGTTTTGTGTGATGATAAATAATATGAAACAAAATAGATTAAAAACAGAGAGAATAAGGTAAACTAGTATATATTAAAATATTACTTTGCAACAAAGACCCAACTAATTGAAAATACCATGCACAAGACCTAACATTCCCACAACAAGACTACTAAGAATCACAACTCGAGTAATCAGATAGTTTTCATCTTCTGGGTCCATCAGTGTGAAAAATATAATAGCCAGATCCATGACACACATACTAAGCACCAAAGGTATGAGGAGAGCCATACTTAGTGGTTAAAGTGTTTTGATTTTGAGAAACACCCTACACCCCCCTGTTTTTATAATGGTCCTTTAAGTTATGATCGTTAAATATACAGAGCCATTGGGTTTTCAAAACAACCTTTGGGTTTCCGTTGATAAAGTTTATCTTTATATGAAAACTTGTTTTTAATGCCCTTATAATTTTATGATATTTCAAATATTATAAAATGTCTAAAATATTTTTCACAAAAGAATCATATTTTTAAAATAAAAAGAGTATTCTTGGAAATAAATCTTTTTGTTTTTACAAAATCTTGATGGATACCTATATGGTTGAAAACTTAGTATTATTTTTATGTTTAAAGGGTATCTTAATAATTTTATCTTTTAATCTCTAAAATTATGTATTTTTGAATTGGGGAAACTATTGGTCTTTAAAAAAATAATTTTATGAAAGAGATAGTGGTGTATTTTAAAGATCCTAATATTTATAATGGTTTTGTACGTAAAATATGAAAGGGTATACCTTTTAAAAGATTTGTATCCATATGTAAAGTATTTTATATAAGCTAAAAAAGGGTTTTATATTTTATGTTAAAACTATTTTTTTTATTGTATATTAACTCATTTTTGTACAAATATTTATATTACACGCTATTTGGAACTAAGTATACTTAAACTAGTTATTTTGGAAATATAAATATTTTTTTATAAAAATTATGTTGGGGCCTAGCCAAACCAAGGGAATCCCTTAGGGACAATCCCTCAGGCCGAGGCCGAGCCCTAGGGACCCGAGGTACCGACCGTCGGGGTCCCAGTTGTGTATAGAGTGTCAACCAAGCCCGAGCCGAGCATAGGTTCATCCAGTTGCACGCGGGCCTGTGTGTAAGGCCCGCGGCGCGCGCTGCGTAGGGTTGGTCCAAGGCCCACATGGGGATCGTGTCTAAGGCCCCTGTGTGTGTGCGTTTGTGTTATTGCCCCGTTTCCAGCGCACTTTGAGTTTTAAACCCCGCCTCCACCACATTTCGTTTTGATGTGGGATGCGCTCCGCACAATCAGAACCGTCCGATCGACTTCTACGTCGATCTCTTTCGCCCAACCCTTTTAACTGCGCGATCTTCCCCGCGTGTCTCCATAACCATCCGATCTCTACCGCGATTTAATCGCGGCCCTTGAACTCTTTAAATCGATCAACCCTTTTCCCGCGCCTCCTCTAGCCGTGCGATCTCTCCATCTTTGATCCAGGTCGTCCATTCCTTTACGCGTCGACCTCTTCACTATCTTCTTCCTTGCGTAGGGTTCCCTCTCCAGTAGGCCTACATCAAGGACACCTCATCCTTCCCCATTGCACTGCTCCTCTTGACCCCCAAACAATCCCCTCCTAGCTCACTATATTCCTGTCTTCCCCACGATGGCCTACTATTGGGTTGAGTCACCAAAGTGCACCGAGGCCTATATAAACCCTCCCACCTCATGAAATCGGGACGGTTCCTCATTCACCTTCTTGCCCTCGGCCTCCCAGTAATCCAATTAGCATACCCCTATTCCAAGCTTCCTACTCAAGAAAGGTAAGGGTGTTTTCATGTTTTGTTTGGAGAAACCTATATTATTATATGCTCAGTATATACTGTTTATATATATATATGTATCTAACACAAACTTTTGGCTTGTAATGCTATCAAGGGTAGTTTCCATCACGTTACAAAATAGATATATATATATATATAAGAATCCTTTTAATGTTTTAACGATTCAGTTTTACAAAATAAAAGAAAACCCCTAAAACTTATATCTACGTATATTTCGTATATACAGTTTTGTATATATATAAGTATAAATATTCATAACTCAAACCCAATTGGCTTATGGTATCCATGATTATTTCGGTAGGTTATACTAAGTAATATATGTATATTGAGGTTTCATTTTAACCGACACTGGTTGCGCCCAAATTTACCCTACTGGTAAAAGCGGTCGTTGGAGTACAAGTAGGGATCGAATCCACAGGGACCGAAGAAGTAACCTTGAGACGTTATGATTTATTGATGGATTGGCTATGAAGTGGCCAACTTTGAGGTAGATTTTAATTGAAGAACTAAAGATATAATTTAAATAAGATATAATAAAAAATGATGTGAACTAAAAAATTATTGATGGTGGGTTGATCTTAGGGTTTTGCTTGGGGTGGATTGGATGAATTTCTTTTCTTATAAAATTTCATGTCATTAATTCAAGACATATCCAAACAATGAGATAATTCTTCCAAATCATTCACCAATTTAATCCCTACACAATTCCAAGGCTAATCACTAATTCACTTTGAGGATCACTTTAATGAGCACTCAAAGGAAATAGATCATACTAGCACTCAAAATGTGTCATCGTTAAAGTTGGCAAAGATGAGAAAGAATGTAACTCATCAAATGGAAATCCTAAAATAACGAATAGATTTAAATATTAAGTATATGAAATAACATTAAATCCATGACCTTGCTACTCCCTTGGATAAACCCTTAAGAGGTTAGCCCTCCATTGATGCTATTCTATCAATGGAAGTGGGATGTAGACTTACAGGGGTGGAATTGAAGAAGAAGAAAATTATTAAAAGAACGAACACTCCACCGTTGTGTGATTGAAATCACAAGTGTTGGTGTGAATAATATCACACCATGATTCAACGGTATCAACGTGTGAAGAAAATGAAAATAAAAAGTGAAGAAGAAGAAGAAATTTTATTAAAATAATAAATGTGAAAGAAAAACATTCATGGGAAAACTTGACGATGCGATTACAAATTGAAAGCAGAAAATTACAATTGAAAGAAATACAATGGATGAAAGAAAAACATGGATTCAAAGAAAAATGTTAGATGATTATTTCATTCACCAAAATCTCATTATATAGGCATATTAGGAGCCTTAGGTCCACCCCCAACATTAAATTCACCCCCCAAAAATTAAGAGAGTCAAAAGGAGGGTGAAGAATCAAAAGGAAATTGACGTTTCGAAGTTGACCCAGAACACTGTCCAGATTCGTCCTCCATTTTGACGTGTGAGTTTGACACTTCATATGGCCGAATCCGAAGGTTCCATAAATATAAATTATCTTCGTCCATGTGTCTTCTAGATTCTCTCCAAATCTCAGGAAATTTGGCTCAGCCGTTTGGAAGTTATGGTCGAAATGGTGGGACGGATTTCTGTGAATTAATGACGAGTCCACCATTTAAATCTTAACTTCATATCCATTTATCATCATGAAAACATCAGAATTAGCTCCGGCCACAGTTGAATAAAATTATCCTCATATTTTTTTCTTTCTACTTTATAAATTTGAGATTCATTGGGCTTGGTTTCTGGGCCCCACATTTGTTTGATGGGCCTTAGGCCCATTATGCTTTTTCTAGCAAGTTTCTGCCTTCAGGCGCAAAATTCTCCATCTTCCTTTGAGATTCATCCATCGGACCTAAAAGATAAAATTTTCCAAACAAAGCGATCAATCATATACCAAAATTTAAAATTAAAATGATGAATATTGTAATTTCCACAAGCAAATTATTGAGTGGGCCCAAATTGACATTTTAAGCATGAATTGCACAATGATGGGAAATGAAGTTCAATTTCTGAATTGGACTAAAATTGATGTTTATGAACTTTTAAACACATTAATATTAAGATCTTAACAATGAATATTAGCCACTTTCAGTGACTAATAATACCCCCCCAACTTGTGTTTTGCTAGTCCCGAGCAAAATAAATTACAAATATGAAATCCAAATCCTCTTTTCCAAAAACATTTAAATACACATTACTCACCCAAATATCTAATACCAAAAAAAATTATGAAAACCCATCAAAATCATTTAAAACAAGCTAGGTCCATAAGCATATCCCAAGCCCAAGCCCATTCTTTTGTTCAAATTCATCGCCACATTTCATCCAATTCCAATTAAGCATGATAAAGTGTTGTGCATCATAAAAGATATAGGGCCCATTTTATTGTTCAAGGGGAAAAAAATGGAAGCGCTAGGTGGGAATCACATTAAACCTTAAGATGAGTATCCATTTTTTTTTGATTTTTTGTAACCACAATAGATATGAAAAGTCTAACTCTGGGCAAGACAACTATGGAGTCACGATCCCCAAGTGCCGGACGCCACGCATTTTGTCAATTTCATGCTCTACAATAGAGATATAAAGCCTAACTCTGGGAAAGACAACTATGGAGTCACGATCCCCAAATGTCGGACGCCACACATTTGGACAAAACATTTCTCTATGTGGTCTTTTTTTTGTTTTTTTTTTGTTTTTTTTTGGATACTCAAATTAAACTAAAAGTGACCCCAAAACCCTATGCTATAATAAAAGGGACCCAAGAACTAAAATTTACACCCATGATCCAGTAGACGTGCTTTGTGGCATTTTTATTAAGAGGATGAAAATGTAAACTTTGAAAAATCACATTAGACAACCGCACTTTCCAAAAACTATGCTCATGAACTTAAACTTGCATTAAAATCAGAATCAAGGCATGCAAAATTTATTTTATATCCAATTTTAGAGTTTGAAATGTGTGTTATCATGTTTATGGTTAATGGAATTTTTCTTTTCATGTATGTTTTTAAAAAAAATCATTTTTTATCTCCCCCCAACTTATAATGACATTGTCCCCAGTGTTTAAAGAATAGAAAAGTTAGAAGGTGGTAGGAGAGGAGTTCAATGAAGAAATTTAAAATGAAAATAATGGAATGAAGTCACCTGGTGGTTGATGATGATAGCGCATGTCATAGTCTCCCTTCAATCCTGGATTTGAGTCTCAGCGGCTTGGATGGTGGTGAATGGATTTTCCTTATGGATTTAAACATGTCCTTTTTTTTAACCTATAAAAAAACAAAACAAAATAAACTGATGATACATTGTCTTCTTTATATTTTCTGGGTAAGGTATTACTCAGAGATCACGCCACGTGACACGGATGAATATGGCGCTCCCCTTTCATACCCATCCTTACTCATAAAATAAGAACAGGTCAACAGTATATGGTAATTTATTATAAGAAAAAGAAAATGATTCAAAATGATTAGAAAACATGAAAACCATGGGTTGCCTCCCATGCAGCGCTTTTGTTTAACGTCGTTGGCTCGACTTTTACCCCCCAACTTATCCAATTCCAACTTTCAGCATTTTAATTAACCCATCTTTTTCCACTTCAACTTGATTGAGATTTATTGTTTTTTTAGAATCTTTTCCTTGTATAAATCCATGTTCTAAAATAAATCTGAAGATACAAGGAATGTCAGAAATTGTTGATCTAGTTTCATTTTTTGTCTTGCCTAAGACGTCAAGGTTCAATCTAACATTATTTCTTTCATGAGAAGAATGAATGAATAAATTATGGTCGTGGGTATCACCTATGATGTAATTCTTGTTTGGGGAATGAAGGATGATGATTTTGAGTTTTGGTTGATTACATTTTCCTAATGAAGATTGGCAATTTGAATGAAAGTCGGTTTCTTCCCCAAAAATTTTAGAAAGAATTGGTTCCGTTTGAAAATATGATTCATCCCCAAAAGTGTCTAGTTGAATTTCAGGAGTGTGTATGGGCTCAATGTTTGGTATTTCTCCCAATTTTTCAGTGATTGGTGATTCTAAAAAATCATTTTTGGTGTAATATTCTGGACATTCAATCCTTAAAGAATAATTTCCCTCTTGTGAATTCATGAAATCAATTTCATCCTGATTTAAATACTCATTAACAATTCCTTCATGTTCTTTATCTTGAATTTCAACATTACCTGACCAAATTTCTTCATTATCCAACTCTGTATTCCAAGATTTTATAGTGGGTTGTTTACTAAATTCACATGAGTTATGTGGGAAACAAGATTCTTCTATAAGTGAAGTGGAAAGGACATCCTGAGTGGGAATGGGTTCTTCATAAGTCTCAATGCTTTGTAGTTCTTGTCTAAAACTTGATACCTCTGAATTCATTTTTTCCATTTGTTCACACAATTTTTGAAGAATTGTTTCAGGATTAGTATTGATAGATGTTTCGACATCATGGACTTCCTCATTATTCATCTTTTCAATCATTCTTGATAGGTATGGAAATTGATCTTTTAAACCTTCATCCTTACAAATTTCATTCATGTTATCAGGTATGGGGTATTCATTCAAAGGTTGATTAAAAAAGGTTGGTGATTCCCAATGTGGATTTTCAAACAGATTCCATCCTGAGTTTGTGAAGGGATATTGTTGATGTTACTCCATTGGAGTTGAATGAAATTTGGATTTGGATTTTTTTGGGCACACGAAAATAGAAAGGGGAAAAGAAAGGAGAAATATAGGTGAGAAAAGAGAAGTTAGGTGAGAATAGAAGGTGGGTGTCTAAGAAAACTTACTTTGGTCCCCGGCAACGGCGCCAAAATTTTGGTTGCGCCCAAATTTACCCTACTGGTAAAAGCGGTCGTTGGAGTACAAGTAGGGATCGAATCCACAGGGACCGAAGAAGTAACCTTGAGACGTTATGATTTATTGATGGATTGGCTATGAAGTGGCCAACTTTGAGGTAGATTTTAATTGAAGAACTAAAGATATAATTTAAATAAGATATAATAAAAAATGATGTGAACTAAAAAATTATTGATGGTGGGTTGATCTTAGGGTTTTGCTTGGGGTGGATTGGATGAATTTCTTTTCTTAGAAAATTTCATGTCATTAATTCAAGACATATCCAAACAATGAGATAATTCTTCCAAATCGTTCACCAATTTAATCCCTACACAATTCCAAGGATAATCACTAATTCACTTTGAGGATCACTTTAATGAGCACTCAAAGGAAATAGATCATACTAGCACTCAAAATGTGTCATCGTTAAAGTTGGCAAAGATGAGAAAGAATGTAACTCATCAAATGGAAATCCTAAAATAACGAATAGATTTAAATATTAAGTACATGAAATAACATTCAATCCATGACCTTTATACTCCCTTGGATAAACCCTTAAGAGGTTAGCCCTCCATTGATGCTATTCTATCAATGGAAGCGGGATGTAGACTTACGGGGGCAGAATTGAAGAAGAAGAAAATTATTAAAAGAACGAACACTCCACCGTTGTGTGATTGAAATCACAAGTGTTGGTGTGAATAATTTCACACCATGATTCAACGGTATCAACGTGTGAAGAAAAGGAAAATAAAAAGTGAAGAAGAAGAAGAAATTTTATTAAAATAATAAATGTGAAAGAAAAACATTCATGGGAAAACTTGACGATGCGATTACAAATTGAAAGCAGAAAATTACAATTGAAAGAAATACAATGGATGAAAGAAAAACATGGATTCAAAGAAAAATGATAGATGACTATTTCATTCACCACCATCTCCTTATATAGGCATATTAGGAGCCTTAGGTCCACCCCCAACATTAAATTCACCCCCCAAAAATTAAGAGAGTCAAAAGGAGGGTGAAGAATCAAAAGGAAATTGACGTTTCGAAGTTGACCTGGAAAACTGTCCAGATTCGTCCTCCATTTTGACGTGTGAGTTTGACACTTAATATGGCCGAATCCGAAGGTGCCATAAATATAAATTATCTTCGTCCATGTGTATTCTAGAATCTCTCTAAATCTCAGGAAATTTGTCTCAGCCGTTTGAATGTTATGGTCGAAATGGTGGGACGGATTTCTGTGCATTAATGTCAAGTCCACCATTTAAATCTTAATTTCATATCCCTTTATCATCATGAAAACATTAGAATTAGCTCCGGCCACAGTTTAATGAAATGATCCTCATATTTTTATCTTTCTACTGTATAAATTGGAGCTTCATTGGGCTTGGTTTATGGGCCCCAAATTTGTTTGATGGGCCTTAGGCCCATTATGCTTTTTCTAGCAAGTTTCTGCCTTCAGGCGCAAAATTCTCCATCTTCCTTTGAGATTCATCCATCGGACCTAAAAGATAAAATGTTCCAAACAAAGCGATCAATAATATACCAAAATTTCAAATTAAAATGATGAAAATTGTAATTTCCACAAGCAAATTATTGAGTGGGCCCAAATTGACATTTTAAGCATGAATTGCACAATGATGGGAAATGAAGTTCAATTTATGAATTGGACTAAAATTGATGTTTATGAACTTTTAAACACATTAATATTAAGATCTTAACAATGAATATTAGACACTTTCAGTGACTAATCACACCCCCCAACTTGAGTTTTTCTAGTCCCGAGCAAAATAAATTACAAATATGAAATCCAAATCCCCTTTTCCAAAAACATTTAAATACACATTACTCACCCAAATATCTAATACCAAAAAAAATTATGAAAAACCATCAAAATCATTTAAAACAAGCTAGTTCCATAAGCATATCCCAAGCCCAAGCCCATTCTTTTGTTCAAATTCATCGCCACATTTCATCCAATTCCAATTAAGCATGATAAAGTGTTGTGCATCATAAAAGATATGGGACCCATTTTATTGTTCAAGGGGAAAAAAATGGAAGCGCTAGGTGGGAATCACATTAAACCTTAAGATGAGTATCCATTTTTTTTTCATTTTTTTTTTGATTTTTTTTAACCACAATAGATATGAAAAGACTAACTCTGGGCAAGACAACTATGGAGTCACGATCCCCAAGTGCCAGACGCCACGCATTTTGTCAATTTCATGCTCTACAATAGAGATATAAAGCCTAACTCTGGGCAAGACAACTATGGAGTCACGATCCCCAAGTGTCGGACGCCACACATTTGGACAAAACATTGCTCTATGTGGTCTTTTTTTATTTTATTTTTTTTTTGTTTTTTTTGGATACTCAAATTAAACTAAAAGTGACCCCAGAACCCTATGCTATAATGAAAGGGACCCAAGAACTCAAATTTACACCCATGATCCAGTAGACGTGCTTTGTGGCATTTTTATTAAAAGGATGAAAATGTAAACTTTGAAAAATCACATTAGACAACCGCACTTTCCAAAAACTATGCTCATGAACTTAAACTTGCATTAAAATCAGAATCAAGACATGAAAAATTTATTTGATATCCAATTTTAGAGTTTGCAATGTGTGTTATCATGTTTATGGTTAATGGAATTTTTCTTTTCATGCATGTTTTTTAAAAAAAAATCATTTTTTATCTCCCCCCAACTTAGAATGACACTGTCCCCAGTGTTTAAAGAATAGAAAAGTTATAAGGGGGTAGGAGAGGAGTTCAATGAAGAAATTTAAAATGAAAATAATGGAATGAAGTCACCTGGTGGTTGACGATGATAGCGCATGCCATAGTCTCCCTTCAATCCTGGATTTGAGTCTCAGCGGCATGGATGGTGGTGAATGGATTTTCCTTATGGATTTCAACATGTCCTTTTTTTAACCTATAAAAAAACAAAACAAAAGAAACTGATGATACATTGTCTTCTTTATATTTTCTGGGTAAGGTATTACTCAGAGATCACTCCACGTGACACGGATGAATATGGCGCTCCCCTTTCATAACCATCCTTACTCATAAAAGAAGAACAGGTCAACAGTATATGGTAATTTATTATAAGTAAAAGAAAATGATTCAAAATTATTAGAAAACATGAAAACCATGGGTTGCCTCCCATGCAGCGCTTTTGTTTAACGTCGTTGGCTCGACTTTTACCCCCCAACTTATCCAATTCCAACTTTCAGCATTTTAATTAACCCATCTTTTTCCACTTCAACTTGATTGAGATTTATTGTTTTTTAGAATCTTTTCCTTGTATAAATCCATGTTCTAAAATAAATCTGAAGATATAAGGAATGTCAGAAATGGTTGATCTAGTTTCATTTTTTGTCTTGCCTAAGACGTCAAGGTTCAATCTAACATTATTTCTTTCATGAGAAGAATGAATGAATAAATTATGGTCGTGGGTATCACCTATGATGTAATTCTTATTTGGGTAATGAAGGATGATTATTTTGAGTTTTGGTTGATTACATTTTCCTAATGAAGATTGGCAATTTGAATGAAAGTCGGTTTCTTCCCCAAAAATTTTAGAAAGAATTGGTTCCGTTTGAAAATATGATTCATCCCCAAAAGTGTCTAGATGAATTT
This sequence comes from Viscum album, assembly GCA_963277665.1. NCBI lineage: Eukaryota > Viridiplantae > Streptophyta > Magnoliopsida > Santalales > Viscaceae > Viscum > Viscum album. The sequence goes on along the minus strand of OY728151.1, from coordinate 1,327,011,128 downwards.
AAGGAGTGTGTATGGGCTCAATGTTTGGTATTTCTCCCAATTTTTCAGGGATTGGTGATTCTAAAAAATCATTTTTGGTGTAATATTCTGGACATTCAATCCTTAAAGAATAATTTCCCTCTTGTGAATTCATGAAATCAATTTAATCCTGATTTAAATACTCATTAACAATTCCTTCATGTTCTTTATCTTGAATTTCAACATTACCTGACCAAATTTCTTCATTATCCAACTCTGTATTCCAAGATTTTAAAGTGGGTTGTTTACTAAATTCACATGAGTTATGTGGGAAACAAGATTCTTCTATAAGTGAAGTGGAAAGGACATCCTGAGTGGGAATGGGTTCTTCATAAGTCTCAATGCTTTGTAGTTCTTGTCTAAAACTTGATACCTCTGAATTCATTTTTTCCATTTGTTCACACAATTTTTGAAGAATTGTTTCAGGATTAGTATTGATAGATGTTTCGACATCATGTAATTCCTCATTATTCATCTTTTCAATCATTCTTGATAGGTATGGAAATTGATCTTTTAAACCTTCATCATTACAAATTTCATTCATGTTATCAGGTATGGGGTATTCATTCAAAGGTTGATTAAAAAAGGTTGGTGATTCCCAATGTGGATTTTCAAACAGATTCCATCCTGAGTTTGTGAAGGGATATTGTTGATGATACTCCATTGGAGTTGAATGAAATTTGGATTTGGATTTTTTTGGGCACACGAAAATAGAAAGGGGAAAAGAAAGGAGAAATATAGGTGAGAAAAGAGAAGTTAGGTGAGAATAGAAGGTGGGTGTCTAAGAAAACTTACTTTGGTCCCCGGCAACGGAGCCAAAATTTTGGTTGCGCCCAAATTTACCATACTGGTAAAAGCGGTCGTTGGAGTACAAGTAGGGATCGAATCCACAGGGACCGAAGAAGTAACTTTGAGACGTTATGATTTATTGATGGATTGGCTATGAAGTGGCCAACTTGGAGGTAGATTTTAATTGAAGAACTAAAGATATAATTTAAATAAGATATAATAAAAAATGATGTGAACTAAAAAATTATTGATGGTGGGTTGATCTTAGGGTTTTTCTTGGGGTGGATTGGATGAATTTCTTTTCTTAGAAAATTTCATGTCATTAATTCAAGACATATCCAAACAATGAGATAATTCTTCCAAATCATTCACCAATTTAATCCCTACACAATTCCAAGGCTAATCACTAATTCACTTTGAGGATCACTTTAATGAGCACTCAATGGAAATAGATCATACTAGCACTCAAAATGTGTCATCTTTAAAGTTGGCAAAGATGAGAAAGAATGTAACTCATCAAATGTAAATCCTAAAATAACGAATAGATTTAAATATTAAGTACATGAAATAACATTAAATCCATGACCTTTCTACTCCCTTGGATAAACCCTTAAGAGGTTAGCCCTCCATTGATGCTATTCTATCAATGGAAGCGGGATGTAGACTTACGGGGGCGGAATTGAAGAAGAAGAAAATTATTAAAAGAACGAACACTCCATCGTTGTGTGATTGAAATCACAAGTGTTGGTGTGAATAATTTCACACCATGATTCAACGGTATCAACGTGTGAAGAAAAGGAAAATAAAAAGTGAAGAAGAAGAAGAAATTTTATTAAAATAATAAACGTGAAAGAAAAACATTCATGGGAAAACTTGACGATGCGATTACAAATTGAGAGCAGAAAATTACAATTGAAAGAAATACAATAGATGAAAGAAAAACATGGATTCAAAGAAAAATGTTAGATGATTATTTCATTCACCACCATCTCCTTATATAGGCATATTAGGAGCCTTAGGTCCACCCCCAACATTAAATTTACCCCCCAAAAATTAAGAGAGTCAAAAGGAGGGTGAAGAATCAAAAGGAAATTGACGTTTTGAAGTTGACCCGGAAAACTGTCCAGATTCGTCCTCCATTTTGACGTGTGAGTTTGACACTTCATATGGCCGAATCCGAAGGTTCCATAAATATAAATTATCTTCGTCCATGTGTCTTCTAGAATCTCTCTAAATCTCAGGAAATTTGGCTCATCCGTTTGGATGTTATGGTCAAAATGGTGGGACGGATATATGTGCATTAATGACGAGTCCACCATTTAAATCTTAACTTCATATCCCTTTATCATCATGAAAACATCAGAATTAGCTCCGGCCACAGTTGAATAAAATGATCCTCATATTTTTATCTTTCTAATGTATAAATTTGAGCTTCATTGGGCTTGGTTTCTGGGCCCCACATTTTTTTGATGGGCCTTAGGCCCATTATGCTTTTTCTAGCAAGTTTCTGCCTTCAGGCGGAAAATTCTCCATCGTCCTTTGAGATTCATCCATCAGACCTAAAAGATAAAATGTTCCAAACACAGTGATCAATCATATACCAAAATTTCAAATTAAAATGATGAATATTGTAATTTCCACAAGCAAATTATTGAGTGGGCCCAAATTGACATTTTAAGCATGAAATGCACAATGATGGGAAATGAAGTTCAATTTCTGAATTGGACTAAAATTGATGTTTATGAACTTTTAAACACATTAATATTAAGATCTTAACAATTAATATTATCCACTTTTAGTGACTAATCAGACGCTTAACATATATTATTTATGTAAACCTTATATATATATAACTAAATATTTCTGCATGTCCTTTCATTTTTTGAAAACGAGACAGTATGACTTTAGGGGATGAATGCCAATCCTTGAACGATATTTTGGCTGAAATCTAGGCCAGGGGAGTACGTATATTTATGTTGTAGTATTAAACCAATGTTTTTCACATGTTTATGTATTTATAGTTTCATGAATATTAAACCCTATTAAATTTTTTGGTTCTTAACTAAAATAAAATTAAGAGTTTTTTTTCAGAACTCATGAAATCTTAATGACCTTGTTTATTTAGTAAATTCTTGGTGAATATATGGTGATGTGTGTATATAATTATGAGTATAAAGTCCAGAACCCTTTTTTTAGTAATGATTACTAGGATTGACTTTATGGTGTGATACATATGTTATTTTTAATAAAGGATAATTTTGGCGTTACTAAACCAACATGTATTTTGTATATATGTACACAGAAATGAGCATGATTTATTAAAGGAGTTTATTTGACATTTCCCATGACGTATTTTATGATAAAGTGTATATTTTGGCTTGATTAATATGTATTTGGGGATTTAAGATTTCTGGAATCATGTCATAATGTGTGTTCATCCATTGACATTTTCCTACTTTGGTGAATGTTACTAATTAATCAAGTTATGGATTAATTTATTTTAGGGCCTGTTTATCACCATAACTAATGAAAATAGTTTTCTTTAAGATTCCCACTTCCATTGAATAATAATATTAAAGATTCTTTATTTATTATATTATCATAATTTTATATGCTTTAGTAATTATCTTATGTGAAAAGAATGTTTTACAAAACTATGTGTTCCATTTATTAGCTATTAACATATTTTTCCATATTAATTATCATATCGTGTATTAGAAAGATGTGTGGTGGCTCATTAATTATTTATTTTAGTTATTATTGTACATAATGTGTACTGATGGCATATCACTAAATGAACTAAGAAATTAGATTACCCAAAGTGGTATGGGGCACCTTGGGTAAAATGAAAATGAATGAGATATTCAAGGTGGTATGGGGCATCTTGAATATAAAAATAGTTTAAGCAAAGTATGAACGATGTGGATCACATGATAACAATGGAAAATTTAAGGGTGTGCCCTGATAGCGCCCCATTGCATTGGGTAATGATGTAACCACTATAGATTACAAACTTAAGGGTGCACCCTGATAGCACCCCATTGCATTGGGTAATGATGTAACCACTAGAGATTACAATTTTAATGACACCTTAGGGATGGACCCTGGTGAAATGGAAATGATTGTCTAAGTTAAAAGGTGTAGCCACATGTTCAAGTTATGTAACAAGTTCTTTTCAAGATAATACACCTATTCTTTCACGACCATTGCCCGTATGCCCTCATAAAGTTCAAATTCACTGGTATAAGTTGGAGTATGTTTTGTGTAAAATAGAAATCAGCATATGAAAATTTAAGTTATTTCCTCTATCTGCAACTCTGATTATGCATTATTCTTAATTGTTTAATTTTATTATTAATTAAATCACATGGTGTAATTTTTTATGATAACCACTATTACTCCTTTGAGAAATGACATAATTATTCCATATATTTCCTGATACCATTGATTGAGCATTTTGATGTTATGTGTTACAGTTTTACTTAAGAGAATGATTTTTAAATGAATGATTTCAAAATGTTACACTACTTTTTTCTATTAAACCCCTTACTGAGTATGTCAATTCTCACCCTATGTTTTGATTTAAAATTTTCAGGTATCAGCTTTTAAAAGATGAATTATTTCAGAAGTTGACGGTTTCCCAGAACCCGAACTGCACACGATCCTCTGTATGGGGCATGATGTGTAGTTTACCAGTGTATGTTTAATTTTAAAGCAACACATCATGTTCAGAAGGCACCGTCTCTTGGGTTTCGGGGCCGGGTCCCTACAGTTGGTATTAGGGGGAGGTTTGGATAACTCTGGAAAGCCAGAAACTGAAACAAATATATATATATATATATATACTTCAGTTTTACTAAAAAATGGGTTTTCTTAAATTTCAGATGGAAAATGAAGGTACTAATCTTTTGTCTATCCCCATCGAGGCCCTAGAGACTATTGTGTATTTAGCTAGCTGTGAGGATTTTCTAAACTATTCCCATATCCACATGACATGAAAACACCTTTACAACATGTCCAACTCACCACGGGTGCTTCAGTTGCACTGGAGGGTAGGAATGGATTACCTCATTATGATGATGACCTAGTTTCCCTACTATGTACGTCGGGGAGGGTACTATGAGGGACTTTTCCGAATTTTCATGGTGGGTGAGGGCTTTGGCACTATGATCCTCAACCCTTTTAAAGAAGCTGCTACTGTCGGTGACCTCCGTGCGGCCTATCTATTGCAGGTTTTAAAATATGGCTTATGGGGTCAGTTGTTGGACTTCAGAAGGTTAGAATATGAGTCCACTCGAATGTCTTGCAGACAACAAGTGTATGTGGATGTCTCCCAACTTCATACCCCTCATGCTAGACTCATGAGACGTCATAGGTGCCCCCATGGTTTTAACCCTGTATGCTCAGTCTGTGTTTGGTTCGAGGAGTTAGGGAGTTTTTCTTCTCTATGTGGAGTTCGTTTAGTCGGTGGTTAAGGGAAACTCAAGCGCTAATGTTTAATAATAAACTTATGTTTATTGAAATGTTGTCTTTCAACTTCCTTGTCTTTACTTTGTATTTATCCTTGAATGGTTTTCAAGTGATTGAACTCCAATCTTAAACATTTAGATGGAAGGAAAAATCCACCTGTTATCTCTTCCCACTGAGATTCTAGAAATAATTGCAATCAGAATATGTGAGGACTAGTATGACCCCTTCGCAAATTTGCAAAAAACGTGCAAGCATCAGTTTGAGGTAACAAATAGTCTGGAGATTCTCTGTACCTTCCAGGGGAATGCCTCCATCTATTACCGTATAGGCTCAACACAGCTGGCTGGGCGTGAACGACGAGTAAGTTACCATGAAGGGATCTTCTTGTGTTTCACCCTAGGCCGGAACTACATGGCCAGAGTGAAATTTCAGGAGGCTGTGTAAGAAGGAAATCTTTATGTGACTTATATGTTCCAACTTCTCAACTTTAGCCTGTTTTACCACATCTATGGCTTCAATGTTCTCGACCTAGACATAATTCGGCGAGTTATTCATACGTTGGTCTACAAAGACATTTTAGAACTTTTTATTATTTGGTCTTCCCTATGGAAGCATGAAGGTCCGGAACATGAGTTAAACCCATCCTGTCGTAGGTGTATCTGGGTTAGGGAACTGGAAGAATTGAGCATCGCTATGGGGATCCCTCTAAATAAACCTGTTGACCCTATACATTGGTGGAGATGGTGAGAATGTTGCAGAACCTTGTAGTTTTTTGAAATAAATTGAGAGGACGCAATTTTCTAAAAGGGGGGGATAATGTGACGCCCCAAGTTTTATGAACTGGTCCAAGTGAACAATGATATGATTTTAATGATGTATCCTATTTTATTTGATGTTCTTTGTGTGCTGATAAATAATTTGAAACAAAATAGATGAAAAATAGGGATAATAAGGTAAACTGGTATATATTAAAATATTACATTGCAACAAAGACCCAACTAATTGAAAATACCATGCACAAGACCTAACATGGCCACAACAAGACTACTAAGAATCACAACTCGAGTAATTGGATAGTTTTCGTCTTCTAGGTCCATCAGTGTGAAAAATATAACAGCCAGAGCCACGACACACATACTCAGCACCAAAGGTATGAGGAGAGCCATCCTTCCTGGTTAAAGTGTTTTGATTTTGAGAAACACCATGCACCCCCTATTTTTATAATGTTCCTTTAAGTTATGACCATTAAATATACATAGTCGTTGGGTTTTCAAAACAATCGTTGGGTTTCCGTTGATAAAGTTTATCTTTATATGAAAACTTTTTTTAATGCTCTTATAATTTTATGATATTTCAAATATTATAAAATGTCTAAAATATTTTTCACAAAAGAAACATAGTTTTAAAATAAAAATAGTATTCTTGGAAATAAATATTTTTGGTTTTACAAAATCCCAATGGATACCTATATGATTGAAAACATAGTATTCTTTTTATGTTTAAAGGGTATCTGTAATAATTTTATCTTTTGATCTCAAAAATTATGTATTTTTGAATTGGGGAAACTATTGGTCTTTAAAAAAAGAATTTTATGAAACAGATAGTGGTGTATTTTAAAGATACAAATATTTATAATGGTTTTGTATGTAAAATATAAAAGGGTATACCTTTTAAAAGATTTGTATCAAGATGTAAATTATTTTATATAAACTAAAAAAGGGTTTTAGATTTTAAGTTAAAGCTATTTTTTTATTGTATATTAACACATTTTTGTACAAATATTTATATTAAACACTATTTGGAACTAAGTATACTTAAACTAGTTATTTTGGAAATCTAAATATTTTTTTTATAAAAATTATGTCGGGGCCTGGCCAAGCCAAGGGAATCCCTTAGGGACAAGCCCTCAGGCCGAGACTGAGCCCTAGGGACTCGAGGTACCGACCATCGGGGGCCCCTGTTGTGTATAGAGTGTCAACAAAGCCCGAGGCCCAAGCCAAGCATAGGTTCATCCGGTCGCATGCGGGCCCATGTGTAAGGCCCGCGGCGCGCACTGCATAGGGTTGGGCCAAGTCCCACATGGGGCCCATGTCTAAGGCCCCTGTGTGGGTTCATTTGTGTTATTTCCCCGTTGGCAGCGCGCTTTGTGTTTTAAACCCCGCCTCAACCGCGTTTCGTTTCAATGTGGGACGTGCTCCGCGCGATCAGAACCGTCTGATCGACTTCCTCATCGATCTCGTCCGTCCAACCCTTTTAATCGTGCGATCTTCCCCGTGTGTCTCCGTAACCTTCTGATCTCTACCGCGATTTAATCACGGCCCTCGACCTCTTTTAATCGATCAACCCTTTTCCCGCGCCTCCTCCAGCCGTGTGATCTCTCCATATTTGATTATAACGACCCATACTTTACATAAATGGTTATTACTTCAAAATTGAATTACACTTATTACAACATATAACAAAAAAATGAAAGGACCGTATAGGTATAGTGTCTTTAGAAACTGGGAAACAAAACAACTGGTTCATAAAGCATCTACATTGTCTCCCATTTATTTCATCATATCTAGAGTCCATTTTGGCATATCCTACTTAATAAACTTCTTCCTGACCTGGGGAAAGAAAACATACAAAAGGGTGAGCTCAAATGCTCAGTAAGGGTAAACAAAAGAAACATCAATTACATCATATTCATAAGAACATAACATTTTGGAAATCTTAACCTGCAAAAGAGATCATAATTTCATAATCATGGGATAAATGATAGTAGTGAAATGTAATCCCAATAATCATAACTTAAAACATGAAACTTTGTGTCATACACACATAATCATAGATAATCATTTCTTAGTAGTCAAGACTCATTTCAAAGACTATCTTAGCGGACAAAGTCCATTTTTGAACCGAGTTCACTCCTCATTTCAGTCCTATTTCACTAAACCGGTTTAACCTGCCATTCCAGCCATGTCTATCTCATGAGATATAAATTTTTACCCAATTCATTGGAGGGAGATACAGGTCCCACCCATCTCATAATTAAACCATTCTTATGTGTGCCACAAATTATAAATCATACATCATAGCATAACCCATGTAATAAAAATGGGAATCTTAAACATCATGCCATCATAACATAATCCATATAAGATAAAAGGACATCATAAAAATAATTCCATCATAACATAATCAAATCAATGTAAAAATATATATAGAAACAGAACCCTATATTATCTTAGATGGAAAATAATTTTGATAAAACACTTGAACTTCATTCTTCAGGAAAATATCCTTTCTACTTCAAAAACATTTTCCTTTATTAACATGTCATAAAATTTTAAACTAAAAGAATTTGATTAAAAATAAACTTGAAAACTTGTAAAAGAAGATTCATGGAAATAATGTTCTAAAAATAAATTCATGTCTTATAAGTTAAGAAACATTCTTCCTGTACTTTGGCCAGAAAAGTCAAAAAGTACCTCGTACGAAAAACGACAAAAGATTCCTTTCATATCTTTTACTAAAAACTCCCCTAAGGGTAAAATTGGATTTAAACAATTTTTTGTGGATGGAAATAATATTACATATTGAAGAAACATGGATGTTTATGATAAATATTCCCCAGTAAATTCTGAAGTATAAACAATCTCGGATAAAAATGAGATTGTGAGATTTTCCCTTACCTTAGGTCCGATTTGCTTCGTAAGTGTCCGAAACTCCTGTATAATGATTTAAATAATTTTATTGAATTATTACAGAATCATACTTATTTTTAGGATATCATATATGGTCATATTCTTAGCTTCTTATTAGTAATATTTCATTGTTACTTGTTATTCGAGTGTTTATTGCTTTTTGTTCTTATGCGTGTTTTGTCGAATAAATTCTTATTCTTATTTTTAGGTTATATATAACTCATTTACAGAATTGTATTAGTGTAATACATATCATATTTATTCACTCAATTCATTTATGTAATCATTATGCAATGAAAATCATGTAGAATGAGTCGCATCACATTGTGGAGACGGTATTCCGTACGTACGCATGAACGATGATATCATTCCCATGATCGTGGAATTGTATTGGAGTGTATGTATACTATTTTAGAATCAATATCACTTTACCAAAATCATATATAGTTATTATTTACACCATTTTACCCATTCAATTAAGGTGGTGGTGGAAAATAGATTACACCACGGTGTGGAGACGGTATTCCGTACGTACGCATGCGCGGTGATTTCGTTTTCCGTAGGATGGATAGATGGTGAAATAGGGTTGTTTCATACTTATAATAACATATCAGTATATGAGTGATACTGATGTTATTACTTCATAATGAAACAACTAAAGAAGAAGAAGTGGAAGAAGAAATAAAGTTGAAAGAATTGGTAATGGACATTACCTCTTCTTTGAAGCGCCTCTTTGAGACCTCCTCTTAGGGCACTAAAATTGGTCTTTGAAGAAGACCAGGACCTCTAGGATGTTTCTAGGGAAGTGGATAAGAGAATTTGGCAGGTTGTGGCCGATCTTGAAGGCTCAAAGTGGTGTTATGAAGAGAGGGAGGAGGTTCCCTTTTATGAAGGAGGAGAGGGGCACCTTTGGAAAAACTAAAAATATTATTTTATTATAAAGTCATATTCGGTTTTTAATAGCTCCAAATTGATTTATTTCGAAGCTAAGGTGGGTATGGGTCGAAATCCACTCATAAAATAGAATTTAGACAATTTTAGGTTTCTATTTTAACCTTATCATTTAGATTTAACTTTAAGTTAGATAATTTAACTTTTACTGTGTCTTCTTGTTTTCTTACACTATAAGGTTAATAAACTTACTATAAAAAGCCAAACGAACCCCAAGTTGTTTATTATTAATATATATAACCTTATATAAGTAATTTTTTTGATCCTTATATTTTTAGAAATAAAATAACAATTAATAATATAATATTTGTTTTAAAAACTATTTTTTGTCAATTTTGACACTATTTGGTAATTGATTTTTTGTGAAAATCATAACAGAAAGATTGGTTCGAAGAAAGTTAATTAAATCAATAATAACATGTCATATTAACATATAAAATTATTTTAATTCCTAAAAAGTCTGAAATTATATTTATTTGCGTATTTATAACATCAATTATGTCAATATTTCATTAATAATATAATTACTTCATCATCATTGTGTCATAAATAAATTAACTTATTTAAAGTCTAAAAATTACAAATAAAATACAATTTTGTAGGAAATCTTTCTAGATTTATAATGAATATTTATAGTCAAATTTATCTTATGCATAACTCTATATTAAAAATTATTTAGTTATTAAAAATTGATTTTAACTATTTTAACCCTTCTTTAAATAAATTAATAATAAATGTCATAATCTAATCCAAGTGGGCCTAAATGGCCATATGTTATTCCTATGGTTGTTTTTGGTCGAATTAAACTTTTCCAATAGAATTAGGACATGTGTTAGGATAATAATAATATCATTTTTACCCTTAATTATTCTATTTACTTTTAACCGTGGTAAAAAAAGTAAAAAGTTACTATTCACCAAAAATTATTTTCATCTCATTGAACCAAATTTTAGTCCTTGATATTAACCGTGTCTCTTGGATAGTTGAAATTCCACTCACAGAAGCGGTAAAATTATGTTTTATGTGAATTTGGAAATTCTCTTAGGAGGTGGGTAAAAGACGGTGAAAAGTTCAATAAAAATTTTATATATCTAAAATTATTATAAAATGAATCCAATGAATTGAATTGAAATTATATAGGTATTATGTATCAAATTTGACCTAAAATAAATTTAAATAAAATAAATAATTATTTAAATAAAAAGTTGGTTTTTAAATAGTAACCCAGTGTTTTCACTATTCATCAAAAATTGAAAGTTTTCAGAAAAATACCAAAATTTCACCCTAGGCTAATTTCGATATTACGAATCCAAAAATGAAGTCCCTTTTTAAAGATGAAATTTACAAAATTTCAAAAATTGGTTATTACTATTCATAATGGCTAGTTTTAATAATATTTTAATAGCATATCGTTGTTTAGGGAAACTCGGTATTGCGTACGACACAAGCTATCGACGAAGGCCATGGTTGCATGTAAAGCAAGCCAAGATAGTATTGTGTGTAGTGAAAGATTCCTTTGATGATTTATATAACATAAAAACAAAATATTTCTCATAAAAGTCTCGGGTGTTACATTGATCCAGGTTGTCTGTTCCTTTACGCGTCGACCTCTTCACTATTTTCTTCCTCGCGCCGGGGTCCCGCACCAGTAGGCCTGCATCATGGACGCCTCAGCCTTCCCCATCGCATTGCTCCTCTTGACCCCCGAACAGCCCCCTCTTATCTCACTGTATTCCCATCTTCCCCATGATGTCCTACTCTTGGGTCGAGTCACCAAAGTGCACTGACGCCTATATAAACCCTCCCACCTCATGAAAACGGGACGGTTCATCCTTCACCTTCTCACCCTCAGCCTCCCAGCAATCCAACGAGCATACCCCTATTCCAAGCTTCCTACTCAAGAAAGGTAAGGGTGTTTTCACATTTTGTTTGGAGAAACCTATATTATTATATGCTCGGTATATACTGCTTATATATATATATATATATGTATATAAGACAAACTTTCTGTTTGTAATGCTATCAAGGGAATTTTTCATCACGTTACAGAAGAGATATATATATAAGTATCCTTTTAATGTTTTAACGATTCAGTTTTACAAAATAAAGGAAAAACCCTAAAACTTATATCTACGTATATTTTGTATATACAGTTTTGTATATATATAAGTATAAATATTCATAACTCAACCCCAATCGGCTTATGGTATCCATGATTATTTCGGTAGGTTATACTAAGTAATATATGTATATTGAGGTTTCATTTTAACCGACTCTTAACATATATTATTTATGTAAACCTTATATATATATATAACTAAATATTTCTGCATGTCCTAACATTTTTTCAAAACGAGACAGTATGACTTTAGGGGATGAATGCCAATCCTTGAAAGATATTTTGGATGCAATCTAGGCCATGGTCTTAGGTATATTTTTGTTGTAGTATTAAACCAAAGTTTTTCACATGTTTATGTATTTATAGTTTCATGAATATTAAACCATATTAACGTTTTTGGTTCTTAACTAAAATAAAATTAAGAGTTTTTTTCAGAACTCATGAAATTTTAATGACCTTGTTTATTTAGTACATTCTTGGTGAATATGTGGTGATGTGTGTATATAATTATGAGTATAAAGTCCAAAACCCTTTTTTAGTAATGATTACCAGGACGGACTTTATGTTGTGATACACATGTTATTTTTAATAAAGGATAATTTTGGTGTTACTAAAACAACATGTATTTTGTATATATGTACACACAAATGAGCATGATTTATTAAAGGAGTTTATTTGACATTTCCCATGACTTATTTTATGATGAAGTGTATATTTTGGCTTGATTAATATGTATTTGGGGATTTAAGATTTTTGGGATCATGTAATCATGGGTGTTCATCCATCGACTTTTTCCTACTATGGAGAATGTTACTAATTAATCAAGTTATGGATTAATTTATTTTATGGCCTTTTTATCACCATAACTAAGGACAAGAGTTTTCTTTAAGCTTCCCACTTCCTTAGAATAATAATATTAAAGATTCATCATTTATTATATTGTCATAATTTTATATGATTTAGTAATTAGTTTATGTGAAAAGAATGTTTTACTAAACTATGTGTGCCTTTGATTAAATATTAACATATTTTTCCATATTAACTGTCATATCATGTATTAGCAAGATGTGTTGTGGCTCATTAATTTTTTATTTTAGTTATTATTTTAAATAATGCGTACTGATGGAATATCACTAAATGAACTAAGAAATTAGATTACCCAAAGTGGTATGGGACACCTTGGGTAAAATGAAAATGAATGAGATATTCAAGGTGGTATGGGACATCTTGAATATACAAACGGTTTAAGAAAAGTATGAACGATGTGGCTCACATGATAAAAAAGGAAAATTTAAGGGTGTGCCCCGATAGCGCCCCATTTCATTGGGTAATGATGTAACCACTAGAGATTACAAACTTAAGGGTGCGCCCTGATATCACCCCATTGCATTGGGTAATGATGTAACCACTAGAGATTACAATTTTAATGACACCTTGGGGATGGAACTTGGTGAAACGGAAATGATTGTCTAAGTTAAAAGGTGTAGCCACATGTTCAAGTTATGTAACAAGTTATTTTCAATACAATACACCTATTATTTCATGACCATTTCCCTTATGCTCTCATAAAGTTCATATTTCACTTGTATATGTTAGAGCATGGTTTGTGTAAAATAGAAATCAGCATATGAAAATTTAAGTTATTTCCTCTATGCGCAACTCGGATTATGAATTATTCTTAATTGTTTAATTTTATGTTTAAGTAAATGACATGGCATAGTTGTTGATGATAACCACTATTACTCCTTTGAGAAATGACATAATTATTCCATATATTTCCTGAAACTACTGATTGAGAATTTTGATGTTATGTGTTACAGTTTTCCTTACGAGAATGATTTTTAAATGAATGATTTCAAAATGTTACACTGCTTTTTTCTATTAAACCCCTTATTGAGTATGTCAATTATCACCCTATGTTTTGATTTAAAATTTCAGGTATCGTCTTTTAAAAGATGAATTATTTCAGAAGTTGACAGTTTCCCAAAACCTGAACCGCACACGATCCTCTGTATGGGTCATGATGTGTAGTTTACCAGTTTATGTTTTATTTTAAATAAAAACATCATGTTTAGAAGGCACCGGCTCCTGGGTTTTGGGGCCAGGGTCCCTACAACAAGACACCCATGGGAGACACCCCTTGACATCTATTGATAGTTAAGGGGCCATTAACGTGGGAACTGAAGTCAATTGGCACTCAAGACTTGGGAAATTCCCATTGCTGGTAGAAAAGATACCAACACCTTTATTCTTAGTATAGTATAATGAAATGGTTTACCCCCTCATGACCAAGTAGACCATTTGGTTCATGGACTGGTGCCCAACCAGGTTCAAGAGTAGGATCAACTACTAAACATTGACTGTGGTCCCTCTGAGGTTCTTTCCATAGCGAAGAGGGTTATGTGCATAATATTCAACTCTACTAATTTAGCATAGGTGCATATTAAATGGCTAAGTGTAATAGTATGGTGTTTCCAACAACGTGCTATATAAAGAACATAATGAAAATGAATAGATTATTCAATGGAACTGTTTCCCCCTTGCTTGAACGAACATGATTTGACCCATGGGGTGGTGTGGTTCTTATATATTGGGCGGTGACATGTATAGTCACAGGATACAGGTATGTTTTTGTTTAATTTTTATTTTATTTTATTTATCGCATTGGCCACTTAGGGATTTTACTTCTTTCTGCAGATGGAGGGTAGTGATGCTATCCTGACTAGTTGACGTAGATCACTTGTATATTGTAATACCATGAGGTGTGAGTGTGAGGAAACATTGGAAGATAGAGGATCCTTGGGGTCTTCCATGAGATGGAATTTTTTTTCTAAAACATTGTGTGGGAACATTTCTGGAGTATGTTGGAGTCGTGAAATAACCCCAAGTGTCTCCATGAGATAGCATAAATAACCCCAAGTGTCTCCAAGTGTCTCCATACATCGTATCATCCTCGCATGGGTTGGCCACTCACCCAATCCTATCAAACCTATCCTAGTCTATCCCCTCAGTCACATAGTCTAGACTCATATCTTAAGGATTATCCCATGCCTCGATGCACATCTCATCATCCAACTAGACAAAGAAGATTATTCACCTTAGGATTTTCCTAGTCACAAAATCACACCATTTCGAACCCATCTACATTATATTCTCAATAATCTAGTAAAGAACCTCATCAAAATCATGTATTATAACCCAACCCCACTAACCAGGTTCCATCCTAAGATAAATCACACCAAGCCTCTTGGTATTATAATGACAATTTGTCTGACAATACCCAATACCCACACTAGCATCTCATCCTTCATCTCTTTAGTTAAACTATTGAATCATTAAATGGAGTAAAACCTTTCATAATACATTTTATATACTCAGAGGGACCATCCCACTCTAATAACCTACCAATATTCCAATCCATCCTCATAAGTATTTCCTCATAAAACACTAGATTTACAATTTCCACACCTATCACTACAAGGACCAATCCTATTAGGAATATTTTACTTGATCTAAATCCTCATCGTTAGTGACATAAATCACATTAAAGCACATAAATGTCAACTGAACCCTACATTCCAAGAATTATTCTTGTGGACAGGCCCCATGTAAATAGGCTATGAACTAAAACCATAAATAATAATGCCAAATACATGAATCATTTTTAAAAAAATATCTCATGTTTAAACATAAAAACCAAGAATAAAAAGACCTTATCCCTTGTATCGAACAAAACCAAACTAAGTTGAAACTCAGGACAAATTGATTATATACCATTAATAGGAAGAGTAATTGTTAATTAATAGGAATTTACTATTTGATAGTATCATTTTGAAACATTGATCTATTTCCCCTTTGCTTGCAGGACCATGATTTGACCCATGGGGCACTGTGGTACTTATATGTTGTGTGGTGACTGCTATAGTCATTGGAGACAGTTATGTTTTAGTTTAGTTTTTATTTTATTTTCTTTATCACATTGGTAACTTAGATCTTTGACTGCTTTCTATGGACAGTGGGTAGTTATATTCTGCGAAGGGTGCCAGAAGGAGTTCAGATTGATTCATTCCACCATCTTTGATCCGAGGTAAGATTATATGGTTACTAATTGTCTCGTAACTCATGTATTTTGGACTTTAGTGTTTTTTACTCCATATTAGGTTTTCATTAGGGCGTTTGAGCGTTTCGTGTTGGTTCAGGTGGATTTGGTTCTCTACTGCCAATCTAGGTAAGGCTTTAATGCCATTGGTTGGTTTCTCACTCGTTATGTAGCGTCCTTCATGTGTTTTAAGGTTCTTAATATCATTTGTGTAGTGCATTGATCCCTGATCGTTGGTTTCGAGTCTCCATGTCAAGGGCGACTCGCCTGCGTGTGCATAGGTAAGTAAGTATATGTATGTGGGTTCCCCCGTTATGTGTATAGTCACCCATGGCAGTGATTATGCACATATGGGGCTAGGTGTGCCCATTTATATATATATATATAAATGCATACACAGGTGAGTGGAGATTGATATATGCATATAAGAATATGTTCAAGGATCCCCTTGCACATGCTCATGGCCATGCAGGTGTGTGCATAGGGGCTAGGTGTCCTTGCATGTGTGTGAAGTTGCGTATACCCAGTGGAGGAGTAGCAGCTTTTAGTTAGAAAGCTCTAAGAGACAAAGTGGACAGATTAGTTCCACCTTGAGGTAGAGTCCCTCTCATAGCCTCTTTAATTTAAGAATGATTTAAATTGACTTTATCTTCTTTCTTAATTCTTCTTAATTATATAGAATTGCATATCTTGAATAAGTGTTCTTTAATATAATTGATTCATTGGATAAATAAAGTCATGTTTTTATAATAAAACCCCTCCAACAGAGGTGCACTCTCTACCAAAACTCATAGTGATAGTTTAGGGTGTGGTAATTTGACTCTCAATTAGTAGTTTCAATTACCTAGTACCACTTTTAAAAATAATGAATATAAAATATATATCTTTATAATACCACAATCCCGAATCAAGTGTCTATTTTTTATAACATAAGACTAGATTCTATAATGTGAAGGACAGATACATAGGATTTATTTGGAATACTAGCTAGAATATGTTGCCCCGTGTATGTCGCTTGACCGGACCAACACACCGTGGTCACGCTCCAGTCATGCCACGGTCACGCCGTAGTCACGTTGCGGTCACACCACGGTAATGTCGTGATTTGGCCCTGCTCTAGAAAGAAACCCCACATAGGTTTGCAGTCTTGTCATAATTCGATGTATGATACCTAGATAGAGTTTTAGATACATTACCCACCCTCCTCCCTAGACCCCGGACAGCCCCCACACTCCTCCCTAGACCCCGGATAGCCCCCCATACAGCCCCCCCACCTTCCTCCCTGGACCCCAGACCTCCCCCCGGAAAGTCCCCCGGAAAGCCCCCCCACCATCCTCCTTGGACCCCATACATCCCCTCGGACAGCCCCCCCCAACCCTCCTCCCTGGACCCCAGATCCCAATCTAATCTCTCTTCAAGATTCACCCTAAATCCCAACGGAAAAGAGGGTTTTAGAGCTTCAGAAGAAGATGAGAGAAGAGTGCAAACCCTAATCGAAAAGAGGAAGTAAGGAGAGGATTAGACTCACCTGGATCTTCAATCCACACTTGATGGAACTCAAAACGCCCAAGTTACGTGTACGAGTCAACCCCACCTCAAACCAAGGCACGGTGTGGCCGGTACCACTCAAAGTGTCTTACTTTTATTTGAAATGGACGACATTTTAAATAAAAACAAAAACTAACATACGAAAAACCGACCAAATGGATTCATATTGTGTTGATATTTTAGCACAATGATACATGAGTCGTTTGTGATGTGTACAAGTCAACCCCGCCTCAATATGACGCATGGTGTGGCCGGAACCACCCAAAGTGTCTTTCTTTTGTTTAAAATGGATACTCTTTTAAGTAAAAACAACTAGCATATGGAAAACTGACCAAACACATTTTGATTGTGTTGATACTATATGAAAACGATAAATGGGTCATTTGTGATGTGTAAAAGTCAACTCCACCTGAATATGATGTGCGGTTTGGCCGACACCACTCAATGTGTCTCTCTTTTGTTGCAAAAGGACATCATTTTAAGTGAATACAACAACTGACATACGGAAAAATAACCAAAGGCATTCAGATTCTGTTGAAACATTAGGAAAAATATCCATGGGTCATATGTGATGTGTATGATTCAACCCCTTCTCAATCGGAGGAATGGTGTGGCCGGTATCACTTGAAGTGTCTCACTTTTATTTGAAATGGACAGGATTTTAAGTGAAAACAACAACTAGCATACGGAAAACTGACCAAACACATTAGGATTGTGTTGATACTTCAACGCAACAATACATGGGTCATTTTTGATGTGTATGAGTCAACTCAACCTCAATCCGAGGCACGGTGTGGCCGGTACCACTCAAAGTGTCTCACTTTTATTTGAAATGGATAACATTTTAAGTGAAAACAACAACTGGCATACAAAAAACCAACCAAACACATTTCTATTGTGTTGATACATCAACAAAATGATCCATGGGTAATTTTTGACATGTATGAGTCAACCTCGCCTCAATATGAGGCATGGTGTGGCTGAAACCACTCAAAGTGTCTCACTTTTCTTTGAAATGGACAACATTTTAAGTGAAAACAACAACTGGAATATGAAAAACTGACCAAACACATTTGGATTCTGTTGATACTTTAGGAAAAGGATCCATGGGTAATTTTTTATGTGTATGAGTCAACCCCACATCAATCTGAGGCTCGGTGTGTCTGGTACCACTCAAAGTGTCTTTCTTTTGTTTAAAATGGATACGCTTTAAAGTAAAAACAACTGGCATACAAAAAACCAACCAAACGCATTTGGATTCTATTGATACTTCAGGAAAAGGATCCATGGGTCATTTTGGACGTGTATGAGTCAACCTTTCCTCAATCTGAGGTGCGGTGTGGCCGGTACGACTCAAAGTGTCTTTCTTTTGTTTAAAATGGATACTCTTTTAAGTAAAAAAACTGGCATATGAAAAACTGACCAAACACATTCATATTGTGTTGATATTTTAGTAAAAAGATACATGGGTCATTTGTGACGTGTACGAGTCAACCCTGTCTCAATAAAAGGCATGGTGTGGCCGACGCCACTCAAAGTGTCTCTCTTTTGTTTCAAAAGGACATCATTTTAAGTGAATACAACAACTAACATACAGAAAACCCACCAAAGGCATTATGATTCTATTGAAACTATAAGAAAAAGATACATGGATCATATGTGATGTGTACGAGTCAACCACGCCTCAATACAAGGGCCATTGTGGCCAAAACCACTCAAACTGTCTCACTTTTATTTGAAATGGATAAGATTTTAAGTGTAAACAACAACTGGCATATGGAAAATGGACCAAACACATTTGTATTGTGTTGATACGTTATGAAAATGATCCATGGGTCATTTTTGACGTGTAAGAGTCAACATTGTCTCAATCTGAGGTGCGGTGTGGCCGACGCCACTCAAAATGTCTCTCTTTTGTTTAAAATGGACATCATTTTAAGTGAAAACAACAACTGACATATGGAAAACCAACCAAACGCATTTGAATTCTATTTAAACTTTATGAAAACGATAAATAGTTCATTTTGTATGCGTACGAGTCAACCCTACCTCAATCTGAGGTGTGGTGTGGCCGAAACCACTCAAAGTTTCTCAATTTTCTTTGAAATGGACAACATTTTAAGTGAAAACAACAACTGACATACAGGAAACCAACCAAACACATTCGGATTCTATTGATACTTTAGTTAAAGGATCCATGAGACATTTGGGGCATGTATGAGTCAACCCCTCCTCAATCTGAGGTATGGTATGATCGGTACCACTCAAAGTGTCTTTCTTTTGTTTAAAATGGATACACTTTTAAGTAAAAACAACTGGCACACAGAAAACCAACAAAACACATTTGGATTGTGTTGATACTTTATAAAAATGATCCATGGGTTGTTTTTGACATATAAAAATCAACCCCGCCTCAATCAGAGGTGCAGTGTGGCTGAAACCACTCAAAGTGTCTCTCTTTTGTTCCAAAAGGACATCATTTTAAGTGAATACAACAACTGACATACGGAAAACCAACCAAAGTCATTTGGATTCTGTTGAAACTTTAGTAAAAAAATCCATGGGTCATATGTGACATGTATGAGTCAACCCCATCTCAATATGAGGGCCAGTGTGGCCGAAACCACTTAAATTGTCTCACTTTTATTTGAAATGGACAAGATTTTAAGTGAAAACAACAACTAACATACGAAAAACTGAAAAAATGCAGTATGATTGTGTTAATACTTTAGGAAACGATCCATGGGTCATTTTTTATGTGTATGAGTCAACCTCGCCTCAATTCGAGGTGTGGTGTGGCCGACACCACTCAAAATGTTTCCCTTTTGTTTAAAATGGACATCATTTTAAGTGAAAACAACAACTGACATACGGAAAACCCACCAAACACATTCAGATTCTCTTGAAACTTTAGGAAAACCATCCATGGGTCATTTTTACATGTACTAGTCAACCCCTCCTCAATACGAGGCATGGTTTGGCCGTTACCACTCAAAGTGTCTCACTTTTATTTGAAATGGACAACATTTTAACTGAAAAAAACAACTGACATATGGAAAACCAACCAAATGGATTCGGATTGAGTTTATACTTTAGGAAAAGGATCCATGGGTCCTTTTTTGACGTGTATGAGTCAACCCTGCCTCAATATGAGGCACAGTGTGTCTGGTACCACTGAAAGTTTCTTTCTTTTGTTTAAAATGGATACGCTTTTATGTAAAAACTACTGGCATACAGAAATCTGACCAAACGCATTCAGATTGCATTGATACTTTAGGAAAACTATCCATGGGTCATTTGTGACATTTAGAAGTCAACTCTGCCTCAATTCGAGGCGTGTTGTGGCTTTCACCACTCAAAGTATCTCTCTTTTTTTTCAGAAGGACATCATTTTAAGTGAATACAAGAACTGAAATTTACACTCATCAACGATAGTCGCAAACTCTTTTTCATGAGTTGGATAGTTTCACTCATGGGTTCATAAGTGAAGAGACTCCTAAGAAAATAAATTTTCACCATATATTATAAAAAATACAAGTTCAATGAAAAATACATCACAAATAATTACATACCCAAATCTAGGAACAGAAAAAAAAAAATTGGGATTTGAGCCAATTTCAAACTCTTATTAAACTCTAATAAGTATTTATCAGACTATTCTGCCTATTATAATTTGATGGGGAAGTGGGGGGGCTATGCTGGTTGGGGGGGTGTGCAGGGGTGAGGTGAATTACTACTAGAAGAGTGGTTGTCATATGAATATTGAAATGGGTGTAAATAATGTTTGAGTTATTGAAACTGTTATTCAACTCTACTGGATGATTGTTGTCATATGAAGATTGAAATAGAGAATTTTAGTAAATGACATGGTTGGAAGATTTTGATGGTTTTATGTGTTTTTTGTGCTATTGCAGGTGTTTTTATGCTGTTTTAAGTCTGTTTGTATGTTTTTTTGTGCTATTTTTTATGAAGGTGTATACTGGAGGGGTTGTTGTGCAATAGTTCTGGAAATACACAATAACAACGGTTTTAAACTATTGGTATACTTTGTTAGAAATTTTAAAACTATCCCAATGGTTTTAGAACTATTGGTATAGTTTTTAGTCTTCAATATATACCAACAGTTTCAATGAAACCATTGGTAAAAATGCTATACAAACACATACCAATGGTTAGGCTACAACCGTTGGTAAATCAATACATCCAGTGTCCTATACCAATGGTTTAGATCAAACCATTGGTATAGGGATTTCCTCATGGCTTACTACTCTATAGTTTGGAAAACCATTGGTATAGGCTATACCAATGGTTTTCCAGCCTATACCAACGGTTTAAAACCGTTGGTATAACCTTCATTTCCAGTAGTGTATCTCACCCATTGAGATCATCCATACGAGCGTGATTAACACATTCATGCACCGATACGAGCAGGAGGGGGTCATCCCCACTAGGTATATAGCCCATCAGGACCTAGAGTGTAAGAACCCGGGTTTTTAGAAACAGGTCAAATCCTGACCCTGTTTAAACTTTTTGACTCGTTTTTTGAGAAGTCTGGGAAAATTTGGGCAGTTTATGGAAATTTCCAGACTACACGTCGTGTACTTTAAGTACCCACCATGTATGTGCTAACCAAGTGACCGGACGTTTGCTCACTGAGTACATGACGTGTGGTGACCGTGTAGAATTTCCCTACTACACAGCGTGTATTTATAGACACGCCGTGTAACCCTTACCCGTGCAAGGACAAGTACATGTTGTGTGGTTCCCATGTATAAATTTCAATCTACATGGCATGTAGCCTTCCTTGACACGCTTTGTACCTTTGTCCCATGTAGCGGCCAAGAACTTGGCCGTGTGTTGACCGTGTATACAGTCCAGGACGTGTGCTGGACTCGGCTTAAGTCGGACTACGAAAACCCATCTACATGGCATGTACTTTGGAAATACACGCCATGTACTTTTATTTTTATTTGAGCGATTGAGATGTCGTCACGTCTCATTCCCATAAATCTGTTCTTCTTTCTTGTTGGATGGATGGTTTGTCCGAGAACCTCTGAAAAACAAAAAACCTTCCAGAATCATCATACGATCTCTGTTCTTCGATCCGTTGGTGGAAGTGGGGCCGCATCGGAAAGGCTAACCCCGCACACCCTTCTTCGTCCTTGATCCCTCACCTGTTTCACCGCAGATTCCATCCAAATAGAATTGTCGGATTTGAAGGAAACATAGATATACCGCGATTCAAACCAATTTAGAGGCTGAAATCAAAGGAGTGTCATCGTACGAGTACGAGGTGGGTGGTGCATACCTTCTTTTGTGTTTTCGTAGACTTTTGGGGGTTGCGACCTTCGGGCGCGACGTTGGGTGTTGAGCGAAACCCTGTTTATTTTTTTTTAATTAATTATATACATTTTGGTATGCCTCTGGGTATTCCATGACCCTTTTGTGCTTGAGCAAGGCCGGGTGAGAGGTCATGGCTCGTTTGGGGCAATTCGGTCGGGGGTGTCGAAATGAGTATGTTTTGGACTAGTATTTAAACAGCAGAATTTAGACTGCTTTTATTGTTGTTGGATTAAACTGCTGAGTTTGATTTGTTAAAGAATGTCAGTATTTGTTTAAGGCATTTAAGACCTTAGGTGCTGGTATGGATTAGCGTAATTTAGTGCAATTCAATTGTTTAGTAATTGCCTGTTTCAAGTGATGCTTTGAGTATAGTTATGCAATGTGTGATATTACCTGTGTTGAACGGCTTGTTGTGTGGGTCATGGCCCAAATATATTGTTGAGTGATGGGGATCACAGGTTGGGGCTTTGGATCGGGTTACTTTGGGCGGTTGCTACCACGTGATTGGGCATCATGGAGGCCGGTTGAGGTAGTCAGACTGTCAGGTTGGGCTTGGCCAAGGTTGTTTGGATGGCGAAGCCATTAGACTTGAGCGACAAGTTTTCAGCGACACGAGGTGTCAGAGGTGTTGTGTCTTGGGGTATAATGAGGTGATTACCGCTCACCGGGTACTTTTGAGTAGTGTTCCCACAGATAGACTCTGAGATGAGGTGGTACGACCACTCGCTGGGTAGAGGCCCCCGGTAGATGCGGTTAGGTATATTTGGTTTGGGGTTTCTTGCCATAAGAAGCCACATGGAAGGTGAGGAGCCTTCAGGAGACAGCTTTGAGGCATTCAGGTTGTGGGTAGAGGCTCACCATGATTTGAGGGCAGACATCACAGTCCCTCCGGTTATCTTTTGAGGATAGGTATCGTTGTTCCTCTGGATGTTGTACCATGGGAAGGTGGAGCTTCCGAGCTGGGTTACAATGTTTGGGCGTGCCTTAGGGATGTAGTTAATTGAGACACATAGTGTCAGGTGGCACGTGGTGCTGGGTTACATCCAGATATTCTGGCGCTGTCTGAAGCAGGTGACACTTCCTGGTGGCTACTGAGCACCAGTGAAGTTCGTGTTTACTTTTGGCATTGTACTGTTTACTGTTCTTCTTATATAATCATGTCTGTCTAAACACTTATATTAGGTACACACCCTTGGGTGGTATCCCACGGAGACTTGTCTCACACCCTACACGGGCCCTTCGGGACGTGTGTAGACTTTATGAAATTGCGTGCAGGTAGAGGGTCAGCCTCAGGAGCTGGACCTTAGTGATGTTGGGAATGTAGACTAGCATGGACTTTGAGGTCGTTCCTTGCTGGAGTTACTTTTTTTAGTTTTCCTTTCATATCATCATGCTTACCTTTTTATATAGAAACTGTTGGTTAGCCATTGGAGCCATTATATTTTTAGTTGTATGACTTGCTTTCGATGCATGCCTTGTTTGTTACAGTAGTAGTTGCTTATATTCTTCAGCATGTTGTTCTATTTACTTTCCGCTATTGTTGTTTCTATATTGATTCTGCTGGTTTATTGATATTTGATATGCTTCTGCTCTGTGGGTCTGGTTCGAGTCTACTGAGTCATTTATTTCTACTGTATACTTTAGTTTATTACTCAGACGAGTACCATTTTTATTCCTCGGAGAGGGTATAGTCTCTCCATTATACCTAATCACACCCTCTCTGCTAGTCGGAAGCCTTTGGAATTCAGGGGAGGTGCTCCTAAGGTCATAACACCCGACCCGTTCGGCACTGTTCGGGTGGCGGGCCGGGCCCGGGTCGTTACAATGTGGTATCAGAGTAGTTATTGACAAGGATTTAGTAGGAGTGCTCTTCTAGCTACTAATGAGATTGAGACTTCTCTTTTTATTTCTGCTAGTTTTACTATTTGGGATATGGTAGACTGGAGATAGGGGGTTGTTGGAACTAGATTTTGAACTCGTGCTTGGGTGCCTGTAGCCCCATGTACGAGGTATGGATTGAGTTTCCGTGGGTGGGATTTGTTACTTGCTTTTCCTTGGATTACGGTTTATATGATTTCCACCTCAGTGGCTCACTTGTTGTGTGATATTATTGATTATGATGTGATAACCTTGTCCAGTATGACCGGGCTTGTTTTTTTGGCTTTTGATAGGCACATTTTAGGGTATTTCAATCTCGTAATTGCACGTATGCTTTGTGAAGTGATAATACCATGTGAATATAATCAATTTCCAGGCTATGTATACTCTGAAATGTGAATAGGTGAAACTCCTGATATAATTGCTTATTTATTTCAATGTATATGCCATGCTTTGTATTTTGTAGAATTGCAGGTGGAAGGACATATGGGTCTGGCTCTTATGATAGAAAGAAGGTACCATGGTTGAGGCAGTGTAACTGTCAGGATTGGGCGACTTGGTCATTGGGATTGAGACAACATTGGTTGTCAGGACGGGCATGGACCGAGGTACAATTGATACTTAGCTCTGTTGAGGGTGGGTAAGGAGGCTGTGAGGTCAAGATGCCGACGGCATGGGTTGTGGTGAGGGGGAGTAAGGGTAGTTGTTATGGACTGCCTTTTACTGCTTTCCTTATCTGCGTAGAATATATTGATGTATATATATGTATTGGATGTATTACCATTTATGGTATTCAGCGGGTTACTCCTTCACGACACGATGGAGTGTCAGGAAGGAGAGGATACAATACCGCAGGATCAGGTTCAGAATCCGATGCAGGTAGAGCATGAGCCACAGGTACAGTCTCAGGGATAGGATTAGGTTCAGGATCCAATGCAGGCAGGACCGCAGCCGGGTTTGGCATCGTTTGGGTCGTGGCTCGATGAGCAGCTCCGATCGAGCCTGGTATGCATCTTGCAGGGGATTGACAGAGGCACGCAGGGTACAAAGCCTTTTATGACGTATCTAACGCTGGAGTTCCAATCGCAGCACCCGCCACTTTTTCAGGGTGTGGGTGGTCCATAGGTGGCAGAGAAGTGGATAGAGAGTATAGATATGATCTTCGAGCAGCTCGAGATACCTCTAGGGTGGAGGGTCAAGCTGGTGACAAACATACTAAGAGGACCGGTGAAGAGTTGGTGGGATGTGCAGGTTCAGGCTCATAGGCACGAGGGACTGGCATGGAAGGACTTCGAGGATAGGTTCTTCAAGAACTTTTATCTAGAGACACTGAGGGAAGAGAGAGCTTGGGAGTCTTGAGTCTTCAGCAGGGAGATATGTCCGTCATGGACCACGCAGCTACCTTCATGGAGTTGTCCCGTTTTTCACCTGATATGTTGAGCGATGATGCAGCTAGGGTGAGGCACTTTCAGGACAGCTTACAACACGCCATTCGGGTTCAGGTAAACATCTTCAAGCTAGGTTCCTTCCCCGAGGCGGTGAATCAGGCGCTCATAGCTGAGGGAAACGAGAGAGAGAAATCTCATTTTGGAAGGGTGAGAGCTTCAGGTGACAGTCCGAACAGTAGGAAGCGAGGGAGAGATGAGTTCTAGCAAAGCGGGCAGGCCAAGGACTCAGCTAGACCACCCCATGGCAGTTCAACGATGGTTTTCTTTCAGTGTGGATAGCTGGTACATGTTCGGGCTCAGTGATATAGGCCCCCAAAGGAGTTCTAGGCATGTGGAAGGGTCGGGCATCTGGAGAGGTTTTACAGGTAGCCTTCTCAGACATTCGGCAGGCAGGGACCAGGACAGACTATGGCGTCAGGTGCTGGTTCAGGTTCGGTACTAGGAGAGGGTAGCTGACGTTCAGGTACATGCAGAGGACGTGACAGGGATTGCGGGATCCAGTTGAGGGGCCAGTGGCCGATGACTGGAGCAGCACCGCAGGGAGGTCAGGCATCAGGCAGTCGGGCTTCAGGCCAAGTGCACACTGTGGAGTTGCCAGGGATTGAGCAGGCTGGAGAGCCGACAACGGTGGCAGGTACACCGTGGGTGTGGCCATGAGTTTCTTTTCTTTCTTTTGGAATGGCCTCCTGAGGCGTGTCTGGTTGAGTGAACGAGTTTCACAGGTTACTTGTGGACTGACTAGAGACTAGTTAGTGGGATTGGCATCATATCGGATGCGTTATATATTTTATTATATATTTGAGATGCATAGAATCAGGAGCATCAAGGATACAGGTTACGTGAGGTGCCGTGGGCATCGGGGCATCGTGGATGCAGGTTACATGAGGTACAAGGCACTGAGTTTTGATTGGAGCATCTATGAGATGCAGGACCTCTGGGAGGCAGACGCCGATGCGGTAAGGGTTATGTTGGGTGTTGGAAGCGACATGTGAGCCCTGAGGAGGTGCAAAGGTGACGATGCGTCATGGAAGGACCATGGGTCCATGAAATAGGTCGTTGGTTCTTGTTTTTTATTTTGATTATTTTGAGCTTTGTTCGGGTTGAGACCAGGTAGGAAATTCCTAAGGTGGGGAGCCCTTTAGGAATTTCACCAGAACCTTGAGACCGGGGTAGTTCGGGTGGTTTAACCGGGATGGGGGTTCTTGGTTCCATATCCTAGTTTTGTTCAGTAGCTCGGGGACGAGCTACGTTAAGGTGGGTAGTTTGTAAGAACTCGGGTTTTTAGAAATGGTTCAAATCCCGACCCTGTTTAAACTTTTTGACTAGTTTTTGAGAAGTCTAGAAAATTTGGGTAGTTTCTGGAAATTTCCAGACTACATGCCTTGTATGTGCTAACCGAGTGACCGACTGTGTGCTCACCGAGTACATGTCGTGTGGTTACCCTGTAGAAGTTCCCTACTACACGGCATATATTTATAGACACGTTGTGTAACCCTTACCCATGCAAGGCCAAGTAAATGTCTTGTGGTGCCCAGGTATAAATTTCAATCTACACGGCGTGTAGCCTTCCTTGACACGCCGTGTACCTTTGTCCCATGTAGCGGCCGAGACCCTAGCCGTGTGTTGACCGTGTACACAGTCAAGGCCGTGTGCTGGACTCCGCTTAAGTCGGAGTATGGAAACCCATCTACACGTCATGTACTTTGGAAATACACACCATGTACTTTTATTTTTATTTGATTGATCGAGACGTCGTCGCGTCTCATTCCCAGAAATCTCTTCTTCTTTCCCGTTGGATGGATGGTTCATCCAAGAACCTCCGAAAAACACAAACCCTTCCAGAATCATCATACGACCTCCGTTATTCGATCCTTCAGTGGCAGCGGGACTGCATCAGAAAGGCTAACCCCATGCACCCTTCTTCATCCTTGATCCCTCACCTATTCCTCCGCAGATTCCATCTGAATGGAATTTCCAGATTTGACGGAAATGTAGATCTACCGCGATTCAGACTAATTCAGAGGCTGAAATGAAAGTAGTATCATCGTACGAGTACGAGGTGGGTGGTGCATACCTTCTTTCGTCTTTTCGTAGACTTTTGGGGGTTGCGACCTTCGGGCATGATGTCGGGTGTTGAGAGAAACCCTATTTATTTGTTGTTAATTAATTATCTACATTGTGGGATTCCTCTGGGTATGCTCTGACCCTTGTTGTGCTTGAGAAAGGTCAGGTGAGACGTCATGACTCCTTTGGGGAAATTCGGTCGGGGGTGCCGAAATGCATATGTTTTGAACCAGTATTTAAACTACTGAATTTAGACTGCTTTTGTTTCTGTTGGATTAAACTACTGAGTTTTATTTGTTAAATCATGTTAGTAATTGTTTAAGTAATTTAAGACCTTAGGTGCTGGTATGGATTAGCGTAAGTTAGTGCAATTTAATTGTTTATTAATTTCCTGTTTCAAGTGATGCTTTGAGTATAGTTATGCAATGTGTGATATTACCTATGTTGAACTGCTTGTTGTTTTGGGCATGGCCCGGATATATTGTTGAGTGATGGGGATCATAGGTTGGGGATTTGGCTTGGGTTACTTTGGGTGGTTGCTACCACGGGATTGGGCATCATGGATGTCGATTGAGGCAGACGGACTGTCAGGTTGGGCTTGGCCCGGGTTACTTGGATGGAGAGGCCATCAGACTTGAGCGATAAGTTTGTAGGGACACGAGGTGTCAGAGGTGTTGTGTCTTAGGACATAATGAGGTGATTACTACTCACTGGGTACTTTTGAGTAGTGTGCACACAGATAGACTCCGAGATGAGGTGGTACGTCCACTCGCTGGGTAGAGGCCCCCGGTAGATGCGGTTAGGTATATTTGGTTTGGGGGTGCATGCCATAAGAATCCATGTGGAAGTTGAGGAGCCTTCAAGAGACAGCTTTGAGGTGGTCAGGTTGGGGGCAGAGGCTCACCGTGATTTGAGGGCAGGCATCATTGTCCCTCCGGTTATCTTTTGAGGACAGGTATCGATGTTCCTCCGGATGTTGTGCCATGGGAAAGTGGATCTTCTGAGATAGGTTATGATGTTTGGGCGTGCCTTAGGGACTTTGGTAATTGAGACACATAGTGTCAGTTGGAACGCGGTGCCGGGTTACATCCAGATATTCTGGCGCTGGCCGAAGCAGGTGACACTTCCTGGTGGCTGCTGAGTGCGAGTGAAGTTCGTGTTTACTTTTGGCATTGTATGGATTATTGTTCCTCTTATATAAGCATGTCTGACTAAACACTTATATTAGGTACGCAGCCTTGGGTGGTATCCCACTAAAACGTGTCTCGCACCCTACACGGGCCCTTCGGGATGCATGTAGACTTTATGAAATTGCGTGCAGGTAGAGGGTCAGCCTCTAGAGCTGGACCTTAGTGCTATTGGGAATGGAGACTGGCATGGAATTTGAGGTCGGGCCTTGCTGGAGTTACTTTGTTTAGTTTCCCTTTTGTATCAGCATGCTTACCTTATTATGTAGCAACTATTGGTTAGCCATTGGCACCATTATATTTTGAGTTGTATGATTTTCTTTCGATGCATGCCTTGTTTGTTACAGTAGTAGTTGCTTGTATTCTTCAGCATATTGTTCTGTTTACTTTCTGCTGCTGTTGTTTCTATATTGCTTCTGCTGGTTTATTAATATTTGATATGCTTATGCTCTGTGGGTTTGGTTCAAGTCTGCTGAGTCATTTATTTCTACTGCATACTTTAGTTTATTACTCAGACCAGTACCATTTTTATTTCTCCATGAGGGTATAGTCTCCCCAATATACCTAATCAGACCCTCGCTGCTAGTCGGAAGCCTTTGGCATTCAGGGGAGGTGCACCTAAAGTCATAAAACCTGACCCGTTCGGCACTGTTCGGGTGGCTGGCCGGGTCCAGGTCGTTACATAGAGGCATCAACACCTCATCGAAATCTTCACACTTGAGGCACACATAGGGGGAAACCACCCCCTGTTCTGATGATTAACTTCTTCAGAAGCCTCTTCTTGGATCAATTTGTTGATGCACTCTTCTATAGTGAGTAGGTAGGGGATGTTTGACTCATGACTTCCATAAATATTACCTTGGATCCTCCCAAGAGGTCTCCTACTAGGCCTCATCAATTCCAGCACCAACAGGTCCCATAGGCCGACAAATGAGTTGATTTCATCACTGCTCTTCCACCCCCGGTCCAAAGCACTCGACACCAATGTCATGGGAAGGCTCAGGATACTACCCGAAAATGGGAATCTTTTACAGCTCCTATGGACACTAACACCATTGGAATATACTACCAGATCCTTGAAACAGTTGAAGTGGGATCAACACTCTATTGGGATCGAGACCCTAGCTACATCACATGTAGGCCGAGTTGACTCTATCAATCACCGACACCACTAAAATCCATTACAAGACATCCCATGATGAAGAGAACTAAAAAAATCCATATCTATGAACCCACCAACAAAAGTGGAGGTCCTCCCATCTCTTTCAATAGCCAGTATAGATGACCTCCATTTACTCCCACCAGTCAACATGGAGGTCCTCCCTATACCGAAACCAACCAAGGAAGAGGTCCTCCCTGCTCCATTATCAACTGAAGTGGAGGTCTTCCCAACAATATAAAAAACCACTAAGAAGGTTCTACCCTTATTTAATACATATTCTTCCCTGAAGAAACATCCTGGTGTAGAAGGGAGAACACTCACTAATAGAGGTAGAACCATGGGAAGAACCTCATCACTAATGAGCTCTCAGATTCTGAGGTTATGGGAGACTCGATGGTGGAACATTCACCCCTACTACTAGAGTCTGGGGTAGAAGCCCAATAATTGAGATTCATGATCTAGGAATTTGAGGTCCATAGGATCCCCATATCACTCTGAAGATACCTATAGGTGGATGAAATTATGGCTACCTTCCTGAGGATTATAGTGCATCTATATCCATCACTTCCATTTTCCTTCCTTTATACCTCTACATAATAATTTTTGGAGATTTATAGGTCTAGGATGATTCCTTAAAATGGTGAGCATTCTGCTGAGCTATAAATAGACACTTCCCTCTTTTCACAGGAGGCTGTGGTGAACACCTTGTCCTATAGGGATGTGATGATGAGGTTGGAACCGCACCTTAGAGGCATTCGAGTGTGTAATAAAAATTTGAATCATGAAATTAATCCTCTCCCAGTATACCGATAGTAAAACCGATATACATAATTTCCTCCACCCATATCTTAGCCAGAACATATTGGGGCTTGGTCTGACCAAGACAAGGACTATTCCTATTAGAATGAGGTTACGTGGGATGCCATGGATACCAACTAGTAATCAGTGGGGTTCTAGTTTCCTAGAGCCATAGAATTTGACATCTCGGAGTCCCTCACAAAGGACCATACAATTTGTTTCTTCCAAAATATTTGGGTGACATTTCACCACCTCTATGATCTTAAATTATCCTATCTGGGGATCTATGAGCATGTCAATTTCATCGAATAATAGTGAAAAGAGTCAAAATAATAGCGCTCCTAGTAGCTCAACACCCTGATTCATACCACTACCACCAGACCCTTCGGTGGACATACAATAAGAGTCTCATAGTGATACACAAATTTATGGAATAATTTTATCTAAGGATCATAGGAATAGGTCCACTGATATAGATCATGATAGGGAAGATCCACCTAAATGGGCAACACATTATGAGTAAGACCCCCTGACAAGTGTCCTCACTCATTAGTAGAAGAAGGCACTTGGCCTTAGAGATCCCCCTAATGAGACGTTGTTGCCTTCCCTTTGGAATCATTATAATGTAAATAGACATAGCAATCCATATGATCCATTCAAGGTTGCACTGAAGGTAGAGACAAAAGCCATAGTATCTGCTTTTCTACAGTAGGATAAGGAGTATAAAAGGATTACCGTCGAACTCATCACTAAGGATTTCTCGGATTATTGTATTTCCCTACGGGACCCCATCTATCCCCCTAGTGGGGAACCCAATTCTCCTTGTCCATATTCCTCTATTCAAGCTTGGTGGCCCTACACATCTAGTCAGAGTTGAAGCTAGGAGGTATGGAAAGTGACCACAATATGAGTCACTAAATCCACCCAAGCAGCGTGATTATCCATCTCAAGATTCAAGTCGTACTGCTCTCCAAGTTGATGAGACCTCTCCTCGAGTTGGTGAGTATATCAATGAATTTTTGACCAGATATTCTTGCCAAGATGACTTGATATCCACTCTCACCACTCACCTTGAGGCCCTATAAACATGATAGGTGGCAATCCCACATGATGGAAAGCCATACCTGGCATGCATGGATAATTTCCAAGCACCCCCATAGTTTGGAAATCCCAGCTTC
This sequence comes from Viscum album, assembly GCA_963277665.1. Taxonomy (NCBI): domain Eukaryota; kingdom Viridiplantae; phylum Streptophyta; class Magnoliopsida; order Santalales; family Viscaceae; genus Viscum; species Viscum album. The sequence continues at coordinate 1,326,978,387 of OY728151.1, read as the reverse complement.
ACCTAGTTAAATGGGATAGGTGACCCAATTTCACACCTAAACAACATTATTTTAAGGTGTGTGACTATATTGGGATCCCTAGAACTACAAGAGTCCACCAAGCTCTGATTCTTTGTCTAGACACTAGAAGGACCTACATTTATCTGGTGCAACTAGCTATCCTTAGGGTCCATTGCTAGATGGGAGGACATTCGTAGATAGTTCCTCTATCATTAATGCTCCACCATGCACAAGAAAATTATTTCAAACCTCTTTAAGTGCAAACATAGGCTTGATGAGGGAGTTTAGGACTTTGTTTCTCGATGGAAAGACATCACATATTCACTCGACATGCCACTATCCTAGGAATAGATTCATGTGATGTGTGTGGAGATTGTTAAGGTTGAGTTGGTACCTACCCTCATCACCCAAAAATACCCATTTGGATTCTAGGAGTTATTTGAAAATTATTAGTGCCTAGAGGAATCCTTATAGAAGTGCTCATTGCCTTTTCCAACTCCCATGAGAAGAACTATAAAATTAGAGACCACCTCCACTATGCATGTAGAGGTTCTCGAGTCGGTATGTCTGTTTAACCTTCACCAGAAGAGCCTCAATAAGTTAATCCATATGGAATTACCTTGTCCTACACAACCCCATTAGGCACCACCTCACCATGTGCTACCACATTGATGAGAGAATGTAGAGGTATCCCCTAATCAAGTCCAAGCTCCAAGATTAGATTTCCCAAACACAAGATACATGAACAATTACTTAAAGGAATCATAAGTCTTGGGATATTTCATCTATGACATGGAGAAGGGAATTATGAAGTTACTAGAGTGAATAATACCTCAGGAAGTAGGACTCACTGGCCACCCCGACCATTTCCCATACCACAGGATCCTCAGAGACACCATCAAGGAATTATTCATGTTCAAATATTAGCTCCATGACCAGGCGGATTATGGACTATTCAAGTTGGATGATGTTCCAGAACTTGTTAAACTTATCACTACAAACCCCAAAAATGACAGTGAAGGCTCTGGTGAATGGAAGTAGGCTACTAGTCCTAAGATGAAGAAATGTGATGACTGGTTGGCATAAAGGTAGCTACTCATGCCCATGGTTTCATCCGGGATCATTTGGGAAATCCTGAATCTCCTGTAGTTGTTGAATCCCCTATGGCCACTGCTTATGCATCTATATCATAGCCTTCCATGTTTTGAAAAGAATAGAACCCAATGGAGCAATGGAAATTAAATCCCCCCACTAGTGCTGAAGCCATCTCATACTCTTCGTGCCCCATGAATTGGGAGATGCACCAAGGATCAACCCAACACTAGATAAAATCACTTATGATGAGAAGAATTACACCTATATGAATTTATTTGAGTTTGTATACTTCTTCATGATTCCTAACAGTGAATAATTCCATGCAAACCCATCAGGTTCCTTCAACCAACTCCATCGAAGAAAATAATGAGAACATGTAAGCTACCAGAATGCTCATGACAGTGCCTCAAACCAAGCCATACATGATACTAAGAACTAGCATCAGGTTTTTCATAAAGATTATAAATAAATATCTTCCCAGTTTACTTAATCAGGCATTCCTCCATAGGTGACAATTTTTGTTTACTGAGTATCTCAACCGCGACTACACTATTATCAGCCACATCTAGCCCAACCCTAACCTCAACCAATAAACAGTTATCTATAAGTTTTTTAGAGTATGATAGTTTGTGAGTAGAAGAATATGGCCAATACTAGTTATAAACTAGTGGTTTAGATAACAACATCTATTGTTCCCCCTTCCAAAGAGTGACCCTATGTGAGAAAAAGTATGCCCTTGGTGTGAAAGTATGATGTGTTGAATCACCTCACCAGCATACCTTCAAGGCTTTTGATTCTTGAGGCCCTATTCCCGTTAAAGGATATTCATGAGTCCCTTGTAGAATAGTTGAAGAAAACTCTCTAGTTTGAAGATTAAGTAGCTGTTGTTGAGGCCTACTATAAATAAGAGGCTGATCAAGAGGAATAACAATCCATCATCTCATTTTCTCTGGAAGACGAGGGAATCATCATATAGGGCCACATATGTAACGACCCAAAATTTTATTAATGAAAATTCCTATTGATCTAATTAAATTTATTATTATGTGAAATAGTTATATAACATATTCACTTATTTGTTTTTATGTTTTTTTAATTTTAAAATATAGTTATGAATTGTGACTATTTCTAATATAGTTGTTGAACAGTTATCACATGATTAGTATAAATACAGAGATTTAACAAATCCAATTTACTCAGAAAAAGGAAGTTATGGACTCATCCAGTAGAATTGCCCTATAAAAAGTCCATTTATCGAAGCTTATAAAGGAGGTGACATCATTGGCCTTTTCTCTTGACCAATCCCAAGCTGAGCTTCAACATGTTAAGCTCGAATGGAACTTCCTACGAGATAAGTGGAAGTTGATAAGGATTACCACCCGAGCGATGTTATCCGAGCCACCCCAAGAGTATATTACCATCGCACTCCTAACCCCTTATTCATATGTTGGTTTTATAAGGGGTTATGTAATGAGACCCTAGTACTATTATTATGTACACTATTTTTTATAGAGAATATACATTCATTTTATTATTGTTACTTTGTAAATGGATTTTAAAGAAAAAATAGCATTTTTAGTTAATTAAGAAATCTATTTTGATGAATTAATATATTTTTGAATTAAATAAAATTTTAATAAAATATTATCACTAAATTACTTTTTATTAAATATAAATGAACTTATAATTATTATGAATTCAATTGTGATTTTTATTAGGGTTTGAAAGCTATTTCTGTCAAAACCCATGAATTTTTTATAATTATAGATTTTTATTTTAAAAGTAAAAATTCACATATTTAGAAATTTATTTAGATAAAATGAATATTATTTTTGAAATCAGGACATCGAAATTATCCAACGGTGAATTTTTCATAATTTTCTGAGACTGTAGAATTTTTGGGTAAAAATTAAATACCGTTCAAATATATAATGTGTTTTATGACATCATAATGACCCAATAGTGATGTAATAAAATAATATAAACATTATGTTAATCCAATATATGTTTTAACATTAATATAATATGATTTTAGGTTTGTTTTATTTATTTTACAAAGCCTTACTGGACCCTCCAAGCATATAAAACATTTTAAATTTTTAAATTGATTTCCTTGAGAGTGACTCACCAACACATAAGTAAGCCAAATATTTTAATATTTTCGGCCATTGGCCTTACAAAATAATGTTTTCCACTCCTTTTTGGCATAAACCATGGGAAAAAAATATGGGTTAGTTTGTGGTTTTGATTAGTTTAATATGTGGTTCCGAAATCCTAAATACTAAACAATTCCCTCTCATTTCCTATATAAACCCACCCAAGCTCCCACTTCCTCTTCACTCAAAGACTTTTTTGCTTGACCAACCTCTACCTTACTATCTCTATAATCCTCAAAAGGTTCCCCAAGCTCTCAATAAGCCCCTCTAAAGCCTCTCCCAAGGATTTGGGATCACACTTCCAAGTAAGGGATTCCTTCCTTTCTCATTTTATCCAAGTTTCTTAATATTGTTATGCGCTTTTATTTTCAATTGTAAATGTTGGGGTATGATTTATCACCTCCCCTATAATTAACTATTTATGTTTTAATTATGAGATACCCCTTTCCCTCTCATTGACACCCTCCATGTATACCCGTTATCATGTTGAAATTTCGTAAGGAATTTGTCTCTCCTCATTTACTTTCAATCAATTATTTTTTATTATGTGTCTAAATTCCATTACTTATTTTGGAAAATGTATATATATAACCCCATTATTGTAAATTTCATGTACATATGACGAGACACCCCTTTTTCTGTCATCAAACGTTTTTATGATTTCTTATGTCACGTCGTTATACTGCTGAAATTGCACCGCGATTTTCCAAGACAAAGTCATTGTATAGTGAATACCATGACAATTTATCTATCAAGGGTATTCCCCTTTATGAACATTTACTTAATTATTATAGAGTTTGATGTATTAATTCCACATTCCTTTATCATGGAATAAATGATGATGTTTAATTAATCAATGTTATATGATCCATGTGGCACACTTATGCATGAAAGGAAATGATTAAGAAGGGTGCACCCTAATAGCGCTCCAATGCATTGGGTAAAGATTAGTATCATTATACATCAAGTTAAATGATGGTTTACTCATGATAATTAAAGTTAAATGAGGGTTTAATCATGCTCCATGTTCAATGATTCTTGGATCATGCTAATACCATGTTAAGTGTTGTCGCCACATTTCCATGTCATGATAATCATACTATATCATGACTTTATGTTCATGTTTCTTTTATGATCCATTGATATGACTATTTCCTAACATGTATTGTATTATTAATTCTATTCCTTGTTTACTCCTATACTGGGCTTTATATCTCACCTTTTTCTTATGCATGTCCTTAGGTTATCTCATGCAATGCTAAGTACGAGGGAATTTAGTAGTCATGTAAAGGAAGTTTTCAATAAAGATGTTTTGTTTCATGTTTTAAGTCATTATGTAATATTCATAATCCAAAAATACACTAGAACCCTTGATCTTATATGTTGTATCAAGTGAATCTTTTATGTAATAAATCATGTTTCAGTGTGTAATAAAGAGCAGGGTTGTTATAACATACACCCATTATACAACACAGGATAGTTCAATGGTGTGGAAATGAACCACTAACTAGTGGATATTTGATTTGGGATTAACCTTATCCATACCTAGATGCTTTACAAGCTGGGAGTGATAGATGAAGATCGAAATCCCTCCCAACTAATAATTTAGGATTATGACAAGAGAAAGAAGAAACTGCATGGAAAAGTTCAGTTGAATGCCCAGTTTGATGGATTAATATCGAGCATAAAATTCATGGTAGTCGCATATTATACCGCATATAACATGCTACTGGGTAGGACATTGATTCATTTTCTTGCATTAGTTCCCTCCTCATATCACCAGTGCTTAAAATATTCCCTTAATGGTTGAGTAGTGGTACTCCAGAGTGATATGTACCCCTTGGATTCTTGTGAAGCCTGCTATCTAGATGCTGACTACTATAAGAGAGATGGAAAGTATGTTCAAATGAATAGGGTTGAGCACATAAATTCTCACAATGATATGAAAAATAATGTGGTCAATACACAGGTAGACTTGGATAAAAGCTTCATTCTCCCAATTCATCATTTATAGGACATAATTCCATACTTGGTGGATGTTTCGTTGCCTCCAAGAAAAAGGGTTTAAAAATTCCTAAGAAGGAGTTACCTCAGATTACCTCACACTTCTACACTAGATAGGCCCAAGGGGTAATGGAATCCCTTAATTATATTAAGTACCAAGAAGTTTGCCTAATGAAAACCAATTCATGACATTACCGCCTATTCTACAGGGCAAGGTTAACTTAATGTAAGATGACTCATCACCATTGCTTTGACATCAAGAGTGGACCTCACGATTGAAGGTCAGACAAAATTGTCTCGATAGCTTATATCACCATAGTTTCAATAGAGAAAAAAACCCTCAGTAAGGATTATTTATCTTCCAGAGAAATAACAAATGTTTTCTCTGAGTTGATTAGCTTGGAAGATCCACCTCCTCCCACTAATTCTCCTATATCATATGATGAAGAGTATTTGGAAGACACCCCTCCTACATTAGAATAGAGTTTCTCTACCACCATTGATAATTAAACCAAGAAAAACCTTGGTACTAAGGAATATTTGATTCCAACACTGATCAACAAAACCATGTACCTAGTGAAGCAGTAGTAGTATGTGGCCTTCCTAAAACAACACTGTGATGTATTCTCTTGAAGCTATGACAAGATTCCAAGGATGGACCCTCAGGTCACCTCTCATCATCTTGGCCTCTCGACAGGTCATCATGAGTTCAAGAAACCTCCAAGAAACATTAACATATCTCATGGTTCTATGGATAATACCAAAGTTGACAATCTTACTAAATCCAACTTCATAATAGAAGTTCAATACCACATATAGGTAGACAATGTTATCAAAATATTGAAGAATAATGAGCATATTAAAGTATATATTGACTTCTAGGACCTTGACCATCATTTCATGAAGGATGATTTTCCCCTTCTAGTGACATATATATTGATCGATGCTATATATAGGTTTTAGGACATCTCCTTCATGGATTAATATTTTAGGTATAATCAAATTCAAATGGTCCTAGAGGATAAAGATTACACCACCTTCAGGGAACTTAAAGGGACTTTCTTCTACCAGGTGATTCCCTTCTACTTGAAGAATACATGAGTCACTTATCATTTGTCCATGGACTACATATTCAATCCAATTCTCAGGACATTCGTGGAATCCTACGTTGAAAACTTGGTGGTCAAATTCCATAAACTATAAGAATATCTCAAGGACCTGGAGAAATTTTTTATCTTCCTCCACTACCAATAGTTAAAGATGAATCCATTGAAGTGTGCATTCAAGGTCACCTATGGTATTTTTATCAGCTTCATTATAATATACATAAGCATCAAGATAATCCATTATAATATCAAGTACATCAATTAAATTCCTCCCCTATCAACCTTTATGAGTTACAGGGACTTCAAGGATACTTAGACTATATACACTGATTTATTGTGAATCTGGTCGACAAGTGTAAACCCTTCTCAAGGATCATGAAGAAAGGAACCATTTACAAGTGGGATGAGGAGTATGAGACTATCTTTGAGAGTATCAAGAAGTACCTACTACAACCTACAGTTCTAATTCCACCCATTTTCGGAAATACTTTGTTCCTCTATGTGACCACCCTAGAGTGATCTCTAGGTTACCTTCTAGACTATAAACATATTGAGGGGAGAGAAAAATTTATACTATATTAGTTTCATGATACTAAACATTGAGACCAAATACTCCCCTATCAAGAAAAGTTTCCTTGTTCTGGTTTTCACAATACAAAATTTGCTACATTATCTATAGTAACAGGAGAGATAGTCAGTGTTTTGTGTAGACCCACTAAAGTATATTATCAATCACCCGATATTTATGGGATTTTTTTCACACTGGGAAGTGATCCTCAAGTAGTTAGACATCTTGTTTTTCCCACAAAAGGCCGTCAAGAGCCAGACACTGGTGAATTTCATGGCTACCAATCTAACCACTAAAGAACTATCCCGGGATATTGATTTCCCAGATGAGGCTATGCTATTAGTGGATTCATATATACCATATTGGAAAATGCATTTTGATGGTGCCTCCCAAAGACAGACCGATAAAAGTCTCAACAATCCCAATCTCAACGGCATAGGCCTGAAGATCATCTTCACCACTCCTATACCATTCATCCTATCATACTCATTTATGTTGTCAAAAGGATACTCCAACAATGAGGTAGAGTATCAGGCACTCACCACTGGTCTCAAGTTGTCCCTTAAGATTGATGTTCCCTACTTTCATGTGAAGGGAGACTCTGAGTTAGTCATCAAATAGATCAATGGTGACTACATAATTAGAAATTAAGAGATCATTCCCTTACTATAGTGCACTCATCAGCTGATGGCCCGATTTCCTTACCAACCTAAATTGACCCATGTAACTCATTCACAAAATGGTCAAACTGGAACTTTGGCCAGTTTAGCCACATCTCTTTTAGAACCTGACCAGGATGACCTAATCATCCATGTGGCACACCAGAGGTTCATTAACCCTCCATTTTAGATGATTATGATAGGTAATAGGTAAAACAATTAGCTACCAATAATTTTTTTCTAGGACCCTCACCCCACCAAATAGAGGAAATTTCTGATTGGACAACTCTCTTCATCGAGTATCTTTAGTATGACATTCTCCCATCAGACCAGCTGAGCGTGAGTGAATCTGTTAGTGTGGAACATAGTTTACACTCTAGAGTGGGCCTAACCATGATCTAATCCTTTACCGATTTGTGTTTGATGAAATTATTCCCCCTTGCATCCAAGGAGATGAGATCCCTCAGGTTATACAGGTTGTCCATGCCAAGTCTTGTGGCACCTATCTAGTGGGATTGAAGCTCTCCTAATAGATTCAGAGGTTGGACTACTTCTATCCCACTATGGTCTATGATTTCATTGATTTCACCAAGAGGTGTCACATGTTTCATATCTATTCCAACTTGGTGTACATCGACCACTGGATCTTCACCACACCACTAGATATTCAGGGTCCTTTTTAGTATGGGGACAAGACATCATGGGGCCATATCCACTAGTGACAACTCACCAGTGTAGGTTCATTCTGACCACATTATAATTCTTCTACAAGTGGGTAGAAGTGATTCCCCTTAAGGAATTAAAATCTCGATCTGTGATTGAGTTCATGAGCTCGGACATTATCTATAAATTTGGTGTTCCTCATGCTATTCTCACAAAAAATGGAACCAATTTTTAGGTTTCCAAGATGAATAAATTGTACTCCAAGTACAATATCCAATCCAACCATAATTCTCACTACCATGCATAGAAAAATGGGTTGATTGAGGCATTCAATAAAACTCTCTCTAACATAATATATGAAATAGTGGTCCAAAACAAGAAAATTTGGCCAGAAAATATCCCCAACACCCTATGGGTCTATTAGATGATGACTTGGAATTCCACCCAGGTGACCTCATATTCCCTACTATGTAGAGTGGAGGTAGTCTTCCCCATCGAGGTTTATTCATCATCACTCTGAATATCTATCTATGACTAATAGAGTCCTGAAATAATTGAATAAGTTCACCTAGATAAGTTGGAATTCCTTAAAGAGAACAAGTTTTAGTCCTTTCACAATCTAGAGAGGCATGAGAATATGATAGAGAGAGAATTCAGAAATAAGGTTCACCTCTTCTATTTATTATAGGGTGACATGGTATTGGCCCTCATAATACTGATTATACCCAGCAAGAAGCCACTAAAATTGGATCCCAAGTTAGAAGGACCTTACATCATCTACAAGGTCTATTCCAATGGATAATACTCTTTGATCACCATGGATGAAGAGTGTGTCACACCTCCCACAAATTCCAAGTTTCTCAAGAATTACTTCTTATGAGGAGTAACATGGACTATGCAACATGATCTTAAATTATTTTCAACCGATCCATGAAACACAACCTTAAATTGTTTTCAAGGGTTTGAGCTTTATAACCTTAAACTAATAGAAACCCTAGGGTCCAAGAATTATGATCTTAAACTATTTGTAATAGGTCTAATCATTATGACCTTAAACTATTTTCATCCACTATAGTCTCAGTTGTATGAATTTAAACTACAAAGCCTAACATCCTCAAAACATGATGTTAAAATTCGATCTTACCTTGTATAAAACTTATATTACTCATACGATAAGTTTGGAATGATCCAAAAAGGTCTACCCCATATAAAATTATGATTCTTCATGTGATAAGTATGAGATTGTAAAAAAACCTTACCCCATGTCCCAAGAATGGGATACCCCATGAAAACCATGGGATGCCTCAATTCCCTCACTAGAGAGGATTTCCCCCAATTCCGGGGTTGATCTCACACCACACTGATTTCTAGAACTACATGTGGATTGATTCTAATACTCGTGGGATACATAGTGACGCCTAACCTCCCCATATTCAGGACCAACCCCAAATTTATCAACCCTTTGTCCCCTCATCCCCATTCATGATCCAATCATTATGACCTTAAACTATATGTAGTTCGTCTCGGGGAATTTATCTGGTAAGTGGGACCACATTCCCTCCTTTAATGTCAGGACTTACCTCATCTGTGATGCACATATACCCTTGAGACCAACACATTCATATCCCAAGAATCATTACTTTAAATTTTTTAACACCTTCAATACGGTCCAAGTTTTATGACCTTAAACTATGTGCCATTTGTTTCTTTGTATTTTTGTGGTACATGGGCCCGCATGACCTCCTTTCACATTGGGTTTTAACTATTTCATGCCATGAAAATTCCCTTGAAACAAATACTTACCTTATTCTAAGAATCACAACTTTAAACTATTTGTTGATAGTCCAAGCATCACAACTTTAAAATATTTTCTATGGTATGGTCCATACAATATTAAACTTTATGCAACCGGATTCTGGATATCTCCATGTGTTACAAGGCCCCCTTGGCTCCTTTCATGTCAGTTTTTAATACTTTTTCACAGCACGAATATCCTTAAAGCCCCTACCCATGGTCCATGAAACATGAACCTAAACTATTTTCAATTGTTACAAGCTCTATATCCTCAAATTTGGAGCCTTGGTCTAATCATCATGACCCTAAACTATGTGAATTCACCCCTCATTCACATGACTTTCTACATACCTAGTGTTTCAACAAGACTAAGCCTCCACCCTATTTCCATAACTATATGTATATTGATTCCCATATTCATGGGATATATAGTAACACATAGACCTTATGTCTCTAGGCCCATTCACAGATTCACCATAAGAACATATGTTACCTAATGTGATATCACCTCAAATGGGCCCCCTTTTTAGGTACAATCCCCATTCATTTACCTTTACCCATTAGTGGGTCGAGGTTCCCTCATGACTTGTCATGAGGAATAAAAGAGTGGGCATATCGATGCATAATCCCCACTAACTTCCTTAGTGCACAACATTAAACTATTATCTTACCCCATATAGAATTGATATGCATCTTAATATAAGATATTTTACCCTATATTAAACTAGAATGCCCCATATGAAAAATATGGGATGAACAAACACCAACGCCCTCAACACATGATGTTAAACTATAGCTTTACCTCATATAAATTAGGGATTCCTCATATCCTTATATGAGAAGATTCAATATGCTCATTTGAGAGGGTAAATCCTTTTGGTATCAGTCTTCTACCACACTGTTTTCTTAGATCTACATGTATATTGATTCCCATCCTTATGGGATACATTGATAATACCATATATTTTATCCTGGGCCCAACCCTCTCCTCGAATCCTTGAAAGTTTCTCTCTTCCCTAGCAGTATGGGATCGACCTGGGGTACCATCTATCATGTTTTGTGTGGAAAAGGGTCCCTTTGGACCTCCTTCCACATTAGGTCATTAGTATTTCATGCCACACAAGCCCCCTTTGGACACCCTTTCCCCCTTTTGGTCAACACTATGTGACCTTAAACCAACAACCATCCCTATAGTCCGAGCTCTATGACTTTAAACTAGTAGAAGCCTTAGTCTGAGTTGTATGACTTAGACTGTCAAGAACAATGTACTCATTGCATGACATTAAATTGAAACCTTAAACTATAAAATAAACACATGATCCCTCATATGATAAGTATATAATGATGATAAAAAGAATTACCCTGTATGAAATAGGGATGCCTCATGCCGTAAGTGTGGGATGTTAAGAAATACCCTATAAAAACTCACATGCCTCATATAATAAGTATGAGATGAACCACACATTACACCATATAAAACTATGATTCCTCCTAATATGAGATTATTTGATATCCTCTCTATAGAGGAAATCACTCCACCAGTGTTGTTCGCCTACCACACTATCCTATAACTATGTGTAGCTTAATTCCCATTCTCATATGATATGTAGTGATGCCCAAATATTTCATCTCGGGCCCAGCCCTTCCATCAGGTCACCTCAAGGTCCTTCCCCCTAGTCCAATCTTGAATATATTATACTAGTTCATTCAATCATGTGATGGAATAGCTCCTAGGACCCCTAATATTCCCTTAGATACATTCCACACTTTTTCTTTATCACTTTTTATTTTCTCTGATTTGGACTATCATCATCCTCCCAATCTGAACATTCCCTCTAATGGAATAGTCTCATTCCACACTTTCTCACCTACCATCCTGGGATCACACCTCAAAGGATCTTCAATAGAAAAAATCGGATCTCATGTTTCAAACTTGGTCAATGGTTGATTTTGCATCTGTTCACCCCATCTATAACTGACAAATGAATTGAACCTATGTTTCGAACATGGTCAATACTTTTTCCCCATATTTCAGTTAGTCCCATATCTTACTATATAGTTTTGTTAAGTCACAATATCCCATGTGGTATTTATCAATAAATTACACCCCTCATTGTGTTATACCCTATGAATAATAGGAACTCCATACCTTTCTTTATTTCTCACACTAAGCATGGATCACGTAGACTTAGGATTCAAGAAGAATTCCCTCTAGAGTAAGGATGTGATGCACAAGATCCCATGGTCCAAGCATCATGACCTTAAACTATGTGCAAGTTTTCTCAGGGATGTTTTCTGTGGCATTCAGTGGCCACCTAGGTCCCTATTTTCACATCGGGTTTGTCACTCCTCCACACTACTCATATCCGGTTGAGATTCTCTCACCTAGTCCAAGAATCATGACCTTAAAATATGTTCAAGTTGTCTTAGGGATGTTTTTTTGTGGTGTTAGGTGTCCTCCTAGGCCACTCCTTTCATATCGGGTAACCTTTTTGATGCCACACACATTTATTCAAGACACCAAGACACTTGGTCCAAGCATTATGACCTTGAATTATTTTCCACTGGATTAAACTATTTAACCTTAAACTAGAGGCCCTTGGTCCAAGCCTCATGACCTTAAACTATTTTCAACCTTCCCCTTATGTTTCATGTGGCAAGGGGTCTCCCTTGGACCTCCTTTCATGTTGGTTTACTACTCTTTCATGTCATTCTAATCACTTTAGGGTGACCATTGGTCCAAACACTATGACTTTAAACTAAGATACCATAGTCCAAGCTCCTTGATCTTAGACTAAGATTCCAAGTCCAAGAATCATGACTCTAATCTGTGTTCCAGTTCTCTTGGGAATGTGTTGTGTGGTGTTGGGTCCCTTGGACCTCCTTTCATGTCAGGTTGTCACTTCTCTATGCCACACATATCCTTTTAAGGTGATCACCCTATATCCCAATCTCTATGACCTTAAACTAAGAGTCATGATCCAAGCATCATGACCTTACACTGTGTGCATGCAAGATTCCACTAGGATATCCCGTGTAGTAGGTCCTCCTAGGCCCATCCATTCACACATGGTTACTTCTCCCCAATGCCACACATATCCCCTGTGATAAAACCATTTGGTCCAAGCATCATGACCTTAAACTATGTGAAAATCACCCCAAATTCCATTATTATAGAAGGGAATTATAAGATCCCTTTACCTTATAGTCCCCTCCAAGGAGTTCCCTCATCGTTCTACCCTCATATTCCCTCCACCACTATGATTGGGAAGGCATTATTCATATTAGTTAACAGGCCCCAATCACATTATGTTAAACTATGTGATACATCATCCTCACATTATGACATTAAACCACTTACCGAACATCCCAATCACATGATGTTAAGCTCCATGATACAACATCCTCACCATATGATATTAAACAGTATGTCTATCATCCTTATTTCATGATGTAAAACTATGAAGAATCTTAGGCCCTTTCTTGAGAATACATTTCCTTCAGTGTCAGTCACCTAAAGCAACATTCATGTTCCTCAACCATTTCTCAACATCCAAGAAAAATACCCCCTTGGAAGACAATTTTTATAGTTATTCAAACCAATATTCCTACCGAATTTGGTCAAATCCATGGTAGAATAATTACAAGAGGGTTTAAATCCATTCGAACACTCCATCAATTCATCTCCAAACTTCACATGTCCCTTCATTTGGATCATAATTCTCCTCCATGTATGAATGGGCCCCCTTTATGGCATGGTTCGATGCCAAACTGGCTCACCTATTGTCCAGGGCACATGCCTCAGAAGACTTTTGATGACATTTTGAGATAAGTCTTGTGTTTTTAACATGGTCAATGGCCGACCCGAATTTTTTTTGTCCTCATCATCAAAAAAATGATAATGGATTTTGTGTTTTAGATATGGGAAAAATTTATCCCCCATCATCACCCCACTCCCCATATGTTCCAAATTTTTCACATCATTATTCATGATCTTCATTCCACTTTGTTCAGGTAGAAATTAAAATCCCTGGAATTATCTAATTTTGTGCACTACCTTGCATTGGAAAAGCAATTCAGATGTTCAGAGAGACCCATTCTCTAGCCATAACCCCTCTTAGTTTGAAAACTCCGAGTGGAAAGTCATTAAATATAAACACTGGGTGTTCAATAATTGTATAAAAATCTCATATAAATTAGGAATCATATGGTCATCCCTTATTTCTCACACTGACCATGACTCACATGAGCTTATGGATTGGTCATTGGTTGTATCAAGAGTATGGTTGAAGCATAATAGTAAAAGGTGACAAAAGAAATATGTCCATGTATGTGAGGAAGTTTTAAGCAAAGAAAGCTCAAAAATTGGAGAGGGTCGTCCACAAACTAGATACGCTCTTAAGTATTGTAAAATAATTCCCCTACAGCTCCACCTTGGTGATTGAATGATCTAGCTCAACTAGCTATTGTCACATGGCCTCCAGGTTCTACTAAATACTAATGAGCCCCACTTATTCCTCCTCATCCATAGGACAAAGCTCAATAGCCCACATCAACACCTGATCCTACTGATCCTAGTTCTCAACTATATAAGATACATACTCCTTCTCTTGATACTCACCTTACACTAGTCAATCCTTTAAATAGATGATGAACTATGCTTGAGAATTGAGGAAGGTCGCATGCTCATTCACATGATCCTACAGATGTTGAATTTCTTGATCATCCTCCTAGAGATTTAGGGTTCTATCATATTTATCCTTGATCTAAGAAATGTCTAAATTTCGGCTCTCCACATTCGCCCTCTCAGTAGGGTAATTGCAGAATAGTGCACGAAGAGCATGAATATCAACCCCTATAGTGCTCAGGTTCCATAGCCAGATATGAAGGGACCCCATCTGCCTCACTAGGTATGACTTTAGGATGTAAATGATGAAGTTACATATGCTCCTCTATTCCCTACACTGGACAATGCAATTCCAGCAATGTCAGACCAGATTCTTCTAGATCCTCAAGTGATGCAGGATTATATTCTGGAAAGGTTTTAAGGACAACATTGGTAGGTTCCTTCTCTGGGATCTTCTTGTTCAGTTCAGGATTCATGTCAATAGGTTAACCATTTTCATCTGAACCTTCATCGGCAACATCACCTCTACCAGCCTCAAGATCTACCCCTTCAGCAGTGTCATCTAGGACCATAACAGGATGTCCACTTGAGACCAAGGTTGGGTCATCTTGAATTCCTAAATCCCAAAGATTTGACATAATCATCAGGGAAGGTTCCCTAGATACCCCATCCATAGCTACCTAGTGGGAACAAACCCTCTAGAGTAATTATTGAAACAAAATCATTTTAGTTAGTTTGAATGATGATAATACGTTGGAAAAACATTGCTCACATAAGAGAGAAATACTTATAGAGGATGTGCCTTTGGGTGAGGCTTGGTCCTAGAGTCTCAATAAGGAGTTCCACAACATGAGACCCCTCAATCCTAGTCAGCATTTCAATGGCTGGCACCAGACCCCTGAACATTGGTTGATCAGGAGTTGTATAAGAAAAAACATGACAAATTGATTTTTTGTAATCAATGGCCTCGTGAAAATTTGAAAACGGACATTTAGATTAAGATTTAGCCTTACCTTGAGGTAGAGGGATCTCGATAATAAGCTACCCTGGGTGATCTTCTTTTCTAGCATTAGACGCCGTTGTTGGGATGCCAGGATGCGGTCCCCTTTAGATGATAGGGATGACCAGGGGATCCGAGGATACCACTCTAACCTCCTTGAAGTGCACAATGAAGTTACGTAAACACATAGAAATGAGCCACTCTATTTAGTGTCTCCCTAAAAATCTAACCTTCTAGTCCCCTATTAGCTCAAATTCCAAGGGCATTTTCTGGTTATGAAATCTCATCCTGGACACGAAACAACTATTTTTGGAGGATATGAACACACAAACTACCCAAAATGAACATTCAAGGTCCAAGGAGCATCTTTTGTACAGATTTCAATGGTAGCATGAAAAGATGTGATTCCACACACAAGGGAGTTTGATGACAAGGCAATGAGAATTTCAATGGAGGCCTCTAAGTTTAAACTCATTCCCAAGGCTCATGTGCATAAGAAAGAAGTATTTCACGCGATAATGGAGTGTTGAGCACAAACCTTCTTCACAACCATCCTATTGTGCACTAAATGAGATGTCAAACCAGAACTATTGCATGTCCAATACCTAGTGAAAATGGATGGATAAGCACAAAACATAGTTTTATGACCAATAAGTTACATTCCAACATTTTAGGATTTTTGAAATAAATAGAAGCTCACCCCTAACCTTGTGGTGGGTCTTCGGAAGACAAATTTCCACTCTACTACGTGAAACTAACTCTCTTCTATGACAACATTCAACACCAAAGATAATGGACCCTCAAAGTAGATCATTTGTGTGACCTAACTTTTATGGGCCCAAACATGACTTGGCCTGTGGTAGAGTGATCCTTGTGAAAATACTCCTAAGGTTGGTCAAGTTTATACAAAGAGAAGATTCCTTTGCGCAACCCTGATTTTCATGTGACTCCAAATCGTGCACATAACTATGCCTATTGAATCCATAAGTTTCCCTTGTACTAGATCCCTCTACTCATTCAATTCTTGTGTGCAACACAAAAAATTGAACACAACAATTTCCTATAACCCTGACTGATGTTCCCTATGCCTCTAATGCATCAATTACCTTACTTCTTTCTCCTAAAAATAGGTACCCTAATGCCCATTTATCCTAACCATAGGTATCTTAATGTCAAGACTCTTGATTGAAACACCTCTACGGTAGTGCCAACACCATTTTCCGCTCAGATGTGCATGAGTGTTGGTCACATAAGCCCTAAATATGAAATCTTCGATTGAAATTATGCATATGTCTCAGAAAATATTCCTTATGAATCTTACTCTAACCTTGACATGGTCCCCCTCAAGGAGTGACCCCATACTCCACATCTGATATGCATGATGTAAAACTATCTAGCTCCACATCATAGTCATACGATGCTAAATTGCATGATAACATCCTCATCACATGATGTAAAACTATAACCTTAACCTGTGTGATGAACAAAGGATGGCCCATGTATGATCATAAGGGATGCCACCCTCTCCCCCGCCATGGGATATGAGAAACCCATAGAGGGTAGCTTCCATGAGTAAGCCCCACACCATCCCTTGTCGATGCCCCTTCTTTGACATGAGTGTCCTTACCAAATGAAATTAAACCTCATGGACTGATCCTATCACAAGACCTTAAACTATGGCATCAAATTATATAGATTTTTATCCCTGTATATTAAATAGGGTATGTAGGAATCCTCCTTGAGGTTTAATCCCAACAAACCCATCACCCAAGTGTGACATTTTCCCTCCTAGGGACACACTTAACAAACATATCATAACCAATCCATTTTAATAGGATAATATAATCCATCTTCACGAGATGTTAAAACTTTGGGACACACCCCTACATCTTGGTGTAAAATCTCCCCTCCTAAAGACACACCCCATCGGTCAATATCAATAAGATGTGTCCATCTTGTCCCCACAAGACATTAAACATGCGCCCATTCTATCCCCAAAAGACATTAAACCCATTCCTATTCTGTCCTTGCAAGACATTAAACCAACAACCCTTCTATCCCCACAAGATGTTAAAACTATGCCCATACTATCCCTGTAATACATTAAACTTTCACCCACTTTTTTTCTGAAATACATTAATCCTATGCCCATCCTTTCCCTGCATGACATTAAAATTGTTCCCAAGCTATCCTAGAAAAACTTTAACCCTATTTCTATCTCCATAATATGTTAAAACTATGCCCTAACCTAGAATAACTACCCCATGCAATAAATGTGGGATTCTTGAGGTAAATTCCTTGTAATACTTTTTCCCCCGGCATTAACTACCTCGTGATCGACACAAGATGCCTTGGGTTCCATGCCTAGGATGCCTCATATGAGATGCCCTCCAAAAGAAGAAGATTTATAGGCTCCCAATATAACCAATGTCCATAAATGTTTAGAGATTTCTAATATGACTACTCTCTCAACCGAAGGTTACTACCCTATAAATACAAAAATAGCATAATTTACTAGCATCCACATGGATATGACACTATGAATGAGTTCCACAAACATGACTTAATCTTTAAAGTATACCTGGACTAGGAAAAAAACTCCAAGGAGGAATCGATGGAAGGAGGAACTAATATACTATCATCCCATTTTGATCAAGAAGTATACAATTTTTATGAAAGTGATGAAATTCACCCACCTTTGGAAAGTGGGAATATGGGGCAATAGAAGACGCACACAACAATGCACTGATTCACTGAAAAAAGTGTTGGAAAGATATATAGCTTTTGTAAAGGTAAAATCTAGATTTCAATACTCATGTAAGGGTAATTTAAAGCTACATAAGGGTACTTAATAGTTTACAAAACATACATAAGGGTAGAAACAAAATTCACATAAGGTTAAAAGAAAGTTTAAGGAACTTACATAAGGGTAAATATAATACTTAGAAAAATATAAAAAACTTGAAATGTCTTTTAAACAAAAAATAAAATAATTGAAGAATAGTAAAAAATGATGAATAAAATTACTAAAATTTAATTTAATTAATTATTAACAATTAAATTATTTTTAATAAATATTTTTTATGAAGGAATTTGAAATTTAAAAAAACAATAAAAAAATATATAATACCAAAACTAAATCCCTCAATATAAAAAAATTCCCACTTTCGGTAAATTTCTAATCCAAAACCAACTTTTTATTTAAAACTTCAAATTTTCTCCCCCTTTTGAAATTTATAAAAAAAAATTATTAAGTGAAAAATAATTCTACCACTTAATAATCAAAGACTTGCACATACTTATACTATTAAAAAAATAAAGGTATAAATCCCCTTAAATTCATGCTTTTTAATACATATATAAGAATAATAAAAAAATAGCATGCTCTCATAAACTAAATCTATATCATCCCATGCTCAAACTTCAATTTATTATACCTCACAAAATCTAATGGTTTTGTAATGATATATGCATGTTAATTTTTTTTTGGAACAAATCTGAAAAAGATATCCCATTTATTAAAAAAATATCTTAAAATGAAATATTACACAATATATAATAATTTTGTCTAAATAAACATTGAAATCAGATAGAGTTTATTTTATCCAAAGTCTTTGAGCATAATAATTTACAGAAGAAATTTACTAAACCTCAATTATGGATAATGCAATAGACAATTTTTTTGGAACTCCATGATATTAAACATTTAAGGAGTAAGTGACACATACTTGAAGTGATTTTCTGGTCTAATCTACAGCCTTTAAAATTATAGTTAGAAAATGATAATAAATTTAAGCAATTATGACTGGAGTAAAAAATAAGTGTTAATATTTCCTTTAACATATCTGATTATTTTTTTTAACTACCATTAAATTAATTTCTTTTAGATTAGACTGATATCTTGCACACATGTATACTGAAATCATGATATCATGCCATGATGAAGTAAAATAAAGTAGGCCTCTTATCATTCCTCTATACATTTTATAATTCATACATTTTAAAAATTCATCCAAATCCTATTTATAATTGGTTCTCATTGAGGGTTTCATAGGTTTACATGAATCAAGATTGAAATTTTTAACTAAATATTTATCATATTTTCTTTGATTTAGAAAAATGCCATATTTTCTTTGTAAAAATTGAATACCAAGGAAAATTTTTAATTTATCCATTAAACTCATATCAAATTAATTTATCATTAATTTTGAAAACTCGTTACAAATAATATCATTTTTAGATCTAAATATAATAATATCAATATATATTTTTATAATTAAAATATCATTAGAAACTATTGGGAAAGAATCCCTCAAGGTAACATTTCAACATTTTTAGGTTGGATGTGTTTGTTGAAAAGGTGTGTTTCTATGGTAAATTGTTGAGTTCCAGAGATATTTTTGACAACCCATATTGATAAAGAACCATGAAAAAGGAATGGAAGATATGGAGGCAGTACAAAAAGAATAGATACAAGGAGGTGCCATTTTCCAGTGTTTTCCAAATTTTGGGGGTCCAAAATTTGGAGTTTGGATAGCATTGAAAAATATGGATTTACTTGAATATCTCATCAAAATATGGAATAGGCTTGAGTTTTTAAAAGATTTGACTCATGAAGATGGTTTCAAAAAGGATCAAAGGAAGCTAATGGTGATCTCTGCGACTACAATGAGCTTCACGAATGGTAGAGGTAAAGAGCATTGCAAGTGGAGATTTGAGGCACTACAAAGGAATTTATATATTGCTACATGATTATGACGAGATTTGTGATATGGAAAATAGTCATGGAACTTTGTGAAATAGAGAGAATTTTGACAAAATTTTCAGAGCTCTACGAAATGGGATGACATGGAGCTGACATGGGATAGAAGGTTTTGGAGTCAGTGGGAAACGCCTATAAATAGTCCTATACCCCCTTGAAAAGATAAGAGAGACTCAACAAAAATCATAGGGCTCTCAAATCGCGAAGGAGGTTCACGAAGGTAGTGAGCTTTGTGAAAGTAAGGGAATTCGCAAAGTCTAAGTATGCTTTTTGAAAGGAAGGAACATTGAAATGGCTAAGTGAGATTCGTGAAAATGTGATAACTTAATGAATGTTTTTTGACCTCTGTAAAATAGTGAGATTCATGAAAGGTAGTGTTCTTCCCAAAGTCCAGTTTAAGATTCATGAAATTCGGAGCTTCACTAAGGTAGTGTGCTTTGCAAATGTGTTTTAAAAGGTATTGCCCAGTGTTCAATGGTAAAGTAGTATTCATCAATGGATGAAAGTAAGACATCAATTGAGAATCTACATACAGTAGAGGATGAATTCATTAGAGATAATTAAAGGACCTATAATTCTATAAACTGTGAGTGGATCTTCTGAGGAAGGAGTCAGAACACATAAATTGAGAGAGCAGTGAGCTTTCATATTGTGATTGGTTGTAAACCAGGAGGGGCAAGGAGTCCACTCTGAGCATTGTAAACAATATTGTACTTTTAGGGGATTTGGTACATCAGTACATTATCATTGTATGCTCCTTGGATGTAGCCTAGTGAGGGTGAACCAAGTAAAAATTGTTGTGTCTGTTGCATGCTTTAATTTCTATTCATATTTTTCTACGGGAAAGAGAGAAAAAAGATTTTTGTTTAACAATGAAACAAGATTAAAAGGGGCAGTTGTTTTAATTTTCTATACCCTGATTCACCCCCCCCTCATGGTATTTGACCAAGTGGACCTAAAATTTGGTATCAAATCCAGGTTAATATCATTTTTTCTCTCTCAATGGATTTCATCAATCACAATGGAATTCCAATCTTCAATGAGAATAATTTTCAGCTATGGAAGAATCAGATACAACAATAATTCCAATCTTTGAGAATGGATGTGTTTACAGCAACGATGCATGGTATTTCTGCCGATATCAATAGTTGTACTTTATCAGAAGCTAAAAGAAGGGAATTTGACGCAGATACTAAGGGAATCAATGCTTTAGGAGGATCCCTATCCAATGAAATAAATATGATGGTGATGTCAGTAAAAACATCACATGCTATGTAGGAAAATCTATTGAATATTTATTAAGGAGATTAAAAGGTAAGAGAGGCAAATATGAAAGTTTTGTGTAACAAGTATGGAGATATAAAAATAAACCTAAATGATTCTATTGATGCATTCTTTGAGAGGGTAAATGATATATTGGAATACATGAGAGTTCTTGGAGAATTTATTGAAGATATAAAGACTGTGAAGCATATCTTAAGGAAGCTTCCACCTCGGTTTAATCCAAAAGTTTCAGTATTGGAGGACAAATATCCAAAAGAGATAACACATGATAACTTGCACAGTACCCTTGTAGCATATGAAATGAGAAATAATGATAATGATGCTATGGAAAATGGAAAATCTAAAGAGGTGGAATTCAAGGCCATGGAAAATATCACCATTAAAGAATATTAGGAAGAAGAAGAGATAGATGAGGTGATTTCATTCCTTTATTAAAATATTCAAAGAGGAAAAGGAAATATCAAAGGGAAAGTTACAATTGATTTCCTTAGGTGGGAAAAGGTTGGTCATCTTACAACAAGATGTCCCATGAATTTCCAAGAAGATTATGATGTTAAAATTGAAATTCACACGAAGAATACTTAAGCCTCTATGAAGGGAAATAAATAGTTCAAGAGAAATTTTTTTAAGAAAAGAATCTTCTATCACAATAATGCGACACTTTAGATGAATCTGAGGGTGAAGTGGTTGATGAGATAGAGAATTGAAAAGATTGCGGAGAAAAATTCTATGGTGGAAGTCATAGTAAGCACTCAAAAAAGAGAAGAGATAAAAATGATGAAGAAGAAGTTCAAGGAAGAGTTGACTTGGAAGTAGAATTAGAATATTCTCTGGAAGAGATAGATGTTTAGAGAGCTAAGATGAAGAAATCCAAAAAATTGTTTTGTGATTCCAAACTCTACAGGAAACAGCAGGATGAATAGAAGTATGAGTTAATGGAATAAATTGAGAATCTCAAGTCTTCATTACCATCAGACTTAGAAACAATTAGTGAACTAAAATCAAGGTTGAAGAATAGAAAAGAGAGATCGATGATTTTAATAAAATAGTGAAAGTTCAAACCAATCATATTGAAGAACTTGAAGAAGAAGTCATAAGCCTATGAAAAAAAGGTTAAGGACAAATAAAAACTCTTGACTCCTGGTGTGACATCATGAATGAAAATAATTCAGAAGATTAAAAAGCAATAAGTGGATCATATAGGTCTATAAGAACATAAGAAATAGTAAAATCTATATGATAAGTCTGGTATGGGGCTTGATCAAAAACAGAAAGCAGTCATGGTTGAAGTCATACCACAAGCACCCATTCCAGGATTGAAGGTTGATATGGGTACGAAGAAGAAGAATAAGATTCAAAGAACCCAAGGGATAACTAGTGGTGTTGAAGTGACACACCAGAATGTACCTCACATCAGGTGCTATTACTATGGAAAGAGGGGTCACTCACAAAATGTGTGTTTCATAAAAAAGAGATACAGAAGGGCATAAGAACAACAATGGAAGAAAAACAAATCTCAATACAATATAACATATTTCAAGGGATATTTTTTTAATGTGGAGAATTTGGGCACATGGCTTGATATTGTACATCAACTATGCTGAGGAATATTCCAAAACAGAATCAAAGTGGTCACAAGAATAAAATAAAAGAATAAATAGGTGAGATTAAAATTCAAAATCGATTTTCAGCCCTACAGGATGAATTTGGTCCACAATAATCTGAGGAAGATCAAGATTTTCAATCTATACTGAGTATAAATACAAAAAAATGGATCAAGAAGAAGAGAACTGAGAAGGTAGTTATTGCAGAAATTTCCCTTAATGAATAAAACTGTTATACTGTATGGATTCTCGATAGCAGTTTCACATCCCATATGACAAGAAATAAGGATCTTGTTATAGGTATAAAATATGATAGAGAAGGATTTTTCATGTTTTGAAAGGATGAAGGTCTGAAGATAATTGGCTTGAGAAAGGCTAGGTTTGGGGGAAAAGAAATGAGATAGGCTGATGTCTTGGTAGTAGAAGGTCTCAACCACAAATTTCTTAGTGTCAGTAAACTATGTGACTTAAAAAATTATATAAGATTTACTAAGAATATTTTTATCATAAAATGAAGATATAGTGTAGTTTTTCTATAAATAAAAATAATAAAGGGAAATATATACCCTGTAAGTGGGGAATAAGACATGTTCTTTTTATCCAGAGAGGAAGAAAACAAGTTGTGGCATAAATGAATTGGTCATCTATGCCAACCATACCTAGAATATCTGGTAATGTGTGAGTTATCTAGATATATCCCTAAGCTATCATGTGATCATACTCATACATTCAATTCTTTCCGATAAGGGAAGATAACCAGAAAGATGTACAAGGTAAAGGAACAGAAGACAATAAGAGTGCTTGAATTGGTGAATGCTGATTTATGTGGACTTACATCACTAAGATCAATTAATGGAAAGAGATATTATGTTATGTTCATTTATGATTATAGAAAAATGGCATGGGTATTTTTCATTTCCCACAAGTCTCATGTGTTCAGTTGCGTAAAGCAGTATCGGAGGGAATCATAAAGGATGATTGGGTAGAAAACTTTGAGGTTTTTTACTAATAATGGTATGGAATTCACAAATAGTGAAGTGAAAAATTATCTTGAGAAACATGGGATAAGGCATCAAGTTTCTTTAGAGATAACTCCCCAATAGAATGGAGTTGTTGAAAGGAGAAATTTGATCATCAACAACATCTCCAGAACAATGCTTATTGAGAAATAACTACCATAGAAATTTTAGAAGGAAGTAGATATAAATTTCTAACAGGGATCTATTGTGTCTTAAGGAAGGAAAGACTTTGTATGAGATGTGTTATAGAAAGAATCCAACAGTGAAATACTTTCAAATCTTTGGAATTAAGTTCTTTATTCTCAAAAAAGAAAATCATAGGAAATTTGAGTTACGCGGAGATGAGGGGAAATTCCTTGGATACATAGGAAAAAGAAAAGAATATAAATAATTTAATAAAATGATGGGAAAAGTAGTTTAGAGAAATGATGTCACTATCATGGAAAATGGAGAGAATATTTAACAACACAGTGAATAGTTTCATGATGAAAGTGATGAGGAGGTAAGCAACATAGGGGGAGTAGAAGTGGCAGATGATGATTGAGAAGAAGATACTGATTATGAGAAGGAGGAAGTCAATTTTTTATCTGCAAAGAAGCCAAATAATCATTCTAAAATTAATAGTCAAAATATCATTGGTGATTAGACAGTGCCCGTTTAAACAAGAAGAATGAAGTCATTACAATAGGCATCTTTACTATCTCATTTAGAGCCTAAATGTTTTTATGAATGTAGTTGGAGATGAAAACTGGGTTTAGGAAATGAATGAATAACTAGACCAAATTGAGAAGAATCAAACATGGAAGATTATTTCAAGGCCAACAGATAAGAATTTCCTCGATAATAAATGGGTCTTTCGCAATAAGATGAATTAAGATGGAATAATGATTCAAAACAAAGAATGACTATTGTGAAAAGGGAACTCCTAGATAGAGGGTATCGATGTTGATGATAAATTTTCACCCATTTCAAGGATGGAGACAATCAGATTATTCTTGGCCATTATAGTGCAAAAAAATTTTAAAGTGTTCCACATGTATGTCAAGTCTACATTTTTGAATGGGGATCTAGAATAAGAAGTGTATGTCAAGTAGAAAAATGGATTTCTCATTCATGAAGATGAGAACAAAGTTTATTAGCTGAAGAAGGAAATATATGGGTTGAAGTAGTCACCAAGAGCATGGTATTCAAGATTAGATCAACATTTGAAGAAGCTTGGTTTTCAGCATGGTAGAGTTGATTACAATCAATATGTGAACAATGATAGTAATCAAAGGATGATGGTGTTGATATATATTGATGACATAATCTTCGGTGTATTAGATGAAGTACAATGCAGATAGTTTCCTGAATTCATGAAGAGTGAGTTTGAAATGTCAATGATTGGTAAACTGAAAATTTTCCTTGGTTTACACATGACATAAGGAAGGGATGGTACATTCATTTCTCAATCAAAATATACGAAGAAATGTTTTAGAAGGCTTGGAATAGATAATTCAAAGGAGACGAAGACTCCAGTTGAAACATGAAAAAATATATATCAAAAGATGATTATTACAAGATAGTTAATATCACTGAATATAAGAAAATTATTGTATGTTTACTGTACCTGACAATGACAAGACCTGATATTATTTTTACCACATGAAAAGTAGCGAGATATCAAAGTAATCACAAGGAAGGACACATGATTATAATAAAAATAATACTTCGGTATATTAAGGGACTTTGGATTTTGGTTTGATGTATAATGAAAAATATCAGCCAGAGCTATTGGTATATACAGATACAGATTCAGACAGTTTAGCAGATGATAGAAAATCAACGTCAAGAGGTGATTTCTATCTTGGTGTATTGTTTATTTCTTGGCTAAGCAAGAAACAATATTTCATTTCATTGAGCACCACTGAATATGATTATATTGTGGACACTCAATTATGGACACAGATATTATAGATGAAGCAACAACTTGATATCATGGGAGTCAATGTGAAGTCTCTGATCAGAATCAAATGTGATAATTCAAGTGCTATCTACCTTAGAAAAAATCTATTACTTCACTCAAAGACAAAACACATTGAAATAAAATATCATTTTATCAAAGAGAAGGTGGTGAAAGGGATTGTGAATTTGGAGTATATTCCTACAAAACTATAGGTTGCAGACATTCTGACAAAGGATTTACCCAAAAAAAAATTTGAAAGGCATTTACTAGCTCTAGGAGTTCAGTCGAATCCCCACACTTAAAAGATTTTGGATGTGGGACCCCCTCTCCCTGAGGTATGATGTGTTTTTACCTAATGTTTTGATCTATGTTCCTTGCTCTGTTACAGAACACAAAGGAGTGACCTTTGGGTTTTTTGACAAAGGGGAGAAAGTGTGACTATTCAAGGGGGAGAAATTGTTGCTAAAGAAGGGATAAAATGTCTCTGTTGAGACACAATGAGAAGCTGGTAGGTGGAGCAACATGATAGAGGGAGCAACATGATAGAGGGGTTAGGAGTATTAAATCCGACGATGCTAAAAGTGATCGATCAATGGATATATATCAAGACAGCTGAGGCCCATGATGAAATAAGGTGTTTGGTTTCAATAATTGGTGTCAAGAATGAAGTGTTTCATTGATGAACTTTTCATCATACTCTTATTTCTCATGCTGAGCACTGATCATGTGGGATTAGAGTATGTATTGAATAAATATTTGTTTTCTATATGA
The DNA here is from genome assembly GCA_963277665.1 of Viscum album. NCBI lineage: Eukaryota > Viridiplantae > Streptophyta > Magnoliopsida > Santalales > Viscaceae > Viscum > Viscum album. The sequence continues at coordinate 1,326,951,330 of OY728151.1, read as the reverse complement.
ATCTCAAGAGGCTAATGGTGGTATAGGATAGAAGGAGCTTCAATGAGGTATCAATTTATAAAAGAGTTATTAATAAACCCAAAGGGGAAGATTATTAGAAAAAAAATACCTCAAGGTAACATTGTAGCATTTTTGGGTTGGTTGTGTTTGTTGACAAGATGTGTTTCCATGGTGAATTGTAGAGTTCCAGAGATATTGTTGACAACCCATGTTGATAAAGAACTATGAAAAAGGAATTGAAGATCTAGAGGTGGTACAAAAAGAACAAATATAAGGTGGCACTGCTTTCCTGTGTTTGCCAATTTTTGGGGGTCCAGAATTTGGAGATTGTATAGCATTGAAAAATATGTATTTATTTGAAGATACCATCAATATATAGAAAAGGAACGAGTTTCCTAAACATGGGATTTGTGAAGATGGTTTTGAAAAGGATCAAAGGAAGCTGACAGTGATCTTTGCGGCTACGAAAAGCTTCAGAAATGGTAGAGGTGAAGAGCATTGGAAGTGGAGATTTGTGATGATATAAGGGGTTTAATGGAATGATTCTATATTATGATGAGCTTTGTGATCTGAAAAATAGTCTTGGAGATTCACAGAATATAGATAATTTTAGTGGAATTTTAAGATCCTTGTAAAATGATGATGTGGTGCTAATGTGGTGTGGAAGGTTCTATAGTTGGTGGGAAAAACCTATAGATAAGACTCTACCCCTTGAGAAGATAAGAGTGACTTAATGAAAATCATAGGGCTCTCGAATTGTGAAATAGGTTCACGAAGGTAGTGAGCTTCACGAAAGTAATGGAATTCACAGAGTCTATGTAAGCTTTGCGAAAAGAAGGAACATTCTGATGGCTAAGTGAGATTCACAAAAAGGTAGGAACTTAGAAAAGGTTTTTTTGATCTCTACAAAATAGTGAGCTTTGTGAATGGAAGTGTACTTTGAAAAGGCCAGTTTAAGCTTCGCAAAATTGGGAGATTCGCAAAGGTAGTGTTCTTTAAGAAAGTGTTTTAAAAGGTATTGACCAGTGTTCAGGGGTAAAGTGGTATTCATCACTTGATGAGAGTAGGACATCAACTGAGCATCAACATAAATTAGTGGATGAATTCATTAGAGATAATTAAAGTATCTAAAAGTATATAAACTATGTGTAGATCTTCTGAAAAAGTAGTAAGTACAATTCTGTTGAGAGAGAAGTGAGATTTCATATTGTGACTGGTTGTAAACTAGGAGGGACAATGATTCCACTCTGAACTTTGTAAACAGTAGTGCGATTTTAGTGGATTTGGTACATCAAAACATTATTGTTGTATTCTCCTTGGATGTATCCCGGTGAGGGTGAACCAAGTAAAAATCGTTGTGTCTCGTGCATGGTTTAATTTTTGTTCATAATTTGCTATGGGTAAGAGATAAAAGAGATCTTTGTTTAACAACAAAATAAGATAAAAAGGGGAAGTTTTTTTAATCTTTCATACCCTGATTCACCCCATATTAGGGTATTTGATCTAGTGGACCTAACAGAAACATTCTTTATAAATAAAGTTAGATCAAACTTTTCTTTTTTAAAATCATTTTGTAATAAAAATATAGCTAGTCTATCATACCAAGCTCTTGGATCTTTCTTTAGACACTAAAATTTTTTAGATGGTTTGAAAACATGATTATTAAATTTATCATTTTCAAAACCTGGTGGTTTATTGACACAAACCTCTTAAAAAATTAAACTATTTAAAAATGAACTTTTTACATCCATCTAAAATAATTTAAAATTTTAATAATAGAAAAAATATTATAGAATCATAATGTCTTATATTATAGAAATCAGTGAAAATGAATATTCAAAATAAATACCTTTTTTGTAAATATCCTTGGGTGGCTAGTATATCCTTATTTTTTACTATATTACTAGACACAACCATTTTATTTTGAAAAATAAATTTGGTTCCAATGGAATGTTTATTTTTAGGAAACTCAACCAAATTCTAGAATTTATGTCTTTCAAATTGATTAAGTTAATCATGCATATAATTTATCCAATTCGAATCATTCAATGCTTATTTAACATTAATTATAAAAAACATAGCAACAAATGCATACTTAGTACAAAAAATAAAAACTAATTTTCAATATCTAGTTCCAAATTCAAAATTTCCAATTACATTTTATAAAGAATGATCTCTGTGAGTTTTCTAAATCATAAAATCATATTGATAAAATATTTTCTCTCCCTCAATTTATGCATTATCATTTCCACTTTTTTATTCACCAAAATTGAACTCTTTAAATTCTTTATCTGAATTATTAGAATATTCAATATTTTTTTCATTATTTTCAATGAACTTTACATGCACAGATTCCTATATTGACATGGTTCTTTTGTTATATAATCTATAATATTTACTATTATTTGAATATCCTAGATAAATACTTTCATCACTTTTAGCATCAAACTTATCCAAATTGTCTTTAGTATTTAAAATCTAAACTCTATAGCCAAAAAATTTAAAGTGATCAATCTTAGGTTTCTTTTCTTTAAACAGTTCATAAGAAATTTTCTTTAACATGATTCTAATATAAACACTTTTTAAGATATAACAAGTAGTATTAACTGATACAATCCAAAAAATATTTTGGAAAATTAAATTTATTTATCAAAATTCCTATCATTTCTTAGATGGTTATGTTTTTCCTCTCTACAACCCCATTTTATTAGTGTTCTAGGGGTATAAATATTATGGAAATATCCATTATCTTCAAAAAATTAAACTAAAATATAAGTCAAAAATTTCTCCTATTTTATCAATTCTAATTGACTTAATTAAAGAAATTTTTTGATTTTGAATTTTTTTACAAAATGTAATGAACTTGTTCAGGGTTTCACTTTTAGGATATAAGAAATGAGTCCATGTGAATCTACTGAAATCATATTTAATTACAAACTTCCCAAAATATCTGTTCTCATGGGTTTAAATTAATCAAGGTAAAGCAATTCTAAACATATTATTGTATTAACTTTGTAATAATACCAGAATTCTCTTTGTATAACCTAACCTTTAGAAAATAATCACACAAAAAATACTTACTTGTTTTTAATTTTGGAAGTTCTAGTACCTATCCATGTTTTTCAAAATTATAAAATTATCAAAGGTGGACATGTCCCATTCTTCTGTTCCAAAGAATATGGTATATTTCTATATCATTTAAACACTTTACATTTTGTGGGGTTAGTTCTGAAAAATATAAAGATTAGATATTTTCTTTTCTATTAGTTTAAAATTATACAATATTAACTTTAAAAATAATACATTTATTATCTTCAAACTTCACAATCATTCCATCACCACAAAGCTATGAGATGCTGATTAAATTGTGTTTTAATACATATGTATACAACACTTTATAAATTATAATAGTTTTGAATATTCCTACCTCTCCCAAACCTATTACCTTACGTTTAGTGTGATCACTGAAAGTGGTGATATTATATATAAGGACTCTAATGATGCTAAAATATGCCTTTTAGCAGAAAAATGTTGAAAATTAGAGTATGATTAAAATCCTTATGACTTCATCAGTTCTAAAAAAATGTCAATAAAGGGAAACATTATCAGAACTAAAAAAGAACTAATAAAGGAGACCTTTATTATCACATCTTGAAGCACTGATAAAGGAACCCCTTTATCAGTGATTTTATTTAGCACTGATAAAGTTAACCTTTATTAGTTCTTTTTCTAGTGTTGATAAAGTAGTATACTACTATAGTGTTTTGTTAAAATTACAGTAGATTATAGTGTAAAAAATAGAAAATATAGGAGAAAATGTATGATAAAATACAAAAGAATTAATTGAAATAAAATATATAACACAAATATAAGAGAAAAAATATATATTATAGGAATTTCAAACATTGGTTTGTACAATTACATGAGTAAGTAAAAATTATCACAGACATTAAAAAACATCAATGTTCCTTTTTCCATAAACCCTGACCCCCAATCATGCTATTAGTTTCAAAAAAACACCCCATATTGAGAAAAACAATACACCTATATAAAAAAAGATTATTATGTCAGTAATACTATAAAGAAATAAATTAAACATAAAGTGTCAATTTTAAACTAAAAACATATACTTTGATCCATACCAAGAACACTGTGTATCAGAATGAGATGCAGTTTATTATTACGCATCAAAACATTTATTTTTTCTCTTAAAAATAGGTTCTATCAAATTGTCTCTCATCTACGGTGATAAAAAATCACCATAGATGGGAGAAAATTCAAGAGGAATTTATTTTTTGAGAACAAGACTTCAACAGTCACACCATTTCTTGTTCATATTCAAGAATTATCTCAATGAAAATTAACTAAATAAGTATAAGATAAAAATGATAAGGAAATTAATTAAGTAATGGTAGATAAAATTATGAGAAAACAATCTGATCTCGTTTGCTTGATTTTGGCGATGTGATGCTCTTTGTAAACTAAAATGATACTTATATATTGAAAACATGAACTTCAAGTCATAACAAATACATCCTATGTTAGATTTATGTGAGATCATTTTTTATATTCCAAAAATTAATTATGGATCATTGTCCAAATGTTTGAAAAAAATCTGAGCTTATTTTCTTGGTTTTGGATAGTGACATAAATTTTAAAATAAAATGACACATTTATATTGAAAACACGTACTTTGAGTCACATTGGCCACATAATGTTTCAAATTGATGTGTGGTCAATTCCTACAAGTAGAAAATGAATTATGGGAAGTTTTTCTAAAGTTCTAAAATAATTAAAGCTTGTTTTCTTGGTTTTGGCTATTTGATGTGTGTTTTAAACTAAAATGAAACTTTTGTATTGAAAACATGTACATCGATTCATATCGACCACATTGTTTTTTAGATCGATGTGTGATAAATTCCTATATGTTAAAATTTAATTATGGATCATTTATATAAATTTTTAAGAAAATCTAAACTCGTTTTCTCAGTTTTAGTGATGTGACACACATTTTAAATTAAAATAGAACATTTCAAATGAAAACACATACTTTGAGTCATATTGGTCAAATTGTGTGTCAGATTGATGTGTGGTCAATTCTAACACATCAAAAATGAATTATGGACCTTTTTCATATTTTTTTTTTAAAAATCCATGATCATTTCCTCAATTTTGACTATCAGTACGCATTTTAAACTAAAATGACACTTTTATATTGGAAACATGCATTTTGAGTCATTTTGACCAGATCAGGTGTCGTACTGATGTGTGGTCGATTCTTATAGGTCAAAAATGAATTATGGATGATTTTTCAAAAGTTTTAAAATAATCTGATCTTGTCTCCTTGGTTTGGTCTATTTGATGTGTGTTTTAAACTGAAATGACACTTTTTAATTGAAAAGATGCACTTTGAGTCATATCGACCACATCATGTGTCAGATTTATGTGCAGTTAATTCCTACATGATAAAAATGAATTATGGATTGTTTTTATAAATTTTGAAAGAAATACAATCTTGTTTACTCAGTTTTGGTGACGTGAAATGCATTATAAAATAAAATGGAACCTTTCCTTTGAAAAAATACACTTTGATTAAAATTGGTCACATCATGATTCATATTGATGTTCAGTCAATTATTACACATAAAAAATGAATTGTGGACCATTTTTCTAAAGTTTAAAAATAATTTGATCTTATTTTCTCAATTTTGGATATTTGATGTGTGTTTTAAACTAAAATGACACTTATGTATTGAAAACATGCACTTCGAGTCATACCAAACACATCATGAATTAGATTGATGTGTGGTCGATTCCTAGAGGAAACAAATGAATTATAGACCCTTTTCCTAAAGTTCGAAAACAACCTGATCCCATTTACCCAGTTTTGTCTATGTTATGCATTTTAAACTAAAATGAAAAATTATATTGAAAACACATACTTTGATTTATATAAACCACATAATATTTTGTATTGGAATAAATTTAGTTTTTACACATGAAAAATGAATTATGGGTCATTTTCCTATTGTTTTAAACCAATATGAGATCGTTTTATTGGTTTTAGAGATGTGACATAGATTTTAAACTAAAATGGAACCTTTCTATTGAAAACATGAACTTTGAGTTATACCAGTCTCATCATGTGTAAAATTGATTTTCGATCAATTATTACACATAAAAAATGAAATATGGACTGTTTTCCTAAAGTTTTAAAACAATCCAATCTATTTTTCTTGGTTTTGGCTATTTGATGTGTGTTTTGAACTAAAATGACACTTTTTTATTGAAAACATGCACTTCGAGTCATACCAACCACATCAGGCGTTGAATTGATGTTTGGTCAATTCTTATAGGTCAAAAATTAATTACAGACTATTTTCCTAAATTTTGAAAAAAATTACGAGCTCTTTTTATCAGTTTTGGATATGTGATGTGTTTTAAACTAAAATAACACTTTTATATTAAAAACACATACTTTGAGTCATATCGAATGCATTGTGTGTTGGATTGGTGCACAATAAATTCTTATATCTGAAAATTGAATTATGGATTGTTTTCCAATTTTTTTAAAATAATCCAAGCTTGTTTTCACAACATTGACAATGTGACATGTGTTTTAAACTAAAATGGTACCTTTATATTGAAAACATTCACTTTGAGTCATATCGATCACATCATGTATTTGATTTATGTGTGGTAACTTCATACATGTCACAATTGAATTTTGTACTATTTTCTTAAATTTTGAAAACAATATAATCTTCTTTTCTCAATTTTAGTTATTTGAAGCATGTTTTAAACTAAAATGACATTTCTGTATTGAAAACATAAACTTCGAGTCATACCGACCATTTCCTACGCTAGATTAATGTGTCGTCGATTCCTACATGTGAAAAATGAATTATGGATTTTTTCCTGAAGTTGGAAATCAATTGGATATAATTTTATTATTTTTGGATATGTGAATCACATTTTAAATTAAAATGACACCTTTATATTGAAAATAGGTACTTCGGGACATACCAACCACATCAAGTGTCAGGTTGGCATGTGGTCAAAGTCTACATGTCATAAGTGAATTATGGTTCATTTTCCTAAATTTTGATAACAACTTAATCTTTTTGACTTGGTTTTGGCTATGAAAAACATGTTTTAAATAGAAATTACACTTTTGTATTGAAAACACACACTTTGAGTCATACCAATCATATAATGTGTTAGATTGATGTGCAGTCAATTCCTACACATCAAAAATGACTTATGGATTTCTTTCCTAATGTATCAAAACAAGTTTATTTTTTTCTTGGTTTTGATCATATGATGTGTGTTTATAACTAATGTGTAAATTTAACAAAATAAGAATAAGATAAAAATTATAAGGAAATAAACTAAAAAAATAGATAAAATGATGAAAAAATTAACTAAATAAGTAGTAGTACATCACCTATTCATGATATATGCATACATTTTGACACCATGTATTCTGACCATTCATTTCTAAACAAATTTGTTTCTTCCATTATACTTCTCCTTGAGAAACAGATCAAAAATAATATATAATAATTCTAATACTAATGCTTCACACCCCAAATACATTTCTAGGGTAATAGCCTATACAAGATCACAAACATAATAGGTAATCACCTAAATTTTATTTTGGAAAAAATTTCAACACCATGTATGATTCCCACTCATCTCTAAACAAATTTACTTCTTATTTTGAGTATATAGATTGTTGGAAATATTGGTATTACTAATAAATTATAGAAAAATAAATGATTAAGAAACATTTTTAATGAAATTTTAAATACCATTGGAAATTACCTATTTGGGGATGCTAGTATTTATATGGTATATGCTATCTTTTATAAATTTGTAAACATAATATCCACAATCATTATTGTTACCTTTCTTCAGACACTACAAAAACATTGACCAAAATAAGTAAATTGTTTTGAAATATTCTATGATAGATAATATTTATATATAAACCTTAATCTATTTCCATTTGAAGTAATCCATAGGCTTCTTATTTTCAGTAATCAACCTCATACCATGATTTAGCCTATATTTATAGATTATCTGATCATAAATTGTTTTTGTTAAATCACAAACTGAAGCATATAATTTGAATTTTATCTATAAAATATTGATTGGAGTGCATTATAAATTCACAATACACATCAGTTGTGTCCATTTTTATGGAAATCCATGCATTGGATCCAAAATATAAATATTTGGGACATCCAAATTGATTACGGTCATCATCCGATGATTCCTAAAAAAATAAGTATTGAAAAAATAAAAATGTATTTTATATGATTAGATTGAAGAGTTTTATCCCTGCATTGTTGGCATAAAAAGGATCATGTCTTCTATTATTTTCTTCTCAAACACATTTTTTAGTTTATCTTTTTTATTATGAATTTATTTTAACTCCAAAGTAATTTTTTCCTTAGAAACGATATAGGGATTAATGATTTGAAATCATGATTCATAGGGTTTTCCCTTTATACAGTAGTAATATAAAATCCTGTAAAAAATATGAATAGTTTTTCACTTTAATGAACATATTTGATCATTTTTTGGATAGACGAATTATGAAAATGTAACTTATGTGCATATTCACAACTGAGACTTATATCAATTAAAACATGAGAATCCCATTTATAATCTCGATACCAACCATATTTGTAATTGATGTTCCAAATATTTATTCTTAATATGGAATTTAGGACACATCTAAATCTTTTAATGTAGTGTATACATGAAGTTGTGATGATAATATATATTATAGTGGATCTAGTGGGGAGAAGGTACTCCAATAAGGTCTTTTTTCCTTGGTTGATTCATTAAATTATCTTGATCTGACCTTATGTTTCCCCATAATTTTATCCATATGTAATACCATAACTCACTTAAGAACTTTTCCCATAAAACATTATGGGTTTTTTCACTTGAAAAAATTTGGTTAGGACATTCCTCATGTATCTTTATAAGATTATACAACCATGATATGAAAGTTCCAATAGCATCGTTAACTATTATAATATCTGAATCATCAAGTGAAACATGAAACTCAGTGCTCGACTCTTGATCTACTTCAATCCCCACTCTCATGTGATCTTTTGGGAGTTCTTTGTTGTGTATTCGGTCTCTAAGGATATTATAAATTGTTCCCCTCACAATAAAATGGTGTGTGGGTATTGATAGATATAAATCACATACAACTTTACCCTATAAAAATTTAGTAATAGAAAGTTATAAAAATTTATTTGATTTACATTTAGGAGAAAGAGTAATGAAAAAATTTATTACCTTGAGTAAGGTATGTGGTTGATTGGAATGACTAGGCTCAAAGCTTACAAGGTAATTTGGTTTTTCATGTGATGATATTTTCTTGACAACCAATTCACATTGATCCTTTCACATATATTGGTCTACCAAACTAGATCGTGCGATAATATCTTGAAAAGCATCTATTTGAGCATGCAATACTTCCATCATCTGATATATATCTTCTTGTGGTTTTTGATTCTCAAAATATTTTTTAGGACACACTCCAAAACCTACACCTCTAACGTGAATATACTATTTTTACCACTTAAAAGCTTCTAAAATTTGTTTTTCCTCCAATACAGTCATTGATTATTCTTGTGTCTAAACCATATGAAAATATATGAATATAAATAGATATTTTTATGTAATACTATTATAAAACATAAAAAATTAATATTATGTTATAATTACACATTTTTCCCATAACGCGTGTTTTCAACAACTTGTTTACCCTCTTTATTTATATGGGCCTCCTTTCATAACACATGATGAAGGATAGAAGTGGATTCATATTTTTATTCATCAATATGCATATAAAAAGGAACACATGTTATTTAATATCATATAAAACTTTTATTATTGATTCAAAATACATACCATTTTATTCTCTAGTGAAGCATACCCCATCCTTTCTTTGTGATAGGGGAAAATTTATTTTGATGCACATTGTTTATTTTTAGCACTAATTTATTGTTTTATAAATTAAAACTTTTGAATCAAATTGGATAAAATAAATAATGTTAAATAATATATTATCAACTACAATTCACATAAAATAATTTATCATCATGATAACTAATGAAATAATTCCATGTTACCAGCTTTATAATGTGTTCATAAGTAATTAGTGGGTGGGGTTTTACGTTTTACTCAGCACCCCTAAGATGAAACATGGTAAGAAGAGTATGGAAGTCTCTATGTGATTTTCTAACAACCATTAAGACATATTTCTTATGGAAATAATTTAAAATAAATGAACTCTACAAGGGATAATGAAAATTAATTCAATGTTTAATTGTATACTATTTTGGAAAAAATAATGAAATTATGTCATAACATTACCTTAATGTCTTCCTGAAGGGTTTCCTTCATTACAGTCTAGATATGGAACCAAAAATCCATATCAATTTACACATTCATTCTCATTATGAACCTAACATAACTAATGATCATTGACTTATTGGGGTCAAAATGTTGGCCACATTGATTCCATACAACCTAAAAAAATACCCTTTCTTTTTTACTGTGATATTTTTAGTCAACACAGTGATGCTACACTATTCTTGGTTTTTTCATCAACATGTTGTTGATACTCTAATAATTATTTAATTTCATCATCAACTACATGTTATTCCCTGATATTGGTAATATCATTATGTGCATAATTAATTATTTTCATGAGTAGTGAAACATTTAATTAAATTATGTTAATACAGTAGAGAACGCATAATATTAAGAGTAAAAGCATAGGTTATTAAAAAACAATTTAACCTACTCTTTGAACTCACTTTCTTTTTAAGGGATTTGGATCCTCTATAAAGAATAGAAATACCAATTTGTGGTCCCATTTAATGTAAAAGACATTTTCTATATTGGGACCACCATGAAATGATTTTGATCTCCCAATGAAAGGGTCATCCTTGATTGAATTTTCATCTGACCCTACAATTGTTTTAGTCACCAGTAGGACAATTGACCATTTTTTATTTTCTGGTTCTGAGGCATAAAATACCTTTACTACTTGTGATTCCATTATAAATAGCCAATTCTTTCCCCCTTCCACACTAAAATTTACCTTTATGAAGCCCATTTCATCAAATTTCACTACACTCATGTTTTCAACCCATTTCAACAGATAATCAGCACTTGATATGTTGTATAATTCAACTCTTGTGTCAATTTTATGATGCCAAAATATGACATATTCACATAAATTGGATTTTTATCCTTAGAACCAGATATTTGCATCACTTCCACCACAAGCATGACTCAACTATTTTGCATCATACTACAATTATCATGTTCTTTTATATAGGACATATAACCATTAATTAAAAAAATATTGTAGGATATAACATTTTGATTTGGTCCCCTAACTATCCATTAAAGTGATTTGACTATTGAATTCATATTTTTAGACAACTCCTTATAAATATGATCTTGGAACCATCTTATAATCTTTTGATTGTGTATATTTTCTATTTATCCTTCACCCCTTGATGGATTCAAATATATAAAAATTTCTCTATGGGTTTTAATGTAAGTATCAACATCTTCACTATTATGTAAAATGTAAAGATGATATTTATCCCACTGTGTGATAATAATTGTAAAAATATATCTTCCAGAAATCTCTTCGCCCATAAGGTGTCCATTGTGACTAAAATTTGGGGGACCAATGCTATCAACATATAATAGGTAATTGGTACATAATTCAATAGATTCTTGAACAATATATCATTCTATAATACAACCTTTTTAATTAATTCAATTCATAATGTACCCTTTCAAAAATATCCATATACCATTCAATGGGGTACATCCATTTATAATGGGCATGAGTAAATATTTTAATCTCTCTAATCAAGTAAATCATTAATTGGAAAACTATTTCAAAGAATGATTATGTGAAGAACATATATAATTCACATAATATGACTGAAAACTCCTTATTCATGATTGGAAAATTTGTTGGGACTATAAATTTACTATATATGGCTTTGAGAAAGAAGTGGTCTAGTTAATGTATGTTATATGTTTTAGGCATAATGAAACGTAAAGCGAGGGGTATAAAATCTTTCATCAAAACATGGAATTCATGTGACTTTATTCCATGTTACTTCAAATTAGTCATTGAAATGAAATTCTTGATATTTTATGAATAACCCTCTAGAACTTTTACACCATTATGGAAAATGAGAAATTGAAATTTCTCTTTTCTAAATAGATTGTAAGCTTCCATTGGAAGAAAATTATGCATTTTACCCCTTACCGGTGCCAACTCTTCTCTTATCCCCATGTTAATCATGTCCAACCCAGACTTAATTCTATCTTTTATTTTTATAGGAACATTTATTAATGTTTCAATAACACTAAAAAATACATTTTTTTCTAAATACATGGCATCAAGAAAATTTCTGACATATAAAAAATTCTAGAATTATAATTCAAAGAAAATTGATCTCTTTTTCTAACTTAATTTGATATGGTTTTTCAAAAATGGTTTACCAAAAATAGTGTCAACATATTTTACATTATTTAACAGTTGATCACCTATTAGTAGAGACATTGTTATACCTTGTTTGACATTACCATCAAATTTTTTCATCTAAAATAGATATTTATTTCATTGAGGTAAACAAATTCACTGTCCTAAAAACACAATCTTTGAGGAATGCTTCAAATGAACTGAGTGTGTGTATTCTTCAAAAATGGAGCACCCCAACATTGCATTAATTCTATAGCCATAAAAATTTCCATAAGAAGGAAATTCATTTATTATCCCTTACAACATGGACCTAAATGTTAATTCTTCACTTCTACGAGCATCATAAATTGTAACACCTATATCCCAAATCAATTTCAGATCTCTGATTAATGGAGCTAAATGGATATCAATATCATTATCAGTTTTTTTCCTAGATGTAAGAAAAGATAATATAATGTATTTTCACTTCATGAATAGCCATGATAGAAAATTATAATTTACCAACATAACTAGCCATGTACTGTGAGTACTATTCTATACACTTTAAGGATTTATTCCATATGTGGATAACACAAGACGAATTTTTCTAGGCTCATTTATAAATTTAGGATACTCGTAATCAAATTTCTTCTTTTAAGGAGAGTTTGTTGGATGACATGGTTTCCCATATTTAATTCTTGTATATATATTGCATGCTAATTGTTTCATAGTTACTTGACATCCATATAGTCTTCTAAATCATGGAATGATAGGAAAGTCAAATAAAACATTATTCATCATTCTTATTTCAATTTACGACACAATTAGGGTAATTATGAGTGATTCATGGCTTTTGAGAAACAACATGTAATCATTTTGACAAGCATGTATTTTTTAGATATCATTTCCATTGAATGAAACATTCATTTAGTGTCATATGTTTTATAAGGAAGTTCATTTTCTTCTGGTAGCATATCATTTAAGTGACTAAGTAGTTCTGTAAAGATTGTGTCACTCCATACCCTGCCATGCTTCAAATTATATAACTCCAATACAGGTAAAAATGTTGTGTATTTAGTAAAACTAGTATATAATGGTCTCTTAGAAAAACTGTTTAACTTATTAAACAAAATTGGACAGTCACGAAGGTCATCTGAAATTTCCATTGTTATTTATTCCCTATGATCTCCATCATCATTTACAGAAGTATTCATATCAAATGATCTATAAACTGAAGTATAATCCCAATCAGTGTGCATGTTTAGTTTTTCCCCATGTTTAGTCCAAAATTTATATCTTTGATCTATTTCATGAAAAATTAAATTTTCTTCCAACTCCTCTAAACTAATTTGTCTTGAATAAAAACAATGTGAATATAGATAAAGGATTTTATAAGGTTTGTATGCATAATCGATTGAAAACTTGATGACCTCTTTAACTCATCTCTATACTCTTTTTTCATATGATTATTGTGAATCCATTTTTTGATTCATATTCATCCTATTAGGTTCACAAAATATTCATTTTTTTACAAAAAATAAATAAATACACATAAGATATTTATAATCAAAGGAGAAAGTTATAGATAATTATAATAAGGGGAACCCAACATTTGAATTTTATAGGTTATGATTCCTAACAAGTTATCATTTTAAATAAGGTTGACATGAAAAGAAACAACCTAGGGTAAATGTGTGGTTGTTGGTCTAGGTTCTTGATTTGATGTTGTGTGGGAAAAAATGGCGATAATGAATATGCTGGTAAAAAAATTTATTTATTATTGGATAAAATACTTACCTTGGATATTCATGTTCTTTATTATCATTTAATTATGACTTGGATTTCCAAATTACAAGGTCATGTAATCATCATATTTTGACATAGGGTCAAGGAGAATGGAATTTCATTAAACCAATGGATGAAATTATTATTGATGACCAAAGTGAAGTTCAATTACTTGTTACTCTATCTTTATATTTCTTATTCTACATCATGTATTATAGGAATACCAACAAATATATTTTACTATAACCCACTAACAAACCATTATTTCAAAAATAGTAGAGTTATCAATCTTAGGTATATTTCACATAACCTATAATATCCAATACCTCTATTCAATTTCAATAAAAAAAATATTTTCCATTAATAAAATTTACAAAAAATTAAGTTAGCATGGATTTTACATCACTGAGATCCAAAACATTTTGATTTCACCTCAAATAATGAGACAAATCACTATAAGTTATCTCCCACATTTAGTAGTCAAAACCTTCATAGGTATATCCAAAAGATTATACCCATTTAAGCATATTACACATGGTCCAAACATGAATTATCAGTTTTAAATCCATATGACACTTGAACCAGTCTTTACCCCTCAAACGTCATGTAACTAATTTAATATAAGCAATTCCATACTTAATTCAATAACCCCAAAAATATTATAACTCAAAACTTCATCATACCTAATAGAAATCATTACCAAAACTAAAAAATTTCATATTGAATTAAATAATAACCAAAACCATTTTCATATAACAAAAAAAATCATAACCCAATAATATTAACCCAAAATAAAACGAGTTTAAAATTATAATATCATAAAATGATTTTTTAAAATATCTACTCACCGAAACAAGAAATTACACCTAAAATGGGACAAGAACAATCACATTTGTTTCTTAAAATATAAGGAAACTCATTTATTTCCATAAAAACCTCTAAAACCAAATAAATAAAGAAATTTTCATCTTTAAAAGCCTTAAAACATTTTTATTTTGAATAAAACATCCCAAAAGAGAAATGTATCCATAAATTTAATTTATAAACACTCTAAAACTCATTCAAATATCCTATTAGATAAAATTTTATGCATATATGATAATAATAATTAGTTTGATATATGAAAATGAGTCTTCATTCAATAATAATTACTTTATCTAACTTTAAAATGAAAATTTATAATTTATCTCAAGTAAAAAACCAACTTCAACTATTTCTTTAAAACATTTCATTTCATAATAATAATCATTTAATAAAGAATTTAAGTGTCCTTTATACTAAATTTTTTTTTTTTTTGAAATCTCTATATAGGGAAATTATAAAATGTAGATATATACATGAAAACTATAAATATAAATCAATCAAACACTTAAAAATTTTAAAAGAAAAAAACATGAGAATAAATCAAACATTTAAATTATAATAAGTTAAAAACACATTAATAGAAAAATTATGAATTCAAAAATCTTAAAGTAGTTCACATTAATAAAGAATACATCAGAGTATACCCAAAATCCTTTTCCTTATATTTTTCAGGATATATTTTCTGACTATAAATCCTCTATTCTTAAAAACATCCCTAATGAAAACCATCATCAATACAAACACCAACTCATTCAAACTAAATACCACTCAAGGTTTTTATAAAAACATCATAAATAACCATACTGAATTATTGGAATTAAAAAATTTATCATTATAGTAAATGAAATGAAAAAATTGAGTTTTCATTGCAATACATATTTTTAAAAACTAAAAAAATATTCAAATTGCATATTTTCAATCGGTAAATGCCTAAAAACCAAATGAAATGAAATCAAATCAAATAAATTCCAATAATTTTTTTTAAATGACAAAAGTTCTTATCTATTTAGAGATACTTTAAATAAAATTACAAAAAAATACCTTGAAACTAATAAATGTGGAGAGAACCCATAAAATATCTACTAATTACCTATAAACCCCATTAAAACTAATTAAGTTAAATATAATTATAAATGATACACACAAACTATAAAATCAAGTATCAAACACTCACTAATTAGTATGCCACTATAGCTAAATTTTTAAACAAGGTTATACTATTATTCAATGATATTTAAATTTACATAGGCCATGTTCAAAATATGAATGAAAATAATCCAATGAATTTAGAGCATATAATGACCATTCTGGAATACCATAAAGAGAAAATAATGAAATGGGTTTCAATTTATTCTATTTAAAACCGTGTGTTTCTAAAATCACTTTTATAGATACCAATTTAGCCAAATATTATCACATTTAAAAATACTAAAACACTAAAACATAATTTCTTTTATTCCAAATAAAATTTCAAAACATTAAGTCTATCAAAAAAACTTTCATAATAAAGTGATAATTAAATTATTTGATATCAAAAAAATTTAAAATAATTATTAAAATTTATCATTTTATTTTAAATCTTGATAATATCATTATATAATTTTTTTAGAAAAACAAATTCATGTAGAAGTTTAAATTTCAAAATTTTAAAAACAATTATTATAAGATAATTCATTAAAACTATGCATCTAGATAAATCATTCTATATATTAATTAATAAATAAATCAATCACCATGCATATCATTTAATAAATAAATAAAACATATCAAATACATCAAGAAATTTTTGGATCAATTATATTATCAATGATAACAATTAAGGGAAAAACTAAATAATAATAAGGGGTATCTAATGAATTAAAATAATAAAGAATAAAACCAATAACAAGTTCAAGAGAGTAGAATGTGGATTATCCAATTTCCAATGATGGGAAAACCACCCCTATTTATAAACTATTTTCCTTGCTCAGAACTATTAGTGTGGCTTTCTCAACATGGAAAACATGACCCACTCATACTAGCTGACATAGATAACCCCAAACACCTCAACAAGTGGAATTATCCTAGACATGATCGGGTTAGAACAATTGGTTGGACAATCACATTCATTTGGTTTTCCTCAACTAACTTCACTAGTGGCACCCCCAAATAGCCTATCCCTTACCAAAGGGGATCTAGTTACTCTAATAATTACTAGAAAACAACCTTCCCCCAATATCACACTAAAATTCCTAGGATTCCCATGAAGCTATCGATGAGAAGCGAGGTCACAATTATAATGAATATAACCCAATCCCATGTCCTGAAACACCCTTTGTTTTAGGACCTTATATATATATATATATTCAAGTAATTACATCAACCATTTCAATGAAAAATTCAAGGCTGAACAAAATTCAAGGTTTAATGAAATATGAATTATTTAATGAAGCTTCCAAATGGGCCTCTACAATAAATACAAATAGGAATTTTTGATAATGCTCTATTTAAAATCATTTTTAAAATTATATAATTCATAACTATCTTTTTAAAGTACCAAAGGTGCCTTTGAAACATTTATTAGGAATAAACATTTAAAATTTCCTTTTATTTAATACCTTTTTAAAATTAAATTTGATTTCCAAAATAAATCTTAAAACCATATGATGTTACATTCAATTAAAACTAGTATGAAGAATCATAAAAAATCACTGAAAAGGTCAAAGGCATAAATTATAGATAACTATAGAGGGAAACCAATCAAAGAAAATTTATATTATTTTTATGTAACCAAAATCAAAAATTAAATCACACTTCAACCTTAAAACAAAACATTGTACTAAATCACATAGAAAAATAAACCCATTTAAAATATTTAAAATCACTAAAGGAAACTCTTCATTCATTTAATCAGATATATAAAAAACATACCAATAAATTTAAATTGCATTTAATTGTAAAACATTAAAACCCCCCTTTAAAAAAAATTAAAAACTTTTAATTTTTTATGTAACACTAACTATTATTCAAAAAAATAATATAATTCTTAAATAAATTTGTGATAAAAAAATTCAAGAATTCAAGGTAGAATATAAAAAATGTGGAAACATGAAATCACCTACAAGAAACATTTACAAGTGAATAAAGTCCCTAAAAAATGATGATGCGATGCTCTTATATAGAACATAGACACCCTACGGATCGAGACATTAAAAATTTAGAACCTAAACCCAACCAGGGTTTGAAAAATGGTGCAAAGTAGTGAGGGAGGATAAAAAAGAACATGGATGGAGGATAAAATTATGGATAAATAGAAGATACCAAAAACTTGAGTGATTAGTCTTGAAATCGAAGTAGGTGATCTAGATGGGTCAAGGATAGAATAAGAAACTAATAAATGAGAGAAGAGTGAAATAATAACATACCTTAGGATTTGAGAGGGTTGATTCATCTGAGAGAAGGTCGAGGGGGAGCAGTTACAGAGTTGGATTTTCACGAGATCTTGAACGATGCAACAAAAATTGGTTCGATTAGGGTTCTTTTTTAAGGATTGGGTAGAGTTTTATCAGTGCTTCCAAAAAATTACTAACAAAGAGGGGTTTTATCACCACTAAAATAATAAGTGCTGATAAAATAACTCTTTATCAACACTTTTTTAGAATTGATAAAGACATATATAATTAATTTGGATGATTCATTGATGTGACTTGGAAAGACATCTAGTTCACTGATCGTAGATGAAAAACAACACAAGTATCACAAGTCTCTTTCTCGAATAAATAAATAATTGTTAAACTAAATTTTATAAAAAAAATTGAATGAAAAATCCAATGATGAGTTATGTATAAAATTGGAGAATCTATGCATGATGAAAATCCCTACCAGTAAATTGCATCTGAAGCACATACTCTTCTCTCATCATAGGGTACATATATTGTGAATTTCTTAATGATAACCATAGAAATTATTTATGATCCTAAAATTATGTATTTTAAATATAATGAGAAGGATTAGATATAATTTTATTATACCCCTCACCCACTTAATATACGACCTTTAGAAATAAAATCCTATAAAGTCGTGATTCAATTACTCCATGTGATGTTTGTGATGATTTATTTTTAAATGAGAATATAAAATTCCTAGAGGCCAGTTTTGAAGCTCAAATAGAGTGTTTGGTTTTCATAAGGGGAATGAGTGAGATAAAATTTGGTAATTCTAAAATTGGTAGGTCAAACTATCAAAATAGATCCAAATTAGTCAATGGAATTAACTTTCTCCTCAAGAGTTTGTCAAATTTTCATCTCATTGTGATTTTATATTAATGGATAAATCTATAAAATAACACCTTTATATTAATACCTTGAATTAACATATCAACAACGATAGGGGACATAGGAATCATGTTGTGGTGGGTTTGATTTCTGCCCACCACTTCTCAATTATTTTATTCAATGTTGTGGATCTTGGTATTCTTTTCTGGAATTCGTAGAATTTTCAATTCATGCCATCAATTAAAATTTTTCTAAGAAAAGGATAATAATTAATCAAAATATTTAAAGTCATTATGAAACCTTTAAACAAATTTCATCATTCTATTGAAATGGAAATCATACGATACTAGAAATGAGAATGTGTACCTTTCACTAATCAAATTATAAAATCATTCCCTTTATTTCTATACTCGGTGACGATCACCAATGAACCAATGAATAATTATTCCCTCTAATTTGTATCCATGGATTACACTGAATCACCCAAAAACATTGTGTGGGATTATTCAACCTTCACAATATGCTAGTATCTTACACATAAACAAGGATATAGGAGGACAACTTTGATAGGGGGTGTTTTGGTCATAGATTATTTGAGGACCATACACGTGATTCCCTTGGATGAGATCCCTCTATATAGGATTATAAGGATTCTCCCTAAGACATGAAATTACTTATAAATTTCATAAATGTATGATTAATTCCTTCGGTTACATTCCATGTAACATACAGACATTAACTCTCCCACTCTTTTAGTGATAACTGATGTGTAGGAAATTTCTAACGTTAAATCTTTAACATTTGGAAGGTTGAATGAGTCATGGAAGTTCCAAAGGTATCAAACTTCTCAATACTTAGCACTATGATTTGATCATATCATACAATAAACTATGCACAAATAACCAACATATGATATTACTATATCATTAAATACGATATTCCCACTGACTTAAATTCATGACTTTTCCCCATACTCCAGGACACACCCAATCATATTATATGATATAAATAGGATTCTAGGGTATATTCCTTTTAATATCCAACTTACAATAAACTCTATAATATTTTAATTCCATTTCATCTTATATCATATCATAAACAATAACTTCGGAAATCATATCCAAAAGTATTTTGGATATATTCTAAAAAAAATTGGATGTTATCATTTACTTCACCTTGTATTACATAATATGCAATACCTTATGAAAACCCCATCCAAAAATAGTTGGGATAAAACTCTAAAATAGTTTCAAAGAATCTTTTTGAGTTAAAATAAATCCCCATTTAGTAAACCAAAAAATTTATACCCCATGATCATTTGTAGTATTGATAAAGAATATGAATAAATAAATCCATAGATATAAGAAAAGAGGGACCTCTAGAAACGTTTCAATGATACTCAAGCTACAATGTGATCTGGCATGGTCATTATTAAACACACGTATCTCTGTATCACTATCCACCAGTTATATCACATGTTAGAATTCATTTTCATACATTCCCTTTGTGTAATACATTGAGTGACCATGGGATAATAAGCATGTCAATCCCATATAGCCACCTTAAATGTTCTCAAATCTCTAAGTATAAACTATCCTGGTTAATGAATACGTCAAATATAATTCATATGGAAGATGAGTAAATCATAGGCCTCTAATAAAAGTAGATAAGAACATCATTTATACCTTTTAATCATTTTTATACATTTCCTCATACAATCTAAATCGAGGGACCAAATGTCATACTCATTATATAGGAAGGAAATTCCCATTTTGGTTGAGCTACAACTGATGAAATGATTAATAACATTCCCAATCACCCCTTTATTAGCTAATCCTTGGGTTTTTCATATGAAAAATATAAAATTATATTGGAATAAATCCATTTTGAATTTTGTGCATTGATTGTGTTTATTGGTAATAATTTTTAGTATTGAAGTTGACAAAGGTTGTAGAGTAAAAGTGATAATTGGAAAATTTTTATGGATTCATCAAATTAATAAGGTCTGTGATGTTGGAGGAAAATGTTCGAAATATAGCCACTACACCTAAACCTAGGAGGATGCATCATAGGATACGTTTGGATTTTTCATTTTCTCTACCATATTTAGGGTTCCTACACCATGGAGAAGAGATTATGACACAATCTGATTATAGAAAAGTTGTCCATGTTGTATGAGCTCTTTGTCCTATAGAGGGTTAGTTTTAGGTAGGGTCAAAGTTTTGGTGATCTATTTATGCCTACAAGAGGCTACACTATAGAAATAAAGGGTATTTAATGAGGATATTAATAGGGATGGCCAGCTAATTTTCATCATCTCTAAATATTTAAGAAGTCCTATATTGTGTGGACATGCTATGCCATAGTGGTTTGAAGAGAAGAATACCATCATGATATGATTTCACCTTATAATGTAGAGATTGTGGATTTGAAAGTGTGATTTGTTTTTTATTTCTTCTAACCATATAGGAGTTCACGCTGTAAGAGATGACCATGATATAGTTACTTTGGTGAGTCAATAGGTTGGGTGAGATCATGGTGTGATTATGGGTAATCCTCATAGGATCATTTTGTTTAAGAAAAATGTACATATTCAAAGGAACCCACAATGTAGAATAGGATACTGCATCTATAGAAATTTATTGAATACCTCTACTACACTATAGTGTAAGAGGCTACATCATGGTATTTCTCTTGTAAGAGGATTTTATGTCATAGAAGCTGAAATCATTCCATATCCAAGAATACATAGAAACAAAATTTAGAAATTTGACAGAAATGTTGTGCTTGGGTTTTGAGGCATTTAATGCGAAGTTAATGGTACTTAATCACTAAATTGAAGTGGGGAGGGCACATGGCATGATTAGAAGGAGTGAAAGGAAAAATTTATTGATCTCTACCCTTGGATAAAATCAAGTTGGTTATATTTTCTGCAACCACACACAACAGTTATAGGAAGAGAGTATGAGAAACAATTATCAATAAGAAAAGGATCTTCCATATAATTAAGGTAGATGAGTTTTCTGTATATGTTGGGAAATTAAAAGTGACATAGGAGGAAATTATAGGATCTTTATCTCACTAGAACATTATCATATTAGATATAAGTGACACACCGTTCTCGGTGTATATCCAAATAATTATCTCATGAATAATGCCAAGGTTTCCATGGCAGGATCCCTGAGTTCATCATTGTGTTGAAAGGAAGATAACTTTTCAAATTGTGTGAATAGTGAGTTTGTAGTGTCAGTGGAACTGCTATATTGTGTAAACCAAATAATAATTGTTCACTCTATTTTTTTTTTGAAAAGGAACATTGAATTTCCATACTCCTTATACTACCCCTATTAGGGTGAATCAAGTAAAATTATCTATGTGATTTATTTATTTCATCACTCATAGAGTGTAAGTATGGGAGAGAAAGGAGTGTTCCTCAAATTGAGAGAAAAAAATTATAATAAAGGATTAAAGTTTGAAAATTTGTGTTAACCTGATTCACCCCCACCTCTAAGAGTAATCTCTTTGATAAGGGACCAACAATTAGTATCAAAGGGAATGTTAAAGGGCGATTTTTCTCTCTCTCAAAATCATGGCTGTTGTAGGAGTTTTTAATCACAAAGGCATGCCTATTTTAAAGGAAAAAATTCATAGTAATGGAAGAACATGATGCAACACTATTTCAAATATTTTGGGATAGAAGTTTATATGAAAACCATTCATGGTATATCAATGAACATGGAAAGCAAAGCTTTATCATAAAGTGATAACACAGAATTAAATGTGTATTTGAAGAAAATAAATGCACTAGGGGGTACTATAGAAAAACCTATCTATAACAAGGTAATGTTCTATAAAACCTCTCATTATATATGATAAAAAATATTTAATATTTATTAAGGTGATTCTATAGTTTGATAGGTAAAGCTACAAGTATCGTTGATTAAATATAAAGTCTTGAGGATGATCCTAATAGAAACTATTCAGGTATTTTTGATAGTCCAAATGATCTTTTGAAATACATATATGGTCTTAGAGAAAATATTGGAAATATCAAGATTGTTAAAATAATACTAAGGATACTTACTCTATGATTTAATACAAAGGTTGTGCTTGAAGATAAGGATCTAAAAGATGTATCTCTGGATAGAGTTCACAATACACTAGTCACATATGAAATGAGAAATAATGATAATAAAGTCAGAGTGAAGGAGAGCTCATAGGAGGTTGTGTTAAAAGTGATAAAGAAACTTTTATTAAAAAAGTTCTAGGTGAAGATGAATTAGATGATGTGATATATTTACTTTCCTCAAACCTCATGATGAGAAAAAGAAAATTCAAAGTAAAGATTCTACTTTCTTTTTTCTAGTGTGATAAGGTGTGGTCCTGGACCCATAAAAGATCGAGAATGTTATTTCTTGGGAAGCACCCAAGAATGTGGTAGAGGTTTTTATTTTCCTTATTATCATGGGATATTACTAGAGGTTTGTGTATTATTTATCATGGATCATAACCCCATTGAAAACTCTGACCAGGAAAGACCAGGATTTCATTTGGAATGATCGGTGTCAGGAAGTATTTGACTATCTAAAGGGGAAATTTATTAGTGCTTTGGTGCTTTAATTTATAGGGGAGGGGGAAATGTTTTAGGTGTTATATTATTCTTCCAATTTGTGATTGGAATGTTTTTTATATAGAAAAGGACAATGATATCTTATGTGTTTAGGAAGTTATTCCTCCATGAGCATAATTATGTCACCCATGATCTAGAGCTAGTTCTAGTTGTGTATGCACTGAAGCTATGAAGATATTACCTGATTGGAGAATGATTTGTGGTTTTCACTGATCATAATAGCTTAAGGTATATATTTTCTTAGTGTGATATGAATATGAAACAATGTATGTGGATGTTTTTTCTCCAGGAATATGACTTTGATATCTCCTAAACTCTAGGAAAGGGTAATATCATGGCTGACACATTGACCAAGAAGCTACAAAAGGAATTTATTTAGGAGTTCATAGACACATAGAGGGAAATATAGGAGTTGGAAACCCTATACATATATGTAAGGGTGGATGATTTATGAGGTTTCTTGTTATACATGATAGTGTCATTTTCTCTGATTTAGCATGTGCAAAAGTATTTGTGGGGAGACTCAGAGGTAGAGGTGATATGTGTCCATGTTGATGTTAGTGATGCCCTAAACTAATGATCATAGGATGGTCAGAACCATATATTGTTTCAAGGTAGGTTGTTTTTTCTGGTGGTGATGCACTAGGGAGTCCTTCATGAGTTTCATAGCTTACCCTTAGCGGTACACTTAAGAGTATCTAATATGTACCATGGTTTGAGGAAACGGTTTTGGTGGACCAAGATAAAATGTTCAGTGGTTGAGTTTATGGCTTAATGTATGGTTTGATAGTAGTTAAAGGCATAACATCATGTTACTGATAGTTTATTGTATCCCTTGTATGTTACTGAATGGAAGTGGGATTGCATCTTAATGGACTTCATCATAGGGCTACCCTAATCTCAGGAAGGTTATGATACTATCTGGATAATCATGGATCAGTTGTTGAAGTTAGATCACTTCCTAGTGATCAAGGAGTTAGGCCCTAAGGATGTCTTGGAAAAGAGGTATGTGGATGAGGATGTGTAGATATATAGAGTTCTGAGGTCCATTGTTTTATATCAGGATTCTCATTTTACCTCATGACTCTGGAGAGGATTAGAAAATGTTTTTACAACTCAGTTATGCCTCAATACATCTTTCCACCCTCATACAGACATATAGATGGAGTGGACCATCCAAACAATGGAATATATGTTACGGTTATGTATCTTGGTCTTTAGTGGGTATTGCGAAAAAGAATTTCCTTTGGTTGAGTTCAATTATAACAAAATCCACCACTTATCCATTTTCATGGACCTATTTGAGGATTTTTATGGGTTGTCATGTCATTCTATATTTTACTGGGATAAGGTTGGGGAGTTGTTAGTTATCAGTCTCGATGTGGTGTAGAGCATGATTGAGAAGGTTCAGGTTTTCATTAGAGGATGAAGGTAGAACAAGACCGATATAAGTCTTTTTCCAATTATGGGAGGAGGCCCTTGGAGTTTGAGGTTGGCGACCACATGTTCTTAAAGGTTTCCTCTCATCATAGGTACTAGAGGTTTTACAGGAGGAGTAATATTTCTACCCAATTTGTAGACCTTTCAAAGTGTCGAAGCATGTTGGTGTAGTGGAATATGGGTTGGCACTTCCATTGCAGATGGGTAGGGTCTATGAAATATTTCACATGTCTCAACTCTATCGATATCTTCATGATGAATCCCATTTCATCAAATAGGGAGAATTTAGTATCATTGATGATGCAAAATTTATGGAGTGGCTAGTAGATATCTAGGACCATTGAGATTAGGAGTTTCATGGATGAACCATTCCTTTGGTTCATGTATTGTGGATCCATGGTGACTTGGTGGAGAGTTCATGGGATCATGATACATAGATTTTTTCCCAATACCCAAAGTTGTTTTGAATTTTTCTTTCTTTGTTTACTTTGATGATGTGATATCTAAATCTTATTGGTTTAGGAGATGTTAATTTCTTTAATGATGATGTGTGATTAAAGCTTCAAGCATTTTAAGAGGGGAGAACCCTTTCCAAATCAAGACGTGTTATACTATGACTTGTTTTAAAACTGCACGGGAGAGTCAGTTCCACCCAAAGCTAATAATTTCTTGATATGGGAAGTGTATTTTATTGATTTGTGTGCTTAGGGACATACTGTTTGTTGGTTGTGGGAATTTCTGGCATGGGTAGTGTGGAAAATGGAATTTCATCGCATATACTTATGCAAGGGAGGTGGCTCAAGGTTATTATGAGATAATGATAATGTTTTAGTTGTGAAAATATTTCTAAGAGGTATCCCATGGGATGGTTATTCGGACCTCTTCCCTTTTTCAGTTCTCGGGTTTTGCTTTAATTCTTGGGGTGAGAATTTTTTGATAGGTATTTGATGTAAGGTTCCAAGTTTTATTAAATCCTTCCTTTATCATTCTTGGTTATACAATGGTTCATGAGCAGTTTCATAAATTTTATATGTTTTTTTTAAAATGATGTTTCAATTTATAAAATATTTTTAAAAATTTATTGAAATTTATGGAAGTAATTTTAAAGTATGAAAAGTTTATTTGGAAATTAATTTAGAAGTTTTAAAATGATTCTAATGTTTTTGGAAGCGATTTGTAATTTTTGGAAATAATAAGAAAAAATCATAATTATTTACAAGTTAATTTAAGAAAAATGAAATATTTTCAATGAAATATTTACCCTAATTCATGTAATTGAAGTTTCATAAGGGTAATTCCATTTTTAATGGGGTGTGTAAGGGTAAGAGGGTGTTCCTATACACTACATAAGGGTCGTCGTAGCTTTACTAAGGGTAAGTGAGCATTTCCAAATACTACATAAGGGTTACTCCCAACTCACATAAGGATTACCCACAATTTTCTTAAATCACATAAAGGTAAGGATGATTTTTTAACTATTGTGTAATGGTAACCTAAAAATCCAATACACAGCATAAAGGTACCCCTGGCTACATAAGGGTTATCCTATACTATGTAAGGGTATCTCCTAACTCACATAAGGGTAAACTATAGTTTCCTTGAGTTTCGTAATGGTAAATTGAAATCTCACATAAGGTTAAGGCTCTCAATTTAAATGTGTCGTAAAGGTAAGTTACCCTTATGAGAACCTTATAATAACACTACGTAAGGGTGAAACATGTTACCCTTATGTAGAATACAGACCTTGCATAAGCATAAGGAGGTATTTTCATAGGTCTCATATGAGTAAGCAAGAGTTATCCTTATGTGATTTTTTTCAAAATGCCTCATAAGGTTAAAGAAATTTACCCTTACTCAGACCCATTTCTATGCATAAAG
Organism: Viscum album; assembly: GCA_963277665.1. Classification (NCBI taxonomy): domain Eukaryota; kingdom Viridiplantae; phylum Streptophyta; class Magnoliopsida; order Santalales; family Viscaceae; genus Viscum; species Viscum album. The sequence continues at coordinate 1,326,923,951 of OY728151.1, read as the reverse complement.
GTAGATTTTTTACCATATTTTCTCTATTTTATCTTATTTTTTGACCTGTAACACCCAAGACTCCTTTTTCAACAATCTTAAACACTAAATTCAATGAATTAATTACTTTCAAATTGTTTTATGATTTGAAACTTTATTTTGGAAGGATTGATCAATACCTAATTAATTTTTAAACTATAACCTGTTGGGGGAATTTAATGAGGGTTTCAATAATGATTTTCCAGTTTACACATTTTTTCTATTTTAAAATACCGGAACACTTCTCCATTACTTTTTTACATTGTTTTTCTCTCACCCAAATGACCCCAGAACCCTCCCTTTGAGTTGGTGAGCTTTAAAAATTGTGGGAACTCTTCCTTGCAATTTCCAGGTGAGGCTATACTTTAGCTAAAGTGTTTTACAAGGAAAATACCAGGTAGGGGATCCTTTTCCTTTCTTTTATTTTTATGTGTGGGAGGTACCATGATTTTGTTTTTCTTTGGGAAGATGGTATGCACAAAATTTAATGAAGATTCATATTTGGTTAATTGAAACTGATAGGGGAGGGAAGAAATCACATGAGGTTACTATTTCTATGGTTTTACAATATGATGAGCATTCCTGTTATTCTTATAGCCTTGGATTATATTGATTTTTTTTTATATTATTGAGAATTATAAATTATAAAACTTTTTTGTGCTTGTTGTCTAGATTCTCCACACATTAAATTAGCTAATAATGTATTCCCAGCTAATACATTGGTTGCCCTTACAAATTATTGTTATGTGAGAATGCCCTTGAAATAAAGAAGTAACTACGATGAAAGCCCCCTTTTTAATCTATAAAATGATATGTTAAAAGTGCGGTGTGGTGAATATGTATTATGGTGGTTACAATGAGATTTGGTTGTGTTGTGTGGTTTTGGTTGTGACTTGTGGTGACTATGATGAGATGCGGTTATGATTCATGGTAGAGGTAATGTGGGGCTTGTTGATGTGTGAAATAAGGTTTGTTTGTATTTGATATGTATTGTTTTAGTTTTATATTAGTAATTGAATTAAATATTAATAATGAAATTGGAATGGATAATGGGATGAATTGGATAATGAGCTGGAATAATTAATGAATGATTAAATTGAAATGGGAAGTGTGGATTAAGTGGTTGTTGTTAAATATGAAATGAATGGGATTGGTAAATAAAATTGGTTAGTAATTGGTAAATTTGAGAATTATCTTAACTTGAAAATAAATATGGAATTTGGCTTGTTTCTTATGGCTTAATTATGTTGTGTAATGCATTTAGAGGTGGTAGAAAAAGTGGTTGGGGTTGTGAGGCTTTGTGGTGATGGTGTGGGTTAGGATGGTATTCTTGTTATGAGCCCATAGGCTGGGATTTTATGTGTGGATTATATATATTGTATGTTCTTAATGATTTATATATAAAACTATCATGACCTCCTCCCTCCAAAGGTACCCCTCTTGGTTCAACAATGAATAAAGGGAGATAATGACCCCCTGAGTCCCGCCTCTAGTAGGTCCTGGGTAGGCAAATAGCACCAAGGGTATAAAAATCTCATGATATGGGAGATAATTCCATCTTTAAGAAAACAATATTGAGAGTAGGATTAACCAACCACAAGAAACTCCATGATATAATATAAATAAACCCAAAATCATCAAAAAATTCATGGGTAAATTAAACAGATACATATAAAAGTATCCAAAAAGAAGTACCAAAATAAAATCTAAATTAGCCACACAACAACTGTCCAAATGTCTGAGATATTAACACCCAACATGGTATGAATAATCCACTTAGAAACCTAAAAAATAGTTTATATACATAGGGTGAGCATGAAAGTATAATCAGCAGGGTAACCGAAGTCTCTCAGGTACATGTGAAAGAATCATACTAATACAACGATGAGTAAACAATAGAACCAAACAATACCTAAATAGGCTAACTAACCAAACCTATTCTCACTATGTAATTCTCACCAAATAAAACATCCACATATAATAACATAATACAAATCATATCTATATGGGGTATCCTGCATCGATTTTCCACTGATTTTTCACTCTCACACCCCAATATCGCATGTCATGGTACTTTCATCTCTTCTGTATCAAGATGCATCACACCACCCCCACAACACTATCATCACATAAAATCCCACTCTAAGACACCTAATTTATCACGTCACCTCTCATCACCCCATGACGTGGTTATCACATCACCTCTCACCACCCCAACACATTCATCACATAACATATAACTTAAAGACACATGGTCCATGGAATAACTAGAGGAGTAGGGCATCATGAACATGTAGGTCATCGTCCTTGTGTACTCATACTAACATAAGCAACACCCACCATAATCCATCTAATAATATTGATAGTGAACTTTTGACTTCTAGTGATCTCAGCCTATGCATGTCATCAATGCCTAGAAGATATAAAAAGAAAGAGTATGTAGACATACATCCATCATCCTCACCAGGATGTTGGAAAAAACACTCCCCATAAACATATATGGGTGTCGACACATGGTGCTTGATGTGGGTGGGGTGCATATATAAAATCATATGGAATATACATGGTATATATATACATATATTCGCACAAAATTCCAACCTATGCATTCACAACAAAGAACTAACCAACTCCTAATATCACCACCTAGCCTCAAAACATCACCACTTTTTCTACAACCACTAAATGAAAACACCACACAAATAAGATGAAAATCAAATTTCACATTCCAACCTTTATTTAAAAATTTAGTTATTTTATTGATTTGCCATTTACCAATCAATTACACTTCAACGAACCATATATTTATATCTCCAACCCATTATTTCCTATATAAACATTAACCATTTAAACCACACAACCCACATTGATTAAAGTGTCCGTTATTAATTTCAACCTATTTTTCAAACTAGCCTATTCCATTTTAATTTCAAAATTATCATTTATTTAATCCCATTACTACCTAAGAAACTAGACTAACACTAAACATCACAACAATAAATAACCCATCATTTTCATTCCAATAAACCCACATAACCACCATCACATCCAAATCCAACTCCTCATCACAACTACCACATCACCACCAATTTCCATCCCAACCACCCCACCACATTACTTCACAACCCCTCATGCATTCACATATCCCAAAAGTTTCCACACAATGTCATATATAATTTTTTAGATTTATTTAAAGGGATTTATCACATTCCACTTTAATTTTAAGGGTATTCTCATAGAAGAATAACTTTCTAGGGGAAAACATTTGTTTATCTAAGTATAAGTTATTAACCAATTACATTTAGGGTGATATTAAACAATCTCACAAACATGGGATCCCTAATACCACAACTACAATGAAAAAAATGCTCTCAATCACCATTATTTTCAGTGGGTCATTAGCATGTACAATTCATAACATCTATAATAAAAAAAATGGTAAAAGCATATGATTTCATTCCCCTTATCCTTTAGATTTCAATTAAATCAATTAATTTATCTTATTTAATCCAGAAACAACTATCTTATTGAGAGATAACAAGAATAAAACTATACCACATGATACACTGGGTGAGAAATGAAGGAACCCCTGCCTGGAAGAAAGTAGCTTTACACAATTTGTTGCTCCAAGAATAGGGGAAACACGCACTGGAGGAAACCACCTGTAGGGAACTCAAACCAATTATAGTAACAAAGTTACATGAATCCAAGGGAAAAGTATCTAGAACCTCTCATCACAGGATAAAGCAATATGGAAATAATTAAGGAAAGATATTCACTTTAGAATGAACATATATGAAACTAGTGGGATTTGATATGGTTTTAAGTGACCATTAAAGGAGGATCTCATAAAATCCACATAGTATATCCATTTAAAAGGATCAGAACTTTTAATAATTAGAATATATAATTATCCTACTTTAAAACATCTTCTTATTCCATTGATTAAGTCTTTAAAAATATTTTCCATTAAAAAATGTCAGAAAGAAAAAAATATAAATTATGGAAAATATGGAACATGATACTATTAGGCACTACCGTTTGAAGTTATTTTCAAGTGCTAACTCTAGTATTTTATCATCAGATGCTACATTGAATGTTCTACCATTAGGTCCTACCACCAGTGAAAATCGGTCAGATGCTACTAATAGTGTGATACCATCAAGTTCTACCACTAGTGTGCTAAAATCAGGTGCTACCTGTAGTGTGCTATTGTCATATGCTACAATCAGGTGAAATTTTCAACCTCTAAACCACCCCTTTTCCCTCCAAAACACCTCCAAACTCCTCCATTCCTCTTCCAAACACCTATGTACTTCCCTATAAACCTCTATAACTACATTTACCACTAATTAATAGGTCATAAGGTTAAGGATTTTACATTATATACCTATCAAACTATTATAACCCTTGATAATAAAAACCAATACAGAAGGAAAGTTGGAAGAGGTCTAAACATATATCCCTTGAGATACCTGTCAAGGGTCTCATTACATCCAAAAAACTACTACTAACCAAACTCACCAACCAAAAGAAAACATTCATAACACCTCACACAACCACTATATTACCATCTTAGCCTCCATAATGCCTAATAAAAAACTACCTAAAAAATATCAAAATAGATCCCCAAGAACATAAATCAAGAAATTTCATCTCCCATGTCAATATACTATTCACTTTGGGTAGCACTAACTCTCCTTCATGGTTTTAATTGCATCAAAGTATAACGTGTCTGCAAGGTACCGTGATTTGAAGCGGAAATTGGTGGGTTGGGAAATTAAAATTTTTTGTATCACCGGAGTGACGTTACGACATCGACTCCGGTGAGCTATCCTTGTACGTTCTGAGGACTATGCGTTGATTAGTCAGAGCACAAAAAAAACAGAACATGTACCTAGTTTGGAATTGACGTGTGCAAGTCCACCGTAGGACGCCAGTGATCATTTCTCGAAGACTTTTACGTTGAATCCCTCTAGATCATCCACACATGCCTCTCGAATCTGCTCATGCACCATTCAACGAGATACGGGTTCTAGTGAGGATCTTCAATGCTCACTTCAGCACAACGACGATCACCGCAAGGGAAGAAGATTCAATCCGAGATGGATGAACTTGAAGATATTCCTTTGCTTGAGAGACTCTCTCTCTAGATTCCAGGAGGAGATAGAAGCTCTCAATCTCAACACATGAAAAGTTAACATGGGAGAGCCTCTCTCACACTTATATAGGGAGTGTTTAAAACACGCAGTATGGATTCCCGGCCCCTGTGTAATAGACGTCTGCTATATAAGTGTTATGAAAAATTATTTTTGACAAATAAAATGATTCCATAAATAATATTTATAATTTATCACTTACAGGTAATATATAAATATATTATGTGATAAATTTGAGTCTTTAACTCAACTCACACCTCCTACTAATATTAAACGAACCTAGGATATTAAAATCCACTCGAATAATATTAATACTTGTATTTACTATATAACTTGTAAATGCATGTTATAAATAAATTCAATGAATTATTCTAAACTTGAATAATTAATGAATTTATTTATTCTTTGGTGATCCATAGAACTTGGATAGTGCTCGAACCCTTTGGCAGGGCCCACTAAGTTCTATATTCCTATTCCCATAATATGGCAGATTCTCAAGGTGCTATTGTGTGTGACCCTCTAGGCCCTTCCCTCAATAGTAGTGAATAATATCCACTGACCTAGAGCAGGGTGTAGCAACCCATCGAGGCCCCTATAGAGATAAGGAAAAGTCAAAGCAACAACTTCTTTCCTATGAACACGGTCTGTGTAATATAATCTCTTCGTCATCGATATCTTAATAAAGAAGAATTCATACTAGTGTCATCATTCTTTATTTTTCTTTATTTTATTTGTTGATTTGTCCAGGCGGTCTTACCTTCAACTACCATGGCCATGGATTTAATGAAGGTTCAACCATCCTAATCAACCAGGCCCGAGATATCTCTTCCTGAAATTGGAAGTGACAAATCCTTTCTTGATAATTCAATCAATGTCATTCCATTAATGATGTACCTAATACAAACTACCTCTCCACGACTTTGTTCCCATGATTTTCCCCTTGCATCAAATGTAAGTAATTAAATGACATCCATTGAAAATGATATGAAGTCTAAATACTATTACACATGTCCATAGATAGGAATGACTAATGACACCTAAAACATGTGTTGTTCCTATTAGGTGGGTTTTTCCTCATGATCTCAACTACTAAAGATCATCAAGTGCGAACTTCATGAGAAGAAGTCTCAATGCTTATGAGCCCCTAGCACCTGATGGTCACAAATCATTTTTTTCCTTTCAAAATGATGTAAGTGGACCATAGGATATTACTTTAAGATTACTATCATGGCATATTAGGGTTCTCATTATAGCTTGGGATCTACTATAACCCTTTGATGCGACAGGTAATCTAAGGAAATTTCCATAAACAAAGTGGATGCAGAAGTATCTACACTATTATAGAAAGATAAAAACATGTATTATGATGAACTGAATACATGTAGCGGTAATAAAATTACAAAAAAAGTTGGGTATAGGTCACCCACTTTCAATAGTGTCTTGATTAGGAATCAGGTTTTCCCTAATTTTAATGCACTGAATTATTAATCACAAATCATACCAACAATAAAAAATCACATCTCATATAAAAAAACAAGGTCAAAACATCACATAAAATCATAAAATTTCAATACAAAGCTTAGAACAACTCAAAACAAAAACTACAGGTTTTGGGAACACATATATGTCTCATGCTCCTAAGTACTCTCCTCTAGGACACCATGCCTCCACAACACACGAACCAAGGAAATGGTTTATCCTCATAGTGCATTCTCCCAATGATCCTGGATCTCTACTGGACACTCCATGAACATCACAGCATCCTCAATAACTAACTATCCCCAATCAATGACATGGGAGTCATCATGAATATATTAACAAATATAAGAGATGTGGAAGATTTTGTGGATCTGGTCCAGTTGTGGTAGAAGTTCCAACTGACAAGCAACCTCGCTAATGTGCCCCAACACCTCGAAGGGCCCAAAAAACCAAGGAGAGAGCTTACTCACCTTATCGAACATCTACTACCCATATCAAGGGAAATCTTCAAGAACATGTGGTCTCCAACCTTAAACTCCAAGGGCCTCCTCTTGCGATCAACATAAGACTTCTGACTATCTTGTGCTACATTCATCCTCTCTCGAATCATATGAACATTTTTTGTCATGATCTTCACCACATCAGGTCCAAGAATAGCTGACTCCCTAACCTCAACCCAACAAAATGGAGAATGACATGACCAACCATATAAATAATCAAACGGGTCCTTACTGATGGATGATTGAAAGATGTTGTTGTAGGAAAACTCAACCAAAGGAAAATTATTTTCCCAAGAACCACCAAATTCTAAGATACATGAAAATAGTATATCCTCCACCATCTTGAGAGTTTTCTTCTTCTTTCTATCCATATGAGGGTGGAAATTAGTTATGAGGTCTGAATGAGATCCAAAATTATACTAAAATCCTATCTAAAACCACAAGGTAAAATGATCATCCTAGTATGTGAAAATATACCTTATGACTCTATGAAACTGCACCACCTCATCCAAATACCTCCTTGAAAAAAACTACCATTGTACCCAACTCCTTGATTGCTATGAAGTGAGTTGATTTCAGCAACTGATCCAAGATTTCCCAGATAACATCACAACCTCCTATATCCCGAGGTAATCCTATAACTACGTTCATTGAGATGTCATCCCATTTCCACTAAATAACATCTAAGGGTTGAAAAAAACTTCCTGGAACACAATGATCACCTACTAGAAAACTAGACATCGAGCCACAAAATCTACCACTTCCCATTTTATCTCAGGCCACCAAAATTGTGTCCTTAGATAATAGTACATCTTAGACACTCCTGGGTTTACCACTAAAGGTTAATTGTGAAACTCATATAGGACTCATTTACACTTCACCATCAGAATAAATATCCTCTCTTTAAACAATATCTATTTCCAACCATACTCTGACCATCCATCTAGAGCATCAATATAGACAACACGATCACACATCACCTATACCTTTGAGTCTCCCTATTGAGACTCCTCCACCTTTTACATCATAGAGAAATGCACTATCATATGAGACAATAATCCTCCATCATCAACCACCCTCACATCTATGTATATGGATTCCAACTCCTCCATCACTTTCTAAGCATCCTTAGACTCCCAGACCACATACTTACACAAATTCCTACTCAAATAATCAACCACAATATTACCATTTTATAAGGTGTAGGATATATCAAAATTGTAATCCTGAAGAAACTCCATCCACCGCCATTTTTTATATCCATATCATATTGAGAAAAGACATACCTCAAAATATTATGATCTGTGAAGGCCACAAAGCACTCTCTAATGGGGTAATGTCACCATAGCTTTAGTGAAAATGCAACAGCTACTAGATCTTGATCATGGGTGTCATAGTTACACTCATGTGGATGTAACTTCCTAGACCCATAAGAGATCAATGCCTTCTACTACATCAATATGAATCCCAATCCCATATGGGAATCATTATAAAACACCTAAAACATCACGCTTGTGGAAATTGAATCACTGACCAATTTCTCATTCAGGTAGTCAAACACTATCTAAAACTGCTCTGTCTAAATAAAAGACCGGTCTTCCATGTCAAAGCTATCAATAGGTACATAATCCAAGATAAATAGTACATGAACCTCTAGTAGTATCCCGTGAGACCAAGGAAACTATGAACCTATACCATGTTCTTTAGTGTTGACCAAGAAACAACTGCCTCGAACGTCGATGAGTCTACTACTACTCCCTGCTGGGACACTATATGCCTAATGAAATGAACCTCTCATGTCTATAAAATACACTTGTAAAACTTTATATAGATCTGGTGGTGTCAAAAAAACTATAATATGGATTTGAGATGATCGATATGATCCTCCTTTGATCTTGATTAGATCAATATTTCATTTATGAACATGACTATGAACTAGTCAGGACTTCATGGAACACATTGTTCGTCAGTCCCATAAATACAACCGGTATGTTTTTGACACTTAACGACATGACCAAAAACTCAAAGTGACCATACCTACATCTGAAGGTAGTATTTAGGACATTATCCTCCTTCACCCTCAACTGAAGATATCCATATTGTAGATTGATCATGGAGAACCAAATGTCTCCCTAAACTAGTTAAAAAACCTTTGATCCTTTGAAGAGGATAACAATTCTTGATTTTCACCTAGTTCAAACTATGGTATTCTATGCACAACATTATACTACCATCCACCTTCTTGGAGAATAATATTAGAGCACCCCACAGTGACACACTAGAATGTATGAAACCATTCCACATCAGATAATCTATCCAAGTTCCCAAATTTAAAAACTCATAGGGATCCATGCAATAGGGTGCCATTGAAATCAGAGAAGTATCAAGCTATAGATCTATCCAAAACTCAACATCATTTTGAGGGGTAGTGTCACAATATCCTTAGAAAAAACATCCAAAAACTCCCTAACAATATTGGGAACTGTCACAATCCTAGAATATACTAATTCCATAGATAGCTTGGCCATAAATGAAGTAAGGGGAACCACACATCTACTACCCACTTGATGACTCTCTTTTCCAATTAAAATGCATGCTATCCATCCACATTTTAGAACATGACTCTCCTTTGTAATCATTCAATAAAGGTACACACATAATATAACCAGTTGATGTTGAGGATAAAATCATATAACATATCTAAAGTAAGAAAAGACCCCCACATGACTAGTGTGGATCCATTATTAGTATGCATACATAGAACACCTAAAACAATATGGTATGTCCCCCGATTAACATAGTCAACACCAGGGGAATTAGAAACCTCTCTATATCTAATTCCAATGCACGGACTAGAGCTGGTGAAAAAATGGAGTGTGAAGTTCATGAATCAAACAAGGAACAAACAATGGTACTAAAAAAAATCACCATACCTCTAATGATCTTTGGACCCTCCAATGTTGACACCTCAACTACATAAAAATTACCACACACATCTCCTTTATCTCTATGTTTATGGAAAACATGAAACTAATTCTTGGTTTGAGGACCTTGAACATGAGGATAATCCTAAGTCTGAACTATATCTGCTACTTATCCTCTCAGTGGGGCATAAGCCTACTTCCCCCAATGCTGAAATGGCCTCACGGGAAAATTTTGTTGAGGTTGACATTGAACTTAACCACTCCCACCCAACTAAGCTAAAAGAACCACCAAGAACTGGTTTTGGATATGTCCATGAACCCCACATACAAATAAATCTGGACCTAAGACCCCAGGAAAATCAAGGAAACCACTATCCCTAGAGTGTCAAAAAGGAATCTACGGAGGTTGAATCTCTGTTGGCTAAATCCTAAAAGACCTTGGTGGCTAAAACTTGTTACTAGAAACTCTACCCCACAGGGAACCATGTTGGCCACTCTCTCTTGGTAAACCTCCTTGAAATTTCATGTGGTCTATCACTTATACCTTTTTATAAACTCCCATGTATGTTGGAAATGTAAATGGAGTAACCCCATACCATATTAAAGGACAAAGTTCCTCCTCCGGATGTCAAGCATGGGACCCCTCATCATGAAAAAGGTCAGGGGTGAAACACAACAAACACTTGAACTTCATCAAAAGATCTCACACTAACATGCTCCCTTGCTAAATACAAAGAAACTTCTGCCTCTTCATTGAATTCATGGTTCACAATAGAAACTCTAAACAAAACTCACTATGGAAATCTGAACACAACACGTTTTCCACCTTCCACTCTCCCAAGAACAATATCCACCACTAATGTGCAGCTCCCCACATCTGACTAACCACCAATGAGACCCAATACATATCACCATCCTATATCAAATCAAAAGTGATCCCCATATCCTCCAACCAATTCCATTTCACAAAATTAGATATGTTGTCCTCAAAATTCCCCAAATATGTTTTTTGAAAATCACATAATTTCCTCTACAACTGATCATCCTCCTCAACATGATTAACCCTCTAGTGATTAACTAGGTCACACTGTTAAACCTCCACTACTTGATCCCCACACCAAAGTTGAAAAGGAGGCATAAGTGAAAGGGAAATTAATATTTCCTAAGCCTTATAGTATATAATTTTATTAATATTTATTTAATTCATTTTATCTTCCCTAAAACCACCCAAATTCAGATATGAACACAATTCATCAATATGCGTATACTTCTTCTAGGCCTCTATCCTACAAGTGGTTCTATCTCACTTGGTTATTTAATAAAATTAATGTTCATGTAATAGATCACATGGGGGGATAAAATCCTATGTCCTAGTTGATCTCCCAGGCCTATATCACATACCAAGATCAACTGACATTGTTTCCCTACCAGCCCATAGAATTATCATTATTCCTAACTCTAAACTTTATTATATTTCTCAACCATCACCTTTGATATCACTCTATCACAACCCCCTCTCTCCAAAGCTACCAACAATGAAAAAATGAAGATAATGACTCCTTGAGTCCTGCCTCTAGTGGGCCTCAGGTTGGATATTATCACTGAGGGTATACGAATCTCATGATATGGGAGGCACTACCCTTTATAAGTAAATAAGATCCGAATATAGGGTGAATAGACCACAATAAACTCCATGAAATAATATAAATAAACCCAAAACCATCTCACAATATTTTTTATAACAAAATAGGTACATATAAAAGTCTCTAAAAACATGTACCAAAATAAATGCTAAGGCATCGTCACAACAACTGTATAGATGTTTGAGCTTATAATAACTAACATGGTCTGCGTGATCCTCCTAGAAACCTAAAAAAATAGTTTATATACATAGTTTTATCATGAAATCATACTAATTAGGGTAACCAAAGTCTCTCATGTACATGTTAAAGAATCATAATAATTCACCGGTGAGAAAATAGATGAATCGAAAACACCTAAACAGGTCAGCTAACCAAGACCATCCTCATTATGGAATGCTCACTAAATAATGCATCCAATTATAATAACATAATATGAAGCATATAGATATAGGTTACCCCACACCACTTTTCCATTTATTTTATGCTCTCACACCCCAACGTCGTACATCCTGGCACTTCCATCTCTTCTATATCAAAACTGCACAACACCACACCATAGAATGGTCATCATATAAAATCTCGCATGAAGACACCTAATCCATCACATGACCTATGGGCACCCCACAAAACGGTCATCACATCACCTCTCACCACACTACCACACAGTCATCACATAACATCTCACCTGAAGACACCTGGTCCATGGCATAACCTGAGTAATAGGGTATTGTGAACATGTAATAATTCATCCTCGTGTCCTCCTCCCACCATGAACAACCCCCACCATAATCCATCTCATCATTTAGACAGTGCACTTTTGACTTTTGGACATCACAACCCGTGGTAGTTATCAACGCCTGGAATAGAGAGTAGGAAAGAGTGGGTAGAAAACTATCCATCCTTATCACTAGGATGTTAGAAAAAACACCCCCATATATATATGGGTGTTAGAACATGGTGCTTAACACTGGTGAGGTGTGTATATAAAATCAAAATGAATATACATGGTATGTATATATATATATATATACATATATCCACACAAAAAACCAACCTATGGATTCACAAAAAATCACTAACCAACTCCCAACATCACCACCTAGCCTCAAAATGTCACCACTTTTGTTTCCACCACTAAATTAAAACACCACACAAACAAGCCACACTTCACATTTCACATTCAACCCTTTCTTTAAAAATTCATTTATTTTCATCATTTCACATTTACCAACCAATTCCACTTTAACAACCCAATTATTTATATTTTCATACCATTATTTCCTATATAAACACTAACCATTTAAACTACATATCTCACTTAGATTCAAGTGTAGATTATTCATTTCAACCCATTTTTCAAACCATCCCATGTAATTTCAATTTCAACACTATCATTTATTTAATCCCATTACTACTTGGGAAACTAGTGTAACACTACATATCACAACAACAAATATCTTATCATCCTTATTCCCAAAAGAACACACAACCACAATCACATCCACACCCACCTCCTCATCACAACTATCACATCACCACCACTTTCCATCCTAAACACCCCATAACAAGACCTCACAACCCATAACACACTCACATATCTCAAAAATTTTCATAGATTTTCACATATAATTTTTCAGATTTATTCAAGGGGATTTATCACATTCCACTTTACTTTTAAGGGTATTCCATACGAGAAACATTTTCTAGGGTAAGGAATTTGTTTAGCTGAGTGTAATTGATTAAAAAATTCCATTTAGAGTGATATCAAATGATCATAAAAATATAGGATACTTAACACCAAAAATACAACATAAAAAAAGGCTCCCAATTTCCATGATTTTCAATGGGGCATTATCCCATATAGTTAATAACATCTATAATAAAAAAATAGTAAAAGCATGTGATTTCATTCCCCTGACCCTTTGAATTTGAATTAAACCGATTTATTCATCTTAGATAATATGGATGCAATAATCTTATAAATAGATAATAAGAATAAAACCATACTTCATGATACATTAGGTGACAAACTAAAGAACCCCTACTTGGAAGAAAGAAGTTTTACACAATTTGTTGCACCAAAAATAGGGGGTGCACGCTTGGGAGGAAACCACCTATAAAGAACCCGAACTAGCTGAAACAATAATGTTACATGACTCTAAGGTAAAAGGATCTTGAACCAACTGTCTCAAAAGAAATCAAGACAAAAAGAACAAAGGAAATATATTCTCTTTATAATGAATAGATCCAAATCTATTGGGATTTGATATGGTTTTAATTCACCATTAAAGGAGGATCTCATAAAATTAACATAGTATATCCATTTAAAAGGATATGGAATTTTAAGAAATGGAATATATAATTATAATCCTTTAAAAAGACTTTTAATTCCATTAACTAAGACTTTAAAACCATTTTTCATTAAAAAATGACGTCAAAAGGGAAAAACTAGAAATTTTACAAAATCTAGAACATGCAATTATTGGGTGCTATTATTAGGTGCTACCATTATAAGCTACGTCAGGTGCTACCATTAGGTTCTACCACTAGTGTGTTATCATTAGGTTCTACCATCAGTGCACTACCACTAGTGTGCTACTGTCAGGTGATACCAATGTCATGCTACCATTTGGTTCTACCGCCAAACCACTATCATCAGGTTCTATCACCAATGTGATATCTTCAGGTGATACCATTAGTGTGCTACTGTCAACCTCAAAACGCCCCTTTTCCTCCAAAACACCTCTAAAATCCTCCCTTACTCCTCCAAACACCTCTAGACTTCCCCTAGAAACCTCTATCACCAGATTTATGACAAAGTTATAGGATAGAAAGTTTGAGATATTACAACAAACCACCTTCATTGATCACTTTGTGTTGACACCTAAATGTTTTTGGGGTCTTTTTACCAATATCTAGATGGTGAGGATGAATGGGTGGATACCCCTTATTCCCTAATCTCTCTTCTAGGAAAATTTTTTATGCATAGGCTATGATGGATTGTGTATTTTATTGCACTTTAGGGTATAGTTGATGAGTGTATGATATGGTTCTTAGTGGGGGTCATGTATGGTAGGAGGAGGGAATGGGTTTTATGTTCTTAATGTTCAGGATACCATACTATTCTAGTTATGGAAGTGATTGATATGTGATGTGATGGTCTATGTGTCTTTAGGTGAGATGTGATGTGATGGCCTAGGTATATTTTGGCAGGGTTACTATATAGAAGAGATGGGAGCCCCATGACGATGATGTTAGGGTGTATGAGAAACACACTAGTGGGAAAGTGGTGCATGTTACCCTTTTATCGATTTTATTCTTATTATGTTATTATTGTTGGGTGTGTTATTTGGTAAACATGATATAATAAGGATGAAATTAGTTAGTTGACCTGTTTAGATTCACTTGGTTCTGTTATTTTTTCACTGGTGTATTAGTATGCTCTTTTCACATGTGTCTGAGAGACTTTTTGTATTATCCTGTTGAGTATTCATATTATGCTCACCCAAAATATATACAAACTATTTTTTAGGATTCCAAGATTAGTTCATGGAGTTTTTTGAACATTACTAGCTCCGACTTTGGAGTTGTTGTTGTGCCACTTCCTTAGGACTTTATTTTGGATATTGTATTTGGAGACTCTTTGTATTTGTTTACTTTACACATGAATTGTGGGATGGTTTGAATTTTCTTTAATTTCATATTATTTCATGGATTTTCTTGGTATTTGTTTATCCTATATTCAAGTAATATAATATTATAGTGGTTAATGCCTTCCGTATGTGAGATTTGTATACCCTTGGTTTCTATCGCCAACTAAGGGCCTAATGAAGCCGAAACTAGGGTGGTAATTATCTCCCTTTATTCTTTACCAGCCCAAGTGGGGTACCTTAGAGGGATGGGGTCATGAATAAGTGGTATCAAATTTTTTGGGTCATGTATGGGATGATATTTAGAGTTATGAAAAGTAAGGATTTCACAGGTTGTTGGGGAAACAAATCTAGTTGATCTCGGTGGGTGACAAAGGTCTGGAAAGACCAACTAGTACATAGGATTTTAGAGCCTCTCATGATCTGTGCAAGGACCTTGAGCCTACCGAATGATTAAGTGAGGTGACACCACTTGTCATATCATGATTTTTTGTTTTATTGTATTAATTGTGTGCCCTTGGGAGTTAAAATTAATTAATTTAAAGAGTATTAATAAAATTCATACTATCAATTTTAGGGAATCTTTGTTTTTCTTTTAGTTATGTCTCATGGACATTGTTTATCTATAGTTTAATCTGGTGAGGTGTAATAGGATGAACTGTTTGATTTCTAGAGGGTTGATATGACTAAAGAGGATGATTAATGGTAGAGAAAATTTCATACCTTTCATCGACAGTCCTTGGAGAAGTATCAGGTAACCATTTATAATCTGGAGAAAAAGAATTGGTTAGAGGATCTCGATATCACCTTTAGTCTTATTTGAGCCCAACCATAGTAATGGGTACCCCTAATAGTTAATTTGATGAATGGTGAATCAGTTTAGTGGTGTACATTATATCCTGGTAAGCGAAATGAGATAGATGTTTCGTGGTCCGACTTTCAAGAGTTTGGAGTGGAGATTCTATCATCGACCATGATGGTAGTGAAGAGGCAAGAGCTGTTATATCTTTTGTGGGGGACCATGTCTATGTTGGGTATTGGGATAAAGTTCAAGGACATTTGTTCCCTCTATCTTTTCCCTAATGAGGATTCCCATGCATGGTGTGTTTAGAAGGCACTCCTTCCTTCTATCAAGTATGGAACCACTCCTTCTATGTTACCAACATACTTGGAGGTTCAGAAGAAGGAAAATGTGATCAAGTGTATGAACTTATGAGGAGGTTTATCATGAGAGGTAAAAATTAGGGTTCCTTGAGGAGTAAATTTTTCATTGGAAGATCCCATGAATGAGGCCTTTGTGGTTTCAACCAGCAGGGAGTCGACCTCAATGGCTTCTTTTTTAGCCTTCTAGTCCAATGATTTATATTCTTTTCTTGGGGTATTTTGGAAAGTTTAATATGTATATGGAGGACACATTTATCATCATAATCAGTACCCAATGGTTATTGGACCTTAATATGGTGTAGGTGTTTTGTTTCAGCATCATCCTCAATAGCAATTGCTAGCAAGTCCATTTCAGCAATAGAGACAGTTGGATTATTCTCTACTAAGAGGGGATGGGGTATGAATAGGTTGACCTTATAATTTTCCTCATATTTAGGGACCTCAACCTAATCATGTTCATGGAGGTGGTTATCAAATTCAAGGTAGTGGAGCTAGATGTGGAAAGTTTCATGTCGTGGAGGTTCCAACTCTAGAGGGGCCATAGGTTGTTCGAGGTAAAATTCACTTATCGTACACCCTTATTTATGCCTTATTTGACTCAATATATTCACACTACTTTGTTACATATTCTAAAATTAATGATATGATAATACCTGTAGAGAGGCTTCCTATTTCCCTAGCCTGGACTATGCTTGTCGAAGGCCAGACCATCTTGTTCGATGTGTTCTAGGGGTGTAGACTGGCGATGGGTCAAAATTAGTCATTTGGGGATCTTTTATTTCTATATATGTAGCTATATGATGTCATCATCAACATCATCTATTTTTATTCAATGAATTCAATGATCAAATACTTATATAGTAGAGTTATGTTCTTGGATGTGGATGTTCAGCTTTCAGTTTTCAGTGGCGAGCAGAGTTTTCATATGGATAATAGTTATGTGGAGACCCTTCTTTCCTTTATGGAAGGGTTGTTAGTAGAATTAGTATATGATGGTGTGCATGAGGCTCCCATGGTCATTCATAAATTTTTGAATGTTTTTTCCAAGGCGGTTGTGAAACTATCCCCTCAACATGGTATCAAGTTCAAGATATATATTTCCATCTAGGTGATTCTCTGATTTCAATGGATCCTTATTATATGACACCCTCAGAGTTGAGGGAGTTGAGGATTCAGATAGATGATCTGATGAAAAATATTTTCATTAGGACTAGTTTTTTTTGTGGGGTGCTCCAATGTTGTTTTTCAAAAAGGTTGATAGTATTTTGAGGTTGTGTATAGACTACCGAAGGTTGAACCAGGTGATGATAAATAATCACTACCGACTTTCTAGGGTTGATGATATTTTCAACAAGTTGAAAGGAGATATTTGGTTCTCTATGATTGATCTATAATCTAGGTATCACCTATTAAGGGTGGAGGAGGCTGATATCCTAAATACTACCTTTCAATGTAGGTATGAGCACTTCGAGTTCATGGTTATGTCGTTTGGTGTTACAAACACACCAACCATGTATATGGGGCTCATGAACTCTATGTTTTGAGAGTTCCAAGACTAGTTTGTAGTTGTGTTCATCAATAATATCTTAATCTACTCAAAGTTGTAGGAGAATCATATAAATCATCTCATATTTATCTTAGAGGTCCTTCAAAACTACCATATCTATGGGAAGATATTCAAGTGAAAGTTTTGGATGCATGAAGTGTATTTAATTTGGCATGTGGTGTCCCAACAAGGTGTTTCTATGGAACTATCAAATATTGAGGTGATTATTTCTTGGGAAGTACCCAAGAATGTGGTAGATGTTAATATTATTCTCAATATCATGGGCTATTATCAGAGGTTCCTATATAATTTCTCATGTATCATATGTAAAGACCCGCAAATTTCAAGGAAATTTTTTTTTCTAAATTTTCTTTGGAATTTTACAAGAGCGCAGCTTCAGACGGCACCTGATTCCGAGGCCCGGTGTGCCCGGAATCAATTTCCGAAGTTTGGCTCGGGTACGTTCAGTGAACGGACGAGCGGGTTTTTCTATCTTTTGAACCGGTGCCCGGAATCGAATTCTGAGGGCACCGATGAAATCGCAGCGCCGGTATTTGCTTAGAAACGCCTCTTCCGGAGTTGCGTTTGCTCAGACGTGGTTTTTAAATTTCGCGGCTTTAAGTCAGAAATAAAATAAAGTTTGTGCGACAACTTTATTTTATTTCACTTAAGCTGCTTGGAAGCCACTTGAAGCCACTTAAGGGCGGCTTGAACTGAGTTGATCTGGATAGGATGCTATCCGGAAATATCCTACCCCCTTGGTAGGATATTTGTGAGGCAGGGCCCGCACGAGCCCCGCCGTTTCTTTCGCTAAGTAACGCACCCGCGAAAACCCGTCAAAGTAACTGAAAAGTCAACCGACGCGTTTTCTTTAATTCTTAACAGACCATTTAATTGGGCTGTTTCTTTCGTGAATTAAATGGGCTGTTTTATTCGTTGAATTAATTCAACGAATTAAGTGGGTCGTTACTTGCGCGTTTTGCGTTTGTTGGCAAAATAATAAAATAGACAAACTTGTCTATTTTGGAGGATTGCTATTCCTCTGAGCCTCCACCCTCTCCGCGAAGAACGCGAAGAACGCGAAGAACGCGAAGAACGCGAAGAACGCCGGAACCGGAATTCGACGACGCACGATCCGCGACGTCGACAACTTTTCCGCGACCTTCTTCTTCTTCTTCTTCTTCAGTGCCTCTTCTTCCGCGGCGAACGTGCGATCGGCAACAAAGGTGAGAATCGAATCTTTTATTTCTCTTTTTTTTAAATTTCAATAACAACGGATTTAATTAATTAAATCCGTTTGTTCTTGATCCGGAGATTGGCGACGCGACGCCGGATACCGCGACGACGCGACGATCTCCTTCCTCCGCGATGAGCGATTCCGCGACGACCCCTCGTCCGACGACGACGACAAGGTAAGGGTTGATTGGATTATTTTATTTCTTTTCCCGTGTTTATTCTTTTCAATTAAAGAACCCGATCGGAACAATTTTAATCTATTTAAAATTGTTGATTTGGTTAATCCTTTTCCCTCCCGGTGACGTTTATGGCTAACGCGGAGGGTGCGGGTCTAACGAACAAGACCCGGCAACCCTCCGCCGATCTATTTTGTTGTGCGGATATGGCGGACGACGACGAACCGCGCGGCAGGGGCGATCCGTTGATCCCGCAGTGAAGGTCGGCATCCGGGAGGGGCAACGGCGCAGACGGGAGGCAAATCGGGCCACCGGAGCATCTCCGGCGGCCCGCGGAAGGCGGCGGCGGCGCGGGGTCGCCGGCGCGGCGGCGCCGGCGACCGGAGGCGGCGGCGCCCGACGCGCCGCCGTGGAGGAAGCCCGCCGCGGCTGAAGCCGCGGCGGCAGCGGCGGCCGGTTCCACGGCCGCGCGGAACCGGGAACGGACGCGGCGGCCCGGCCGCGTCCGCGTGACAGGCGGCCCCCCGCGGGGCCGCGGTTCCCTCAAGCCGCGGGTTCAACCCGCGGCGGCGGCGGCTCCCTCGGCCGCCCGGCCGAGGCCGAGCCGGCCGGTCCGGTCGGCCGGGCCGCGCCCAGGCCGGACCGGACCCGGCCGAGCCGGTTCGGGCCGGGTCGGGCCGACCCGGTTCGGGCCGACCCGGTTCGGCCGACCCCAGGGGGGGTTCGGGCCGGGTCGCCCCGGGCCCAGAACCCCCGTTTCGGGCCCTCTTCGGTCTTTCGCCCATATCTTGGGCCTGGGACCTCCGATTGACGAACCGTCAGCGGCTACGCGATCCTTGGATCGAGACGGTCGTTTCGGTATATTATACTCAAGGTTTCGGAAGACTTTGGGTTCGGCCGGGTTGGTTCGTACACGAAGTCAACCGGGCCCTCGGAGCGGAAACGCTCATAACTTGAGCTACGGACGTCCGATCGACGTACCGTCAGCTGTGGTAGTTTCCTCTAAGTGAGACGGGACTTTTGGCATACTCCGCCCGAGGATCGGATACAGGCGGAGTATGGTCGGGTTGGTTTTTCCCTAAAAACCAACCGGGCCCCTGGGACGAAAATGCCAATAACTCTCAGACCGGGCGTCCGATTGACGCGCCGTCTGTCGCGTTGAGATCCTGTTGTCGATACGGAACTTTTGGATACATCAACTTCGGACTACGTGTCAGTTGATGTATCAGCCTCTCGGCTCGTGGAGCGGACCCTCCTAAACGAGCTCGCTTGTGCGGGAACCCTAGCGCTGGCTGTGACCTCGACGACAGAGCAGAGATCCTCCGTGGACTGCGACGACGGCAGAGCAGAGATCCTTCGTGGACTGCGGCGGCGACTGTGCAGAGATCCTCAGTGGACTGCGTCGACTACTGCACTCAGCGATCCTACGCGGATCAGTGCCCGATCCTGTGTGGGTCCTACTACCGGTTCTGTGTGAGCCACTGCCTACCGGTTCTGTGTGAGCCACTGCCTACAGGTTCTGTGTGAGCCCGATCCTGTGTGGGTCTTCAGCGGGGGTTAGTACCTATCGATCCTTCGTGGGTCCGACGACTTAGACGGATCAGTGATCGTCTTTGACGTCATCTGAAAAGTATACCTGGTTGAGCTGAATCGTATGTTACTCTCCTTTGTGGATTGTGTTGAACTATCCTATGTGGATTTTACTGTTACTCTCCTTGTGGATTTGAGTCTTGATTTCCTTTGTGGATTGAGTTGTTCTTGAGCTCGTGAGCAGAGCTAGAATTGGGGACTTAGGTATATGTATGGGCATATACCTAAGTCGAGTCAGATGTTACTTCGTGATTGCATCTTTCTTTTGTGCTATATCCTTTGTGGATTTCGGGAGACCTTCGGGGGTCTCGGGGTCCTTACTGAGTAGCTTGTACTCACCCCTGCACGGGCTATGCCCGCACCTTGTTGTGTTGGTTGCAGACGACGGACAGCGCTGATCACGGTTGGGGCGTGGAGCAGGACGGTACCTGGAGGTGGACCACTGGGCGGGACGTGCTCGGAGCGGACGTGGGACCCGAGGAGCCTGGAGGCTATCTGTACCCACCCTTCAGGTGGGATTGCCAGTGGACGACACGAGGCCGCCGTCTTTTCTTCAGTTGCTGTACTTTACTTTTCAGTTGTACTTTACAGTTGGGCTTGTATTTCCGGCCCCTTTTCTTTTCTGCACTTTACTTTCCGCTTGCTGACTCTGTGTGGTTGTTACTTATAAAGGCAATGCCTTCCCTGTTTACTGGGATTTTACGCCTTGGTGCTAGTTGCCAGCCCCTGGCCTATGGAAGGCGGGCTTGGGGTAGTCACGGCACGGGCCCCGAGGACGGGTCGTGACAAATTGGTATCAGAGGTGGTCGGTTCTACCGCAAACTCTGATCGTCCTTTCTTTCTATATGAAGCAATAGTGTTTAGTGTATTGAGTGTGGTTATCAGTTCAGGGAGCCCAGTGTTGGTGCGGCGGCCGACGTATCCGTACACCAGGACCCTGACTCCTGATTTCCGACTTAATGCATGAAAACATTGATTGCGTGTGTGTTTCAAGTTTTCTTTGTGATTGCTTGTGTCAGCTCACCGGGTATACTGATCTGCTTTATGAAAGTCTCAAGTTTTCCTTGTGATTACTTGTGCCAGCTCACCAGGTATACTGTTCTGACTATGGTGCTCTTGTTCTCCTTTTCAGGATGGCCCCGCGACGACAGCCAGCTAGGGTTCCGAGTGTAGGGCGTGACGGCAGCCCACCGAGCGACGAGGCCTCGGTGCAGGGCCCTTTGCCAGCAGTGGCACCGGCGGTAGCTTTACCCGCCGAGCCACCGATGCTGCCAGTACCAGACGCTGACGATGCACGTCGCCTCAGGGCACTGCATGAGTTTCAGAGCCAGCGACCCGCCCAGGTTTCGCGGTGAGGCGGACCCCCAGGCCGCCGAGGACTGGCTAGAGGCGGTGGTACGGATCTTCAGACTAGTGAGGACACCAGCGTATCTCATGGTGATCCTCGCAGCGAGCCTCCTGCAGGCGGCGGCAGGACGATGGTGGAGCCTGATGCTCCAGGTTCACGATGAGGCATCCTTGCTCTGGGCGGACTTCGAGAGCCTCTTCCGCTCTGAGTTCGTCCCGGCCACCCTCCGAGCGGTGCGTATCCAGGAGCTTCTCCAGCTGCGCCAGGGCAGCATGACGGTCGCTCAGTACGCGGCGAGGTTCACGGACCTATCTCGCTACTCGACCGACATGGTACGGGACCCCTTCTTCCGGGCCCGGACCTTCGAGCAGGGCTTGCGACAGGAGATTCGGGCGTCGCTGATCTCTCTCAGCATTCCGACCCAGGCGGGAGTGCTGGAGCGAGCCCTCCTGATCGAGAGCTTCCTGGCAGAGCCTTCTTCAGCAGCGAGACCTAGCGCAGGGCGGCAGGTAGCTGAGTCATCGGCAGCAGGCAGCCGACGGATGACTCACGGGTCCAGGCAGACCAGACCCCCTCGCAGACGGCCTCAAGACACCGGCTCAGCGGTGCGGGGCACACAGCGGAGTGCCAGCCTTTCGAGAGGCAGGTTGTGCTACTCTTGCGGCGGGCAGGGTCACATGGCTCGTGACTGCCCGACTCGCCGACCAGAGGAGCAGCAGACGGTGGAGGGGCCACCCAGGCAGAGGCAGAGGGTCGACCGTGGCGGTCCGCAGGGAGGAGGCGGACGAGGCAGAGGAGCTGGCCGAGCAGCGGGTGGTGGGCGGCGCTTCCAGGCTCTACCCCCACCACCGCCAGGAGGGCCACCTCGACCAAAGGGAGCTGGAGGGCAGGGACAGGCCCAGCTCCAGGCAGTGGAGGCCTACGACCCCGACATGCCAGAGATGATTCGAGGTACGATCTGTGTCTATTCCACCCTTGCTGCAGTACTTATAGACACAGGAGCGAGTCACTCTTTCATAGCCTCTGCCCTTGTTCGGAGCTCGGAGATTCCGACTGAGCCGTTGGCTCGATCCTTACGGCTAGAGACTCCTACGGGAGCAGACTCGACGATTACGCACTGGTGCCGGCAGTGTGAGCTTACTCTAGGAGGCGAGAGCTTCGGCTGGGATCTCCTTGTAGCGGCGTCGAGGCCTTACGACGTCATCTTGGGCATGGATTGGCTATCCACGGTTCATGCCCAGATCGACTGTTTTAGGCGCAAGGTGCGATGTGTTCGTACCGACGGGAGCAGGTTTACCTTCACCGGCGAGAAGGGAACCTTTGCAGCACAGGATGGACTTCCGCGGAGGAGAGTGCAGCCCATCTCTCATCAGTTGGCTAGCCTCATCCTAGGAGCAGTGGACGTGCGGAGTCCGGCTTTTCCTGCAGTGGTGGACCAGTACGTGGACGTCTTTCCCGACGACGTTCCAGGGCTACCTCCTCGTAGAGAGGTAGACTTTTACATCGACTTGTACCCCGGGACAGCCCCGATATCTACTCCAGCATATCGGATGGCCCCCGCCGAGCTTCGAGAGCTGCGGGTACAGTTGGATGACTTGCAGAGCAAGGGGTTTATCCGACCCAGTGTTTCACCCTGGGCTTCCCCGATTTTGTTCGCCAAGAAGGCGGACGGGAGCTTGCGACTATGTGTCGACTATCGTCGCCTGAACCAGGTGACAGTGAGGAACAAGTATCCGCTGCCACGGATTGATGACCTCTTCGATCAGCTCAAGGGAGCGCGGTGGTTCTCGAAGATAGACCTCCGGTCAGGCTATCATCAGCTCAGAGTTCGAGACGAGGACGTACAGAAGACGGCCTTCAGGTGTCGGTATGGCCATTATGAGTTCTTGGTTATGCCATTCGGCGTAACCAATGCTCCAGCAGTGTTCATGAGCCTCATGAACAGGATCTTCCAGCCATACCTCGACCGATTTGTCGTTGTCTTCATTGACGACATTTTGGTATACTCGACGACTGAGGAGGAGCATGCATACCACCTGCGAGTTGTGCTAGACACACTCCGAGAGCACCAGCTTTATGGCAAGCTCTCAAAATGCCAGTTCTGGTTACGTGAGGTCCATTTCTTGGGGCACGTCATTTCTGAGGCGGGAGTTGCAGTGGATCCCGCGAAGATCGAGGCAGTGCTAGCTTGGGAGCCACCTAGGAGCGTGACAGAGGTGCGGAGCTTCTTGGGCCTAGCGGGATATTATCGGAGATTCGTGCCAGACTTCTCCAGAGTTGCAGCACCACTCTCAGCCTTGACGAAGAAGGGGAAACCCTTTGTGTGGTCAGACAGATGTCAGCAGAGCTTCCAGGAGCTGAGACAGAGATTGACCAGCGCACCTATCTTGAGGTTGCCTGAGGAGGGAGTTGGGTACGTAGTTTACTGCGATGCATCAGGGACTGGACTCGGGTGCGTCCTGATGCAGGAGCGGGCCGTGATCGCCTACGGATCACGTCAGTTGAGGCCGCATGAGCAGAACTACGCCACTCATGACCTGGAGTTAGCAGCAGTGGTCTTCGCTCTGAAGACTTGGCGGCACTATCTGATGGGCGAGCGCTTCACTGTCTTTTCTGACCACCGGAGTCTCAGGTATATCTTCTCTCAGAAGGACCTGAACCTGAGACAGCGGAGATGGCTTGAGTTCCTCCAGGACTATGACTTTGAGATAGTCTATACTCCTGGAAAGGGGAACGTGGTGGCCGATGCCCTCAGCAGGAGGACGGGCATTCAGCTACTTGAGGAGGCGACGGAGCAGCTAGCCTCCTTGCAGATATCCTTCGTGGATAGAGACGGAGCAGCCTTTCTTCAGTCTCTCACAGTCTCTCCTCCACTTCTACAGCGGGTTAGAGAGGCTCAGCGTGGGGACGCTGACTGTGAGACCCGGCGTGCACTGATATCCTCAGGTCAGGCGCCTGATGGCTTCTCCCTTGGAGCAGAGCACGACATCCTTTTCAGAGGACGTACCTTCATACCAGTCGCTTTACGAGAGGAGGTGCTGAGAGAGTTTCACACTTCTCCCTTGGCGGTACATCCCGGAGTGGCGAAGATGTACCAGGATCTCAGACGACAGCACTGGTGGCCGGGCATGAAGAAATCTGTGGCAGAGTTCGTTTCACGATGCCTCACCTGCCAGCAGGTGAAGGCAGAGCACCAGGTACCAGCAGGCTTGGTACAGCCTTTGGAGGTCCCGGAGTGGAAGTGGGACGGCATATCTATGGACTTCGTGACTGGACTTCCACGTACTTCCAGAGGTCACGACTCCATTTGGGTGATTGTCGACCGACTCACCAAGTCGGCACACTTCTTACCCATCAGAGAGCAGGGCTCAGTGGAGAGCTTGGGACGTCTTTACGTCCAGGAGATCGTACGGATTCACGGTGTGCCATCATCTATCGTCTCCGATCGAGATGCTCGTTTCACTTCCCGGCTCTGGAAGGGGTTGCAGGAGGCGTTCGGGACGCGGCTCCATCTGAGCACAGCCTTCCACCCTCAGACGGATGGACAGACGGAGAGGACCATACAGACACTCGAGGACATGCTCCGTGCATGTGTTCTCGACTTTGGTCGCAGCTGGGAGGACCACCTACCCTTGGTGGAGTTCGCGTACAACAACAGCTACCACTCCACCATCGGGATGGCACCATACGAGGCGTTGTACGACAGACCCTGCAGATCACCGTTGTGCTGGACAGACCCTGGGGAGTCAGCACTCGTGGGACCAGAGATGGTCCGAGCCACGACAGAGAAGGTCCAGATCATCCAGGAGAGGATGAGGACAGCTCAGAGCCGGCAGAAGTCATATGCTGACAGGAGGCGGAGGCCACTAGAGTTCGAGGATGGCGACCACGTCTTTTTGCGTGTCTCACCTCGACGTGGTTTACAGAGATTTGGCCGAGGCGGCAAGTTGTCTCCACGCTTCATCGGGCCTTTCCAGGTCCTCAGCAGGATAGGAGAGGTGGCTTATCGCCTGGCTCTACCACCTCAGTTGCACCAGGTGCACGATGTCTTCCACGTGTCTCAGCTGAGGAGATACGTGCACGACCCGACGCACATCATCGACTTTGGGGAGCTGGACGTGGACGATGGGGAGACTTTTGCGGAGGTTCCAGTGGAGATCGAGGATTGACAGGAGCGGGTCCTACGTGGGCGGTCGATTCCTCTTGTGCGCGTCAGATGGCAGCACGGGAACCTCCAGGAGAGCACTTGGGAGCGGGAGGCTCAGATGCGTGCTCAGTACCCCCATTTGTTCCCCTAGTTTTTGATGTATCTTTACGGGGACGTAAAGCCCTGAGGTGGGAGTAATGTAAAGACCCGCAAATTTCAAGGAAATTTTTTTTTCTAAATTTTCTTTGGAATTTTACAAGAGCGCAGCTTCAGACGGCACCTGATTCCGAGGCCCGGTGTGCCCGGAATCAATTTCCGAAGTTTGGCTCGGGTACGTTCAGTGAACGGACGAGCGGGTTTTTCTATCTTTTGAACCGGTGCCCGGAATCGAATTCTGAGGGCACCGATGAAATCGCAGCGCCGGTATTTGCTTAGAAACGCCTCTTCTGGAGTTGCGTTTGCTCAGACGTGGTTTTTAAATTTCGCGGCTTTAAGTCAGAAATAAAATAAAGTTTGTGCGACAACTTTATTTTATTTCACTTAAGCTGCTTGGAAGCCACTTGAAGCCACTTAAGGGCGGCTTGAACTGAGTTGATCTGGATAGGATGCTATCCGGAAATATCCTACCCCCTTGGTAGGATATTTGTGAGGCAGGGCCCGCACGAGCCCCGCCGTTTCTTTCGCTAAGTAACGCACCCGCGAAAACCCGTCAAAGTAACTGAAAAGTCAACCGACGCGTTTTCTTTAATTCTTAACAGACCATTTAATTGGGCTGTTTCTTTCGTGAATTAAATGGGCTGTTTTATTCGTTGAATTAATTCAACGAATTAAGTGGGTCGTTACTTACGCGTTTTGCGTTTGTTGGCAAAATAATAAAATAGACAAACTTGTCTATTTTGGAGGATTGCTATTCCTCTGAGCCTCCACCCTCTCCGCGAAGAACGCGAAGAACGCGAAGAACGCGAAGAACGCGAAGAACGCCGGAACCGGAATTCGACGACGCACGATCCGCGACGTCAACAACTTTTCCGCGACCTTCTTCTTCTTCTTCTTCTTCGGTGCCTCTTCTTCCGCGGCGAACGTGCGATCGGCAACAAAGGTGAGAATCGAATCTTTTATTTCTCTTTTTTTTAAATTTCAATAACAACGGATTTAATTAATTAAATCCGTCTGTTCTTGATCCGGAGATTGGCGACGCGACGCCGGATATCGCGACGACGCGACGATCTCCTTCCTCCGCGACGAGCGATTCCGCGACGACCCCTCGTCCGACGACGACGACAAGGTAAGGGTTGATTGGATTATTTTATTTCTTTTCCCGTGTTTATTCTTTTCAATTAAAGAACCCGATCGGAACAATTTTAATCTATTTAAAATTGTTGATTTGGTTAATCCTTTTCCCTCCCGGTGACGTTTATGGCTAACGCGGAGGGTGCGGGTCTAACGAACAAGACCCGGCAACCCTCCGCCGATCTATTTTGTTGTGCGGATATGGCGGACGACGACGAACCGCGCGGCAGGGGCGATCCGTTGATCCCGCAGTGAAGGTCGGCATCCGGGAGGGGCAACGGCGCAGACGGGAGGCAAATCGGGCCACCGGAGCATCTCCGGCGGCCCGCGGAAGGCGGCGGCGGCGCGGGTCGCCGGCGCGGCGGCGCCGGCGACGCCCGGCGCGCCGCCGTGGAGGAAGCCCGCCGCGGCTGAAGCCGCGGCGACAGCGGCGGCCGGTTCCGCGGCCGCGCGGAACCGGGAACGGACGCGGCGGCCCGGCCGCGTCCGCGTGACAGGCGGCCCCCCGCGGGGCCGCGGTTCCCTCAAGCCGCGGGTTCAACCCGCGGCGGCGGCGGCTCCCTCGGCCGCTCGGCCGAGGCCGAGCCGGCCGGTCCGGTCGGCCGGGCCGCGCCCAGGCCGGACCGGACCCGGCCGAGCCGGTTCGGGCCGGGTCGGGCCGACCCGGTTCGGCCGACCCCAGGGGGGGGTTCGGGCCGGGTCGCCCCGGGCCCAGAACCCCCGTTTCGGGCCCTCTTCGGTCTTTCGCCCATATCTTGGGCCTGGGACCTCCGATTGACGAACCGTCAGAGGCTACGCGATCCTTGGATCGAGACGGTCGTTTCGGTATATTATACTCAAGGTTTCGGAAGACTTTGGGTTCGGCCGGGTTGGTTCGTACACGAAGCCAACCGGGCCCTCGGAGCGGAAACACTCATAACTTGAGCTACGGACGTCCGATCGACGTACCGTCAGCTGTGGTAGTTTCCTCTAAGTGAGACGGGACTTTTGGCATACTCCGCCCGAGGATCGGATACAGGCGGAGTACGGTCGGGTTGGTTTTGCCCTAAAAACCAACCGGGCCCCTGGGACGAAAATGCCAATAACTCTCAGACCGGGCGTCCGATTGACGCGCCGTCTGTCGCGTTGAGATCCTGTTGTCGATACGGAACTTTTGGATACATCAACTTCGGACTACGTGTCAGTTGATGTATCAGCCTCTCGGCTCGTGGAGCGGACCCTCCTAAACGAGCTCGCTTTGTGCGGGAACCCTAGCGCTGGCTGTGACCTCGACGACAGAGCAGAGATCCTCCGTGGACTGCGACGACGGCAGAGCAGAGATCCTTCGTGGACTGTGGCGACGACTGTGCAGAGATCCTCAGTGGACTGCGTCGACTACTGCACTCAGCGATCCTACGCGGATCAGTGCCCGATCCTGTGTGGGTCCTACTACCGGTTCTGTGTGAGCCACTGCCTACCGGTTCTGTGTGAGCCACTGCCTACAGGTTCTGTGTGAGCCCGATCCTGTGTGGGTCTTCTGCGGGGGTTAGTACCTATCGATCCTTCGTGGGTCCGACGACTTAGACGGATCAGTGATCGTCTTTGACGTCATCTGAAAAGTATACCTGGTTGAGCTGAATCGTATGTTACTCTCCTTTGTGGATTGTGTTGAACTATCCTATGTGGATTTTACTGTTACTCTCCTTGTGGATTTGAGTCTTGATTTCCTTTGTGGATTGAGTTGTTCTTGAGCTCGTGAGCAGAGCTAGAATTGGGGACTTAGGTATATGTATGGGCATATACCTAAGTCGAGTCAGATGTTACTTCGTGATTGCATCTTTCTTTTGTGCTATATCCTTTGTGGATTTCGGGAGACCTTCGGGGGTCTCGGGGTCCTTACTGAGTAGCTTGTACTCACCCCTGCACGGGCTATGCCCGCACCTTGTTGTGTTGGTTGCAGACTACGGACAGCGCTGATCACGTTTGGGGCGTGGAGCAGGACGGTACCTGGAGGTGGACCACTGGGCGGGACGTGCTCGGAGCGGACGTGGGACCCGAGGAGCCTGGAGGCTATCTGTACCCACCCTTCAGGTGGGATTGCCAGTGGACGACACGAGGCCGCCGTCTTTTCTTCAGTTGCTGTACTTTACTTTTCAGTTGTACTTTACAGTTGGGCTTGTATTTCCAGCCCCTTTTCTTTTCTGCACTTTACTTTCCGCTTGCTGACTCTGTGTGGTTGTTACTTATAAAGGCAATGCCTTCCCTGTTTACTGGGATTTTACGCCTTGGTGCTAGTCGCCAGCCCCTGGCCTATGGAAGGCGGGCTTGGGGTAGTCACGGCACGGGCCCCGAGGACGGGTCGTGACATCATAGACCCATTGAAAAATATATCCTAAAAAGACTAGGATTACATCTTAATAGATTAGTATCATACAACATTAAACTTTTTGAAGGGTAAATTTATTAGTGTTTTATTGATTTAGTTTCTAGCATAGGGGGTGGTGTTTGATGTGTTCTATGATGCTTTCATTTTGGTCTTGGGATGCATATTGATGCATCATAAGGCATTGATCACTTATGTGTATAGGTATTTATAACCCCATGAGAATAACTACTCCACCCATGATTTAGAGATAGTAGTTGTTGTGTTTATGATGAATTTTTTGTGACATTACCTCATTAGAGAACACTTTTTGGTCTTCACTGAACACAAGAGTCTAAGGTATATCTTTTCTCAATGTGACCTGAATATATGGAATTATAGGGGGATATAGTTTTTTTGAGACTATGAATTTGATATTTCCAATATCACATGAAAGGGTAATGTCATGGTTGATGCATTGAGTAATAATTTGCAGAAGAAATTTAACCAGGAGTTTGGAGAAACTTAGAGGGAAAAAGAGGATTTGATAGCCCTGCACTAAGATGGAAGGATTTCTTATGGTTAATGTTTCTTATTTTAAATTATAGTGAAATATTCTCTGATATAGTAGGTGGAAGTGAATTTTTGGGGAGACTCATAGGCATAGGTTATTCACAACTATGTTGGCCATAGTGATGCCTCGAAGGGATGCTTGGAGGATGTTCAGAACTAGATGTTATTTTAGGGGAGGCTTCTATTTCCAATGGATATATATAGGGGATTACTTTATGAGTTTCATATATCACTCTTAGTGGTAAAATTGGGACTATATAAGATATAATGTGGTTTGTGGATGTAATTTCAGTGGCCTAGGATAAAACATGTGGTGGCAGAGTTTGTGGCTTGATGTATAGTTTTACAATAGGTAAAGATGGAGCATCATGTTCCTAATGGTTTTTTTCAGCCCTTTTATGTTCTCAAATAGAAATGGGATGAAATATAAATTGACTTAATCATAGGGTTATCCTGATATTAGGGAGTTTATGATGTTATCTGAGTAATCATGGATTTGTTGACAAGTGATTAAGGAGTTGGACCCCATGGATGTCTTGTAAATGAGGTATGTAGATGAGGTTGTGTGGATATATGGAGTTTTGAGTTCTATTTTCTTAGATAGGGATACTCATTTTACCTTGTGAGTCTATAGAGGATTGAAACATGTGTTTGACACTTAGTTACACCTCAGTACTACTTTCCACCATCAGATAGATGGAAAATCATAGCGGACCATCAAGACGCTGGAAGATATATTCAGGGAATGTATCTTGGTCTTTAGTGGGTCTTGGGTAAAGCGTTTTCATTTGTCTATGTTCTCTTACAACAACAGCTACCACTCATCCATTGGAATGGACCCATTTAAGGCTTTGTACAAGTGACCATGTCATTCTCCATTGTGTTGGGATGAGGTTGGGGAGTCATCAGCTATCAATAATGATGTGGTACGGAGCATGACCGAGAAGGTTCAATTTGTTCATGAGAGGATTAAGGAATTAAAAGACCGTAAAAATACTTTTTATGATCATAAGAGGAGGCCCTTGTAGTTTTAGGCTAGGGACCACATTTTCTTAAAGGTTTCCATTTTTCATGGGTAGTGGAGGTTTGGAAGGGTGAGTAATATTTCTCCCTAGTTTGTGAGACCATTAGAGGTGTTGGAGCATGTTGGTGTGGTGGAATATTGGTTAGTGCTTCTACTATATCTAGATAAGGTCCATGAAATCATCCATGTCTCTCAAATCCATATGTTTCTTCATGATGACTCTCATTTCATTGACTGGGGAGAGTTTAATATCAAGAAAAAAATCAATGTTCATGGAGATTTTGGTAAAGATATTGTATCATTAAGAGAATGTGTTATGTGGATGGACCATTCCCTTGGTTCATTCCCTATACAAGCATGGTGTATTAGAGGAGATTACTTGGGAGCATGAGATGTAGATGTATACTCAATACCCATAGATATTTTTTGTTTTTTTAGAAAGATGAGCACAAAGGCTCTAATATTGAAAAAACAAGGAGTTACACAATTCGAAAGGAGGGTATTTTACATTTATCACGAATCAGAAAATGCATCAAGTCATTAGGCACCATGGATAGTCGCATGCATTGTTCTTCCAAGGTACCTTTATTTTCAAGGATATCCACCAGATAGTTCCCTTCCTAAAATGTGTGCATGAAAAAGTAGTTCATATTGGCAAGTTTTTCCAGTCAATTGACCCATTTACTAGTTAATTTCCATGAGAGATGATATTGATTCTTCCAAATCACCTAAACAAGCACCGCTGAATCACACTCGAACCAAATATTATTCCAATGATTCTGATAGACCATATCAACCACTCTAATTAGCACCATCATTTCAGATTCCAATGCAGTGGCCTGCCCATAGGGGCCATAACAACACTCCATTACGTCGCCCTGAGAGTCCCTAAAAAAAAATCACAAAACTTGACGATCTCGGATTTCCCCAGGAGGCCTTGTCCGTATTAAATTTGATCCATCCATTAAGTGGGGGGAACCAAGAAACCTCCATTGTGCCCCTTGGCATAGGGAAATACCCTGCAACCTGCAACCTTCTTAATATCATGAGGTCCCTCACCGAATTGCTGCAATGATCACTGATCTGATCGTTGGCCACTCTAACTGCCACTGCAATATCTGCCAGCGCCGAGGCTTCATGGTATTTTTCCCTTTGATGCACAATGTTGTTACGAGATCTCCAGATCGAGTGAATAACTTCAGTGTAAGTGATCCGGAGGAGAGTTCTAATTTCCTTGGATTGTTGTACATTAAACAGATCCTACAAGAAATCCAGAACTAAGGAAGTTCTGGGATGATGTAGCTCTAATGTGTTGAGCATAGATTCCCAATGTGAGGAAGCAGTATTGCATGACATAAATAAATGATCAACATCCTCGCAATTCTAATGGAAGATAGCACATCTCGAACATAGATAAACCCCATTCCTCCAAACAGCTTCATCCACTAGAATCTTGTTGTGGGAAATCCTCTAAAGCAGCATAAATCGAGATGGAAGCAGCCATGTTTTGTTCAAATCACCAATCCATTTTTCCTCACCTTGCATTAGATTCTTATAAAAAGATTTTGAATCTAGCACACCATTTGATGACCCTTCCCATAGCAGCATGTCCCCTTGATTAATAAAATAATAGTCCTTGATAATGGAAACAACCTCTTTTGGAAGGTCCTCAAGATGCTAAATATGGTTTTTTATGGAAACATTGCGATCAATATGCTATTCCTCATCATTGACACGCTCAATAAGTGGGATGCCAGTCCAGTTGGCAGTCCAAAACTGAAGTGAATATTTATGTTGACCGTACAACATGAACACTGCATTATGTTGTGAAAAACTGAACACAAGCCAGGCCATATCGAAGAGTCAAGATATCCCTGCTTCCCTGTAATGAGTCTTGATAGAATTTTGTTTCTTAAAAATTCCATAGAAGCATATTTTTTATGAACCAAGTGCCAAAGAAACTTGGCCTGTAAGGATTGTTTGAAACAGAAAATATTCTTGATACCCAGCCCTCCTTGTCTGATAGGCATACAACATTTTTTCCATTTTAATGTGATTAGTTTTCTTTCCGACACATTTCCACTCTAAAAAAATTTCCTCGTCATTGCATTAATATTTTTGACAACAGAGTCCATCATCGTATAAACCATGAAGGGGTACACCAGCAGTGAAATGACAACGTGTCTAATGAGACAAACATGTCCCGCCATAGAAAGAGACATTCCCTTACAAGAGGAAAGACTTTTTCTCACTTTAGTAATAACCTGTGAGAAGTGTTATGCTCTCAGTTTTCCCCAAAAAAGTGAAACTCCAAGATAGAAAAATAAGAGGGATCCCTCCCTAAGGCCAAGCATGTTGAGGAGTTGATTCTTCTGAGAACTGGAAACCTTTTCCCAAAAAAGATGAAGGACTTGCCCCAATAAATTTTATGTCCAGAGACACTCTCATAATGCTGGAGAGCTCACTTAATATTATTCATGTTTCTACTATCACCCTGAGTAAAAACCACAATATAATCAGCAAAAAATAGGTGAGAAGGGGAAGAAATACCTCTAGCCGCTCTTAATGTGATGAGATCCACCTTTTCCACCATATCAGTGAGGAGTCTTCCCAAATAATCTTCAGAAAGTGAAAAAATAATGGCAGAGAGGGGGTACCCCTGTCTCACGCCCCTTGAACAAGTGAAGTAACCCTCTGGTGACCCATTGATCAAAATGGAAATACGTGTTGACTCCATCATATTTTCAATCCATTGAACAAACACCACACTGAATCCAAATCTATGAAGAACTTGTTTAATGAAGCCCCAGTCCATCATATCAATTGCCTTTCAAATTTCAAGCTTCAAAGCCACATTTCCTGCCCTCGATGTCTTCTTGAGAAGATTAAAGCACTCCGAAGCAGTGAGAAGTCAATCCTGTATGTTCCTTCCATTAACAAACCAAACTGGTTCCATGATATGAATTTCTCACTAACTCGACTGAGCCTATTGGCTATAATCTTTGTGATGATCTTATGAGTTGTGTTAACCAGCGTAATTGGTCTGAACTACCCAATTTCACTTGCATTCTCCACCTTAAGGATGAGGGAAATGAATTGAGAATTAAACCCTGAGGGTAGTGACCCAACTCTAAAGAATTACTGAACAAGTTCACACACCTCATTCTTAATAATCTCCCAATAGGCTTGAAAGAAGAAATTGGTGAATCCATCAGGTCCAGGAGAGCTGTATTTTTTTAGACCAAACACTACCTATTTGATTTCTAAATCCATTGGATGTGAATTAAGAAATCTTTTATCCTCCTCAGTAATTATACTATGGATAATGTTGTCTCGAACCATTTCATTCTGATCTGGACCATTGAAGAGCTCTTTATAGAAAGTAACAATATGCTTTGCAAGATCATGCCTGGTCTCCAGAATTCTATCACCCTCCTTAATTAAATAAAGGGGTCTATTCACTCTTCTGACCCTTTGTAATGAATTGAAGAACTTGGTATTCATATCCCCCTAATTAAGCCAACTAACTTTGAAGACATCCTTGTTAATGTTGTCCCTGATTCTTACCAGATTTTTCAGATTAATTGACAAATCAACCTCTGGTTGCAAGTAACCTGAAAAAATATATTTAGTATTCTTTTCCTGTATGTTATGAAGATGACATTAAAATGCCTCAATTTCAACATCCAACGAACTGAATTTAACATTACTCCACTCCCTCAACATAATCTTAATCATTCTGAATTTTGAAATACATGAAAGTTGACTTGCCTGACTGGTTGCAGAATTCCATATCTCTCTAAAAAAATTTGACCATTCTAGAATTGATACCCATGCACTATTGAACTTGAAAGGAAGAGGTTTCCCTCCCTCACTCCCAAGCAGACTAATCAAGAGAGGATGATAATCAAAATTTAATTTTTCAAGAGTGACACATGTTTCTGACTTCCAAGCCCAAGCAAAGCATGATTCAAAAAAGCCCTATCGATCCTGCTATCCCTCATGCCACGGATATAGTTCCTGTACCATGTAAATCTAGCACAAATAAGATTAATTTCCACTAGGATGGTTCTCTCAATGAATTCTATGAACTCTCTTATAGAGGTGTTATTTGTATCCGGAACTATTTTCTCATTAGCGTGCAGTATGGCATTAAAATCACCCATAATAATACAAGAATCTAATAGTCTACTCTCCAGGTTCTGAAGCTTCTCCCACAAAAGCCTCCTGTCCACATAATAGTTGTAGCCATAAATAATGGAGCAGAATAGTTTCTTTCCACTCTTTTTAAATCTGCAAGTGATAATTTGATTTTCCTCATCAACAATCCTCAGAGAGTCCACCCTATGATGTATAAGAAACCAAATTTTGTTATGGTTTGAAACAACCCAGGTAGTGCCTAAAAGATTGTATCCTCTACTTCTAAATAGATTTCCTAGATTTCTAGAATTAATCTTGGGCTAAGATATTCCAATTACATCAGGATTATACCTTCCTGTAAGTAGCATGAAGGAACCTTCAGTGAATGGGTTGGTTATGCCCTGACAGTTCTAGAAGAGTAATTTCATTTTGATGTTGTTCTGGAGGTCATCCTTCCTTGTTTCCCAAGTAACCTTGATGATATTCTAGGTGTTTCATCTTGATTCACATTTGTATCCACACCCTGCTTTCTGTTCTCCATATCAAGCCTAGCCTGAGAATCCTCTTGCAGATCGTGCATGCAGAATTTTTCATGTTCATCATTGCTAGAGTTGTCCCTCCGTGCATGTTCCTGTCCTGCCCCCACCTCAATCTGAGAAATGTTAGCATTCATCACTGTTTGGAATTCAAGTAACCCCAGCATTCCCTCAATTTATGAATCAATTAGTTTGAAAAAAAATCCACAATTTGATAACTATAGATTTTATCCACCACCTCAAAAGAAACTTCCTGCATCTGCTCATTGATATCAACCCAGGTACTTTCATTAGCTACATTGTCTGACTTGATAAGCCTCTCATTACCTATATTTTGAGTATTATCTTCTTCAACCATGTCTGCCCATGAAGGTCCAATCTCAATTGGTTTGTATCTATTCCCTGCCAAATCATGAGCCTTTCCCTTATCCTTTTCCTCCTACATGCCTCTCTTGCTCTGCGGTACTTCCTTCCAGATTGGAGCAACTGGCATTGGATTTACCAGTTTCTTGACAACACGACATGATTGGAAGTCGTGCCCAACCATTTTACAATGCTTGTAGAATCGAGGAAAACTCTCAAATTCAATCGTTGTCTTGGGTAGTATAGTGGATGGAATCTTAGTGTAGATGGTTGTGTGAGGAAGGTGTCTTGAGGTTAATATGAGATAATATAAATGTTTTATTATGATGATATTTATGAGAGTTATCCCATGGAATGGTTTTCTGTACCTCTTCCATTTTTCCCTTCCTATGTTTTGTTTTAATTCTAGAGGATGAGTATTTTTTGAGAGGTATTTGATATAAGGGTCTCTGTTTTTACAAACTATTCATTTTTCATTTTGGGGTTTCCAGTGGTTCAGGATTAGTTTCATAAATTCTAGAAATTGTTTTAAAATTTTGTTTAAATTTATAAAATGGTTTTAAAATGGTTTTAAAATTTATGTAAGTAATTTCAAAGTATTAAAAGTTTATTTGGAAATAAATATAGAATTTTTAAAATTATTTGGATATTTTTGGAAGTTTTTTGTATTTTTTAGAAAAGATAATAAACAATTTTCATAATTATTTACAAGTTATTTTAATTAAAATGAAATATTTTCAATGAAGTATGTACCCTTATGCATGGAATTGAAGTTTCATAAGGGTAAGAGGGTGTTACCATGAGCCACATAAGGGTCTTGGAAACTTATGCAAGGTTAAGTGATTATTTATAAATGTTTCATTGTGTTCACTCCTAGATCATGTAAGGGTAACCTATAATTTCCTTATCTCACATAATGGTATGGATAATTTTTGAACTATTTAATAAGGGTAACATAAAACTCCAATGCACTACATAAAGTCACCCCTGGTAGTATAAGGGTTGTCCTCTACTATGTATGGGTAGCTTAGGCCTCACATAAGGGTAAGATATAATTTCCTTGAGTTGTGTAAGGGTAACCTAAAATCTTGTGTAAGGGTATGGCACTCCTTTTAAATGTGATTTAAGGGTAAGTCACCCCTATGCAAACCTTAGAACAACACTGCATAAGGGTGCGATATAATATCCTTACATAAAATACCTACCTTGAGTAAGGGTAAGGATAAATTTTCAAAGGTTACGTATGGGTAAGATGAATTTACCCTTACCTGATACTTTCCAAAGAACTACATAAGTGTAAAGGAAGTTACTCCTATATGGACCCCCTACTATATATAAGGGTAGAATTTTACCCTATTTTCTCCATTTTTCTCATCTTTATCGACTAGTAACCACCCCAGGAGTATTTTTAAATGATCTTAAATTCTAAAGTCAAGGAAATAATTGCTTTTGACTTGTTTGATAATTTAAAAATCCTTTTTTGATAGGATTTATCAATACACAATTAATTTCCATACTAAAAAGTATAGAGTAAATTTAATGGGAGCTTAAACATTATTTTTCTAGTTTAAAAATTGA
This sequence comes from Viscum album, assembly GCA_963277665.1. Taxonomy (NCBI): domain Eukaryota; kingdom Viridiplantae; phylum Streptophyta; class Magnoliopsida; order Santalales; family Viscaceae; genus Viscum; species Viscum album. The sequence continues at coordinate 1,326,885,526 of OY728151.1, read as the reverse complement.
TTATATTTTAAAATACCTGAAACCTTCTCCCTTATCTTTTACTTTTTTTTCACTCACTCAAAATACCCCATAACCCTATCTATGATTCGACAAGCTTCATCAGTTATGGGAACTTTTCCTTGAAATTTTTAGGTGAGGAATAACCTTCTCTATCCTATATACTTTAGCTAAATAGTTTTACAAGTAAAATACTAGGTAGGGTATCCTTAGTCTTTATTTTATTTATACATGTATGAGGGTTCATGATTTTTTTATCTATAGGGAAGATAATATGCACTGTTTTTTTTAAAGATAAATATTTTGTTAATTGAAACTAAAAAGAGAGGGAAGAAATAACATAATATTATTTTTTTGTATTCTTCCAATATATTGAGCATTCATGTTATTCTTTCATCCTTGGATTATGTTGAGTTTTGTTAAATTGCTGAGAATGGTGAATTATAAAACATATTTGTTCTTGTTTCTTGAATTCATAACGTATGAAATTGCTAAGAATGTATACCCGGTTAAAAAATAGGTCTCCCATAGAAATATCGATTGTGTGTGAATTCCCTTGAAATAAATAAGTGTATGTGATAAAATCCCCTTTTTTAATAAGGGAAATAATGAGTGAAAAGTGTGATATAGTGAATATTTTGTGTGGTGGTTAGGATGGGATTTGGTTTTTGATGTGTGGTTAGTGGTTGTGACCTGTTGTGGTTGTGATGAGATGTTGCTGTGATATATGGTAGAGGTAATTTTGGGTTTTTTTATGTGTGAAAGAACTGATGTTTGTGTTTGATATTTGTTGTGTTAGTTTCCTGATAGTAATGGAATTAAATATTAATAATAAAACTGGAATGGCTAATGGGATGAACTGGATAATGAGTTGGAATAATTAATAAACACTTAAATTAAAATAGGAAGTGTGGAATAAGTGGTTGTTTTTAAATATGAAATAAATTATCTACAATATAAGATAACTCATGAAAAAAATTATAGAAAAAACACACCCTTGCACACACTTCCTTCATCTTCAAGGACCTAGTCCAAAATAAGCTCAACACACCACCGACGAAGAAGGAAGAATCCTTCTTCGTCACTAATTTCATCAGATCTAAGTCATATTAAAACAATAATTTAATAGAAACGAATATCGATTCTAGGAGAGCCTTACCAAGACTCAACACTCAAACCCTTTTCTACTTAAAAGGTCTTTATAACACGTGAGACCTAATGAACCCACCAACCACCAACATTCAACCCAAAATGGTCAATATTATAGTTTATTACCAATGGGAGCTCCTCACTCCCCTCCTTTAAAGAGTAATATTCTTTTTGATTATATAATAGTAACCTATTAACATAAAAATTGACATTGATTTCTTCAAAAAATTCCACACTAACACTAGAAGAGTTGCAGACCAGCATACTACCTTGGATGATTGTCATTTCCTCTTTCATATCCTTCCCACAATGCACATGTACATTTTTCTCTTTCTCATGAAACAATGGTAATATAGGCCTTATTTTCCAAACTTAACATTTATGGGAATACCCTATCCACATAATAATCCCCAATAGGTTTTCATTCACTTTCTAAGATATCCTAGTTATATTATCATCATTCTTTCATAAAAGCTACCGATGATCAGCTCATGAACAACACTATCGTTGTTCAATTTCTCAACAATGAACCAATGCCTGTTGGGTGGCCCAATCCACCAATATTCAACATAGACATTCCTAACCATTTAGAGAACTCTACTCTATTAGCTCCATGACCTAGTATTACACCTTATTGAGAAACCAAAAATCCATAAACTCTATAGGAAACTTCTTCCCCCATCACATAACAAGAATTATCATGTGATGTGTACGCCCATAGAGATTCAATAAACATAGCACATGGAGGGATGTTCCCCACTAAAATGGTCTCCAATCATAATTTTCATTCCAATATTCACTATGGACTCAAATTGAAAATCAATTTCCACTTGGGAAAATGATCAACACACTTCCCAACTTCCATAAATCCCTTCAGGGCTAATACTTGAGAACATCTGATCACACAAGTTTACTATGTTTAAATCACCATTTAAATCCTCTCCCACACAAAGGAAATATTGTGGTCCACCACTATTAACCAAAGGGGAGTAATGAATCTCTCTCCATACAAGGATCACTACTCTGAAGCTAGTATCTCATATGCATGCTTCATCATTCGAACATAGAGTCCTTTACTGGAAGTTTCAATTATCACTCCATTACTACACTACCAAGATCTCACCAACCTCCATGAATTAAATAACATGAAGACCAATTATACTATAAGAATATGTATCTCTCACAATGAGAGGTTATTACTTGCATAATACTCTTAAGGTATGACAATAGCATTTTCCAAAACAATAAACTGGATCCTCCCTGAACCTATATTAGGGAGGGTACTATCCCAGTGCTTCATAAACATCACTAGGGAGGTCATCATTCCACATGGAAATATTAAAAAATCATCTATGAAATATAATTAGATGAAAACCTCATACCCTCAACAATGGATATCCATGGGTCACCATTTGGAAGCATCTATGTATTTTTTCACATTTACATGGGGAGGGGACTTCTCATCCATACATATAGTATATAAATCCATGATTACTGACTAATGGGTAGATGTATGCAACTTATTATGGGTGGGATATGGTTACCAAACCTAAGGGGATCCCACTCACCACTGGACATGGACCTCACCTCATAACCAGCTTATCATCACCACAAATTACCAACACTTGTACCCGAATAATATCGTGATAAGTATTATTGAACCTCCCCTTTAAAAAGAAGAGTGTGTTGAAAAATATCATTATCTACTAAGGATTTACTCACTTTATAATAATGGGTGAGTGAAAGATGACCTCCATCAGTGAAAATTATATAGCCAATAAGTGTATATCTAGGAGATCCACTAGAATATCCAACTTTAAAACATCTGATGCTAAAAAAATAATTTTTATATTCTCCATCCAGTATGAGGGTCCATGAAGAAAGGACACAGATCATACTCCTGTTTATATCTTTTCACACCCAACCTTAACCATTTATCATGCACATCTTCCTATAACTCTGACTATTATCACTCTATACTAAACATGAATTAACAAAATATGGTGATTATAGTAGTTGATCGACACATTATCCAGACTTGATCATTTTCCAAACAACTACTTGGTAGATAATGGGTTATATAACTAAGGTGACCAATCTCATCACCATCTCCAATGTAGAGGTCTATCCATTAAACCATTTCAACTAACTTCAAGTAAAAATATAACTTGATCCCACCACTAGGGTGAAACTCAAACAAAAATCTTTCTTCTAGACATTTCTTATTAGAGGACTCTGGTATAAGTGGTATTTCATTAAAGCACAACCATATATGGTAACATATTCTTATAAAGTCTAGACCCGATCAATTAACCATGGAAATTTTTATCATGAAATATTCCCATGGAACACCTCATGGGGTTTTTAAGCCTCGGAACATATCTAGTCACAGTAAATCTACCTTATAGAGTATTAAAAATTCCTAGATAAATATCCTTCTTGAACAAGGTATCAAACTCTAAACAATATAGAAAAATACCTCCATGATTTTGAGGAAATTTCATCCACTAATGACTTATAATTCCATATAGGAATCTTGATATATGAATCGACATCTGGTTAATAAAATTCCAGTACATATGGTAACATGGGTCTCATAATATATCCAATCCTCTACCACTAAATTATTAGGTTCTCCTTTTAAAATCATGAGGTATCTATCATCAAAATTAACACAACATACTCAGTCTATGTAAAGTCTCATCCAACTCACCAAAAACCACTATCCTCTCTACAAGAAGGATTTGAACTAAGTGAAAATGGAAGAGGAGTTTTCATGGGAACTCATTGTTTTTTGATGATACCTTTTCATTTCATCATTGGTATGGATTGATTATCGATATTTCTTTCCCAAAATTGATTTTGATAGAGAGTGAGATGTATCTAAGATGACTGGATGAGATTATATTTTATGGGAGAGAGAGAAATACAGTTGATATAGTTAGGACTCATGTTTAGGAAGATATAGTATTTCATATATTAATTATCAATTTTTACTATAGGCATGATAGATTCTTTGGGTGATCAGTTTCCTACAGTAATGGAGGAGTATGCATATGTTTTCCTAGAGCATGTACTAGGGTTTCCTCTTCAATGTTGGGTTGATTTTTGCATAAAATTACACCTTAGGATTACTCCATTATATTTATACCCATATCATATGGAATCGTTTAAGCTTAAGGAGATAAGGGTAAAAATGGAATACCTCATAGAGAAGGGTTTTATTAGACCCAATGTGTCTCCTCGGGAAGCTCTGGTGTTTTTTTCTAACAAGGTGAACATGAGTTTGAGTTTTTATATTGAGTACTATTTTCTAGAATATACAAAAATCAAGAACATATATCCCTTAAAAAATATTATATCTTAAACTAGATGAAGGGGGTGATGTGGTTCACAAATATCAACCTCAAGTATGAGAATTATCAGCTCCATGTTCATGTGGATAACATCCTAAAGACTACATTATGATATTGATATATTCATTATGATTTTCAGTTTATTACCTTCAATGTGATGAATTCCCTGAAAATAGTAATGGTTTTCATGAACTATATTTTCTAACCTTTCTTGGATCATTTGGTGTTTTTTCTATAGTAATGAAATTCTCATCTATTCTTCTTCAGAGTTTGAGCGGACTGGGCACCTAAGGATGGTTCAAGATATACTATGGTAGAATCATCTGTATTGAAAGATCTCAAAGTGTTAGTTTTATATTAGATAGGTTAACTTCCAAGTTCATGTTATCTTATAGGGTGGTGTCTCTATGGACCTAGAAAAGTTTGATGAGATGTTAGCTTGGAAGCCTCCCAGGATCTTTTTGAGGTGTAGAGTTTTCTTAATTATTTTAGGTATTACTTGAAATTTCTGGCTGATTTCTCTGGGAACATGGCCCATTTCCCTAAAAAATAATATGTTACCTTTTTTTGGTTCAATAAGTACTATAGGGCCTTTTAGGATTTAATGTAGAGGACAAATAGTACCCTATCATTCACTTTCAAGATAAAGGAGTTGAATAATTGGTGCATTGTGATTCATATAGAGTGTGGATTGATTGTATACTAATTTATGGGTAAGTAGTGATCACCCACTAATATAGGTATTTAAGACCCCATAAATAGATTTATATGACTCATTACAAGGAACTATTCATGATGGGGTTCACCTTAAATAGATAAAGGAGCATCTTCTAGTTGAGTGACTTATAGTTGATTCAAACCATCAGAGCCTTAGGTACATCTTAACCCAGATAGATTTTAACCTAGGGTAGAAAAAATGGTTGGGCTGATTTCATGATTATTACTTTATAATCATCAATACTCTGAGGAAGGTCAATGTTAAAGTATATTCTCTTAGTAGGACGTCTTGTTCCTAGTTGTTGGAGGATTCAGTGAAATTAGCCTAGTTGTAATTATCCTTGGTGGATGAGGGAGACATGGCCTATCTATGATCGATAATTGTGACTCCACCACTTCTTAAGTGAGTGAGGGAGAACAAACTAGGGGACATTGATTATGAGATTATACATGACAGTATATTCATTAGATATGTAGTGGATAGATATTTTTAAGGTGCGGAGAACATCATCCTCTATTGAGGATGGATGGTAGTGACCGAGACACTACATGGGGAGGTGTTAAGAGGGTTTCACACTTCACCCTTAGAAATACACTCAGGAGTTTCAAAAATGTACTGATACCTTCAATTATAGTTTTGGGGCCCTGGAATAAATATGAGTCTTAGTGAATTTATTTTTTAGTTCCTCCTCACCCGTTACTAGGTAAATATAGAGAACCTAGTTCCAGTAGGTTTAGCCCAAACCCTTGATGTTCTAGAGTGTAAGTGGGATGAAATATTAGTGGATTTCATGATGGGGAACCCTTAGTAATTGATAGGTCATAAATCTATATGGGTGATCATTGACGGATTGACCAAGTCATGCCAATTCATTTCCATTCAGAAGATGTATTTAATTTTAATATTGGGATGATTGTATATATAGAATAGCATATAGATTCATGGGGTTCCCTTAACTATTTTCTATAACTATAATACTTAATTTTTTTCCAAGTTATGTAGATGTTTTCAATAATTTTTTGGGAACCAGTTATGGATGATTAAATCCTTAGGTGGATGGAAAAATCAAGAAAACAATTCAGGTTCTTGAGGATATACTAAGGGCGTACAAGCTGTATTTTAATTAGAGTTGGGAGGACCACTTACCCTTGGTGGAGTTCACCTGCAACAATAGATACCACTCCTATATTTTCATGAAACCCTTTGATACCATATATGTTATACCCTATATTTTTCCCCTTTATCGGATGAAGATCATGTATATGTCACTGGTGGGGTTAGAGTTTATGCAGGTGGCTAGAGAGAAGGTGTAGATGATCTAGGAGTGGATAAGATCCATGTAGAGCCATCAGAATTCCTATGAAAATTGATTATGGAGACCCTTGTAATTTGATGAGGGAGAACACATATTCATAAATTTATTTCCTTTACATGTGTTTTATGAATTTGATTGAGGTAGTAATTTATCCCTGTGATTCATCAATTCATTTCATATATTTCACAATGTGTGAGATATTACTTACTACTTGGTATTGCAACCACTGTTTAATAGGGTACATGGAATCTTCTACATGTCATAGATGAGTATATTGGTGCATAACCCATCACATTTCCATGGATGGGGTGAGATTCACATCGAGGAAGAATCTACCTTTTTAGAGTACCTAGTGAAAATTGAGTACTTCCGGGAGATAGTCCTTCATGGGAGAGATATACCACTAGTGTGTGTACTATACCAACATTGGAACCTTAAGGAGATATATTGGGAGAAAAAGGGGTATATGTGATCCAAATACCATCAATTTTTTTACATATTGATCTTATTAGGATGAGAATCCTTAAAGGTGGGGAGTATATAATGTTACCAATTTTTTTGAGACCATACACTATTTTATAAAAAAATAATATTTTTTTATCCCACACATATGAATTCTTAGAAAATGTTACTTTACTCCTAATAGGATCTTCATATGGAAAATTTGATACCATGTTCACACTCGAGATACAAGTTTTAACCTAGGGGTTTTGAAATTTTGGTTTTTATCAAAAACTTAGGAGTTGGTCATTATCGATTAGTTATGGTAGCTGTTAAAAAAATAAAGAAATAAATTGGTTAGTTAATCAAATTATTAAGTCCATTGAATGGGGTGAAACCCTAGACATTGTCTATAAATATACGTGTTAAGAATTCCTAGTGTTAACTTCTTTGGAAGCCCTTATGATTTTATTCACCGATGGAGAACTATCTTCATTAGATAGATCATGGGAGGAGATATAAGAAGGGAACCTTAGGAACGACATCATTAGATACAGAACCATCTTTAGTAAAAAATCCAAAACCGATGTAGGACTTTGGGATTTATTTTTTATTAAATCTTTATGATTTAATTCGTTGGAATTAATTGATATAATAGATGTGTTATTCCTTTGTGAATTAAGTCTAAATTATTGTCGGGGTTGATTATTATTCATAGAAAATCTCATTATTGATGAATATACATGTTCTTCACATGTTATTCTCGAATTATCTATTTATTTAACTATAATTTTTTTTAGTAGAGACATTTTATGAAGATAAGGAAGAATTATCCTCCTTATATCTCAATATTTATTATTGATACCCTTTTTCCCTTACACCCGGATGTTGGTTGTCAGCCCTAGTATTGGCCAGAGGTGGGGTGTTTCAAAGGTTTAATGAGATATAAAAATGGATAAATGGTGAGTAAGATACTTTATATAGATATGGTATCAAGACACATAAGGACACAACATTGAAGGTGGTGCTCAAGTGAGTTGTAACCGAACACCGTCATAGCCAACGATGATCTAGGATGGTCGATCACCAGAGCGGTTAGTGTTCATGACCAATGATGGATTAAGATAACCATTGTGGGAGAGGGATGCAATTCTATTAAAGGAACCACAACCCTAATTGTAAATAGTCAAGAACCACAGATAGTGTGTGCTTATAAGACTAATGATTGGATATCTATTGGTAAGTATATGTGGTTCCAATGTATCCAATTTCACATGGGGGTGGTGACCCATGAAGGTCCCCGTGTGCCGTAGAAACATGGAACAATTATGGTGTCACAACCACTAGTGAGACCAAGTCTCATTGAGTTGGGTGAGGTCAACGAGCCCCCTGGTCTAGTAGCACCCTAGGCTAGCCACCCAGGCTATTCTAATGGCCTAGAACATCTATCCAACCCAAATGGGCTTGAAACATAGTCTAGCCTACCAGACAACGTAAAATGAAGATGAAAAGTATAGGGAAATTGATCCCTAATTTCCATCTCTTCCCTAAAAAGGAGGAATTATTGGGTCATATACATTGGATTCTTGAGCCTTGAAGAGTGGGATATGGCATATCGCACAGTCTTGTTTAACTGTGGTTTATTCGATGAATATATCAAGTAGTGTATTTGAATATTTTCATATTATTTCATACTATTTAATTTCAAATATAACTTAAACATTTATTATAATTTTATGTAGGGAAAATAAACAAATTATAAGTAGAGTTCATCAATCTCTTCCATTGAGATGTAGAGATACTTTTCATAGAGAAGGGTTTCCTGCTAGGTTGAAATAAAATGTATGGCCATTAATTTAATTAACTTAAAATATAGATATTGTTTAATTTTATTATTCATATATATTTTAGGTATTGAGTTTACCTGTTGACTCTTTCTCTTAAGAATTAAGTGTGTTGGATTTTAGTCCCAATTATTTAGTTCATGAATGAAAATATTTATTAATAAATGGGTATAAATTTATTAAAATCGATCAAGAAATAAATATAATAACACATCATGATGGTATTATGTTAACTACAATAACATACTATTATGATAGTGAATCAGATAATAGGCCTTGACATGAAAATGTGTCTCATTATGGACTTGTTGAAAAAATAATGTTACTGGATTACCACTCTCAGGGATGAGTCACTATGATGAAATATAAATGGTTTTATTCAATGAAATGACATGCTACATTTATTTATTACTATGGATTTAGAGTTATTGACATGAATCACTTCCTGGCTACCGATGAACCATATATTTTGGCATCAATGAAAGAGCAAGTGTTTTATGTGAAAGAACATCTGAGACTTGATTATAGTGTAATTATTGAAGTAATCAAAATATATATTTTTCATGATGGTGGGGATGAAATTGAAACCATTGATACCCCCATTGGTGCTGACCAAAATATTATATTTGATGACTCAAATTGTCTAATTGTGAGAGTTGATGTTGAACCTAAAGTAGTGGTGGGTAATATATAGAAGCAACCTATATGTTAACAGTTCATTTAGTTTACATTGACGTGGGTTTCTTTGGTTGGTACTATTGTAATTAATTTAATTTAGTTTTAGTTTGGAATAATATGTTTGTTTTATTATTATTTTTTCATTGCATTTAATTAGATTGATTTCAATTCATACAGCCAGGTTTTAAACAGGTTTTTAAAACACGTACGACTTGGTTTTGAATTGTAGCTTATAAAATATGTTATGATATTCTCTATGTATTTTTTGACTTCTTAGTTGTATACAATGACTTAAACTTCCTATTAATATACCATCCACCACATTTTTTCATCCCCCACTTGATCCTCCAGGGATGTTCCCACCCATGTAACCATCATCATATTATTTAGGATCTACTTCTCATACCATGTCCTCACCACCTCCAGGGATATTACCACCCATGCCCATAATCATCTAATTTAGGCTATACTTCTCATACCATTTCTTTTCTACCTATAGGGATGTTCCCACTTATAGAATATCCATATCCTATGATGTATCCCCATCCCTTCTATCTTTATCCTACCATGTCTACACTGCCACTATTTTCTATTATCAATCCAAGATCCATTGACTATGATCCTTCATCTTTCCCTCCACTGCATGCAGATGACTCAATGAATGAATTGGAATATGAAAATCCTTTATAATTTATCGATCCATGATAGCACACAAATACATTAGAGCCTAATGATCAGGCTAGATTAATTTTTTTATAAGTGTGTCAAATTATATCACATAATTTTTTCCCAGTTATATTGTGAATTAATTATTCTTTTTTCTCTTTTGTATTATTAACTGAAATATTCTAATAGGTGATGTGGTCACACAAATATGCGTGAATCTTGGAGTTACCAAACACAAATAATGGTATATTAAAATTAAGACAACCAAATGATAGGTAAAAATGACAGAAAATATAGAAGTAATATGGAAACTTTAGACAAGTACAATGATATCATTCTGGTGAAACTAGTCTCATAGAGGAATATCAGTAATGAAATCAATAAGAATGAATGGGAGGAGATATGGGTAATAAAAAAAATTAAATTGGTTTTTGAATTATTGTTTTATTTATATGAATTAATATGTTTATTACAGCATCAATTTAACTTTACCAATGGTCAAGCTACTAAGGTCTTGTGTTTTATGGAACATGGGGAGTTGTGGTGATCATATAAGCATGAGTTATATATTGGTTGGAATATTAGATTAAGCTTTGAGTTAAATGGTACACAAATATTCACCGACATTCCTACAACACAATGTAAATAAATGATCATATATTGGAAGGGTAAGGAGTTTAAGGTATTATTAATCTTTAATGCTTTTATTGAAAATTTAATTATTATTCATTATATTTTTTTTTCAATATGCATCCGAAAAAAAAACAAAAAGAACTAGGATTATATGATTCATAAGAACACTTTGGGGTATGCTGCAATTCCATAGCATGAGAGGCACCAAGTACTCTTATGACCAACTGAGTTTTACTAGGCACTAATCGAATAAATTCATAGATAAAAGTTGTGTGTAAAAAAATTCCTTTAAATAATTTAAATATAAATACATTTAAAAAGTTGGAATCAACTACATACCATCTCTACTAACTGGGTTGAATTTTTTAATAAGATTTATTATGAAATGTTTCCTACAATTTAAAAATATCAAACATTGTAGTGCACGCAATACTTTTTGAAGAATTACTAACTAATGGTACAATTCAAACCTAATGGTATAATGATAGAATGATTGCTCTTATGATGTTGATTTAGAATGAGTGGTATAAATTTTTTAAGGAGTAGGTATAGTAGAGGGGGGATTAATGACCTTAGTCGGGATAATGAATGTCAAGAAAATATACAAAGTGACTTTAATATGAATAGAAATAATATCTATATTTAAATTATTACTTAATTATAAGGGATTTATTTGATGAAGTTAAAATTTTGAGGGATAATTTCTGGCTAGCATCTAAACCTTTTTTTCCATTTTATTATATAATATAGTAGAATGTATTCCATTAATATAATTTATATGGTTACCTTAAATAAAGGATGATCATAAAGTAGTCGAGTAGAGTGATGTATTAATTATGAGTATTATATAAGTAGGACACAAATGAGAGAACCAAACAAACCATGTGCTAGAAATTCTAAAAATAAAAAATGTTTAGAACTTTGTATCTTCATGTTAGTATAAGAAAATTCCTTTATATCATAAATATTTCGTATTTTCCTTTTATATTGTAAAGAGAAACTGCCAATACATGAACCTATAGCTAAAGGGAGTGTTTTAATGGGTATATCAACAAAACAATACTGTATAAACTAACCTATCAAATATGTAATGACATTATATTATAAAATAAATGATTCCAAACTTATTGAGTTGGTGACTTTTTTGTTCAATGTTATCATCTTTTATCATATCCTAGCTTCCTTGCTACATGTTTTTTTTTGAAAAAAAAAATTCCCACAGTAAAAAGTTTTTATAAATATTTAGAAAAGATATGTTCATATGGACCTTAAAATAAATGACTATAAATTTGGTCAGTGATGAAAAAATACAACATGAAGTGATTTGGAATGTTAGGTTCCTGAATTTAGGCTTTATAATAGACTGATTTAGTATAATTAATAAGGTTTAATTCCTTGTCTAGATTTCCCCCATTGGTAATATTACCATTAGATAATATGTTTGTCATAAGTTTTCCTGAGTAAGACCTATATCACATATTCTCTGAGTTTTCAAAAAAAGGTATAAGTGACATTTCATCCAAAACTTCAAGATTATATAATTTTATCCTCTATGATCATGGATAAATCTTTTTACAGAGAAAGAAACTCTAAAAATATTTCAATTTTATATGGAACAAGCTTTCACTAATAGGATGGGACATTCAGAACCATTTTTTCTCACCTTTTTAAAGAAGTTTGAGCAGTAAAATGAGTGGAACTTATGTCCATTTCCAATAAAGAAGGTAGTATAAAATGGATCAAGCATTCAAAAATTAGAAAAATCAAGAAATTTTGGAAAAGAACAAGTCATGCTAGAGTCATCGACTCATGCAGATATCATAATGAAATTCCAGATGTATCATGCTATAATTATTAGTTAAATATACTTATGTTATACTTTCATGAGAAAACATAGAGTACACTAGAGCTCAGTAAGTGTGTTGGAGTCATTTGACATAAACTATGCTTCAATAGGTTTCTCATTGTAATTCATATAGGTCGTCTGATGAATTCTCCCCAATATATATATAGGGGAAGATGTTATCTTTATCCTTCCTACATTTCATGATAATTTATTTAAAAGAATATATAATCATCGTTCTTAGTAGAATCAGGTACTTTTCATTTTTAATGAACCAAATTCAGAGGTGGGGCTTTGGGTGCTAAAAAAGTTCCCGAAGCCTAAATTTGGTGATCATGGTGATAAAATAATCTATGATAACATATAAAAATGTTACAAAGTGCATTGGTTCATGCATTATCATTAGCTAAAACTGTACAACTTCACACTATCTTGGTATTATATCATTTATATATGAAACCATTATAAAGTGCATCAGAAATACTAAAAAAGCACTATAAATACTAAATGATATGTGGCTTTTATATAATAGTGTACAATTTCACACTTTTATAGTTATTGATAGATAGATACCATGTGGTTAACTGATATGGTTTTCATTTATTAGTTATATTATATGATCTAGTTAGTTTATAATTAGAAATAATGGATGGATCGAGATAATGCAGTTAACTCATATGGTTTTCATTTATGAATTATAGCATATGATCTAGTTATATGCTTCTTAATTTTATGGATTTCTTAAATAGATAAAATGTTAATTCATTCTATATTGTGTTGGACTCCTGTGTATCTTAAATTGCTTACATTAAAATGATCTACTCACTATATTATTAATTTAACATAGATTTATCCTTATCCATGCTTCCCATTTGAGATTTAATTTCACTTAATCACATGTAGATCCATTCCCTTAAAACTTAATTTAATGTGATAATTGAATTTAATACCATATAGTGACTCACCACTATAATTTAATCTAATGTGGGAATGTTTTAAATTTATGGGAGTATTTGGTTAATCTCACAAGTATTCACAATCGAATTTGTTTTGGTTTTGTTTATCAATTTCATATTATTCAATAATTTACTATTATAATAATCAATTTCATTTTTATCAAGTGACATTGGGCATTGAAGGCCATGTTCCTTGAGAAAAATTATTTTACTTGAGTAGGAAGAAAAAGTATGGAAGTTCTATAAATGTAGATACAAAATAAAATATTGTAATTATTTATTGATATTTTAAATTTTGATACGCAATTCATAATTAAATATTTTATTTATATTTTCAAATGTGTGCCCTGGAGGCCCTCGATGAGAAATAAGATGAAATATTTGGGCCAAATAATCATTTAAGATGGGTATTAGGTGGGGTTCATAAGGGGAGAATCCGATATTGACCCAAGAGAAGAAGCATCCCCACTAGACATTGGCCCTCACCAAGCACCTCTGAAATCTCTCACACCACCGAGCTATAAAATACTCATGAAAAAGTATCTAAGGCCTAAAACATAACTATAAATAATCATTAAAGAGATAAAGTAGTCACTGAATAGTTCCTAAAAGCTATCAAAGTTATATGTCCAGCACTTCCATCAGAGGTTGTTAATGTTTTTGATTCATGTATGTCAATAATAATCTTTTTATATGATGCACTGAGTGATGTCACTGATGGACTTACTGGTGGTCGAGGTGATGATACTCCTAATGATAGTGATAGTGATGGTGATGATAATGATGTATGTGATCTAGGTTATGATGCTGATAAGGATACCAGTGACGATTATGATGTAACTGGTGGAAGTGATGGAGATATTGATCCCCTCCATTTTTAGATGACAGTAAAGAGAATTATGTGTGGATGATGTTTCATGACTAAAATTGATTGATTTTTTGGATTGTAATTGTATGTTATAATATTTCAAATGATTGAAAGTTATTTATAACTATATTGTTAAATGATAAATATATAATATTTGTATTGTATTAAATGTTTATTGTGGTTTTTAATTTATTTACAGGCTATGGTAGAGGTATTGGGTGGTGGTGATGTGTATTGGGGATAGGAACCTATACAAACAGTTCTATAAATTATTGGTATACATCACTACTAGATAGGATTCTATGCCCACAGTTTACATCAAACCATGTGTATTGAAATTTATCCATGTTCTATACTAACGATTTAAAAGGAAACCATTTGTATAGAACTATACTGACACCTATAATATCCAAAGTTCATAGAACCATTGGTATATGATATATCAATGGTTCTGGGATATATACCAATAGTTCTAAATCATTGGTATAGGGTAATTTTTGAGTATTGGGATAAAATATTTTACTTAAATGCAACTAAGTTCCAAAATAATATTGTACATGTAGTCACCCTAGTTTTTCTATTTGAAATTTTATAATATTTTAAATAATATTTTTGAGGTGGTTCACTGAGCAGGTTCTTTAATTTTAGTGTCATGGGGATTTGGAAATTATATATTAAATAATAAGTATTTGTTTAGTATGTACACAATTGTAGGGGATATTTCATTATTCCCTTGGTCAGATCCTCAAATATGAAATTTGATACCATGGTTGTCTCTGAAATGGGGTGGGGCTATATAATATTAATTCATACTAAGGTCCTTGGGATTGGGCCATCGCAGATGGAATTAATTGATCAAATAAATTTAATTAATTATTTTATTTTTTTAATCGATATTATATATTATAGGAAACTCTATATTCCCTTACTTAATCATATCTAACTCTCTAATATAGGGTAGCTACTATAAACCCTATGATTAGAGAGAGTATTTGAGAGGAAACCAGATATCTAACCAACATGTTTCTCGAGGAATCACTAATAACGCCTAAAAGAGATGCAATCTTCACAAATGAATGGTCTAAATGTGAGGCATGGCCTACTATTTTTTTCTTTCTCTATTTTTTGTAATTTTGATCATGAAATATTGGTTTTGAAATTGTTTCCCAAATGAATGGTCCATAAAACTTATTCATTTATATTTTTACTTGAAATTCTTAGATCTACATTGTTTATCTATGTTTTGCACCATTAGTATCTAGCACATGGTAGATAGTTATCAAATAATTGTATTGAGTATTGAGACCTTGTTTTCCCTTTTCCCTCCCATTCTCAGTGTTCTCGCCATTGACTATCCATATAGCCAATGATTCAATAAATGGGATTTGGACCAATGAGTGATTTAGATATGGGTCTTCCAAATTATGGGTTTGGATGTGACAATAAGTATTAGGGAATAAAAGATCAAATACAAGTGATAGTAGAGTCACATGAAGGTGTACCAGAGCGTGTTCTTGGAGAAACGGTGTGCGGGGAAAATGGGGGTTGTGTGAGAACCCCATAAAATCTATTTTATGGTGAAATAAAAGAAAAAAATCTACTATTATAGGAATTCCATTATTATATGAGGCATTGGGATAAGTTTTGGTCTCAAACAGAGGTAGAAGCAATGATGAAAGAACAATTATGAGTGATTTGTAGAATTTGGGCTTTATGTCACATATGCACTGTGTGTTCTAGATCCACACACTATGTATGGACTAAGCAGTGGTAGCTAGGGTTTCACTTAGAGATAAATATGCACACCATGTTGCCTAAGTGTGCTCACTAGGTATCCCTAGGATGGTCAACATGGTGTGTACAGGAAGTACACACCCTAGTGTTCGTTTAGACACAAACACCATGTGGGTTAGGACTACATGTTGTGTACCCTCGATGGTATGTGAATCATACCCCCTAGTATTAAATGTCGAGAGAGTTGGGTATGTCCACATGCCATGTGTCTTTAGATACAATACGTGTATGTTGACCCTCACACTACATGAGTTGTGATGGTACACCCCAAATTCCCCACCGGACCCACACACTGTATACCCCATTATACATGCCATATAGATGGACCCATGAAAGCCAATAGTATATGTCTAGATGACCTTTAAGGTTATTTATTCTGATTACTTCCATGGTACATGTTGTTTTATTATATCCTTGGTGTATTTTCATATCTCCATTCTTGAGATATAGTTTTCGGCATGTGAATAATCCATTTTGAGTATCTTTTTCACGTAGGAATTTAATGTTCTAGGTACAATGGAAGCACTTTTTGGGAATATCCAACTCAACGTTTTGTCACAATCAATGAATGAACCAATATTTACATGATGAATAACTTCATGATCAATATAATTAAATTGAAGACCAATTGAATTTAACAAAACCATAACCAAGAAGGTGATATCATGACATATAATTTATAATTAATGTATAAATAGTTTTAAAATTTCCTTATCTTTAACAAAATCATAACCAAGAAGGTGATATCATGACATATAATTTATAATTAATTTATATATAGTTTGATAATTACCTTATCTTGTAATTCTTTCTTCTTTGATGAATTGGTAGACCAATCTTGTCTTATTGTCATTGTGTCATGGGATCTAAGGGTATAATCCCTCTAGCGGTGATCCACAATGATCCAAAATCTCAATACATTGTTGTAGAATCATTGGGTGATAGCATGGTTTATTCTGATCACTTGATTCATTCTTCATTGATCATAATAGGAATCACTATGTGGGTGAAATATCCTTTGAGTTATCCTGAATAATTGAGATAAATGAGTAGGATGAGTGCTCTAGTTTTTTATAATGTTCTTGAGAGGATTCTCTCTAGAAATTGAGATAATTCTCTCTGGGTTTATTGTGAAAAAAAAGAGACAACTGTAGAATGTGATATAACTGGGTATTTATAAATCTAGGCCGGGGTTTATAATTTCAAATAATCCCTTAGCCAATCCCTTATTCCTTAGAGAACCTCATGTCTAATAATAATTCAAATATTATTATTATTTTCTTGACATGCATACCATCATCAGATAAATAAATATAATTTACTAAATATGTAAATTAATATTTATGTAAATTATATTTAATATATCATTTTCATCCAGACCATTACACTCGGTCGGCAACCCTTCTTAATATTTATCGAGACTTAGATAAAAACTATTTATTTAATAAATAAATACATCTGAATTATTTACTAATAAATATAATAAATATTTTACTCCTTAAATCTTGTGAATAAATATTTATTATTATTTAATTCACATATTTATTCTTCTAAATAACTTGTGATTAAATATTTCTGATAAACCAATCTTGAATAATTATTAAATCACAAAGTGGGAATAAAATTTATTCTAACTTATTAAATTCAAATGGAATTTAACTAAGATTCCACATACACTTAGTGTGTGACCCTCTAGGCCTCTTTCTCAGTGGCATTGGGTGGAACCGCTTAAAGTATAAGGTCCGCATCTAGAACATTATAAGACACCCATAGAGAAATAAATTAAACTCAAAATGATATAAAAAATCATATGAATTCTTATTGTGTAATATAATCCATTTATCCCGATATATCCAATCAAGTAGATTATATGCCAGTGTCATCAAACGATGTGATTAATAACTATTTATTTGACTTTATGAAATTGAACTTTCCCATAGACCACCATGGAAATGAATTTATTTAGGTCATTCCATTCCCATCAAGGGGCATGAGATATCATTTTTTGTTAAATAATAAAAGGGAAAAATCTTTTCTCACATTATTCATTAATATAATATCACTTATGACATATCCAACATATCCTACTTTACCATGAACATAGGTTGTCATGGTTTTAATCAATATATCAAAGAACATGAAAGATGATATAAATTAATAATAATCTTAAATTATAAGGATCAATACACACCTTCATACTTAGGAACATACAATGACACATATAAATATTAATTTCCCACTGGTGGGTCATGTTCTCATAACCTCCTACATTGGAAATTACGAAGAGAGTCTACCATGATAAAGTGCCTCAAATTTATATGAGTATCCCCCACTGATATCTTTATAATTTTTGTCTCATCAAATGATATCATATGGATATATAACATATATTTAAGAATACATTTGTGGAACTTCTAGGCTCTCATCATAGCGGGAAACTGTTATGACCTTTCAGTGTGAAAATTACTCTTAGGAAATTATCACATACAATGTCTCACATAAGAACAGTAATGATGTGATAAGAAGTTTATTAATATTCAAAATAATGAATACTAATAATCATAGAATTTGGTTACAGGGAACTAATTCCAACATACTCCCACTTTCACTAAATCCAACTACTAAGAACCTTGATTCTACTATCTCTCACATGATACTCATAATTTTACTGAGATAAGTATTTAGTTAATGGGTATACCATGTCCTATTCTATGGAAATTCTACTCATCAAAAATTTACCCTATTAGTTCATAGTGATATGTAAATATTGACAAGAGGGGGGGTTAATAGTCCTTTTAAAAAAAAATCCAAAATATATTTATCAGAGTAATAAACAATGCAATGAAAAATAAAAAAAATATTACATGGTGTTTTTTATATTTGTTTGGATCACCAAGATCCTAGTATACTCTTCAATTTTCTGTACATAGTTAGATGAAAAATATCACTAAGAGACTCTCTTTTGATAGGAAGAGATAACTCTATTCTAAACATACCTTTTTCTCACTTGGCAATATAAACCAATTACACATGTAACTTTTTCTCACCTGGTAGTATAACCCAATTACAGACATGCCTTTTTCTCACCTGGTATTATAACCCTAATTGACTTCTTCAAGAGTCACAACCCACTTCATTTTTTTCTAGTATTCATAAAATTAACTTCCTTTTGAATATAAGGAATAAACTAGTATGATATATTTCAGATGGGAAAATCTTAAACTAACTCTAGAAGCACAAATAGAAGATATAAAGATACATTAGAGAAAAACTAAAGAAAATTAAGAACAGCAGTGGAGAAGATGATGATGAATTAAAATGCATATCAAGAACTTTAATTACTTTAGTAGTAGATGATCAAATTATCGAAATATGCATAAAGGTATGTTGAACAGATGAATAAATGTATTCTAAATACACACATAATTATATTTTGAATACATGCATAAGGGTAACAATGAATTCCATAGGTTATATAAATGTAATTTGAACCTTTCATAAAGGTAAGATATAATTCATATGCATAGTGTAAATGTATTCTAGCTTTGTGTAAAGGTAGAAAATAAATTACATATATTGAATAAGGGTAACATCAGAAGATGCATAAGGGTAAACTAAATTTTTTTAAACCCATGTAAATGTATAATGAACCTCACTTATAGGTAAAATTAATTTTTTACAAGATTTATTAGGGAAAATAATAAATATAAGGATTTCATAAGGGTGTAATATAAATTACATAAAGGTAATAAAAACATTTTACCTGCTTATTTAAGGTTATTATATTGTTGGTGAAAAAATATCATCTCATACCCAAAATGACTGGTTTTGGAATAACTGAATAGGTGACCCCCCTGAAGGAACATTCTGGGGCTGAGGAGCATATTGTGTGTAAGATTCAATGGTTTCACACAAATATTTAATTCCACATGACATGTATTTTTGTTCCAAAGTCAAATTGATGTTTCATAGAGGCCCCTAATTCTGAGCTTGTGCCAAAGGATCATGCATGCAAGAAATAATTATTTCATGTAAGAATGGAGTGTTTCATGAAAACCAATCATGAAACCATCCTATTGCACACCAAAGGTTAAATCAAACTAGAATTATTGTGCGGAAAATCCCAAGTGGAAAAGGATGAAGAAGTGAGCAAATCAGTTATGCACCCAACAAGTTTCATGCCAATAGTTGAGGATTTTAGCTATAAATAAAATCTCACCCCCAGCCTTGGGGAGGCTCTATGGAATAATAAGTGACACTATACTACATAAAACTCCCTATATTACAAGAAATCACACAATGATATAGATAATGTACCCTAAAAGGTAGAGTATTACATGATAGACCTCCCATGGGACCAAACATTACTTGGCCTATGGTAGAGTGATCTTCACACAACTACTCTTAAGGCTGGTTGGGTTTTTGAAAAGAGAATCTGCCTTTGTCCAACCTTGATCTTTACACAACATCAAATATTGTACACAACTATTCCTCTTGAATTCATAAGTTTCTCTTACATTAGAGACCTTTTCTCATGAAACTCTTGAACGCAACACAAGAAAGTTACGAGCAACAACTTCATGGTCCCCTGCCTAACATTCCTTGCACCTCTAATTCATCCATTACCATGCATGTTACCCCTAATCATAAGTACCCTATTAACCATTTCTCCTAAGAATAGGGAACCTAACTTTAGGCATCCTGATTTCTACTACTCTGTGGTAGTGCCAATGGCATGTCCCACCTAGAGGTGTTGAGTGGTGGTTACGTAATCCCTAAGGGTGGAATATTCAAGGGAAACTGCACACCTATCTTAGTGGGGATTCCTTATGAATGTTACTCTCACCTTGACATGGTCCCCCTAAAGGAGTGACCCCATTCTCTGTGTTCGATCTACATGGAATAAAACTACCTAACTCTGCATCTTAGTTATACAACATTAAACTACATAAAAATGTCCTCAACACATGACATAAAACTATAGCCTTACCCTATGAAATGAACACAGGATGCCCCATGTATAATCATCATGGGATGAAACCCTCTCCCCTAACATGATATATGAGATACCCATAGAGGGAAGCTTCCATGTGTAAGCCCCACACCATCCCTTATCGACACTCCTACAACAAAAGTGTCCTTACTACATGATGTTAAACTATATGGATCGATTCTATTCATGGCCTTAAACAGTGGTATCAAACTAATTGGGTTTTTCTCCATATCTCTTAAAAAGGGTAAATAGGATGTCTCTATAAGGTTCAATCCTGAAAACCTCATCACCCAAGTGTGACATCATCCCTCCTAAGACACACTTAACTGGTTCATCTTAACTGATCCATCTTAATATGAAATTCTGATCCATCTCCATGAGACATTAAACCTACAGGACACACCCATCTATCCCGGTGTGAAATCTTCCCTCCTAGGGACACACCCCATCGGTCCATCTCAATAGGATATTCCCATCTTGTACCTATATAACATTAAACTTGTACCCATTCTGTTCCCACGTGACATTAAACCAGTGCCCATTTTTTCCCTGAAAAACATTAAATTTTCACCCATTCTATCCCCACAAGACATTAAACCTACACCCATCTTGTCCCTACAATACATTAAAACTAATCCCATTATTTCCCCACAATACATTAAACCTATTCTCATACTTTCCATAACTACATTAAACATGTGCCCAACCTATCCCCACAATGCTTTAACCCTGTTCCCATCTATACATGATGTTAAACCTATGAAATAACCCAAAATACCTATCCCATTCAATAAATGTGGGATTCTTAAGGTAAAAATACTTGGAGGACTTATAACCTTGGTGTTAACTACCTCATGATAAACATAGGATGCCTTGGGTTCCACACCTAGGATTCCTCATATGAGATTCCCTCTAAAAGAGGAATATTTACAGGTGACCAATATACCCAATGTACAAACATGCCCAAAAATTCCCAATAGGGATACTCTCTTGACTGAAGGTTGCTTCCCTGTCAAGATAGAAGCAACATAATTAACCCACATGGAGATAACACCAAGAATGAGTTCCATGAATTTGACTTAATCTATGAGGGAGACCTGAACTAAGAAACTAGCTCCAAAGAGGAATCCATGGAAGGATGAATTGATATCCCATCATCCCGTTTTGATTAAGGATCATACATCGCTAATGAAAGTGATGAAAGCCTCATGACTTTGAAAAAGTGGAATGCAGGGAAATAGAAGTCATATGAATCAATGTACTGGAACCTCAGTTAAAGCATCAAAAATAGAAATGGTGAACCCAACATGAAACTCTTCTCATCAACCATAAGGACTAGTAGCATCTATGGAATTAGGGGATTTTCATGTCACTAGATTCATACATTTGGCACAAGTTCCCACAAAGTAAATGGTGGGCCCAAAATCAAAATCACCTATGAATTGGGTCAGTTAGTGTTGTGAATCCTTGTTCTATGACATTGTCATCGTGGATCCCTATCCAAATTTGTAAGATTAGATGACGTTGGGAAATTGGTCATTTCTTTTCCTATAACTGTACTAATTGATGAATATGAATTCCTTACAGAAATCAAGATATATGAATCCAACAATCTGGA
The DNA here is from genome assembly GCA_963277665.1 of Viscum album. NCBI lineage: Eukaryota > Viridiplantae > Streptophyta > Magnoliopsida > Santalales > Viscaceae > Viscum > Viscum album. Next base: position 1,326,862,657 of record OY728151.1, on the reverse strand, counting down.
GCTCATGGGTGTCAAGGTAGGAGAAAAGTTTATGTGGTAATCTCACACGACTACTCCTCATCCATGACTTTTACATTTCCATTGGCCACTGAGAGGTCACACCCAATCTCACCCTCTGAGATCATTGAGAGGAGGGTGATTAACACCATGTTACACCAATAAGAGCAGGAGGGGGTCATCCCCACTAGGGATATATCCCATAAGTACCTATAGGCAACAACAATTCAATGACATCTCCACCCCTGAGGCACATGTAGGGGGAAACCACCCCCTTTTCCAATGATAAACTGCTTCAGAAGCCTCTCCTTGGAGCACTTTGATGACTCACTCCCCTACAGTGGGGAGGTAGGGGATATTAGAATCATGTATACCATAAATATTACCTAAGATCCTCCCAAGAGGTCTCCCACTAGGCCTCATCAATTCCATCACCAACTGGTCCCATAGGCCGATAAATGAGTTGATTTCATCCATTCTCTACCACCCCTGGTCCAAAGCACCAGACACTAACATCATGGGAAGAATTAAGATACCGCCCAAAAGGGGGAATCTTCTATAGATCCTATGGCCACTACCACCACCAGAATATACTTCCATATCCTTGAAACCATTTAAGTGGGATTAATCTTCACTCAATTGGGATCGAGACCCTAACCGCCACACAGGTAGGCCGAGTTTACTCTATCAATCACCAGCACCCCTAAAATCCATTACAGGTCATCCCATGATGAAGAGAACTAACAAAAAGGCCATATATGTTCTCCCATCAACCAAAGTGGAGGTCCTCCCATCTCTTTCAATATATAGTATAGAGTACCTCCCTGTACTCCCACCAGTAAACATGGAGGTCCTCCCCATGTCATCACCAACCAAGGAAAAGGTCATCGTTGCTTCATTATCAACTGAAGTGGTGGTCTTACCTACATTATAAAAAACCACTTAGAAGGTTCTCACCATGTTTAATACACATCCTTGCCCATAGAACCATCCTGAGGTAGAAGGGATAACACCTACCGACAGAGGCAGAGCCATGGGAAGCGCCTCATTACCATTGAGATCTCAGATTTTGAGGTGATGGGAGACTCGATGGTGGAACATTCACCCATATTAAAATAGTCTGGGGTAGAAGCCCAATAATTGAGATTCATGATCTAGGAATCTGAGGTCCATAGTATTCCCATATCACTCTACAGATACCTATAAGTGGAGGAAATTATGGCTACCTTCCATTGGATTGTAGTGAATCAATCTCCATCACTGCCAGTTTCCCTCGTTTATACATCTATATAAGAATTTGGGGAGATTTATAGGTCTGAGATGATGCCTTAAAATAGTGATAATTCTATTGATCCATAAATGGACACTTCCCCCTTTACACATGAGGTAGTGGTGAACACCCTATCCTATAGGGATGTGATGATGAGGTTGGAACCATCCCTAAGATACATCCCAGCATGTAATAGAAATTTGAATCATGAAATGAATCCTCTCCCAGTATAATGATAGTAGAACCGGTCTATATCGGTTCCTCCACCCATATCTCATCTAGGACCTATTGGGTCTTGGCCTAACCAAGCTAAGTACTATTCCTATGATAATGAGGGAATGTGGGAGGCCATGGCTACTAACCAGTTATTAGTGGGGTTCTAGTTTCCTATAGCTTTATAATTTGATATCTTGGAGTTCCTCACAGAGGACCAGGCAATTTGTTTCTTCCAAAATATTTGGGTGACATTTAACCACCTCTTTGATCTTCAATTAGCCTACCCAAGGAGATATGAACATGTCAATGTCATTGAATAGTAGTGAAAAAAGGTTGAAATTATATCACTCCTAGTATCTCAGCACCAAGATTCATACAACTACCACCAGACCCTTTGGTGGACCTAAATCAAGAGTCTCATAGTGATCTTCCATGTTATGGAATAATTTTCTCTGAGAATCATAGGAATAGAGGCACTGACACAAAGCATTATAGGGAAGATCCACCTAAATAGGTGACGCATTATGAGGAAGACCCCTTAAAAAGTGTCGTCACTCATCAGTAGAGGCAAGCACTTGGCCTTAGAGATACCCCTAATGAAATTTTGTTTCATTCCCTTTGGAATCATGATAAGAGAAAGGGACATATTAAGCCCTCTGATCCATTTGAGGTTGTGTCCAAGGTAGAGATAGAACCCATAGTAGATGCCTTTCTCCAACAGGATAAGGAGTACAAAAGGCTTACCTCCTAACTCATCACTGAGGATTTCCCAGATTATGGTACTACCCTATAGGACCCCATATATCCCCCCACTGGGGAACCCAATTCTCCTTTTCTAGATTCCCCCATTCAAGCTAGGTGGCCTTGCGCATCTAATCAGAGCCGAAGCCAAGAGATATGGAAAGTGACCACAGTACGAGTCACCAAATATACCTGAGCAACATGATTTTCCACCTCAGGATCCAATTCGTGTTTCTATCCAAGTTTATGAGACCTATCCTCGAGTTGGTGAGTCTATAAATTCATTTTTAAGCATAGATCCTTTCCATGATGACTTTATATCCACTCTCACCACTCACCTTGAGGCCTTGGAAACATGATAGGTTATAATCCCACATGATTGAAAGCCATACTTGTCATGCGTGGACAATTTCCAAGCACCCCTGTAGTTTGGAAATCCCATATTCACCCTGTTAAAAGGGATAGGTAACCCACTGTCTCACCTGAACCACTTTATTTCAAGGTGTGGTCCTATATTGGGATCCCTAGAACTATAGGAGGTCACCAAGCTCTAATGATTTTTCTATACACTAGAAGGACCTTCGTTCATTCAGTACAACTAGTTGCCCATAGGGTACATTGTTAGATGTGAGGTCCTTCATAGATAGTTCCTCTATCAGTAATGCTCCACTATGTACAAGACAAGTCTTTCCAACCTCTTTAAGTGAAAACAGAGTCCTGATGAGTGAGTTGAGGACTTTGTTTCTTGGTGGAAAGACATCACGTATTCACTCAACATGCCATTATCCTAGTAATAGCTACTCGTGATGTGTGTGGAGAATGTTAAGGGTGAGTTGGTCCCTACCCTCATCACCCAAAAATACCCATGTGGATTTTGGGATTTCTTACAAAAGTATTAGTGCCTATAGAAATCCTTATAACATACTCAACAATAATAGTGCTCATTGCCTCTTCCAACTCCTATGATAATAACTGTAAAATTAAATATTACCACTATTGTGCATGTAGAGGTTCCCTAGTCAGTACGCCTACTAGAACCATCACTGGAAGAGCTCACTGAGTGCAGCCCTATCAGGCACAACCTTGTCCTGCACAGCCCCATTAGGCACCACCTCACCAAGTGCTACCACCTTGATGAGAGAATGTGGTGGTAGCCCCTCATCAAGTCCAAGCTCCAATATTGGCTTTCCCAGACACAAGAGACATGAACTATTCCTTCAAGGAATCGCGGGTCTTGGGATATTTCATCTATTCCTAGGATAAGGGAATTATGAAGTTACTAGAGTGAAGAGACCCCAGGAATTAGGACTTACTGGCCACCCCGACCATTTCCCATACCGCAAGATCCTCGAACACACCATCAAGGAATTATTCATGTTCAAATAATGGCTCTATGACCAAGTGGATTGTAGCATAGTCATGTTGGGTGATGTTCCAGCACATGTGAAACTTATCACTACAAACCCCAATAGTGACAGTGAAGGCTCTGGTGAACGGAAGTAGGATACTAGTCACAGGATGAAGAAATATGATGACTAGTTGGTACAAAAGGTATCCACTCACGCCTATGGTTTCATCCATGATCATTTGTGAAATCCCAAACCTCCAATAGATGTTGTATCCCCTTTGGCCACTGCTTCTGCATCTCTATCACAGCCTTACAAGTTTTGAAAAGAATAGGCCCCAATGGTGCAAGGGAAATTAGATCCCCCCACTGGTACTGAATACATCTCGCACTCTTGGAAACTTCATGTCCCATGAATTGGTAGATACACCCAAGATCCACCCAAAACTAGATAAAATCACTTATGTTGTGAATAAGTACACCTCTATGAATGTCTTCGAGTTAGTAGACAACTTCATGATTCTTGATAGTGAGGAATTCCATGCAAACCCATCAAGTGACTTTAGTCAAATCCATTGAAGAAAAGAACGAGAACATGTAAGCCTCTATAATTCTTAGGCCAGTTCCTCAAACCAAGCCATACATGCTACTGAGAACTGGCATCATGTTTTTTAAAAAGATTAAAAAGCACTATCTTCTCAGTCTACTCTATCATGTATGCCTCCGCAGCTAAAAATATTAGTTTACTAAGTAGCTCGGTCGTGAAAACACTGTTATCATTCGCATATCGCCAAAGCCTAACCCCAACCAATAAATAGTTATCTGTAAGTTGTTTAGAGAAGGATAGTTAGTGAGTAAAAGAATATGGCCAATACTAGGTATACCCTAGTGGTTCAGATAACATCTATTGTACCCCCATCCAAAGAGTGACCCTCTATGGTAAAATGTATTCCCTTGGTGAGAAAATATGATTTGTTGAATCACCTTGCCAACATACCTTCAAGGCTTTTGATACTCGAGGCCCTATTCCCATTAAAGGAGATTCATGAGTCCATTTCAGAATCCATGAAGATACCTCTCTAGTTTGAAGTTGAAGTAGCTGTTGTTGAGGCCTAATATGAATAATAGGTCGGTCAATAGGAATGAAAAACCATCATCTCGTTTTCTTTAGAAGATGATGTAATAATCATACAGGGTCACATACTCTCATTATACAACACGAGTTAGTTTAATGGTGTGAAAATTCACCACTGACAAGTGCATACTAGATTTGGGATTAACCTTGTCTGGACTTAGATGCTCAACAAGATGGGACTAATTGAGGCAGATCTAGATCCCTCCCAACTAACAATTTAAGATTATGACAAGAGAAAGAAGAAACTGCATGGAAAGTTTATTTGAAGTCCTGGTTTGATGGATTAATATCAAGAATCAAATTCGTGGTAGTCTCATAGTATACCACCTATAACATGATATTGGGTAGGCCTTGGATTCTTTTTCATGCATCAGTCCCCTCCTCATATCACCAGTGCTTAAAATATTCTCTTAATGGTTGAGTAGGGGTGCTTCAGGGTGATGTGTCCCCCTTTGATTATTATGAAGCCTACTATCTAGATTCTAACTAATATAAGATATTGGAAAAGAAGCATCAAATGAATAGGGTTGAGTGCATCAATTATCACAATGATATGACAACCACTGTGGTCAATACATGGGTATACTTGGATGAAAGCTTCATTATCCCAATTCATCATTTAGAGGACACAATTCCAAACTTTTTGGATGTTTCATTACCTCCAAGAAAAAGGTTTTCAACATCCCTAAGAGGGATTTCCCTCATATTACCTCATACTTCTACACTGGATAGGCCTGAGTGATACTGGAAGCCCCTACTCCTATGAAGTACCAAGAAGTTTTCCTAATGACAACAAATCCATGACATTATGGCATATTACATAGGGAAAGGTTGACTCGACATAATCTAACTCATCACCATTGCTTTGACATAAAGAGTGTTCCTTGAGATTAAAGTTCAGACAAAATTGTCTTGATAGCTTATATCTCCATAGTTTCAATAGAGAAGAAAACCCTTAGTAAGAATTTTGTATCTGCCAGAGTATGAAAAAATGTTTCCCCTGAGTTGACTAGAATTTAAGATCCACCTCCTCCCAATACTTTTCCTATCTTATATGATAAAGATTATTTTGAATACACCCCTCCTACATTAGAATATAGTTTCTATACCACCGTTGATAAGTTAACCTAGAAAAACCTTGGTACTAAGTAAGATTTGAGGCTAATGCTGATCAACACAGCCATGTCCCTAGTGGAGCAGTATCAATATGTGGCCTTCCTAAAACAACATTGTGATGTATTCACTTGAATCTATGACAAGATTCCAAGGCTGGACCCTCAGGTCACCTATCATCATCTTGGCATCCCGATAGGTCATCATGAGTTCAAGAAACCTCCAAGAAAGATGTAATCCTCTCATAGTGCTATAGACAATACCAAAGTTGAAAATATTATCAAATACAACTTCATCATAGAAGTTCAATACCCCATATAGCTAGACAATGTTATCAAAATCATGAATAATAATGAGCAGATCAAAGTCTATATCGACTTTTAGGACCTTGACCATCATTTCTCGAAGGATGATTTTCCCCTTCTAGTGATAGATATATTTATTGATGCTACAACTAGGTTTCAGGACCTCTTCTTAATGTATGGATATTATAGGTATAATCATATTCGAATGGCCCTAGAGTATGAGGATTACACTGCCTTCAGGGAACTAAAAGGGACTTTTTCTACCAGGTGATTCCCTTCAGCTTAAATAATGTAGCAGTCACTTATCATTGGGCCATGGACTACATCTTCAATCCAATTCTTAGGAAATTGGTTTAATTATACATGGAAAACTTGGTGGTCAAATTCCAAAAACTTCATGAATATTTCAAGGACCTTGAGAAAGTTTTTATCTTCCTCCACTCACAACAGTTGAAGATGAACCCATTGAAGTGTGAATTTGGGGTCACCTATGGTATGTTTCTCAGATTCATTATAATATATATAAGTATCAAGATAAACCTGTATAAGATCAATTCCATCAATTAAATTACTCCCCCTAGAAATCTCCATGTGTTACAGAGCCTTCAAGGATACTTAGCCTACAAACACTGATTTATTGTGAATCTAGTCGACATGTGTAACCCCTTCTCAAGGATCATGAAGAAAGGAACCATTTACAAGTGGGATAAAGAGTATGAGACTATTTTTGAGAATATCAAGTAGTACCTACTACAACCTATGGTTCTGATGCCACCAGTTTCAGGATATCATTTGGTCCTCTATGTGACCACCCTGGAGTGATCTCTAGGTGCCCTTCTCGACTATAAAAATAATGAGGGAAGATAAAAATTTATATTATCTTAGTCTCATGCTCCTAAACATAGATACTAAATATTCCCCTATCAAGAAAAGTTTCCTTATGCTAGTTTTCATAATGTAGAAGTTGTGACATTATCTTTAGCATCATGAGAGACAGCAGGTGTTTTGAGTAGACCCACTAAATTATATTCTCAATCGCTCCATACGGATGGGATGGTTGGCACATTGGGCAGTGATCCTCTAGAAGTTCAACATTCAGTTTTTTCCACATAAGTCCATCAAGATCTAGGCACTAGTTAATTTCATGTCCTACAATCCATCACATGAAGAACTATACCTGTATATTTGTTTCCTAGATGACATTATCCTATTAGTGGATTAGTATATACCTTATTGGAAAAGTCATTTTGATGGTGCCTCCCAAATCCTGACTGATAAAAGGATCAACAATCCCAAGCTCAAAAGAGTATTCCTGAAGATCATCTTCACCACTCCTGCACTAGTCATCCTACCATACTCATTCATGTTGTCAAAAGGATACTCCAACAATGAGGTAGAGTATCAGGCTCTCATCCCTAGTATCAAGTTTTCCCTTGAGATTTATGTTCCCTACTTTCATGTGAAGGGAGACTCTGAGTTAGTCATAAAACAGATCAATGGTGACTATATCATCAGAAATCAAGATATCATTCCCTTACTATAGTGCACTCATCAGCTGATGGCCCATTTTCCTTCCCAATTGAAATTGACTCATGTACCTCGATCACAAAATGGTTGAGCTGGCACTTTGGCCAGTTTATACATGTATCTTATAGAACCTGACCAGGATGACCTGATCATCCATTTGGAACACGAGAGGTTCATTAACCCCTCCATTTTAGATGATGATGATAGGTAATAGGTAAAACAATTAGCTACCAATAATTTTGTTCCAACACCCTCATCGCCCCCCCCCCCCCAAATAGTGTAAATTCTTGATTAGACAACTCCCTTAATCTTGTATCTCTAGCATGACATTCTCCCATCAGACCATGATGAGAACGAGTGAATCCATCAGTGTAAAACACAGTTTACACTCTAGAGTGGTTCTAACCATAATCCAACCCTCTACAGATGTGGGTTTGATGGATTTATTCTCCATTTCATCCAAGGAGATGAGATCCCTTAGGTTATGCATAAAGTCCATGCCAGGTCATTTGGCACCCATCAAGTGGGATTGAAGATATTCCAATAGATTCATAGGTTGGGCTACTTCTATCCCACCATGGTCCATGACTTCATTGAGTTCACTAAGAGGTGTCACATGTGTCAGATCTATTCCAACATGGTGTGGATCGACCACTGGAGCTTCTCTACACCACCAAATATTCATGGTCCTTTGTATTATAGGGACATCACATCGTGGGGTCATATCCACCAATGATAGATCACCAGTTCAGGTTCATTCTGGCTATAATATAATTCTTCTACAAGTGGGTAGAAGTGATTCCACTCAAGGAATTCAAATCCCAATATATTATTGAGTTCATGAGATCCCACTTCATCCATCGTCATCATAAAGTAATTTTATTAACAGATGGGGGAGATAAATAGAAGAAATAAAGACCTAAGAGAGAAACTAAGGGGTTCTGAAATAGTGAAGACTGAGAACGTACCCTCTAATAAAATAAACCCCATTGAATTTGATGATGCCAGCCATGTGTAGGAACACCTCCACCGTGCTAGGGAACTCCATTGAGGCCAAGTAGTCTACAACCTTATTTCCCTCCCTCCATGTAAGTATCACACCAATGTTGTTGTTGAGCATAATTTTACATTTTTTGATGGCATATAAAATCTTCCATGGAGAAACACCACAACCTTTCAAGGAATCATGAACAATTAAAGAGTCGATTTAAACTTCAGAGATCTCTAACCCATTTTTTCTGCAAATTCTGAGGCCTGTGAGCAAGGCCATGGCCTCCAGTTGAAGGGAAGTGCCCTGGACCAGTCTGTCCAAATAAGATAAGTACACTGATCCATTGGAATCATAAATCACTCCTCCACCGCGCATGTTCCCTTGGACACAAGAGTCGTATGTGTTAAGTTTCAAGCCACCCAATGGAGGTCGTGATCTGACTCAGTTTCCTATCCTCGGGTTGTAAGGAAACCCCACCCTGGTTCCTACTTGAAAATGGTGAAAATATAGATCTTCCTTAAAAGATATCACCACCTTGTTCAGGTCAAGTAATAGGTTTTTTTCCCAGACAGTAATGACCCAAGCCGTCACAACCCCTCCTTCATGCTTTGACTTGTTCTGTGCCTTCAAAAGACTCTAGCATCCTACATTTAGTACCACCAATCGGGAAACCTTCTCCAGTACTCTCCCCTCAGAGCCATGGAAATATTTTTCTAGAAAGGAAGCTATATAGTCATTCAGAGAAAGACCCGAAGATAATTCCCTAGGTATTTCCACAACTCTCTCACCCATTTGCTGTCGAAGAACAGGTGATTAGTGCTCTCCTTCTTATGAACATTGTATCACACGCAATTGGGAGCAATGGGAATGTCTCATCTACAGATATTATCATCAGTAGGGAGGGCTATATTACAAATCCTCCAAGTGAGAAAGTTGAACTTGGTGGGGATATTTTTCACCCAAATGATCTCATCCCAGCCCCCAGAATGCACCTGATCATGGAGCAGACTCTGGAACATCCTAGAGGATAAAAGGCCCGAGGAGGAAGTGGTAAAGATGCATTTATGGTCATATTCATTAAGCTCAATGAGGTGAAAAGTATCAAGATGATTCCTATCCAAACCCGCATTGAAGAACTTGGGGTAGTGGGTTGCATCCTTGAATGAGATGCCAGGGGCTGGAAATCCCAGAAAACTCAGCACGCCACCACCCCAATCCTGGTGCCAAAAAGAAGAATCCCCTTTCCCAACAATCTAACGAGAGAAGGGGCAAAGAATGTCGGAAATGGGACCAATAATTGACCAAAGGGAAGAGATCCACCCCTCCAAAGAGCTTCGAAGATACAGATCGGTATCATGCATGGTGTTTACTCAGAGAGTACGCCATTCCATCACACCCCATTCAAGCCTTACATGCATGTAGTAGAGGGTATCCTTCATTTTGCATAGATTTATACCTCCTTCACCAACCGACCTTTCCATTTTGTCCCAGGCCACCCAATATTTCTTCCCTCTCGAAGAAGGATCCCAAATAAAGTTGGCGAGAATCCTATCAATAGAGTTGATAACTCCCTTAGGTACCATGATAGAGGAGAGTCCATGGATTGCAGAAGCCACCATAATTCTATTCACCAGAGCGATCCTTCCACTGAAGGAAAATAAAATATTTTTCTAGTTCATTACTCTGTCAGTAATCCTGGTGAGAAGAGTTTCAATGTCCTAGATCCGAAGTATTACTGGCGATATAGGTGCACCGAGAAAGACCATGGGGAAATCCCCACTCTAGATGCCTAGAAGCCTACTGACAGACTTCACCCTCTTGGCAGAACACATGTTGGAAATAAATAATCCTCTCTTACCATTGTTAACACTCTGACCACTCCATAGACAATACCCTTCCATCACTTTGTTTAAGCTGCATAGGGATCTACTCTTATAATTCAAAAACATAATGGTATCATCGGTGAACATGAGTTGAGAGATCACTGGATCCTTCAACCGTGATGATGTGGGAGGATTCCACCATTACTAATGATCTTCTGGATGAGACAACATAAAAAATCCTGAATGAGAATAAATATAGTTGGCGATATGGGGTCCCCTTTCCTAATTCCATTGGTAGACTTGAAGAAACCGCAAGATTTTCCCATAAAATACACTGATAACCATGAATAACTGAAGCAACTAAAAATAATGTTGATGTTCCCGGAGCTAAAACCAATACCTTATAGAACCTTTTTAATGAACCTCCATTCAACCTGATCATAGAAGTTGTTCATATCGAGTTTAATAACAATGTTAGACCACTATGATTTGAAGTTGATGTCGTTGAGTATCATATATGCCAGATAAATGGATTCCTATATTGAGTGCCCCTTGATGAATCTGTGTTGTTCAAGGGATATCCACCACGTTAGATGAGCACCTATTATGGAGTTGATGATGCTAGCTAATATCTTATAAGGAATGTTGCATATACTCATTGAGCGGTAATAAGAGATCGAAGATGGGCTCTTGATCTTTAGTAAGAGAACCAAGGTTGTGGTGCTGGCGACTCAAGGTAAGTTACCCCCTCTAAAGAAATCATGAACATCATCAATCACATCCCTCTTCACCATATCCCAAGAGACACTATAAAATGAATCCAAGAACCCATCCGGACCCTGGGAACTATCTGAGTTTAAGTGCATGAGTGCATCCTTGATCTCTAACTCATCAGGCACTACTCCCCGGCTGACGTTATGATGATCATACGCGATTCTAGGAATCACTTCAAATAAATCTGTAGACTATGATGGATACCCATTGGGTAGGATTTAATTTAGAACAGCTATGAGCTCCTAGAAAAAAGAGTTAGCCATTCCTTCCACAACATCCCTGTCGTCAGAGAAGGAACCATCCTCCAACATGATATTTGTCTTGACCAGTCATCGGCTCTCCTTGATGCATGCATGAAATAAGGCTGAGTTCTTATCTCCATCCTTAATCAATTTAATCAGAGGTCTCTCCCTAGCCAAGTGCTCCTACTTTAGGATCAAGTCCTTCATGATCCCCTTCTTCCCCTATAGCTCCTCATTGACCCTTTAATCCCACTCATCCTCTAGACTATTCCCAAGATGATCGACCTGTGTTGTGATATCATTTAATGCTTCCTTAGGGGCGGTGAGGTTGCGGGACCACAACAGTAGTTTGGATTTTATATTCCTTGGTTTACCATGAAGGATGGACCACTTTTTTCCATGGAGAGGGATAATCCACACCAAATTAACCAGGTCATGGTAGCCCATGTTGTCTGCCCAAAACTGGGAGAAATTGAATGTCTCCTACAATATCTACGAAGAAATCAAATAAAAAAGAAGCGATGAGTGGTCTGAGATACCTCTAACCAGGTGGGTCACCTTCATGCTGGTGAATATTGAAATAGGTTACATGTTAGCCAGGCAACGATCTAACTGACCCCATGAGAGACAGGGCCCCCTCTGATTGTTACACCATGTATATTGATCTCCCACAAACCCTAGGCTGGAGAGACCCTTCACAGCCATGAAACGAGTAAAATCCATGTTATCCCTCCTAGGAAAGGCCCTCTACCCTTCATTTCATTCGAATCATCCACCACGTTGAAGTTCCCCCCCCCCACGATCCACAGTTTGGATCCAGGTTCAAACTTTCATAACTCCTTCCACAAAGACTCCCTAATGTGAATATTGTAGATCCCATACACGAAATAGGAGAAGAAGGAAACAAGGCCCTGGGATATCTTGATAGTTATAAACTGGTCCTCCTCTTGGACTAAATCCACAGATCACCTCTTCTGCCAAAAGATCCAAATATACCTATTAACCGAGTCAGCCTGCATGCTACCATGAAACCTCAGTTTTCTAGAGAACTACCTGATTCTGGAGGATTGTTTTTTATGTTCAAGAATGGACACCACTTCCACCTTATGACTAGAGATATTAGAAGCAAGGATGTTAGACTTAACTCGGGCGCCAATCCCCTGAGCATTCTAGATTAACAGAGGAATCATTTTAAGGACACTGCCTTGGGGCTGGCTCTAGAGCCCTTATCCAACATGAAGTGGGAAGAGAACTCCCCTTGAATCAACTTACTTTTGGATATTTTACACATCCCTGAATCCTTATCCAATGCTCCCACGGGAGACATAGGACTATTTATCATGCCCATTTTGTGATTCCTTTTAGGGTGAGTAACAGACCGAGACCCACTACCACTAAATCCCGCTGGGCAAGGGGAAGAGCCCTCAAAGGGAAGTTGTAACAGAATGGGTAAAGCTGCCGACATATGAGGTGGAGAACCCCCAGAGGCCTCACTTGAGACATGATATAACACCATCAAGGCCTTATGGTACACTTCTGATCCTCTACTCAAAGGGACAGAGCCAAGGGGGGTCAGGAACAGAGGCCTTGGTAGATTCGAACCAGGCAGGCCACATACACCAGCTTGCAAGAGACTGTCTGGACCCAACAGAGAGGGAGAAAAATGAAAGGAAACACCTCTCGGGATAAAGGGGAAAAGTTCCAAGGCATCCTCTGAAGAGTAAAGCTCCTCATATTCTAAATAAACCACTAGGCTGACCTTAGAGAGAGGGAGGGGCCCTGTGAACTCCTGAACCACCACCAGGACCTTCCTAGTCAAACACGACGGAAGAGACCGGTCAATTCCACCACCTCATAATATTTATGCCCCTTGTTCCTATGGCAGTGAAATTTTTGGAGATAGTGGCCTTGAATGAGGCAATGCAATAAGAACCTGGGATACATTGGGTACACCACATCCTAACCCCAGGAGAAGGAGTCCTCAACCTGGAGGTCAATCTTCTCTGGTAGGGTACGCACGATGTCGAGTTCAACACAAATGCATGCCTCCGAGGCATAAAGGCCTCTTATTGTCGTGTTATCGGAGCATAAAAAGGACCTAATTGAGTCACTAATCATCTTCAAGAAACCTTTGTTCTAGAATGGAAGTGGAAACTTGGGAAGTCACATCCATACAGCCACCCACGAGCATTCCTTACCTCTATGGGAATCCATGAACCATCTATCCATACTAAATCTCCAGCGACCCACTCTTCTCAATACCTGGAACCAAATGTGAATAAAGTCTACCTCATAGGCAAGGAAAATACAAAAAGAGCATCTATGGAGGACCGAGACCTGTGCCGGCAGTTGAAGACCCCAGGATGAGACCCAACACCAGAAGACATCGAGTGGCGGTTTAGCCACCCTAAAGCAATCCACTAGGGTCCACTTGAGGCAGGACTTATCCTCCTAGAAGTTGGAAGCTGAAACATGTAGCTTACCCCTACTACCATCGCACGATGACTATATAGATGCCACAGAGATCTCCAGGAAGCAAAAAGGCTCCAAAGTCGGGTTTTGGAGAAAATACCTAAAGGAAGTCTTGATGCCTGGGTAGGGAGATCCAAGAGGGGGAGGGGCCGAGGTATCCTTCGAGAATGGATTGGGGCCATTGTGGATCCATTGGGGGGAACAGAGGATGAACCAGGATCAAACACCTTCAGAAGGAGTAGTGGAGGCTAGGCCAAACTGCCTGCAATGGTCAAAAATTTTGAAAGCGGAGGAGGCGCGTGAGGTGCATTCTTCATATTAATCATCCCTGTGCGAATCTCAAATCCACATTTTTAAAGATAAATCCCTTACATTCAATCCCACATAATCCATCAATTTTTAGTTCCTCACAGTATTCTCACAAAAAAATGGAACCAACTATAATGTTTCCAAGCTGAATAAATTGTGCTCCAAGTACAATATCCAATCCAAACATAATTCTCACTACCATGCATAGGAAAATGGGTTGATTAAGTCATTCAATTAGACTCCATCTAACATAATATAGAAAATTTTGGTCCAAAAATGATTGTGTTTCATCATGTGTGAGCATCTCCTTTGTCGAAAAGAACCCGCTACAATCTTCTAGTCCATGTTCGCCATCGAACACCACACCACCACCAGAATCTGTCAATTTCACCATCTAAGAAGCTCAGGGGAAGCTCAATGTTGCCTCTAAAAAGATCAAGAACTGCATAGGAGTCCTTTGGAAGCTTGGGAAACCCTCTTTTAGGCACTATGAAGCATGAAGATTCCATGGATGAATCTATGGAGCTCGGGTGAGGCCACCTTGATAATGAAGAACCCATTGCAGTGGGTTCATGACCTAAAACCCTGATTCACAGCATGAGATCTATGAAAAAAAGTAATCTAAATTAGAATTTTGGATTTATGTGATGAAATGGCTTCATGCTGTGAATTAGGAATGCATGAAAATGTTGTAGAGGAAAATAAGGATAAATGTGATCGATAGATACATGGGACGAAAAGATAGATACATGAGGAGATAAAAGATATATAAATTATAGATACAAAACACATATCTCAAGAGATTTTGTGCATAAAAATAGTGATGTTGTGCACACCAAGGAGGTTCATATTTTTGAAGATTGGTGATACTGTTTGAGGGATTATTCAACAACTAATCCAACTTTATTTTATCATTTTTATCACCCTCCCATGGAGAGAATGAGGGTGACATTATTAGTTCCAAGTAAGATGTTAAAGGTGGGTTATATCTAGTTAAAGGTTGGTTTTTTATGTCATTTATGTTGGTTTTTCATATTTGTTTCAATTATATTATATATCTTTTCTCTTCCAGGCATGACCATTATATGATTGAGTGAGGTAGAGTTTCTTTAAATGTGATCACTAAAACTAATCATTATCCATGATAATTTGATAGGTTGAATTCTATATTTAAATATGGTTTCAGATTACCTATTTTACTAATTAACCAAAGTAATTCACCACAATAAAATGGATGGTTAGTAAGAGAGATATTATTCACCAAGACCAAGGGAATACTTAGACTTAATTCTGATGAAAATTAGATTGAATTATTAACCACCCCACTTGGATAGTGCATGAAAATAGATTTTTATTATTCCCCTATCATTATTTTAATTCACTTCTTAGATTATTTATAGAATAAGATAAGCATATCACCTATTAAATTATAGTGTTCAACTAAGTTTTTGTAGGACCAACCTAGAGACTTGCATAATACATACTACTCACAAGAAGTTTTAGTGTTTTTTAGTCATGTGTTCTATTATTTCTAAACTAGTTTGAGTTATTAGGAAGTAACAACACCCTATGGACTAACCAATTACCTTTGCAATTACCTAGATACTTGAGAATTCATATACCAGCTTAGTATATATAAATTCAACACTTAATTTAGTAATTATAGAATATCCATATAGTCTTATCATCTCAGCTAAAATAGAAGAGCACTATAAAGGTTACATGGTAAAAAGAAAGAAATCTAGAGTAGTGAAAAAGCTACTAAATTCTTGACTTTGAAATTCTTAGTGTAGTTAACATACAAGATAATTATAATTTAATACACAACAGGTTGGCATGAAAAAAATGTACATTGGGAAAGGCTTAATAGAATAAATAATATTGATGATCAACATATTTCTTGGGTTCAATGACAATTGTGTAATGCATTGTAATTGCCTTCATGCTAGCTCCAAGATATACAATAATATATCATTAGAAATCTCAGAATGTGATCACTCAGTTGATATGGAAAATTTAATGTTTCCATGATATTTTTCATATAGACACATGTATATCACAAAATGAGAAAGGTTTATTTTTCATATTTAAGAAACTGAAATGGATTTAGGAATGAGACAATATGATCCACTATCAATGAAAAAATTTCAATTATTTCCTATAAAAACATTTTTGGTTTACGTTAAAGATAATTGAATGATCTATCATCAATCCATATACTTCATTTTATTATTGTTACCTTCTAAAGATCAAAGACTTTTGTTGTTCTTTATTATTTGGTTGATCAACCGAAAGAAGAATCTAGATATTCCTCCACATGAAAAAATTAATTGTGTTCCTCCCTTTTTAAACATTATTCACTAATCAAACCCTCACCACCATAAAATTTTTTTATGAGAAGACAATGATCATAGGGAATATTTATCTTGAAACTCCATAAACACTTTAGTTTTATTTCACTCTATTTTCCATAAATTTTTAAATTACCTCAATTCACCCCCACACTCTTGAAGTTCTCACCAAGACAACCCTCTTTATGTTCCAACTAGGAAAACAATAATAATCATGAAAATGTTCCCTTTTAACCTTCCTTCCATGAATGTATGACCATGGGTTAAGAGTGGATTGATGAAATTCATAATTCATGATATTTGTGTTCTAACCATGTCAAAAACATATATATTGGAAAATCCAAAAATTAACTGTTTTACATAACATGTCTACACCTTTTGTGCCATTAGAATTCATTTTAGAATTAAATTAAATGGAATAAATGTGATCTAGACTATTTTATTTCACTTAAAATTATTCCATTTTATTTTATTAATGGAAATTCCATTTTAGCCCTCCTAAAACTCCCAAAAAAACATACTCTCAATGTACAATGCACACATGTGTTAAACTACCAACCAAAAATAAAAGTGTTTGGTTGATAAAAATTGTGTCTCTATAATATTGTGAATCCTTAAAACATTTCCACATGGAATTATGAAAGGGAAATGGAAAATAAAAGTGATTGTAACAAGGAATTTTTATTCTTTAATAGAAATTATAAATTTAACTTACAACAAAAATCTTAAGAATGATGAAATATTTTTAACAAAATGAGAATGGTCCCAACAAATTTTTTTTAAAAGTACAGAGCATGAAATAATAAATGTGATGATATAATAAAACTTTGATGTTATTATTGTTAGAAGATATTAATTTTATAAAATCACCTATTCCACTAAAAAATAAATGGAACTCCATACCTTTTCATTAATCTTCTTGGAACATGATACAAAAAATATTTTTTAGAGAGAAGATATCAAGAGGAATTTTTATTTTATTTTTTTATGAACTCTAGTTTTGAAAATCCTTCACCGCTCTGGTGTGAACCATTTGATGTGAAAGTCATGTTACTATTATCTAAATAAGTTGTATTCCCATAACCACAACTAGAATACTTATTATATTCACTAGAAAACTCTTCACATCAATTTACATGCACATGAAGTGAGACTTATATTTGTGTACCAGATGTATCAAAATAGATTATAATAGTGGGAATTAATTTTTCAAACTGTACTCGGTATTATCAGTAAGAAACTATTCAAGAAAATATCCATTTAAATATTGGATAAAATAGTTTTTGATTCATAGAAAAGAAATTTTATTGTGCTAAAATAATCTAGGGAATGAAATTTTCAAAATGGAAATGTTGCGAACGCCGATTTTTTTTAATTTACATATAGGACATACAAGAACATTATTTACTATAATTATTCTAGTATTTACTTAAAAAAACTAAAAAATTCATTGGAAATAAATACCATACAAAATATGGGGATAGGGTAATGAGAAGGAGTAGGGGTAACTTTTAGGGAGAATATGATCGATATGAAGCTCTAAAAAATTCAAGTTGTAGAAGATGAGAAATGGAGTTCAAAAGGGTCGAAAAACAACTAAGAAGGGGGGTGTTGAATCGGCTATTCAATTTTTTAAACTATTAATAATTTTAAAATGTTAAACCTGGAAACCTATTAAATTTTATATACTTATCATCTTTTAGTAAATAATAATGCATGTAAAATTAGGAAAGTAAGTAAAGAACATGAGATTTACAAGGCCAGGTATCAGTGTGGGAACCTATATCCTTAACATAGAAATTCTTGTGGGTATATAGAAATTCACTATTATGAATAAGTGAATAAAACTTGTGATAACTACTATTAAATACCTTCGATCTGTTATGACCAATGTTGTGTTTTGATTGTATTTGTTACCAATATATTAATCTGTTAATTATGCTGAAGGAAGAAAGAATTTTGAAAAGGTAGACTGAAGAATAGTGATTGATGTTTTATATTGGATCCAAAATCATAAGGATGAGAATTGTATTCAACATCAGATCTAGGATCATCGGCATGAGTCTATATTGAGGAGAGGATGGCTAGAATAAATAGATCATCGGATTCACAATAAATCTGAAATGGCAGGTTTGATCATAATAGTGGAGAATCAGAGTCTAAATGACTATTATTAAAATGTGATGATGATTTGATGATCATAAAGTTCTCATAAATCACAATAAGTTTCAAAACATATGATTCAATCTTGATGAAATAATGGGGAAAAGAAGTGTTGACAAATGAATTGAGCATTGAATTGGAAGAGGAATGAGATGTGGTCAATCGTATCCAGTCTGATCATAATCATATTAATCATTTTTAGGTTGAGAAGGAAATAAAGTTGTTGATGAAGTATAGGGAAGTTACAATACTTTCCTTGATTTTTTTAAAGGCTAATAATAATGATCGTAATAAATAAATAAAGGAAGTCCGTGTAGTTTAAGTTCCGGAATACCGATCCATCATATTTGGTATATCATCGTATTCATCAAAGATAGAATCATTTGTGTAGAAAATTCATTAGTGTCATATTCAAAAGAGAATGACGGTACTGAAGAAGAAGTTGCTGATACCGGTCCATCGGACTGAGAGTGTGATCGTAGTAATTAGAGAAAGAATTAATTGGAACCAATGAATACAAAAAAAAAGTATGTGGTGGCCTATATGAAGAAGAAATTCAGAGCTTAATCGACAATGTAATCAACCATTTGAAATGGGTTGAATTGCGTTTTTTTTCATTCAAGTCGGTCAAGATAAGATATGAAGAAGAACTTGTCGATTTACATTTTTCTTTATCGTAATGAGACAAATCATAATCAGAATTGGAATTGGACTTTGGAAAGCTTAAAGAAAATAACTAGATGTGTTGTCGAGGGGGAACTTGAAATTCGAAGAGGATTTTTGTTTTAAACAGTTGGAACATAACTTCATAATGAATAAAACACATAAGAATTTAGTTTGCGAAGAATATTAAAGCTGAATATTTCTTCATATATATAATTGATTCAGGGCATTATAATGAAGAAATCAGATTGAGAAGAATGGAATGGGAAATTAGATTCAGAATGATATTTGGAAATAAAGTATGAAGAAGATTTGAGAAGAATTGAGAAGTATAGATGAAGTCAAGATGCACCCAAAATTCATGGATGCATACAAATTTGGGGAATTTGGTTGAGCAAGAAACAATTTCAGGATTCCCACACAAATCACTTTGGGTCACCTATAAAAGGTGAAAGAACTCTATACTTTTCTGATGAGTGTACTATTCAGAGAGGAAGAGAGATAATATCTAAATTTTAAGGGAGAGAAAAAGGATTTCATATTGAGCTTTGTTAAAGAAGTTTTGATGGAGATAAGTGAAATGAGAAGAGACAATATTACAATGTATTCAAATGATCATTGTATTTAGTTATCATCGTATTCATTTTTTTATCATATTCTTCTTTTCATCATATTCGGTTGGTCATTGTATTAGGCTGGATAATCGTATTGAGATTTACATATTCAGATTTTCGGACTGAGAAGGAAGTGTTCTGAATTGACTCAATTGTATTCTGGTAGAGATATATTTTCAATATTGGTAAATCAAATTAGAAGAATCACACTAGGATAATCCTATTGAGAGAATCAGACATGCAATCATATTGGAGTTTTATATATAAGTCCTTGATGTTCTTTCCAGCTTCTGGGTAAGAAATTGTAGATTTTTTTTCAAAGAATATATTTATGTAATTTGATAAATATGCACAGGTAACATGTGTTAATACACAAACATTGTATTACCCCATTTTTTCTAGAGGATGTACACACACTGTTGGATTGTTTTCATAGTGCTACATGAGTGAAATGTTATATCCTACTCATTGTATTCCACACAAAAGGATTGTTTTATAGTGGATTGTGTGTTATTTGATTGTTTCCAAATCATACCAAGGACATAGCTATTCTTATTGAATATTAAATCTTGTAAATACTTGTGTTCCTATGGATGTTTGTTTGATTTATTTTTATCAGGGAAAGAAATCCTTAACAAAAGGTGAAGGTTATTTCAAATGGAAGGAAACTTAAAATAAAAAAATATTATTGATTCACCCCCCCCCCACTCAATGATATAGCTATCCTACATGGGAAGTTACGACTGGTTTTAGAGATGAAGGTTCTGTTCACTTATTCTTTGTTAAAGTTTTTGAAGAAGTTGTGATGGAATATCTAAATTGTGTGAACAATAAGGGGATTCCAATCTTAAATGATAGGAATTATCATCTATTGAAAATGGAGAATGATTTCATATCTTATGTCTCTTGAGTATGATGTTTTAAGAGCTATTAAAAATGGTTTCCCTTATTGTATTGATAATTCTCACCTCAAAAATGATGATAAAGAAAACATTGAATGTGATGGAAGATATAAGAATGCTTTACTATCATCACTTTATAAAAGTGATTTTCTCATAGTAAAAGGAGTTGACACTACTAAAGGTATCTGGGATAATCTTAACAACATTTATAAAGGAAATGAAAAAGTGAAAATGGAAAATTCACTATATACTAGCTCAACGTTAACTACATTCTCCTGCATCTCTGATGCCAATGAAGGGCATCCTACCTTGGGCTGTAGTGGCTCATTTTTCTCAATTGTGGATGTGATTTCATCCAACACTATAGATTGTGTGTTATACTACATATAATAGATAGTAATTAATTCACATGTATAGTAAAGTTCTTCGTTAAAACCCCATCATATCCCACTAGACCATCCCGGTTAGCATCGCCATCCAGTAGGTCACTCATCCCGCTCATTCTAGTGCCTGCACCTATGAGATATTTCGTAGTTAAACCCAAGTCGATAACTTGTGTCAACAAAGAATTAGATGTTTATGAATGTGTCTCAAGAAACCCAGATTTCAAAGTAGACGGAGATGCCTCTTGTGGTGTATTCTTTCCGAGGAAGTCTCAAAACTCATCTCCCTTACAAATGTCTCCATCCGATCGTGAACCAGACATCTTTGAAGCTGACTCCCACCAATAAAATTATGTCCACCCACAGTTTTTTTGATGCATTGTATCATTATTCATAGACTTATTTGGAATATGAAATTCAAGAAATTTCATCAAAGGTGTCTCAGTTATCCATGGTGTATGTTGGGGCCAGATATCTATTGAGTGTTGCATCTCATTTTGGTGATACATCCACAATAACATGATTTTATGGAATTCTTTCTCCTTGCACCAGTGATGATCCCATTTCTCCTCCCACGTCTATTGGGTCGACTACATCAATAGGATACAATTGATTATTTCCATGCTATCCAGGTGAGTCTCTTTGATCAATTCACCTACTATAGAAGATAAGTATGCCTCTTTAGTTCAATGAGATGGTAAAATTAGGGTGAAACTCCTCAATTGTGAGTTTTTGGCAGTTCGCCTCAATTGAGTGAAGAGGAGGCAACAGCAGATCTGACCAATTGTTAAGACCTGAACCTCTTAGTAAACAATGGGTATAAATTTTGAGCATAACTACATATGTAATGACAAGTATGAACAGAAGAATAAAGAGAAGGAAGAATAAGAACTCAATAGGTGACAGTCCACACTCCCACCCAAGCCTAACGACCAATGTTCTAAGCCCAAACAGCCGAACTAATAGAATGATTCCCCCCTAAACTATCCTTTTCTCCTTCTTTTATAACCTCATTATTTCATTCCTCACATGGCCAATCTACCCCCTCTATAATATTCCCATTTTTATAGCCTCCATATTCCCTTTATTCCTAGGTCTCTATCATTAACAAATTAAGAAAAATCTGTATACTTTAAACATGTTTGTAAAGATTTAAAATATTTGTGATGTATGTAATAATTTTGGTCACAAGTTTGGTATATACTCGTCTCAACATGTATCTAAATATTATAAGAAAATAAGACCACATAAGTTGGTTAAGAAATAAGAAGCGAACTTGTAAATCAAGCATAAGAATTTTCTAAAAATAATCTCCCAAGAAGATATCAATAAGGAAAGGCGAGAAGTCCTCAGATTCCAAATCCATGATGTTGAAGAAGGGTGCACTATCTAAAATAATTTACAAGAAGAAAGGTTCTCAAAATAATCCATATAGACAACCCAAACTTGCTACCAATGTACTTAATGATATTTTAGTAATCTGGACAGAATATTTCGAGAGAGTGAGGAAAATGAAAGTAGCACAAGAAATGGATAGTGTAAAAGGTAAAGAAAAGATTCCACATAAAGAAGGAGATGTTATATGTGTTATGTTCAATATTGATAGACATGCTCTCAGATATTGTTAATTGATAATTCCAATAGAATAATATTTATAATGAATGTGAAATATACACTAGGTGATACAAGTTCCTTAAAATATCTTGAGAAATAAAATTTCACAATGAAATTGAAGAAGTGATAAGATCCACACTACCTCAATCAGAATTTATGTTTATATGTGCAAGAATGAAGAGTTGGGGAAATGGAGTAACATGGTTGAGAAAACCAACTCATCCTTGTTGTTCGTATTGAGAATCAAGGATGATCCACTTTATTCCTTTACAATTTATGTATTGAATTTGTGCTCAAAATTCAAGTAATTAAAGATAAAGTTTAAATGGTTGTTGTAATCTCTTGATAGAAAAGTGAAGAAGATCCTATCAATGTTTGATCTTAACATTTAGAATTATAAAAAAATATATTGAAGAAATATCATACATTATGAAGATATGGAAATTTTCAAGTCTAGAAAGCCATGTATAGATGATCCTTTTGGGTGTATTATCAACATAAATATCCTAAAGTGTATCTATTTAAGAGACTCTTCATTATGAAGATCATAAGGAGTGTCTCCTTGATTTTTTTGGAAAATGTATAAGAATATTCCAAAATCATTACACCATAAAAATCTAATTATTCTAGAATATTCATGAAGGAGTTTCATTTAAAGATTTATATTTTTCATAACATCCTATCATTGGTTAATAAAAATAATGATCTTAACACAAAGGGGAATAAATTGAATTAATTAGTGAAATAAGAAAAGTGGAAGTTTGAAAGTATTATAAGGTTGTTTATCCTATTGTTTGTACATGAATGTTTTTAATATTTTTCTTAAAGTGATTTAAAGAGTTTTAGGTTGAGTTATTTTACAACTGTTCTATATCACAATTTGTACTTCAGTCAAAAATAAAAGTGGGTAATACTTGAAGACAAGATTATGAGTTCTCATTTCCTATGGTATCAAGATCAATTTGTAAAGTACATCTCTATTTTCTAAATCCAATCCTATTGTTTTCTACACCAACTATGGATAAAATATCCTTAAAGTGAAATTATTGATGATAAATATATTAGTAATTAATTGATACCCTTTTCCAAATAACTTTGTATCAATAGGGACAACTACTTGCTTGGATCATATTAGAAGAAAAACATTGATTTATGGTGGGTCGGAGAATCCAGGGAGGGATTATGATTGCAAAATATATGGTGAATGATATCAACAAAAAAAACTCATGACTCTAGTATCTGGATCAAGATGGACATGGATAAGGCATATGATCAGATAGAGTGGAGTTACATTTTGAAAGTCATGAATCACATAGGTTTCAAGGAGTTGGTATATGATATCCTATTTCGATGCCACACCTCTCCATGACTCTCGGTTTTTCTTATGGTAATATGTTTTTCCTTCTTGAAATTGGTTAATGGCCTATTTTAGGGTGACCCAGTCTCACCCATCTTATACATTTTGGCTCAGGATAATCTCACAACAAATATCAAATGTGAAATAGTGAGAGGGATCCATTCTATTCAAGGACAGTTCTTGGGTTAGAATTTTTTCTAACCTTATGTTTTTTGATGATATGCTAATATTTATTAATGGAAGGAAAATTTTCATTGATGGTTTTAATAATATAATGTAGACTTATGGAAAATGGAGTGGGAAAGGGATCATCCAAATGAAAGGCCCTGTCTATATCTCAACGGCCTTCTCAACTCATTGGGGAAAGTTTATTCAGGAGAATATTGGAAACTAGAAAAGACAACTTCAAATGGATTATTTCAGATCTCCCATTATATGTATAAATAAAAAAGTTCTATTTGAGAACCTAGCCAGTCGAATTTCAGCTCACATCAATAACTGGAAAAATAAACTGCTCTCTTTTGGGGGTGGGATCACACTGGTGAATAGTGTCCTTATGTATATTCCCATGCATGTGTTTTTTTTCATAAAGGCACCCAATGTTATCATATATTAATTGGAAAAATAATAAACTCCTTCATATGGGATAATAAACATGAGAGGAAATGTCACTGGGAATATTTACAAATAATGGTGAGGCCAATTGTAGAGGGTGGAATCAAACTAAAAAGAATAAAGGAGACCATGCAAGGTATGTAAAAAAAATTAGCTTGGTGCATCATCGATTAGAAGTCCTTGTGGGTGAATTTCGTGAAGGAAAAATAAGGAGATGGATGGGAAGGTTGGTAAAAGCATCCAGTTAGGCTCTTGATGATGGCTAACTACATTATTAGCTTCTTCAAGGTCTTGGAGGATAGTGTGTGATGGTTTGTTGTGAGTGGGTACATCAACTATTGGAAAAAAAAATTGGAAGGTAGTTTTCTCTTCTTCCCAGGGTGTCCAGTCCCAAATATCTCCTTCAAGAAGGCAAGCTCACACCCAGGGTCCATTTATACTACCCTTGATGAAGACTATAAGCTTCTCCATGAAAGTATTATTCTCATGAATGAACCAAATAGGTGCATGTTCTCAGAGTCTGGTTATGGTTCTTTTTGTTCATGAGATTATAGTTTTTTGTTGTGTTTCAACTAGAAGATTGATGAGTGGACAACAAAACTCTGTTGTAAGAAGATCCTGGTAAAGTTGAACTTCCTGGTTTGGATGTTGTGAAACAAGGCTATTCATACTTATGATAATATCCAACATAAGGGTATTTAGATATCCTCATATTGTATGTGTTGTGAAATTCCTAATATTAAGACAATATAGCACTTATTTGTTGAGGGGTAATGGAAATGCTTCACCTGGGTGCTTTTTAGGTAGCGAATGGGTATCCCAATGTGAGGGGTTGTTTTATAACAACTCAACTCTTTATTACACATTAATTCATGACTTATTACAAAAGATTACACATAAAATAACATAGAATATCGAAACGTCTAGTGTCTTTGGGAATTAGGTACATTACATAACAACTCAAAATATGGGGTACATCACCGTTATTGAAAACTTCCTTAACATGATCATAAAATTTCATTGTACTTAAAACTGCATGGGATAACCTTGGGACATACAAAAGAAAGGGGTGAACTATAAAGCCAAATAAGGGAATAAACATGGAATAACATGAAGAAAGTATTACATGTTAAAAAACATGCAATTAAATGGGATATAAATAGGGTGAGAAACATGAACATGAACAATGAGTCATGATAAATCATGATAACATAAAATCAACATGGAAATGTGGAAACAACTATAAACATGACATCATAAACATAATTTAAGGCTAACCGCTAATACATCATGGAGGAAAAATCCTTATGATTGATTAGGTTAACACCCTAATCTCTTTAATGAGATCTCATGAGACTAAAACATTACCCAATTCATTGTAATTCTATATAATTCTGGGTGCACCCGTCACTTTCATTTCATTCACATGCATGAGTATGCCACATAGATCACACATCATGGAATAATTTATCATCACATTTTATTCCATGATCAAGTAGTTTGGAATACATACATTTAATTTCCCAATAAGAGAAGTGTAAGTGAATAAAGGTGAAAACTCTTGATAGGAAATGGGTATGGTTATTCACTACACAATTGTTTGGCATGGAAAATCACAGTGAAATTTCAACAACATAACGGGGGCACAAAAATGTTCATGGGAGGGATTAATGATAGTTAAAGGGTTCTATAATCATTTATAAATTACAAGGTTAGTAATGGGGATATTTAATATCATGTCCTAACATTAGGAATTGGAGATAAAAGGTATTAGATAATGAGAATACTTTAATAAAGAGGAGAAGAAAAAGATCTCTTACTAAATTTTGGCATAGTAATGGGTGTACATAAAGGTTCATGGGAGGGATTAATGTGAGTGAAATGGGTATCTAATCACATTTATATAAAAATTTAATTAATATGAATGTATAAAAAATATACATGAGAAATAACATTTGGAAACTAATAGGCATAACATAAAAATTCACTTGAATAAAAAGAAAAGATTGAGAATCGCTTACTTGAGTGTGACTCCAAATGCTTGGGAGGATCTTCTTGAGAGAACAAGGACACGTTGGGAGGACTATATAGAGGTGAGGTAAGAGTAAGGATAAATTTTTTTTGAGTGGAGAAGAATGGGACCTTGTGTTGTTTTATATAGTAAAAGAGAGGGGAGTTCTTTAATATTTATCAAACTTGGGTTTTGGATTCTATATAATAAAATAACCAAAACCACACACCTTCTCATAGATTTTTCACATGGTTTCTACCAGAGGGGTGGTTTTAATTTTTTTATAAGTGTAAGGGCTATACTTATTAAAATAATTCCCTTTCTGATGTGGAAGTGAGCCATGACCTTAAATAAATGATTTTAAAACCCTAAAATATATTATATGTTTTGGACAATTCATAAAAAATTTATAAAATTAAAAAAAATAAAATTAAAATCACATTATTTTAAATGGAAAACATATATTTTGTCATGTATACTCATTATATTATTTATTACATCATTTTTGGTTCATTATGATGTCATAATACACACCGTATATTTATATCGTATTTAATTTTCACCTGAAAAATTGAATGTCTCAGAAAATTATGAAAAATTAATAATTGTATAATTTTGATCTTATGATTCAAAAAATAATATTTATTTTATCCAAATAATTTTCTAAATATTTTAATTTTCACTTTTAAAATAATAATCAACATTTATTGAGAAATACTAGATTTTTTGACAATAACAGTTTTTGAACTATTATAAAAATTACAATTGACTTCATAAAAATTATATGATCATTTATATTAAATAAAAATTATTTAATAATAATATTTAATTAAAATATTATTTATTTCAAAAAATACATTAATTCATCAAAATAAATATCTTAATTGAAATTGAATATTACACAAAAATACAATTTGTGTTTTATTGTATCAAAATCAAAATCATATACAAGGTAACAATAAGAAGAAAATATATTCATTATTAAATATAATATACATATTCATATTACTAGGGTCTTGATACATATCCCTTTATCACAGTAGTGAATTCCCTAAGGGTAAGGTGTGCGATGGTGGGACCCTCATGGTGTGGTTCGGTGTACATGGTTTGGGTCATGAACTCGATGTGCTTGAAATTCTCCCATAAATAGTTTCAATCATACATAAGTTGTTGGATATCAGATTAGGATTCATCAAGGAAAAATCGCAGTGGTGATATCTCTCTCAAAATTTCCAATTAATACGCTTAATAGGGTACGATCCTACTGGTTGAGGTCATCACTTCCTTTGTATGCGTCAATTGGATTTTTCAAAACACTATATTTATACTAATCATATGATCATTGTTCAATAGCTATATTATCAGTAGTTATGATTCTTAATAGTCTTTTAAATCTTAAATGATATAATAAAACTAAATAAGTTCATGTATTTTCTATAACCACTATACATAAAAAAGACATTTAATTCAACTACAAAGGGAATTTTATTTATAAAATTTCAGTTCATTACAGGTTGCATTATAGATTTTCTTTCCACCTAGTTTCAAGGGGCTAAGAAGTATATCCATGAGGTTCAACTCTGTGGCATGGTATTTTTTTGGTGCACTTGGTGACTTTAGAGGCACAAAACAAGGTACATGAAGGCAAGTATAGCTCATATCTATACCTCAGAGTCTATGTTTTCCCATGGTGGTGAAAATTTGTGCCCTACTACCTGGTGAAGAGACAGTGACCATCAGTAAGGGACTCCTCAAAATGGTTTCATGCAATTTTAAAAGTGGTGGCATAGCTCTTCAAGGGAAGTGGGTCAATCATAATTCTCTCAGTGCTAGTATAAATCATAATATGGATGGGCCCTGTTCCAATATAGTGATAATAGAAGTATATTTTGTGTATGATTCCATGGATTCTATGATTTTTAATTTTAGTGTGTTTATTGGTTTGGGAAACTCCATTAGGTTGATGAAATGATCCATGCTCAATGGAATTTCCCTTTTCAGGCTCTACAACAACCAAATTACCATGATCAATTCATATTCCAGTCTTTTGGTCAGTTTTCTTCATGATAACACCATTATTCTGTGGTGATTAGTTTATCATATCATGAAGTGTAGGTCACTCATGGGTCATGGCATGGAGGTTACTCAAAATTAGAGGGAGATGAAATATTTCATGGATAAACTAGCTAAGAAGGGGAGCCCTAGTGATATTCTCATTCTTTATCATAGTATGGTAGCTCTTAAAACTGATTGTAACCTCATCATCTGTGGTGACACCTTATGCATTCACCACTTTAGACCCCCCTAAGTTTCAGGGCCTTTTGAATAATAACTTATTTTTGAGTGAGTGAAGTAGATGCAGCTTGGATGGTTGAGTAAAGAAGAAAAAAAGTTCCCAAGTCATTTTATCTTGTAACAAAATGAGTTGTGTTCTTTCATTTTAAATATTTGGAATATATTCATTACTTGATATGCTCACCACTTGAAGTATAAAGTTTTTTTGAAGATTTTATAAACATATAATGATTAGTTAGTAGTTATTAATGTCTACAAAATGTACTATGTTGGTTGGATAATCACATTTTTTATCAACATTATAAATCTTCCTTAAAAATTTATCCTTAAGAAGTTTTCATATAGAATATAGTAGACAGAGATGAATGGACAGAGGAGGTAGGGATGATCAAACAAAGTCTAGAAAACTAAGTCTAGAAGACTGAGTCCAAAAGTCCTAGGTTATCAAACAAAGTCGATTCGACTAAGGAGATGGGACAGAGGATGGAACCAAATGATATCTCAAGTAAACAATCATTTTCATAAAAAAAAGTTGTCTAGACAGATATTAGTTGTTTCTTGGTGATGTTTTCTACATTGATTAAACATCATGATACCTTAAGACAGTTATTCAAAGCTAAAGTTTACAAGAATAAAAAAGACATTGTGAATGATATCTAAAAAATGAAATGTGTATTTGATCCATAAAGTATCAAATATCATGACTATTATAATTAATTCATTATTTTAGCTAAATTTGGCCGAAGGTAGAATTTGGATGAACTCAGTGGAACTATAGTTTCCCAATATTTTGAATGGTTGAATGAAGTTATATAAATATGTGTACAAAGTATAACTAATATACTTGTACAATGATAAACTGGAGAAGTATTTTTAATGCTACTAAAGAGGTTTTAGTTGAAAAAATAAAGTGTGAATTTTATTATAAAAACTTGTTGAGTCATCATACATACTCTATCATATAAATTTTTTTTAATGATTGAGAAAAAGTTTCCTATAACAGTTATCAGACAGAGGAAACATGTGAAGATCATTGAATGAAGAGTTTTTTGAAGTCATCAAAAAAATAATGGTTATGAAGTCATCAGATAATTGGTTTCTAAATGAATTCATTGAACAAGATTTTCTCAATGAATCGAACTAAATATTGGTGAATGGTCAAATAGAAGTTTCTGAGTCATTATATATAGAAGATTTTACAAAGATAGTGGATAGAAGATTATAAGTTAAGGCATCAGACAAAAGATTCTAAGCTAAGGTGTCAGAAATAATTCTTTGAGTAATGTAACTGGATGGAATGTTATGAAGACGTCAGATAGAGTATTATAATGTAATTCGACTAAGTTCTATGAAGTTTCCAGACAAATTTTTCTAGAAAAATGTCATAAGATAGATAGGATCGAATAAAGAAGAACCTTATGAGGTTACTGGTAAATGTTTTATCATAAAAATAGGCTCATTCAAAGTTGTATCAGATAAAGTAAGTTATAGAATATTTATGAATTTTGGTAAAGTCATCATTATTGTGATGTTGAGATGATCGTTCAATGATTCAAAACTCATGAAGGGTGGATCATGATTATAGCTGAGATTACAGGAGGATTGAAGAATATAGTTGATGTAAATATTTAAGGAAAGATACTATGAATATTGTTTCCTCGCATATTTTAATAAGTTTAAGGGTTTTCAAATGAAGGAGGAATCCAGTAGGATATTCTAATTTAGAAGTAGAAAAATCACATTTGAGTTCGTACTTCTCCCTAAGTTTTTGGAGGAATTGTGCCTATATAAAGGGGAGCTGGTGCGCAAGGAATATGTTTTTATTTGATTGATTTGTTGATCATGTTTTTTAGGTTGTTATTATTGTTTAAGAAGTAAATTGTTATAATAAATTTTTGGATATTAATCATGAGAGTAATTATAATTTGGGTCGAATTTTTGGACAAAGAGGTATCAGATGGAGCATGGGGTACTTGATAAATCAAAAGCACCAGATGGGGAAATTAAGAACTAGAAAAAAAGGGAAGAAGTGATTATATGATCTGGTAAAAAATTCATAAGTAATTGATAGAGGATACCATATGAAGTGATACAAGATAAATCTTTCCTATTTATTAGCATCAAACAAATAGGGTGTGTAAGAAGGGATCAGACAACCAATACTGGACAAATAGGTAGCATAGAAACAAACTATAGAGGAAAAGTTAACAGACATAGATGTACTAGATGTAAAATTTTTAGATAAAGAATAAATAATAAAGAAAAAGGGAATGAGAACATGTGAAGATGAAGTCTTGCAACTAGTTCAAGAAAAGAAGTTTTCAAGTTGTTGTTATGAAAAAAAAAGTTTCTTTACATCACTTTTCATAGAAGATAATAAGAAGAAGAGTTTCTTACATATTGATATGTAAGTAAGAAGATATGAAGATGAAAATATAAGTGTTGTGACATCCAATAAAAATCACATTAGTGAAAGACTATCTTGGTGTTGCAAATAACTTGAAAGAAGTTGAAGACTATCTACATAGGTAGTATAAAGATCTAACAAAGAGTTATAGTTAGACTATGCATTCACCAATATAGGGATTTATTATTTTTTCCCTTATAACCCTTCCTTAAGTATAGGGAACTACACCTTGGCTTAGGATTGTTTTCAATCCAAACCATTTTAAACGGGTATCTCATTATAGTGTAGAATTTGTATACTAGTCATCACCATACATAGTAAAGACTAAATACTCTTATTGAGTAGTGAAACTTGAAAAAACATCATGTGTAACTCATTTATTCCATATAATTTCATATGATAAGGAAGATAAATAAAATAATCAAGATCTTGATAGTTCTGAGGGGTAAATGGATACAAATATATAATTGGTTTAAAATTCTGTAACACTTATTCAACCCCCCCCCCCCCTCACTATATCCCTGAGTGGTCCTCATGATAATTTCATAAAAATTCCTTTATAAAAATATATAAAACATGATACTCATCTGATAAAAACTTATATTGTGGAAGAATTACATAATCACTATTAAAATTAGTTTTGAAATGAATCCTTTAATAAAGAGAATATTAATGTAACTCTTGAGACTCTTAGCGTAATAAATGTTCTTAATAAAATATTATATATGTTAAATTAGTTCCTTCCTAATTTACCAAGTGTTGAAATTTTTAAAAAATTGAATATATATGCACATCAAACCATAAAATGATTCAATTTGGGTTCAAAGGCATTAAATGAAAAATAAACCAAGGAACTTTAGTCTCCTATCATATACTTAATATGATGGATTATACCAATGGATTTGAGATACTGAAGGTTTCCTTGAGGCTTATTATGGTTATGGAATTCATTATTTTTTCATTTATGGAAATTTTCTGACAAGATGAATGAGTTTGAGAGAAGTCTACCTGATATTCTTAATGTGTTGAGAATAGATGGACTAAGTACATGATGTTTATGTTTTGGTTCTATGTATATAGTACAATTGGGTAAATGGTTAAATATGAAGAAGATAAGTTAGTTGTAAAATTTAAAAAAAATACTTAATTGAAATGCTATTTAAGGTTAATGAATCCTAGAGTTTTTAGGAAGGATGATTTATAATTCCATGAGATGGGATTATCCAAAATACCTGAAGGAGTTTTGTAAAACTCCATGGAATTTTCACGTAAAGTATTAGTGATATAGAAATTTTTTCTTTATTTTTAAAGGGTTTATGATACCAAATGTATACAAGTGTTGTAAGTGTACAGGAGTTCAAAATAAAAGTAATAATTGATAGGTCTTATTGTTAACATCTAAGAGATAAAGAAGTTTCTACATCAAGGATTTGAATGTAAAGGGTCTAGATTAGATGAATCTAATTAAAGGATGTATATCTTCATATAATTTCTCTAATATGATAAGATATGTCTTTCAATAAAAATAGTTGTTATAAAAATATGATTAATTGGATGCACATGGTTTATGATTCATTGGATTCTATAACATGTTTTGAGAATAAGATATGGATAAAAATGTTTTATCCATGATAATGTATAGCTATATGTTTGTTAAAATGTAAGGGAATTTCTTCCCAAAACCCATTAGTGGAATATTTTAATAAATTATTCTTTTCAAAGAAAAAAATACCCTAAACACATAGAATACCATATGTGACATGAAAATAATAGGTTATTTTTTAATTATACCAACTATAAACAAATAAGTGTAATTTCTTAAATACAAAGTAGTTTGTGTTTAATCTTAAAAATATATTCTAATAATAATATAGTTAATTTGAGGATAGTGGGAGTATATATGAACATAGAGAAGTTTAAAGTTAACAAATAAAGGGTTATTCTAGTCTAAAGTTATAGTGATTTAAACTTATATCCTAAAAGGTTTAAGATTTGTGATGGAAAAGAAAAATTCAACAATTTACATTTAGTTACCAAATACTATGAATATATCAATTCCTTGAATGATTATTCCAGTCAAATTACAAATTGAATTGAAATTGATATCCTAAAAGATTTTAGGGTGTAACGGTAAAGAGAAATGTAAAATCTTTCATTAGTTACCATAAAGAATATAATATCCCTTTATCCTAAAAGGATTTAGTATGTTTTGGTAAGGTAATACAGTAAATAGTTTCATTATTTATCAAAAAAATTAAGAAAAAATTTTAAAGTGAATATCACTTTATCTTAAAAGGTTCTAGGATATGGTCATTAGTGAAAAAGTAAATAGTTACACTATTTAATGCTATGATGATTATGCTAAGTTTATAAATATTTCTAAGTAAACAAAAGAAGTTGAAATTTGATGTTATGAAGATAAGGAGTTTGAATATGTTCAAATATTTGAACATTATTAATATGAATCTTATGTCTCATCATAATTAAAACTAGTTTACTTCATATATGTTACTCATTAAAAGGGTTTAGTGGGTATATTTTATCATATGATCACATAGATATGTGGTAGGAATTACTTATGGATGTAATGAATTGATCAAACCATTATCGTAACACATGATAGATTAGTTGTAGTGTTTTTAAAAGTTTCATGTTATTATAATAATGTAAATTTCCATTTATCATTCATTCATGTGTGTTGAAATTTACTTTACATGAATAGTCGTATGATAAAATCCCCTCAAATTAAAAACTTTGAGTTGTCCCGAATCTATCATCAGAATAGAGTATTATGGGTTGTGATGATATGTTATGATTAGCTTTAATATATTCTTTTACTCATCATAAATGATTGTATATGATATACAAAGAATATATTCAAGGGGTAATAAGTAGTAACTTATTACTTAGACTGGCTCGTTAATGTTTATCTCATAGAATTTCATATAATCATTGATAAACATAGGGGTGTATTATTAGTATCAATCATTATTATCTAAGGTTGGAGGAATACATATCATGAGAACCATCATACTTTGATACCCAATTTATGCAAGTCAAAACTTGAACTTATAAAATCAATGGGTGGTTCGGCATATTTTTGATCATGTCACCAGTTGGTGTGTAGTCTAAATGGTATTTTTTCACTTGTATAACTAGTAAATAAATCTATCCCTTGATTAAATTTGACTGAGGAAATTCATTTTCATTCTTATTTGAGTCACATGTGATGTGTTTAGCTATTTTTATGATGGGAATGTGATGTGATCTTTTGTAAGATGAATTGAATGTGATGTATTAATCAACTTAGTAAATTTATTTCTAAGAATCAATAAACGATGAGATAAACTATACTGGATTGACATGTTCCTCATCTAGTGGTCACACAATGTCATATAAAAAGGTATTATATAGGTATACATAAAATTTATATTATAAATCTTGTGGTGTACATGTTCATATAGAGATATGAATATTTTTTATGGAGATTTCACCAGACCCCTTAATAGATTGAGTAACAATGATTCTTTTCTAGAGGCTTCTCTTTGATCACAGCTACAAAAAAGTGAATTCATATTAGTTGTCAATTCTACTAAGGCCTGAAAGGTCACATGGTTAGGGCCCTTGAATAAATATAATGTTTTGGAAAAAATATTTTGTTATAAAATGAAGGGATATTTATGAAACCATATCCAAAAGACTTTGGATAGATTCAAAAAGAGTTGTGAAGTTTGGAAAAAATCCCAATGAGATTTTAGTACAGGTGGGAGATTGTTGAATATGCACTAAAATCCCATTAATTAGGTGCATATATTTTCCTACACAAGTTTACAAATTATAATCCATTGTGAATGGATTAAATGGACTGTATATTCATTTTAAAATAATTTAACGAATAAATGAAAACGGGAATAAATGTATGTGGATATTTTGAATATAGTCGATGTGTTTCATTAAATAAAACATTTAAATAATGGATATATAAGGGATATAATCCATCCTATTGGAAATATAGAATTCATAAGCAAGCTAGCTAATACTCTCTTGTGTTCTTGATCATTTTTTGTATCATGGATAAGGCATTGGAACACCTTCGGTGATCAAGATTCCTATCAATACGATTGAGGATACAAGTCTAGTATAATCTTTTAGAGGAAAAAGTCTTTGTTTGTTGCTTTGGTGATCTTCATCAAGCACACTCTCACAATTATTTAATATTGAGGCTACTACATCATATATATAAATACTTATATATATTTTTTTCTTAATTTATATTACACATTGATTTTTTCATGGACAGACCATATATATGGGTTTTATTTAGGATTCCATGTTCATGTGATGGACCTCAAAAACTCAAAAACTATGCGCAGGAAGTTGCAACTGATCACACATTAATTGGGGAGTCAAAATCTATGTACTATAGACACGTTATATGATCATCTTCCTACAATCATGGAGGAGCACATGGATGTTTTTCCCTTTGAGGTGTCACTACTTACCCCTTATTGAGAGGTAAACTTTTTCCTCAATTTATGCCCCAATACCTCTATGATATCTTCCACAACATATAAAATATCCTCAACTATGATCAAGGAGTTAAAGTTATAGTTTCATGGCCTTATAATGAAATATTTCATCATACCTAGTGTGTACCCCTGGGAAGTGCCAATATTATTCACTGAGAAGTAAAAGGAGAGATTAATGTGTTGTATTGACTATCACCACCAAAATTAGGTGGTAGTTAGGAACATGTACCCTCTGTCTAGGATCGATGACCTCTTTGACTAGTTGAGGGGAGAGAAGTGGTTATTGAAGGTCGATATTAGGTCTGGATACCATCGAATTTGAGTTTATGAGGAGGATATTTTGATGATTTCATTTTGATACTGATACACCCTTTATGAGTTTCTAGTGATGTCCATCAATGTGACAAATTCCCTAGTTATTTTCATGGCCCTTATGAACCAGAACTTTTCTCTATTATTGGATCGGTTCATGGTTGTATTCTTTGATGACATCTTTATATATTTATCATTAGAGGATGAGAATACATAGCATCTAATGATTTTCTTAGACTTAGAGAGAACAAGTTATACAGAAAGATCTCAAAGTGTCAGTTTTGGATTTGAAATTTCCACTTCCTAGGGCATGTCATCTTATAGGGAAGAGCAGTTGTAGACCTTATGAATATCGAGATAATGCTAGATTGGGATCTTCCTAAGAGCATGTTTGAGGTGCTGTGTTTTCTTGGGTGGGAAGTGTAAAACCAAAGATTCATGGAAAGATTCTATAGGATTGTGGTCCCCATGGATACCCTTACTTGAAAGGGGCCATCATTTGTTTGGTTTGAGAAATACTAGAGAGATTTCAAGAAGTTAAAGTGGATATTGAAGAGTGTAACAACCCATCTTTTGGAGTTTATAATCAATTAGTATTCACATTTTGTAGGAATAATATAAATTTATGTTTCATTTTAAAGTAAATAAATTGATGTTGTAGATAAATAAATGAATATTATAAGATAAATGAGATTTCATTATTTTTTAATGAAGAGTAATTATAAATGATATACACTCACCATATTTAATAAAAAATAAAAGAAAATATCATATCAGCATATTCAAAAATCACTATGATAATGATTATTATTGTATAAATGAGTAAAATTATCTACTATAAATTATACCAATAATAAATTAAAATGATCAACATTATTCATGGAATCAATAATAGAAGTTGAATGAAATCATTTAATTCTTAGGTTGAACATTAGAACTATAGAAAGTTAAAATTACTATAAATCGAAAAACATAAGGTTTTTATTAAAATAATGGTTTTATTTAATAGTATTATATGTGAATATATATATATATATATATATTCATTGATAAATATGATTTTATATGATACCATCATAAGAAAGTTTCTTAATAAAGTCATTATATAATAGTTTATTATATATATTTTAAAAATTAATAAATATGTATAAAATTAAAATATATGTAATATATTGGTCAAATTATGTTTGATATGTTTGAATAAATAATTATAATTCATTGAATACTTAATAAATAATGTCAAGAAGAAATAAAATCTCTTATAAAAAATATTTTTATTCGAAATATATTAGTTTTGTATATATTCTTATTTAATATGTCACAACTAAAGTATCAATTTAATGAAATGTTTTGTTTTTATATATATAAAAATAAATAATCATTCATACATTTATTATTAATTTTTTTATAAATAATTTTTAAATAATTTAATATTTTAAAAAATATTTTTCTAAAAATCATTTTTTATGCATTCTGAATTTTTATTTTTAAAAACTAAATAGATATTGGTCTAAGGATTATTTTATTAAAATTCAATGTTTATAATTATAAAAAAATAATATATAAATAATTTAATAATTAATAATTTATATGAAATATGACTAAGAACACTTAACATTTAAAAAGTCAATTTTCTATAAAAATAGTATATATATATATATATATTCATTTAAAAGTTAAATTTCTCATATATATAAATTTAATTAGATAAAATGGGTTTCATTTTTGGAATCATAATGTCAAAATTTTATTAGAGTTAAGCTTTTATGTTTTTATAAATAGTAACATACAGAGGTGAATAATAAAATACGGTATAAGTATAAAAATTTTTAATATCATATATGAAAGAATTTCTTATCTTTATAGAAGTTATATGAAAATTTTAATGTCCCATTTAATATTAAATCATTATCAAATTACTATTAAATCATGTTTTTGATCACTATTTGAAGATATAATATTTTTATTATAATATTTTATTCTAATATTTTATTCTAAAACACTCTCATCCCATTATAAATACCACCCTTCCCCTCCCCCCACTTCTCCTTACACTTTAGGATTATTAGTTTTTATAAACTCTCCCAAACACATATATAACTCTATTATACATTTCCTATAAGTTTCCATCTCTCCAAAAGGCTAATATTAGTAGGCTTAATGTGTAGTCTAAAAGAGAAATGTCAAAGTGATAATGTTATTTATTTCTTAAACCTTCCAATTTATTTTACTTATTCCTTCAACATACTCTACCTAATTATCATAAACGTGATTTTTTTATATAATTAAGAATATAATTAAACCCTAATATAAATTACAACGTCATATAATTCATAAAATTAATTTTCATTTTTGTTTATAACACTTATCCCATCATGGAGGTTTTTAACCACCTATATCGATGATGTTATAAAATATATATTACCACCTAGCATGGATGATTTGAAAATTTAATTTAATAAAAAAATATAGTATTTATGACATTATTAACATTATAGATATATAAATTGTGCATTGTATCAATGAAATTAACAAAAAATTATCATGATAATTTTAACCATCTAAAATGAGTGCACCATGACTCTTCTCAAAATTTGAAACAATTTTGGACCATCTATTATATTTTATAAATTTTTTTCTAATGTAATGATAAAGACTCTATACCTATAAAATTATATAGATTAGGGATATTTGATAACTTTGATCATGACCAGTATACCGAAGTAGTTTTGGAGAGGTTGACCGAACCAAAAGTGACCAATATGAGCAAAACATATATAATAAATGAATGAAATATGATAATAAATAGACTTTAAAAAATAAAATATACAAAAAAATGTTCTTAATCAAGTATTTAATAAATTAAATTCGATTATTCATGAGGTTAGACACACATACCAAGTGATTTGGGTCCCGAGGTAAGGGAACTTGTAAAGACTCGAAAATTTCAAGGAAATTTTTTTCTTAATTTCTTTGGAATTCTATGAGTCCACAATTTCTGACAGCACCTGATTCCGAGGCCCGGTGTGCCCGGAATCAATTTCCGAAGATTAGCTCAGGTACGTTCAGGGAATGAACGAGCGGGTTTTTCTATCTTTTGAACCGATGCTCAGAATTAAAATCTGAGGGCACCGATGAACTCGTAGCGCCGATATTCGTTTAAGGGGATCTTTACCGCAGTTGTGTTTTATGAGGGTTTAAAGTTAAAAATTGGTGTTTATTTAAAAAGTTAAGTAAAATTGTGAGAACAATTTTCTTCACCTTGGTGGTAAAATCCTACATGGGGAAGTTAATGGTGGGGCCCACCCCCACATAACTTCCCATGTGTGGATATTTGCGAGGTGGGGCCCACACGAGCCCCAACCTTCCATCTCCCCATAACCTTCCTTAAACCCCCTCATTAACTCTTAAACCCCTCCACCTCCAAAGCATTAATGAGGCCATATCTCCTCTCATAATGTGTGACAACCCTTTTAGTTAATGGCTTGAATTAATTTTGGTGTTTATAATTATTTTTGAATTTTAAACCTTTCACCCTCCTCTCTCTATTAAATATGCCAACACATATAACTAATACTTTCATTAATTATTTTGGAGTGTCAAAAATTCTTTGAATTGTTTCTTTTTGCATGGAAATGTTTTTTTAAAGGGGCCTTGTAAAATATTGTGGAGAGAATATTTTGGGTGGGGGAAAACCTCTGGAGAAAATTGGAGGAGAGCTCCCTCCTTCCGACGAAGAATGTTCTTGACGAAGAACAACGCCTCCTCGGCGAAGAATGCCTCCGGCGGAGAATGCGAAGTCACCGACGGCGCGCCTTCTTCTTCTTCTTCCTCCACGTCAAGGGAGGAGATACCACCGTGGGGAATGTTGCCATTGACGATGACTCTTCCTCCGACGTCAATGAAATCGACACCGATCTACCATGTCGTCCAATCATCGGGACGCTTGCCTCTTTCCGCGGCTCGATGTCATGCAACGTCATTAAGAGGTAGTGGTTGTTCATCATTCAAGAATTATTAATTGTCGTTCTTGGTTATTTCTTAGCCACCTGTTATCAAAATAAAAGGAGGAGGTCGGACCGTACGAACTCGGTCGAACCTTCTCCCCTTTTTTTGTTTTTGTTGAATTACTTGTGGCTTGGAAACAGAGGTGACGCGGTGCCGTTGCACCACGAGGGAATGAGAGAACCACGACGATGGAGCACGGCACTGTCGCGCCGCACCGATAAGGCCGAAGGAGGCCGCGGCCAGAAGCGGGTTGCGGCAGAGGAGCACCGCATCGTCGTGCCGCTCCGGAACACCGAGGAGGGTTGCGGCCAGGACGGGCTGTTTTCCAATCAAGGGGTCCCCCCCCCCCCCCCCGCGTCTGCTCCGCACGCGATCACCCAGGCCGAACCGGGCCAGACCGCCCGTGCCGGGCCGGACCGCCCGCCCCAGACCGGACCGCCCGCGCCGGGCGGGACCGCCCACGCCGGACCGGGCCGCCCGCGCCGGATCGGACCGCCC
Organism: Viscum album; assembly: GCA_963277665.1. Classification (NCBI taxonomy): domain Eukaryota; kingdom Viridiplantae; phylum Streptophyta; class Magnoliopsida; order Santalales; family Viscaceae; genus Viscum; species Viscum album. The sequence goes on along the minus strand of OY728151.1, from coordinate 1,326,821,675 downwards.
GCGCCGGGCTGGACCTTTCGCGCCGGGCCGGGCCGGGCTGGTCCACGCCCAACCGGGCCGAACTCGGACCCGGGTCGGGTCGCCCCGATTCAGGCCGACCCAGGGGGTATTGCACCAGGTCGGACCGGGCCCAAACCCCCTAAATTCAGTCAGAATCGTTCAAAGGCCCATAACATGGGCTACAGACTTCTGATCGATGCACCGTCAGTTTTGATGCAATCCTTGGATCGAGTCAGTCGTTTCGGTATATTACACTCAAGGTTTCGGAGAACTTTGGGTCTTGCCGGGTTGGTTCGAACATGAAACCAACCGGGCCCTCAGAGCGGAAACGCCTATATCATGAGCTCCAGACGTCCGATTGACGTACCTTCGACTTTGTTGGAATCCTCTTGTTGAGGTGGTTCTTTTGGTATAATTCACCTGAGGTTTGGATGCAGTTGGGTTATGGTCGGGTTGGATTGTACCCGAAATCCAACCGGGCCCCTGGAACGGAAAAGCCGATAACTTTCAGACCGGACGTCCGTTTGACAAACCGTCAATGGCGTAGGTAATCATGTTGAGAAAAGGTCCCTATGAATATACCCTGTGAGAGTTCTGGGTATAGTTGAGATACATTCGGGTTGGTTCATACATGAAACCAACCGGGTCCCTGAGACGAAAAGGTTAGTAACACACAAACCGGGTGTCCGATTGACGCGACGTCTGTTCTGTTGATATTCCTTTGATATGGTAGACCTTTGGGATACTTCTTTATGAGAATTTGTAATAATAGGTGTATCGACAAGTAGCTTGTGGAGAAGACCCTCCTGGTGACGATCTAGTGGAGTGCAGAGACCTAGTTGCTGGCTGAGACTTGACGACTATTGATTGATCGACTCGGTGTGATTCAGATAGCCCAGTAGGGAGCGCTTGGTTGTAGCGGCAGACCCACGATGGAGGAGTGCTTGGTTGTAGTGGCAGACCTACGGTACTCAACATAAGGAGTACCTCTGTAGGCTGTAAGGGTGAGTGATTTCTTGTAGCGGCAGACCCATGGTGGGAAGCGCTTGGTTGTAGAAGTAGGCCCACAGTACTCGACAGGTGGAGTACTACAGCAGTACAAGGTTAGTGGGAAGCACTTGGTTGTAGTGGCAGGCCCACTGTACTCAATAGAGGAGGAGTTCTCCAGCAGGTCTGGTTTCGACATCATCAATAAAATCCTGTGTGAGCTGAGTCTTGATTTTAAATCAATATCTTCGATATGATTGACTTGCTTTCCTGTGTGGATTGGTTTGTGCTATCCTGTGTGGACTAGAAAGAACTTTGGATTGGATGAGGGAGTCTAACTGGAATTGATGACTTAGGTATATGTATGGGCATATACCTAAGTAGAGTTGGTTGTAACTTCATGATTGTATATTTTCTTTGTGTTTTACCCTTTGTGGATTCAGGGAGACCTTCAGGGGTCTCGGGGTCCCTACTGAGTATCGTATACTCACCCCTGCACGGGCTTCGCCTGCACTACATTGTGTTGGTTGCAGACGACGGACAACACTGATCGTGGTTGAGGCTTGAGGAGAGGAACGGTACCTGGAGGTGGACTATCAGGTGGGACGTACACGGAGAGGACGACCAGACCCGAGGAGCCGACGAGACTGATTGTACTCACCCTTCAGGTGGGAGATCCGGAGGACGACCTGGTGGTTGCTGATTTGTCTTTCAGTTGTTGTAAATTACTTTTCAGTTGTTCTGCACTTCAGTTGGGTTTGTATACTGGCCCATTTACTTTCCAGCACTTACTTGTGTTTTCAATTTACTTAGTGTTTACTTCAGTTTGTGCACTCTGTGGTGTTTTTCTCTTATAAAGGCAATGTCTTCCCTTTTGTCGGGATTTACGCCTTTGGTGCTAGTCGTCAGCCCCTGGCCTATGGGAGGCGGGCGTGGGGTAGTCATGGCATTGGCCCCAAGGAAGGGTCGTGATAGAACTCCCAAACCACTATATTTTTCTTTTATGTTACACTTTCTCTATCTACCTCTCTTTATCTCTCAATTATTCACATGAACTTATTCTATATTATTTATATAATTTCCTTACATATATAACTTGTTTATTTTCACTTTATTTGTTAGGGATATTCAAGTTTTTCAATTTCCCCTCCCAATCTCTTCATTAAATTAAATCAAATTAAATGGAACTTTTCTATTCCATAATCTTTTTCATGTATCACCCATTTAAATTATTTTATCTATCATTTTTTCCAAAAATAATTACCATTTAATGGAAAGATATTCTGGTTTTTTTTGTATTAAGAAAAACACTATGCATGTACCTTCTTTAATGGTTGTTTACTCATTTCGTAAAACATATTTTAAGAGGTGAATTTCTATACCTACTTATCCACTTATTTATTATGATTTTTTATTCAATTGAACTCTATATTCATGACCTATGTTTCTTTATTCAATTATGAAAATCCAAAAATCTTTAATCCCTTATTTACTTGGGAATATTTATGATAAATCATTTGGTTATGCTTTGATAAAATATTATGTATCCTATTTCATACTCATGGGTTTTATCATGATTATGCTTTATATATGATGTGATGGGTATGCCTAGAATTATACATCCACTCAATAAATTGGATAATTCTTTCATTTCATGAGATACCATGTGTGGTACACTGACAGTAATCCTAACACACTATGTTATATTGTATTAGAAGCGATCCTTGACTTATGTTTATGATGTCATGTTTTATGTTATTTTTACATAAATATGATTCCATGATATTATTATATCATCTCATTTATTCCAGGATTCCATGTGATTATATATGATTATCCTCTATTATGACATTTTCTTATTCTTCTTGACTCATATGTTATACTTTATTATCATGTTTGTTCCCTCACTATGCTTTATAAACTCACCCTTTTCCATTATGTATGTCCCAGGGTATCTTATGCAGTAATAAAATTTTAATGGAATTTATAACCACATTATAGTAATTAAAATAAATATGATATAGTTTACTTTTAAATTTATTTATTATGTATTTAATCTCCTAAAGGCACTATACCTCTAGATTTTTAGGATGTGATTTATGGATTTTTATGTAAAAAATCATGTAATAATTTTTATATGAGACCCAGGTCTCTATAAAAAGTGATTATGTACTGATGTTTTCATAGGAAGGAGTCTATTTTTTTGTGTTCTATGATGCCTCTGGAGTTTCGCTTAGTTGTGTTCTAATTTAGAGGCAGATCATGGTTTCTTATGTGTCTGAACAGTTGAGACCTCATGATCGAGACCACTGACTCGTGATCAAGAGTTGGAAGTGATAGTATTCTCCTTGATGAATTGGAAGCACTAACTTCTTATCAAGTGGTTCATGATTTATATGGACCATAAGAGTATCAGGTTCTTTTTTCTCAAAGGGATCTTAACATGAGGAAGATAAATTAGTTGGGGTTCTTGCAAGACTATGACTTTGGGATTTTCTATAATCTTTAAAATGGAAACATGGTGGTTGATGCACTTAGAAGGAAGTATCATTCTCAGTTATTGGGGGAGTATTTTATGAAATTCACCATATTGTAGTTGCACTTATTTGATGAGGGGTAGGTGGTTTATCATTTATTGATGGTGGTGGAACCTCAAATTATTTAGAAAGTGAAGGAGGACTTGTTTGGAGACATCTATTTTGAGGGTTGGAATGATCAAATATCCTCAATAAATACATCAGATGGATATTCCAATGGCAGGGATCATGTCATCCTCTTCTATATATGGATACTAGTTCCAGTCCTACTATATGAAGAGGTGGTGATGGAGTTTTATACTTCACACTTAGTGGTACATCCTAGATTGGTGATGATATATTGAGACCTTAGGAATTAGTATTGGTGGGTAGGTATGAAACAAATCATTTATATGATTATGTCACTATGCCTCACCTATAAGTAAATGAAGGTAGAGAATATGGTCTCAGACAGTTTGACCTAACCTATTGAGGTTCCAGTGTGGAAGTGAGATGGAATATCAATGGATTTTGTAATGGAGCTCCCATGGTCAGTGATTGGTCACAACGCTATCTGGGTGATCATTTACTAACTAACCAAGTTTTCCCACTTCCTTATTATTCAATAGAAAAGTCCTATAGAGATCTTGGAATGCCTGTATGTGGAAGATATCATTTGGATTCATGGGATAACATGGATGATTGCTTCCAACCAAGATGATCAGTTTATGTCTTGGTTATTGAGAGGTTTACAGGAGGAATTTGGGACTCATTTATGATTGATTATAGTATTCCACCCTTAGACTGATGACCAGAATGAGTGGACCATTCGTGTTATCAATGATATGTTGAAGGATTGTGTGTTGGATTTTGACTATAGTTGGGAAAATCACTTGCCTCTAGTGTAATTTTCATATAGAAACTACAACCACTCCGCCATCAACATGGAACCTTTTGAGGACCTGTATAGGAGACCCTATAGGTAAAACCTATTATGGATGGATATAGGTGATTCATCATTGATAGGGTATAGGTCAGTGAGAGTGATGATAGAGAAGGTGAAAGTGAACTTGGAGTATATGAGAGACACTCATAGTCTCCAAAAGGTCTATTGGACCAATGAATGAGGCCTTTGGAGTTCAAGGAATGAGACCACGTGTTCCTGAAGATCTTGATACAATGCATTTTACCAAGGTTTGGTCTAAGAGACAAGCTAACTTGAGATTTATTAGTCCATTATATATCCTGTATAGGGTGGGTGAGCTTGGTTACTTTCTGGAGTTTCTCTCACAGTTGGATCAGGTACACAAAGTCTTCTCCATGTCTTAGTAGAGAATATATGTTCATGAATCATCACGTGTCATTGATTTGGATGATATAGACATCGAGAACATTTCCACCTGCTTGGAGTACTTAATGACTATCAAGGATAGGCATGAGAGGACTCTATGTGGGTGATCCCAAATAGCCTGAAGGCCTTATTTTTTTGTTTATTTTTGATAATCACCCTTTTAAGGGAATAGGGGGAACCCTTACAAGTCCCATAGGCTTGGATATTATAGGACCTTTAGGTCTTAGAAAAAATATCCAGACTATAACTACATGGAAATTCTCCTCCCTAGCATTTACATTGTGATATCATCCCTCTACATTCGCTTGGCTATTCGACTAGGCTTCTTCTTCATGCACAGGCCGGTCTAGATGGAAACGTCATACCCTATCTTTCTTCCACATTCGTTAGCTTCTGCTCAAGTGAATATGCCTGCTCTAAATCCTCATCTATATACTACTCTGTGTAGAGTCTTCCTGGTCCATTAAGCACAAATTTAGGTGGCCTGAAAGCCTTAAGGTGGCCCAAAGGCCTTGAGGTGGCCCGAAATCCTTCCTGGCCCGAAGGGCTTGGGTGGTCTAAAGGCCTTGAAGGACCCAGGGACCAAACCGGTGGCCCAAAAACCCAAACATATGAATAGTTTTGGATGCTATAGTAATGAATATTACCTTCTATAGTGTTTGCTACACTACTACTACAGTAACCCGGAAATATGTCTCCACCCAATTTTGAACTCAGGTCACTAGTGCACATACTTTGGTAGCATGGGAACCTTAAAAAAATCTCATGGGAGTGTGAGTACCAAATGTGGGCACAATATCCTCACCATTTTTTGTAGGCTATGCTATTTAACATTGAAATCCTTGATTTTGGGAGGGACTTAGTGACCTTGGTTTTTGTGTTTAATCATTTAGAATATTTTAAATAAACATTTTGAGATGGATTACTAGGCATATTCTTCAATTTTTGTGCCACGAGGCTTCAAAAATTATATATTTAAAAATAACATACATTATTTTTAGTCCAAACTTGTGCTTGTGTGTAAATTTCATTTTCCCCAAATAATATCCTTTGATGGTAAATTTGAGACCATGGTAGTGTTCGGAATGGGGGTTTTCCCTATGGGTGTTATAATTTCATTTGGATTAGGGTCCTCGGGATTAGACAATCAAATGTGTAGTTAATTGATTAAATTAATTGAATTAATTGATTGAGGAAGCCCGATATTCCCTTAATTATCTCCAACTCTCTAATCTAGGGGATCCACCATTAACCATAGGATTAGAGAGAGCAGTTGATAGGGAGCTAGAGATTCAACGAACATTATCCTTGAGGAATTATTAGTGACATCTAATACAGATGTTTTCATCACAAATTAATGATCCAAATGTTTAGATATTGTTACTTCCATCTTGCTCCATTCATTGTGATTTTGAGCATGGAATCTTTATTTTGTAATTTTTTTACAACCATATGGACCAAATTTTTTTTTTATTTTAACATGAAATTATTGAATCTATGTTTTTTATCTATGTTATTTCCCTTTGGTATCTTGTATAGGGTGTAAAATTGTGTCGGGAATCAGTCCCTTGTATTCCCTTTGTCCCCACCACCCTCATTCTTTTCATTTTCACCACCAACCATCATTAAGGATAGTACTTCGATGAATGGGATCCAGATTGATGAGGCACCTAGTTCATAAGGTTTCCCCCATTACTTGCTTGATTTACACAAGATAATCCATGGGAACCCAAGATTTGGTATGAAACTACCCAGTTTAATGATAGAGGTCTTGACAAGTATTTTATTTTGAATAAATCTAACACATAGTATTTTTAAAGAGGATTTAATCTCTCTATCATATCTCATGTTATTATCATTACATGTAAGTGCTAGGTTATAATCCTAATGATTTTTTCACTCATAATAATAGGTATAATAAATTTAGAACAATTAGAAGGAGAAATTTTATTTCCAGAAGAAGAAGAATGTATATATAGTAGATGAGAGGAGGAGATTGTGAAGAAACCCATAGCACAAGTCCACTCTCCCATGTGTACAAGTCGTGACCACCAGCTGTCATTCCTAGCTCTGAATATATGAATATGGAATGTGAATTTTTATCCTACCTCCCATGTGAAACCCACTTATTTAATACCCCACCTTCCCTACCAACCAACTCTACCAGCTACTATTATCAAAAAAACCATCAATAGAAAAAGACAACAATTCCCCTCCCCAAAACCAATTCCCTCGCCACCATCATCATGGCACGTTTTGAGGCCTAGTACAGGAGACCTTGTTGTTCACACCTATGCTAGATTGATATAAGAGACTCATTATTGATTAGGCCAGAGTTAGTGAGAGTGATGATAGAGAAGGTGTAAGTTATATTGGAGTATATGAGGATCACTCAGAGTCTCAAGAAGTTCTACACGAATCGATGACTATGGCCTTTAGAGTTCAAGGAAGGAGTCATGTGTTCCTGAAGATCACTCCACAATGTAGTTTATAGAGGTTTAGTATAAGAGAAAATCTAACATGACATTCATTAGTCCATTACATATCTTTTATAGGGTGGGTGAGGTTTCTTACTCTATGTAATTTCCCTTATAGTTAGATTAGGTGTATAATATTTTTCACATATTACAACTAAGGAGATATGTTCACAACCCACCGCACATCATTGACTGCAGTGAGCCTAACATCAAGAAAAGTCACACCTTCTCAGAGTACTTAGTGGTGATTGAATACCAGAATGATGTGAATCTATGTGGATTATCTATTTCACTAGTGCAAGTTCATTGGTAAAATGATATCCTTCAGAAAATCTCATCGGATTGTTAGAAGAAAATGTGGGCCCAGTACCACCATTTGTGTAGGTTGTTCTTTTAGATAATTAAATCCTTGAATTTGGGATGGATGTAGTGACACTGGTTTTTGTGTTTAATCCTTTATAGTTTTTTAAATAAAATTTTTGAGATGGATCGCTGGATAGGGTCTTTGATTTTAATGTCATGAGGCTTTAGGAATTATATATTAAAAAATAAAATACATTATTTTTAGTCCACACATGTGCTTGTGTGAAAATATTATTTTACACTAATTAGAGACTCAGATGAGAAATCTAAGACCACTATAGTGTTTAGAATGGGGGTTTTACCCTATGGGTGTTATAATCTCATTCACACTGAGGTCCTTAGGATAGGATCATCAGAGGTATAATTAATTGATTAAATTAGTTTAATTGATTGATTCATTAATTGAGATTGTATCCGCCAGGAAACCATAGATTCCCTTAACTATCTCTACCACTCTAATCTAGTGTAGTTGTGTTCATCGCAAACAAATGATCCAAATGTGAGGCAGAGATTATAATTTTAATATTTCTCTATTATTTGTGCTTTTGAGCATTGATTTTGGAGTTTTTTCCAACAACATGGTCCTGAAAACTTATTTGTTTCTATTTTAACATAAAATTCTTGGATCTACATTTTTTATCTAAGTCCTTTCCCTTTGGCATCTTGTGTAGGATGGACGATTGTGTCAGGAAATGTTCCCTTGTATTCCATGTGTTCCCTCCCCCCTCATTATTCACATTTCCACTATTAATCCTTGTTGTGGATGAGGCCATATAGAAGCTAATGGAAGAGAAGAGATCAAGGGTGATGGAGGTCATTGGACGGGAAACCAGGTTGGATTAACTCTGTAACACAATGTCCAAGTCACAGTGGTTGTTAAAGGTGTCCCAAACGAAGACTCGACTACTTGAAAAAAAGGTGAGAAATTACCAGGATGCCTTGGATGGGATCATGCAGAACAAGAACACCACCCTGAAGCATGTGGAAGAGGGGAAACAGAACCACAAGAAATTGCATATGATAGTGCAGGGTCTCTACGATGAGCTGATTAAAGAGAAATGTGCGGTGGTGAGAAGGGTGGAAGAGGCGAAAGGAATGAAGGTAGAGAAAGAGTGAAAATTGAGAGGTGGGTTCTTGGGGGTTTCCACCACCATTGTTGTTGTATCATCCATGGAAGTGTTTTGTGTCTGGAAACATATATAACATCTATGGGTATATTTAAAGAGCACCCGGATATTAGAGACTAGACACAAAACACCACCATGGATGCTTCTAGACACAAAACACTTCCATGGATTCTTCTAGACACAAAACACTAGTCAGTCCACCCATATACATCAGATATGCTTCCAGACACAAAACACTACTATGTATATTGCAAAAACAATGGAGTTGGTAGCCCCCAAGAACCCACCTCTCTATTTTCACTCTTTCTCCACCATAATTCCTTTCACATCTACCACCCTTCTCTCTATCACACAGTTCTATTTCATCTACTCCTCGCAGCGACCCTCCACCATTGTATATAATTTAATGTGGTTTTGTTTCTCCTTTTCTGTGTGATTCTGGGAGGTGTTCCTCTCCCACATGATTCCATCAATGGAGTCATGTTAATTTTTCACCTTTTGTTCAAGTGTTCAAGTCTTTATTTGGGACTCCTTTCACAACCGTTATGACTTAGAAACCACATTACAGAGCTTATCCACCCCGGGTTATAGTCTGGCGACCTCCATCACCATTTCTCTCTTCTCTTCCATTAGATTATCCATAGCCTCCTCCCTATTCCCATTTCCCTCCTCTATATTCAACAACATTTGATGCTTTAAATTTTAATTTTCTTCGCACATAGTCTTTTGAAGAACCTCTTCATGCTTCACAGAAGGAGATCTGATTATATTTCACCATTACTCTCTTGAAGAAATAGATAAAGCTTCTAGTGTTCAACCATCTCCTGGAGGATATTGTGGTTGAGGGTTTTGAGGTTTTCAATTTTAGAATGAGGAAAATTGATGAGTTCAATATTAGAATATGGTTTGTTGATCGATGTACAATTATGATGCTCTGTCATTGGAGAAGAGTGTGTGGGAGAGAACAATGATAATTGAAGTCAACAAGCATACAAGAATACGCATAAATAACTGAGAAGAAAGGCATTACAGTTTCTCTATATAGTCTAGATTAGACCGAGATGAGCCGTTGTGGGAAGCTACCTTCCCATTATAGTTTTCATGTTTGAAGTTTAAAAACATGATTTTCTCGTGAACATGTTAATGGTAATGTGAAAATGTATTCAAAAAAAATTAATAAATAATAAATCTATTTGTTCATAAAATCAAATTTAATAAATATTTTTGTACAATCCAATGAATAAATACCAATACATTTACAAAAAATAATATTTTGATGAATAATTAAAAAAATCTTGAAAATTTATAAAGAAAACATGCCTAAAAATGTTAAAAAATGAAAAACTTATATACAATGTAAAATTAGGTAAAAATAAATTTAAAATTGGATAATAGTAATAAAAACATTATAAACATTCTAATTTTCAAAAAATATAAAATATGGTTCATTCCAAGTAAAATCAGATTTCATGTCGAAAGGATATATTTCTTAAAATTTTATTTCTAAAATCATTAAAATTAAAATATAAAGAAATAAAATACTTTTTTTAGAATCAGGGAATTTAAAACATTACAAAATTAAAAACACAAAATAAACATGCTCTTATTAATTTTTTATAAATATTGTAATAACAATATATCATTTTTATAGTATTTTCTATCAAAATTTCATCAAATAATGAAAAATATATGTTTTTCATTTTTCCAGATTTTTTAAAAGAAGATATTTTTCCACTCAACATCTATTTATGTATATTTTTAAATTTTTTTGTTTTTATAAATATAAAAAATAAAAAATAAAATTATAATTGAGAATAATTTTTAATAATTTTCTATAATAATTTAATTAATAATAATTAATTATTAATAACATAATTAGTAATGTAACTGTTAATTAATAATAACAACGTAATTTATAGTGTAGTTAGTAATATAATTTAAAATAAATATTAATTAAATTATTAATATAATTAATAATATAGTTAAAAATAATAATAATTAATAATAATATAATTGATAATCCTTAATAGTAATTATTAATTATAATGTAATTAATAATGAAATTATTAATAATGTAATTTCGGTGTTCCTCTCTTGAAGATAGCACGCAAGCTGTCGGTGCACCACCAGTTCATGGAGGATTCGTCAGTTGAGGATTTTGAGGTTTTGAAGTTTGGAATCAATATCATTGATGAGTTTAGGGTTAAAATTTGGTTTGTTGATGGTTGTACTATCTCATTGATTGGCCATTGGGGAAGAGTGGGTGGGAGAGAACAACGGGAATTGAAGTCGACAAATGTAGAAGAAGAAACAAAAATGCCTAAGAAGATGAGAAATAGGGTTCTAACAATACAGTCTCAAGTAAACCCAGGGTGAGGCAACCCTCCTGTTAGAGTTTCCATGTTTGGAGTTTCTAAACCCAAGTTTCTCACACACAGGAGGACAATGTGATCATAAATCCTATTTTTTTAATAAAAAATAAATCTATTTTTCATAAAATCAAATTTAGAAAACATTCATGTCTATTGAATTATAAATATCATGACATTAGCGAATTTAGGCTTTTGGAAAATAGATAAAAAATCTCATAAATTACAAAAATGATGCATAGAAAGTTTAAATAAAATTATCTTATAAGGAAAGTAAATTTAGTGAAACTAATTTTAAGAAAACTATAATGGTTATAAAAAACATTATAAACCATCTCATTTTTAAAATTATAAAATATTATTCGTTAGAAAAATAAAAATTTAAATCATAACGATGTATATTTTTAAAAATATTATTTCTAAAATCATTAAAATTAAAATATTAAAAAATCCATTACTTTTATTTGAAATCAAGGGATTCAAAACATCATAATACTAAAAATATATAGAAACTGTTTTCTTATTGATTTCATATAAATATTATAATAAAGTGATAGAAAATATGATGTTTTTATTAATTTTATATAGAAAATATAATATAATCTACTAAAAATCAATAAAGAATATAAAACAAATAATTTTTTCACATTTTTATATGAAGTTGTAATCAAAATATAAAAAAAGATGAATTTATCGTTTATTTTTTTCTTTATTGTACATTCGTAATACAAAAAATAAAATTTTCATTAATTGAAAAACTAATTCTATTATATTGTTCTATTTTACTTTCTGTTTTGTTGTTATTTCCTCTATATCTCCATATCATTCATAATATTATTCATAATCATAATACTAAAAAAATTTCTATTATTTTATGGTGGAATGATATTTAGAAAAAAAATTGTAAGTTAAATAAGAAATAATAATTTTCATCGATATCAATATAATATTCAAGGGGAAGTTAGTATTTCATGGGAAAAATGATTCTTCATGTTTAAATTTATTTTACAAGTCTTTTTTTAATCTCATTTTATTAGGCATATAAAGGTTGATTGATAGAAGTAAACTAGTAAAACAAAAATTACTTAAGGTATTAACTGAAAGTTAAATGCTAATTAAGTTTAAAAAAATATTTTATTAGTTAGATAAAGAGACACAATTTTTAAATATAATGTGTGATAAACTTTATAACATTTAATAAATCATATTTACCAGATGATTAAATAATGTTATATTTAAATTATAAATATTATTTTATTCTAATAAATGTCATGTGTTATTTATTTATCGTATTTGGTATAACAAAAAAATTATTTCCCCTAAAACATGTTCTATATTTTTATTTTAGTTGTGTTTTTTGATTATTTTATAACATGTTATTTTTTTATATTACATGTCTGATGGTCGATTTTTTTCATTATGGTCTGTCAATGATTTTTCACACCCCGATCCTCCCCGATGAGTCTAAACGCATCATTTTCAAGACCTAGATCCCAATTGCTCATCTATCTGGATCTCATTCATTGAATTGTCATCCATAACAATGGTCGGTGGTGGAAATTTGAATAATGGGAGGGTTCCCTGGTGGATACAAGATCAATTATTCAATCAATTAACCCAACTAATTTAATCAATTAATTCCACCTGTGATGGTCTAATCCCAAGGACCTCGGTGCGAATGAGATTATAACACCCATAGGGTAAAAGTCCTGTTGTAAACACTACAATGGTCTCAGATTTCCCATCTGATTCTATGATTAGGGGGAAATGATATTTACGCACAAGCACATGCATGGACTAAAAATATTATATGTTATTTTTTAATATATAATTTCTAAATCCCCGCAACACCATAATCAAAGAACATGCCCGATGATCAGTCTCAAAAATATTATTTAAAATTTTCTAAATGATTAAACACAAAAACCAATGTCACTACATCCCTCCAAACTTAAATGATTTCCATCCCAAAAAGAACAACCTACTCAAAATGGGGATAGTATTGTGCCCACATTTGGTTCTCACACTCTAACAAGATTTCCTAAAGGATCTCATTCTACTAAAGGGTGTTCACCAGTGAAATAGATCATCCACACAGAGTCTCATCATGTCAGTCTTTAATCACCACTAAGTAATCTAAGAAGGTGGCACTATTCTTGATGTTCTTCTCACTCTATTCAATGATGTGTGATGGGTCGTGAACATATATCCTCAACTACAATATGTGGAAAACATTATACACTTGATCCATCTAAAAGAGAAACCCCGAGTAGTAAGCAACCTCACCCACCCTATGCAATATATGGAATCGACTGATAATCCTTAGGTTATCTTTATACATAGACTAAATCTCTATAAACCGCATTGTGGAGAGATCTTCAGGAATACATGATATCCTACCTTGAACTCTAAAGGACTCAGTCATCAATTTGTGTAAAACTTATGGATACTCTGAGTGATCCTTATATACTCAAATATCACTTAAATCTTCTCCAAAATCACTCTCACTAACTCTGACCCCATCAATGATGAATCTTCTATATCCATCTAGTATAGGTGTTACCTACAAGGTCTCCAATATAGAGCCTCAAAAGGTTACATGATGATGGTGGCTAGGGAATTGGATTTAGTGAAGGGCATTGTTGTCTTTTGATGTTGATGGTTTGTTTGTGATATCTATAGTTGGTATATTTGGTTGAATGGGTAGGTGGGGTATTAAATTAGGGGGTGGCACATGGGAGGGGTACAATAATTCACTTTTCATATTCACAACTTGGAAGCGGACAGAAATGGATGGTGGTCACAACTTGGGTACACAGGAGAATAGACTTATCATGTGAGTTTCTTCATCTTATCCACCTCTCACCTATTGTATCTCCATTCTTCTTCTAGAAATAAAAGTTCTACTGGTAATTGTTCTGATTTTCTTCTACCAATTATGATAAGCGAATAACTCGTGAGGCTTGAAACCGAGCACATACATGTAAAGAGAATAACATGAGATAAGATAGAGATATTAAATCCTATTTAAAAATACTATGTGTTAGATTTATTCAAAATAAAACACTTGTCAAGACCTCTATCATCCAACTGGGTAGTTCCATGCCAAATCTTGGGTGTTCATGGATTATCTCTTTTAAATTAAGAAAGTAATGGGGCAACCTTAAGAACCAGGTGCCTCGTTTTTAGTGTTTGATTTGGGTCACACAAATCTAGTAAACCCTTCAAAAAGACACCAAAGTAATAGTGTTTTTTTACCTACAAGATGGATTGAAAAATAATTTTCCCTTCATCCATCCAAAATTCATATATAATATGATTTATAGGATGGTTTTTTGAAATAACTAAGTGGTGAGTTAAACATCAAATAAAATGAATTACATAGTGAAATATGGATTTTGACTCACTAATAGATATAATTGAATTTAAAAGGGGTCATCATTTTATTGGGAGCGGACTCATTACATAGTAAAATATGGATTTTAACTCATTAATGGAGATAATGTAATCTAAAAGGGGTTATCATTTTATTGGGAGAAAATTTAATAAAAAACATTATTAAATGGATGTAAACCATGATACTCATCTGATAAAAGTTTATGTTGTATATTAATGACATCATCATCATCAAACATGACTTTGAGATTAATATTTGAAAACAAAGATTAATGTAACCAAGTTCTTAGATAGGTATAAAAACTTGAGAATCATTCCTATAGAAAAAAATATGTGTTAAAGTAACCCCTTCCCAAGAAACCTAAAGTTGAAGTTATTAAAAAATTGAATCTAGATTCATATGAGAAGCATAAAATAATTCACTTGAAGTTCCAAAGGCATTAAATAAAAGATGAATGGATATATTTCAGTCTCCTGTAATATATTGAATATGATTGGATATTCTGATGACTTGTACAAAATATGTTTACCCTATATTCTCAATGTGTTGAAGATAAATGAGCATGGAATGTGATGTCTAGACTCTAGTGCCCAGCTGATAGTACCAATAGGTAAAAGTTTAAACCCAAGGAGGAAAATATTAAAAGGTCTAGATGTTATCCTTGGTCATTTAAACCTTAATATGGTGTTATAAATGAGGTAAAATGTTTCCATAGGATGGGTTGTCTAGAATACCTAAATAAGTTTGTAAAGGATCGTATTTTTGTTGACACTTATTTTGTGATTTCTCGGGTGTAGAGGGAGTCTGCGGATGTTTGGTGGTAGTCTTGAGGGAAAGGGAGGGAGTTTGGATGGTTTTTATGATGTATCAAGACGTGAATATTGGACTACATCGTAAGGTTTTTCTTATGACATGGGGTTAAGGTAGTGAGAGTTAGAAGTTTCTATGTTTAGTGGATCATTATTGGTTTCATCGTGATTTGTTATGATATGATGTGAAGGGTTTTGAGAGCTCTTGGGTCAATCTTGTTTAAGGGGAATTTTGTGGGTTAATATTACATGAAGTTGTTTAAGTTAATCCTACATGGGACCTATCGTGGCGTGGAGATACTTTCTACGGTGTGGTCTGGTTTTTTTTTTTAATCATATATAGGGTTTGGTTTAATATCATGCACGGATCGATTGTTCCATGATTATGTGTTGCACCGTGAATTCCTGGTTATCGAGTTCCTTGGTTATGTCTCTCTAGGAGTCGTTTTGTCATAGTACATAGGCTTCATCATGAGCCTTTTCTAGTGTTGATCAAGTTAAGGGAGAAGTTTGATAATTACACTATGATTTATGAGGGTTTCCTTATCTCAGTCAGCACCAACTGACCTGTAATTTGACGTATGACTATGGAATGCTGAATGGTTTACAACCTTTACCATAGCATACATCAAGTTATATAGAAAGAATAAACCACCTCGAACTCACTCGATCGATGGTTCATGGTTCTACGTAATTAGTAGGATCGAGTTGCAACTATAATCTAAGGGAGTTGGACTTGTGAAATCAAGAGTACTAGTGCGGTTTCTTTGATTAAGTAACTGGGAGCTGTTACTTATGTAAATTAGTGAGAAAAGTAGTAGATTCAATCAAAGAGTTTGATCTTCCCCAAAAAGGTATATAGGGGGTAAGGTTCCATTCTTTTGTTTAGGGTTGTGACATGATACCCTTGGATACACCATGAACCTATATAATATCATCTAAGAAACTATCGTTAACCATGAGGAGAGGGAGATCCGCATAAAGAGATTTTGTCATGCTCTTCATATTTGGGGTCATTATGGCATGATGAATCCTTATTATGTTGTGACATGGTGTTTTCTATATTTATCTATAAATTCAAGGTGAGTCTTGAATTCATTCTATTTCCTCCTCTCGAACCCCAAATGATTGTGGGATCTTTTTTTATAAAACATGGTTTTCGTGATCAATCCTTAGGTCTTTGCGTTATGCAACAACTACCTTCAATCCAAGGTATCTCTTTTCCCTCTTTTCATTCATTCATTCTTCTCTCGTTCTTTCTTTCCAAGTCATAACACTCTTATTCTTTCATTTTTTGGATTCTTCCTTGATGATTGAAAAATGATTCATGATGGATGATGTTTGTAGGGTTTGTGGGTTCAACTTATGGTTTCATGTCGATGTTCATCATCCTTCATCCCATCTTGTTTAGTGATCATTGAAGCTTCATACTAAGGTAGGGGATTTGAGACTTCTCTTATTCTAGTATGTAAGTGTGGAAATATCATGCTTTAAAATCCAATGGGTGATGATTGGGAATCAATCTATTGAAGTTGATGAACCGGAGAACCATGAAATTGAAAGGGGTTATGTTCCGCATGCGGTTATGATTATGTTCATATTATTGGTTTATGTTATTTTATAAACATCATGGTAGTTTTTTGATGTGAATTTACTATTTGAATATCATATCTAAATTGGTTAAGAAACTTTAATATGGTTAGATGAAAATTATATTGATCGTGTGAATGACAATTTTTAATGTAATTTCTTGTAATTGTCTAATATAGTTGTTTTATCATTCTAATGGTCATTGGATTATTATATTTAATGTATGTTAAACCTATCCATAATTGATTAATAACTTCAAGATTGAAATAGAAAAGGGTACATTTACTAAAAATTAATATTGCTGTCAGATTATGTTCGGTCCTGCATGCATTGGTTGAAGTAGTGTTGATTGTTCAACACCATTTATTGTTGCAGGATTTTTTTAAACAAGAACAAATAAATCTTATAAATAATTAGAAGTAAGCTTATAGAAATTTAGAGTAAAATAGGAATAAAAATAAAATGAAAACTATAAATCCTTCAAGGAGGAAAAATAGTGGGCATCACAATTTCTTTATATTTTGACAAAAGAGAACGGGCAAGATGAGAAATAGGATCCCAAAATCCAAAATTTTATAAGGGATAGATCCAAAAACCTACCCAGTCTCCTACATACCTTTAATATCTTTGATAATAATGTTAAAATATAATTCAATGATAACATCCTTACACCTATGGAAGTGGAAATATCCAAGCCATACAAAATAGTCATCACCTGAGCAATGGGGGGCTTTAGTTAACCAAAACCGGCCTATGAAATTCCATCAGTAGGAACCCTAAATCATTTTAGAAAACCCAAGCCCAATTTTTTTATTTCCATGAAACCCATCATTCATATTAATTTCAACAACACCCATAGTAGGAGTATTTTAGTTGCAGGTGGGCCACTGAACTATCACGAGGGTATAAGGCCCAGATTGAAAGCCAATTTGCAGTTTGGTCTAGCCAATTATAAACTTCCTTAGAAATGTGGTCAAAAACAAATTAATTGTGTTTAACCAAAATAATACAAGGATAGACACAAAAGCCACATGCCTCATGAGTAAGGAGAGATTAAATCCATTCTGAAAGAATCAGTTTTGCGTCACCCATGGAATGGCTACCAAAACCCAGAAAGACCAGAGCAAGCAAAGAGAGCATGAAAGGCCATTTCATCTGCATCACCACAGAAAGGAAAATAATAATCATAAATAATGTGTCATCTATCCAATATATCGTGAGTGGGAAGAATATATTTACACGCCTTATAGAAGAAGAATTTAGCTTTCGGTGGAATTTTTAGTTTCCAGAGATTCTACCAAAGGGTAGAACCGAGCGAGCTAAACCCAATAGCACATCTATACCCTGAGTGGACCAAATGCCGCCTAGAAACCTCCATACTCCAACAAATATTTTCCATTACCGCACTAGGGACCAATGGGATAGCCAAAATAGCTTCCCTATCACAAGAATTAAACCTATCATCGATCTTCTGGCCATACCAGCCACACAAATCATCAGTCATCAAATCTCTCCCAAAAAAATCATCATGACTAGGAACTGGAAATGATGTGGGTTTCGGGCTGCTAATTTCGACCAGCCACATATCATTCCATATAGATACCTTATCACCATGGCATGCACCAACCTCCAATAAAGACCATGATTTAAAATAAAAATGGAGCCCCATGCATTCCTACAGAAGTAATTCGGTTTATTCCCCATCTAGGATGTCAAGAAATTCAAATTTGGGAAATATTAGGACTTAATAATCTTTGCACAAAGACAATTATGTTTTCATAGTAACTATCATCCTTACTTGGATAAGAGCGCATAATTGAAGCAGTTGAAGTTCCTAAACCTAAATTCACCATAAGATTTGGGGGCACTGGCATTTTCCCATGAAACATAGTGCATTATATTTCGTTCCTCAAAGAGACCCCAATATAATTTAGAAAAAGATGAATGGAGATAAAGGCTGAGAGAATTTGGAAACATACATAAAGACATTGTTGGAGTTGATGCCCTAGAATCAACAAATTTTTACTTTAGATTAAATGTATATTCAAATAAGTGAACATTAATATAAATATCTGACCACATATTGATTTTTTTTATACACAACATTGATGCAATAATGTCCTAGAGTATCTGTTGCACTGATAAGTTCATAGTGGTTCCTATTTATGATGAGAACCATGAAATTCCATGATGATATTATTTAAAATAGTTCGATGGTCAAAAAAAGTACCATGATAGGGAACATAATATATAGACCATCAGGTGTGAGTAACCGTAAGCAGATGAGGCTTCTTCTCATGAAGTTCACACTTACTAATCTCTAAGACTGAAGATTATGAAAATAGACCCACCAGTAAGAATTTCTCATGTTTTCATGTCATCAAATATTTTTGTCTGTGAGCATGCGTAATGGTCCTTAGAATTTAATATTATTATTAATGCATGTCATGACTCACACATTTAGATTTACCGACCAAAATTGGGATGTCATATGTTCATGAGAAGTAGGGAGCATTGGGTGCATCAAGAATGACATATTATTAATAATAATTCAATAAATGATTTGTTTCTCCCATATTTATGAAAGGTTATATCTTGACTCATTGATTGAAATATAACTGTCACGTTAAATTTCATGGTCATGGTTTAACGATGGTTATTTTAGATAGTCAAATAAATACATATCGAGCATATACGTTAATGAAATAGATGTAAAACCTGCTACATGAGACATTTTGACAAAAAGATTATATTTCACAATGAGCATTCATATGCGTTTTTCAACGTTTCAATATTAAGCTCTTTTAATTGGGTGTCTCGAGTCATTTCTAGACAGTAATCTTAGAATTTATACAATTTTTTCATATCAATAAGAAATAATCCTAAAGGGTCACACACTAAGTGTTTCCTTTGATTTCAATTAAATTCTATTTGAATTTAATTATTGGAATAAATATTATTCTTAAGACCGATGAATAATTTTAATCATTTTTTATTGATTTATAATATTCACAAGGTAGTAAAGAATTATTTATACTTAAATAAATAATTTATTTCATTACATGAATATATAATAAATATTTATTCTTTGGATTGTGAATAAAATATTTATTTTATTCATTGGAACTGAGAGGATATCAACCTAAGGTGATACACAGATTGACAGGTGGAATGGTGTAACTCATGCCAAGACTGAAACAATGAGTTATTTCCCCTAGTCCAAAGGTTGATGTATTTTCCCCTAAATAAATCAACCATTAGATAAGCTCATGATTATATCTTTTATTTATTTAATTATTTTTCCCTATTAATTATTTTGTTTATGAATTCAAGACTGCGATCACATAAATAAATTAACTAATATGAAAAGATAGAACATAAATAAATGGTTTATACAGAAATGTTTTATTCAACATGGTTAATTAATTAAGTAAAATCTACTTAATATTAACAATACTTGTATAGGATAAAAACAAGATAAAATTTACGCATAATAAATTAATATTCCTCAAATATATATTAATTCAGACATGGGCATACACATGACTAAAAATGAAATCTGTAGAATTAAGTGTTTGACCAACCCTTGATGGGACACTTACTTATCATGGAGTTCCTATGAAGCTTATGATTGGACTTAACCATTTTACATCAATAGGAGTAACTCTTGATAGACATGATGTAACTTGGAGGAAAGTGTTGAGAAAATCCAAATTAGAACTTCAGAATTCAAAAATTCACTCAACGAATCGATGAGTTGCAAGACCACAATTGTCAAAGACCTGCTTACCTAAATTCCTTCAAATAGATTGACCAACCCTTATTGGTGTTATGAAAAGGGGCATATGGATCCTTGCCACTAGAATATCCTAACAACTAGACATTCTGAGTTCAATGATGAGGGTTGTTAGGGCATGGTAAGATAGAGAGATATTTAATAAAATTAATTATTATTATTATTATTTATCACATAATTTTTAATCAAGTAAAGTGTTAATCATCTATGTTAATTATTGTAGAAAATGGAGAGAAAAACCAAAAAAATAGTTTGTTCATTCCTTATGTTAGGGTATGTCATTACAAATACAAATTTTTGGATATTGTATAATCATTTATGAACTACATTATTATAAGAGTTTGTATTATGTGTTAGAATCCCATGTTTCTATTATGCCATCCCAATGGGTGAGCAAAGGTGAAAATGATTCCTACCAGAGATATATTGAGGATGGTTCCTATGTCTGTTGTATTATATCATCAACTATATTTGAAGAGTCAATTATACAACATAGACATAAATGATTACACCATAATATCATATCTCCATTATCTTGATAAAGAGAATGGAATTATAGAAATAAATAATATTTTCAATGCACTATATCAGGGTAAATTGGAAGAAGACAATCTAGCTACTGATCATGCTTTCAAAATACTGCATTATATTGATCTGTTAGTGAAATTGGGCTTTAACTTGGATAATAAACTATTCATTAACCTTATCTTATTATCCTTACAACCAAGATTATCTTTATTTTTCCAAACCCAAGTAAATGAAATGGATAAGTCGCTTAGGAAACTTTTTTCCATACTTCACCAAGTAGATAAGGATTGGTTGGAAATTGTTGCTCCACCCCTTTTGGTGAAAAGTTTGAAAGACATTGTTTAAGATCTCATGGATAATATAAAGCCAAAATATCCTTTATGATGTCCTTAAAATAGACAAAAGATTCAAAAGGCATAATAATGAACATAATACTATTAGCTTTTTATGTGGAAAGCTAGAAAACTAGAAAATAAATTTTAATGAATTGAAGAAGCAAGAAGGTGCATCCACTTCAGGTATATTCATCATGTTTCTATTCATCACTTGTGTAGTGTGAACTCAAAATGAGCTAAGGGTGATTCCTATGTTTTACAAGGGGGTATCAATATTCCTCATTGTCAAATGGGCTGATTAAATTTTTTAATAAGTGTTACCAAAACATTTATCTCAATATTTGGCTCAACATATTGTGACATTATTTCATTTTTTGGAATAAATGTCATTATGGTACTTTAATACTAAAATAATGGTTCAGTAACTCTTGCATCATAAATATACATTTCAATCAATGATTAATATAAAATATAATAATCTTAACTGATTGTGATAAGAAAATTCTTTATTAAATAAAGTTAAAAGTAGTTGACCTGATTATACCCATTAAAGTGTATTAGTCTCAATTGAACTAAGATACTGGATATACAAACAAACTTCTTATCATATTATAAATAAAGAATCCTTTTTAAATAATGGTACGTCAAAAAAATTAGAGTTAGTTCAACATGGATACATGAACCATTCTAAAGAAAACAGTTACTTCATATACTTCATGAGATACCATTAAGAAATTTTAGAAATGGTCAGTGAAGTAAATGAACGCACTTGGTAATGATCGAGGAATCTCCAAGTTGGCTTGTTGGAGAACATCTTATCTAAGAAATAATTCATAATTTATATGTAGTAAAAGTTATCCCTAACTCACACTTCCTTATATACAACAATGTCATTATGGTATTAAAAGGAAGATCAATGATAAGACTTATATATATTGCAAATTTTCCATTAAATAGAAGTACAAAAAATAACCATATGTCAACTATATTGTCTAATGGATATCATATCAATTGTGATATGATAAGAATATATTGGGACACTACCACATGTTTTTGTTGAAACCTATTTGTTAAAAGAGTGACTTTTCTACAAACAAACATCAAAACACTAAAGTGAATCTAAGTTCATGATCTGATAGCCAAAAAGTATATTAACGTCTAGTCAAGATCAAAATACTTCCATAAATGAACTCGATATCTTTTAATATAGCAAAATAAGACTTTAAGTTTTATGGGTTAAGGGTCTAGATACACATGAGTTGTCTTAAGAATACTGAACTCCATTGAGCTTAATAGGGGGAATAGTTCCAAAGACACATACTGCGTAGGAATTTATAACCAAATAGGTGGTTTATGTTCACTGTAATGGGTGATACATATAATATTCTTCTATAATAAATATTCATACATAGTAAATGGTAATATGATAAGGTTTAAAAGTAAGTATAAATTCAAGTAATGGACTCCATGTATCAAGATTTGGGGACTTTGTATTTTGAATGTTTCTAAGACTTGATACTGCTGGTGAGTATTCAAGTGAAACTAGACATGGATTATACAAGATGATACCAATAAATCATGATTGATTTTTTAAAGTTATATTCTATGACCAAACCTATACACCAATTATTATGACTGAAATCCCTTTTGAATTCTACTTTTCAAATCATATTTTGATGATCATCAAATTAGTCTATTGATTGTCAATGCCACCTCATTTAGAGGAACCCTTACAGAAGATGTCTCTGACACAACCAAAAGGAGACCTTACGGTATATGTCTGCTAGGAATAACTAAAATGGTTGATGACATCAATAAATGCAAACAAGATCTGAAAATTACATCATTTATGAAAAAATCGTGCATAGTGATCATAAAATATTCATTTGGAAATGAATGAGTGATGCGTCTCTAGCTGGTTATTGGGAGTGCTATAAGTTTTCAAGATAAATATGTTGATAACATATTAAAACAATTTTTATTTCTTTCCATTTTGTTAAGACTATGGAATGAAATTTCTCAAAGCTGGACTTAAAGTAGAAACCTTGTTCTAGGGAACAAGATCTACAAAATGGATCTACATAACATTGAAAAATACAAGTTGAAATAATTAAAGATCAAATTGTTCTTGGCATATAATCTTTATAGTATAACATGAATGGTCATAGAAATAGATTGTGGAAATTAAAATAATTTCACAAGATTAAGTGCTATGAATTTATCTCATGTTCCTTGATATGTATTGATGTTTTATATTTTTGATTCATAAAGTATAATAGGTGAATATCAAACATATCCAACATAATTGCATAGACTTGAAGTTAGAACTATTTTAAGGTACATGGAAAAGTAGAACTAGATGAGTTCCTGGTGTCTGGAGTAGTAAGAATATAAGTGATCAAGGGAATTGAACAATAATCTTCATTCAGTTCAATTTGATCTAGTATCACTGGTAAGGCTATAGTAATATGCAGAAAAAACTTATTACACCCAGTGGTTTCCATATCAACAATATCTGGATACGTTGTAGCTTCTGATGCAACATAAGAAGTGGTTTAGAAACATATTTTCCTCTTTTTTATTATACAAAAATAGATTTATCATTTTTTGATAATCTTTGAGTATAGTTTTATTTAGGATGTCATGATCCCAACATGGGAACAAGAGATAGATACTTGGTTATATCACTACTTGAGGGATTTTCTCAAGATAAAATGTTATAGTAAACATATCTGTTTCACAGACATGTGGCTTAACCAACCCTAGCCACAAAAATGTGGTAGGCCTAGAAATTGTATCCAAACTCAGCAGAATCATGTTTAAGATGTTAAAACGAACCATCCATTAATATTTGATTCTAGTGGAAGTGGTAATGTGTTAGAGTCCGTGCCCTAAAACCAACTACTTTGTACTTTGGATTACATGTATATTCAATGAAGTGAATATTAATATAAATATCTTATCATATATTGATTGTTATTCTACATAACATTGATATGATAATGTCTTAGATTATCTATTTCATTGATAAAGTCATCACAGTTCTCCTCTATAATGAGAAATTTGAAATTTCATGACGATATTCTTTAAAATAGTTCCAATTTCAGATAATGTACTATGATAAGGCACATAGAATATAGACCTTCATGTGTGAGTAATCGTAAGTGGGTGAAGTTTCATCTTATGATGTTCACACTTGGTAATCTCTAAGAGATGGATACTTCATTATATCCAAGAGGTGAAACAACATTTATTTCAGATAGTTAAAGAAATTCATATCAATCATATTGGTTGATGATAGGGATATGAAACATTCTCGATGAGATATTTTGACAATGTGATTATATTGTACAACAAGAATTTTTATGTGGTTATCGACGTTGTGACATTAAGTTCATTCTCTTGGGTGCTTTGACCTGTTGCTGGATAGTAATCTTGGACTTTGGGAAAGCCCCCCTAATTCCAATGAGAAAGAATCCTAGAGGGGCACACACTAAGAATTTCTATTGATCTATATTAAATTCGATTTTAATTTAATTATTGGAATATATATTATTTTTAAGACCGATGAATAATTTTATTCAAGTTTTATTGATCACTAACATTCGAAGGTAATAAATAATTATTTATTCTTCAACAAACAATTTATTTCATCATTTTAATATATAATAAATATTTATTCAATAGATTGTGAATAAAATATTTATTTTATTTATTAAATATTTAATAAATATTTATTGGTTGGTTTTTGAATAAAATTTCTATTTAAGTGAATAAAATATTTATTCGGGTATTCAATAAATATCGAGTAGTTTGAGTGGAACAAGATCACATCTGGTTATAAATATTAATTTACAAGCCGGTAAAATAATATTTATCATTGCACAAGTTAGCACAATCCATAAAATAATAACAATATTATTATTATTATATGGCATGGGGATTGTTGAAGATTATTATATTATTTAAGGGTATGTATGCAATTAAAAAATATTTTAACAAAAATCCTAACACTATAAATAAATGGTTATGTCTATTATTTAGGGTTAATCAATAATTAAGAAGCATCGTGCGCAATCTAATTCTCTCTCAAACACCTCTCAGCTTCTCAAGAATGAGACTCCTTCAAGCCCAAAGGATCTTACAGTGATCAATTCGAGCAACGTAAGACAACTGATTCACTGTTCTAGCACCAAAAAATCAATTCACATTACCCAGAGATCAAAGAAGCATGTGTGGACCAACGCTAAAGGGATTATACACTTAGATCCTCTAAGAAAAACAATGGTAATCTGGAAAGAGTTTTTGAATAACTGATGACATCTTCATCAAAGAGAGTTCTTAGGATGAGGTCACCACTTATTCTGATCTTAAATAAATTAATTATAAATTTAAAATCGAAATATATTTTTCAGGTTTCGAGTTTCTCTTGTGTCAGTATCTGGTGGAAAAAAAATCGTTGGTCATTGCATTCATATATGTATAATATTGTGAAAGAACCATTGGATCGAAAAAACCGTTATGTTTATCTTCCCACCACGAAACTTCCAATATGTTCAGAACCTTCAGACATCACATAGGAAGGAATATCCTAGTAAACTTCCTTGAGAATAATTTCATTTCCTACTCTTGAAATCTTATTTCTAATAATCCCTGTATTTTTTATTAACTATATCCTGTATAATAGAGAAAACCACTTTTTTAGATCTTCCAATAATGGTCAGGAGACCCAAATATTTTTTATGTTTCTTAACGATCTGAATTCCACACAAATGGTAAATCATTTCTATCTTCCCCAGGTTAACACCCCAGCTAGAGGAAATTTTTTATTTTAAGAACCTGGATCTTCTTTTCATGTACATTTTTCATTTTTCTGGAGTTTTTGAGAAAAATGAATTTTCTGGAAATTTTTGAAGTACACATCATGTACTTTCTGAGTACACGCCATGTACTCCCTCTTCCACTCGAATCCATGTGCTGGCCATGTCCGGGCCACACACATGGTGTGTAAGGGTGAGGTGGAGGCCGATTAATTCAGGGTACGGAAAACTGAAGTACACGACGTGTACTCAAGAAGTACACGCCGTGTACTTTCTTTTTTTTTCACTAAATGGACCGAGGTCGTTCCTGATGCACAGAAACACCTCCTTCTAGGTCTCGTTCATCCAAGAGCGAACCATATGGACGGATCTTCGATGATCTCCCACCCCACCATCTGTTCTCCTATTCGAGCATGGTCGATTGTGTTGGAATCACAATGGTGAGTTCTTCCTTTTGCTTTAGCCTCGTTTATTGATTCCTCCTCGTTTCCAAGTTATCGTGGGATGAACGTTTTTTGCATTTTCTCGGATCTTCACCATTCTAAGGGGAATCTGTCGTCAAGGTTCACGTATATCATTCTCCTGGGATTGAGGTAGGTGGTTTGTGCCTTTCCGTAGAAAGTTGATGAATATTTTGTGCAAATTCCACAAATACCCTTGAATGGCGTATTGCATGTTCATGTTTTGCCTTTGTTATATTGCCTGCTTTTCTTGATTTCTAGAGTAGATTTTTTGCCTGTGATTATGGTAGATTTACTGTACTTTGGATGTTTGTTATGCTTGTTCTGCCTGTATGGAATTTTTCCAGTTTCCATGCTTAGTCATAGGACAGTGGAACTGCTACCTTATTATGCTGCTAAGCCTTAGTTGATAGCCAAGTAGTTCGTGAGGTTTACTTGGATGATGTACACGTGTGATGAGCATGTTTTACCTTTCACTCAGGACTGTGAGAACCTAGAGTAGTAGACCAAAGGGAGAATTGACAGAAGGGCTTCTCCAGAGTGTCTTTTAATACGATGCGAGACCACAGGGGGAATTGATGTTGAGTGCTTCCCCAAAGAGTCTGTAGATCCTCGAAACAGGCCACAGGGGGAATTGACGTTGAGTGCTTCCCTAGAGATCCTTTAGCATGATACGAGACTATAAGGGGAATTGATGATGAGTGATTCCCCAGAGAGTCTATTTATTTCATAGCTGAACCAGAGGGGTGAGACTTTGTGTGCCTCCTAGAGGGTTGCTAGTACTTATAGGTTGAACCATAGGGGTTAGGCTGTGAGAGCTTCCCAGAGGGTTACCTGTTTTCTTCTTGTTTCTGGTTGTTTACTTGTGTACTCTATTTGTTAGAACTGTGGATTGTAGCTGCTTGTTCTTTCCTGTTTACTATTTCTTGTTTTATTACTTGAATTATATTCATTGACTGTTAGGCACAAATCTTTGGGTGATTTCGTATTGGGATTGTATCTCACACCCTATTTGGGCCATGCTTTTGGGCCCAAGAAGACTATGTTGTTGCAGGTATAGATAAGGGCAATCTCCCTTCTACTTCAGGTTATTGATTTCACTAGAGCTGGGGAGCATGGGACTAAGCCGTGGCTCATGATGCTGATGAGCTTTCATTGTTTTTCTTTTGCACTAGGTTTTAGTTGTATTCTAGCACATTGTTGTGTTTGATGTTTTCCTTAGATACTTGTACCTGCTGCATCATTTTCATCATTATTATTTTATCTATTGCTTCCGCTGTTCAATTCAATTGTTGTATGTTGTTGATCGTTTCTGCTATTGCGTCTGGTTGTTTTTCTGCTGTATACTTTACCGAATGAGGGCATAGTTTCCCCACTAACTCACTGAGGCCCTCTCTTCTAGTCGGCAGCCTTTGGAATTCGGGGAAACGCGCTTGAGGTTATGTGGCGAACCGGGTACGGGGCACCAGTGGAGGGGCTTCGGATCCGGGTCGTTACAAAGTGGTATCAAAGGAGTTCTTTTCTTTTGCCTTACTGTTTGGAGACTTTATCCAGGGATAGGATGGATTCAGTACTTGGTATTAAGTTGTGCTCGGGAGTAGATAACTCATGTACAGGGAAAGGCCATACTACCTTGTTAATTTTAGTTTGCTAGTTTTGAGTTTTTATGGTTGATATGTTTTCACTTAGAGTGATTCGCATGACTTGTGCAGTTATTGTTTTGATATTTCAGTTATATTTCTGTCGCAACCCAATAAGATGAGGGTATTCCATCTCATGCATCATATAGTCACTTTTAGAAATCACATGCCATGCATTCTTACCATGCCATCTAGGGTGCATTAGCGATTGCATGCTGTTGTGATAGACTCTGTGTAGATTATGCATGCTGTTGTGATAGATGTTTGATAGATTCTCTGCTGTCATGTTAGAAAACTATTTTTTTTGTTCCTTTCTTAAAATGAATGCCAAATTTTAGTTCTTGAGGTGTTATGGGCCCTCACGGATCGGAATTTGGCACCTCTATGCCTTGTTTTTAGTGTTTCTGGGAGTCTGAGCAGTTTCTGAGCTACTGCCCAGAAAAACCCAAAATACATAGCGTGTACTTTTTAGATACACGCCGTGTAGGTTTTAGGCCCTGTCAATGACCGTGTGAGAAGAACACGGTTTCATAGAAGTAACTTTGGGAACACGCCGTGTACGATAGGTACAAGTCGTGTGGGTTCGGAGCCGTGTACCTGACCGTGTCACTAACAACACGGGTCAGGGAAGCTCGGGTAGAACACGTCATGTCCATAGGGAACATGTCGTGTAGTCCTATCCAGGTACCCGGCCGTATCATGAACAATACGGTCCGGTGTGATCTTCTTTTCCACACATCGTGTTTGTTTGGAACACGCCGTGTAGTCTTGTCCAGGTACCCGGCCGTGTCACGAACTACACGGGACGATGTCACCTTTTCCTACACATGTCGTGTTTGTTTGAAGCACACAGTGTAAGGTTCAGCCGTGTAGATGGTCGTGTGCTTAACAACACGGGCCGCCAAATCCTTGCCTAGTACACGCCATGTTTGTTTCAAACATGCCGTGTAGTCTCTGGTTGAGTCGGACCGTGTGGGTTAGTCATGTAAAGAGACCCGGGTAGGGGACTAGTCCCAAGTACACGCTGTGTGTCGGGGTCAACACGCTGTGTAGTTTGAAGTGTACACAACTTGTAGGGTAGGAGTACACACCCATGTCAGTGGTTTAAGAAGACACGTCGTGTAGTTTTTATACACGTTGTGTAGTCGTGTTTTTCAATCTTGTGTGTTTTTCTTCCCCTATTCCCGTTTTGTACTCTTGTGTTCTCTGTCCTTGTTTTCCTAATCTAAGGTGTTCTTTTGATCTTTCAGAGCTATGACTCTGAGACGTCCTCCAGTCATATGTCTGTCATCAGGCAGTGATCAGACGCCAGACAGGGCTGATCAGGGACTTCCTTCCAATCCTCCAGTCGGTCCAGCCTTGGTGCCGTCTATCATACCAGTTGCAGGAACGAATGCTCAGTTCTGCTAAGGCTTCATGAGGATGATGCAGGCCTTACATGGAGCGTCTCCTCCTTCCGCGTCTATGGCAGACATGACGCGGGTTTTCCAGCAGCATCATCCTCCCACGTTCTTGGGGGAAGGAGGACCTCAGGATGCATAGTCATGGCTGGAAGCCATGCTGACTATCTTCGATCATCTGGAGACGCCTCCAGAGAGGCGGGTCAATCTCACCACCTACAAGCTTCGAAACTCTACCAAGAGGTGGTGGGACGTGATATCACAGGTGGGTCAGTAGCAGTCTATTGATTGGGAGGAGTTCCAGCGTGTGTTCTATGACTACTACTACCCGGAGACCCTGAGGGTCGACCGAGCCCAAGAGTTCATGATATTATAGTAGGGTACTCTTTCTTTCATGGAGTATTCTACTCATTTCATCGAGCTGTACCGATTAACACCCCTCTAGTATGGGAGTGGGGTGTTCTTGGTAAGGAAGTTCGAGGATGGTCTCAGGCGGGAGATCCGCTCGCAGGTGAATATCTTCCAGCTGACTTCCATTACTTCCATCATCAATCAGGAACTGATTGTAGAGCACAATCTGAGGGACTCTGGAGCTGCGAGCCAGGGCGGTTCTGCTTCGAGAGCTAGTTTGCCTCCAGATGACAGCAAGAAGCGCCATAGAGATCCTACACACGGTGATTCAAGGAAGCAAGACGCCACATCAGACAGCCAGGTGACATGATACCAGTGTGGCCGGTTTGGGCACACGAGGCTGTAGTGCCAGAGGGACCCTATGGAGTGCCGATCTTGCAGTAAGATGGGTCACCTTCAGCTTTTCTATCAGGTTTTCTCACCAGCAGCTGGTGACCAGGGTTCTTCCATGACTCCTCGTTCAAGAGTAGCCCCACCAGTCTCTCACCAGTCAGGGAACTAGAGTTCTTCCGGCCGTTTGGGCTGAGGTGGAGGTCAAGGTCGTGGCGGTTAGCCACCAATCCCTCAGTACCAGCACGGAGGTTTAGCTCAGAGTGGTCAGTCAGGGGTGTCGGGCCGTGGTGCAGGCCAGTCTTTCACCGTGGAGAAGACTTATCAGGAGTAGGGTCCCGACCCTTCTACTATTTGAGGTACTATTTTAGTAGCCTTAGTTTTATCTACATCCCTTTTCGATACTGGTGTTACGCATAGCTTTATCTCTGTTGCTGTCATGGAGAGCCTTGGCCTCTGCATCTTTTCTTCTGCTGACTCGTTGACACTAGACACACCTTTGGGAACAGGGACATCTAGTGTACGCCAGTGTAGAGAGTGCCCTATCGAGGTTGAAGGGTATCACTTCTTATGGGATCTCTATGTCCTATAGATGATAGGCTATGGTGTCATCCTCGGCATGGACTGGTTGATTCCATTCCAGGCAGTCGTTGACTGTTATCGCCGTAGAGTCAGTTTCATCTCACCAGAGGGTGAACCTTTCCTTCATAGAGGCGAATGGGATGTTCGGGCGAGTCGGGCAGGACTCGATCATCTTGGGATAGGAGGGGTGACAGACTATATTGCTAGCCTTTATCTGGATGATCAGGGGACTCCACAGTTGGACTTTACTCTAGTGGTGGATCGCTTCAGGGATGTCTTTCTAGAGGACTTTTTGGGTTTGCCTCCAGAGCGTGAGGTAGACTTCTCTATTGAGCTCGTTCCGGGAGCGGAACTGGTGTCCATTCCTCCCTATAGGATGGCTACACCTAAGTTGCAGGAGCTCAAGAAGTAGTTGGAGGAGCTACAGGCTAAGGGTTTCATCCGACCCAGTACTTCTCCTTGGGGTTCGCCTATCCTGTTTGTGAAGAAGGTAGGCGGTACCCTTCGGCTTTGTGTGGATTATCGGAAGCTGAACCAGTTGACAATCAAAAACTGATATCCTTTGACGAGGATCGATGAACTTTTTGATCAGCTTCGAGGATCCTGGGTATTCTCGAAGATCTACTTGAGGTCTGGTTATCATCAGTTGCACGTTAGACCATCAGATATACCCCTCATAGCCTTCAAGAGCAGGTATGGTCTTTACGAGTATACAGTCATGTCGTTCGGTCCCACGAACGCACCTACAGTTTTCATGGAACTGATGAACCGAGTGTTCCATCCTTATTTGGACTCCTTTTTCGTGGTCTTCATGGAAGATTTGTTGGTGTACTCTCACACTCTACACGACCATGCCACACATCTTGAGATCATTCTGAGTACACTGAGAGAGCATCGACTTTATTCTAAACTCTCGAAATGCCACTTCTGGATGGATCAGATTCACTTCCTGGGTCACGTCATCTCAGAGGCAGGAGTATCTGTGGACCTAGAGAAAGTGAGAGTTGTAGTTTCCTGGGAGCATCCGAAGAACTTCTTTGAGGTATGGAGATTCCTAGGGCTGGATGGATACTACCGATGCTTCATCCGGGACTTTTCGCGTCTAGAAGAACCTTTGAAAGTTCTGACCAAGAAGGGGGTGAAGTTCTTATGGATAGATTCCTATGAGTCAGCCTTCCAGAAGCTGAAAGGAGGTTGACGTCGGTACCAATATTATTTTTTCTAGAGCCAGGAAATAACTATACAGTCCACTATGATGGTTCAGGTATCGGGATAGGAATTGTGCTTATGCAGGTAGATGGAGTCGTTGTGTATGGGTCTCAGCAACTGAGGCCACATGAGAGGAACTACCATATGCACGATCTGGAGTTGGCAGCTGTTGTTCATGCCTTGCACTGTTGGAGACACTATCTTCTGGGAGAGCACTTTATGGTCTTCACTGACCACAAGAGTCTCAAATATATCTTCACTCAGCGTGATCTGAATATGAGGCAGTGCAGGTGGGTTGAGTACCTTCAGTCTTTTGACTTCGAGCTTGCCTATAAGCCATGAAAGGGAAACGCCGTGGTAGATGCGTTGAGTAGGAGAAATCAGATTCAGGCAGTTCAGGAGGATAGTAGTGAGTGGAAGCTGATAGCTCTGTTCTCTGAGATGCATCTGGAGGTGCACGACAGATGAGGACAGACTTTTCTATCTTCTGTAGTTGTTACCTCCACGCTACTTCATCAGGTACGGATGAGGCAGCTATCAGACTCGGAAGGCTTAGTCCTGTGGGAGAGTGTGTCAGGAGAGGACCCTCTTCCTAGATGGACAGTGGGAGAGGATGAGATCTTGTGTTTCCAGGGACACGTATGGGTTCCAGTAGACATATGTGAGGAGCTGATGTGGGATTTTCATTCCTCTGTTTGGGCAGTTCATCCTGGCGTCACCAAGATGTATCGGGATCTTCATCGCCAGTACTGGTGGCCAGGTATGAAGAAGGATGTTTCTGGTTTTGTCATGAGATGTTCTACTTGTCAGCAGGTGAAAGAAAAGCATCATCGACCAGCGGGGCTTTTACAGCAGTTACCCATTCCGGAGTGGATGTGGAACGATGTTGCGATGGACTTTGTGATCGGGTTTCCGAGATCACCTCGGGGAAACGATGTTGTTTGGGTTTTCGTCGACAAGCTTACGAAGGTTGCAGACTTATTTCCAATCAAGGAGAAATTCAGTGTCGATGATCTGGGACGACTCTATATTAGAGATATCGTTCGTCTGCATAGAGTTCCGCACTCTATTATTTCAGACAAAGATGCGCGCTTTACTTATCAGTTCTAGCAGGGACTTCAGAAGGCCTTGGGTACACAGGTACTTTTCAGTACAGCTTACCATCCCCAGACTAATGGCCAGTCCGAGCGCACGATCCAGGTGCTTGAGGATATGATTCGGGCTTGCATCCTTGACTTTGGCGGTTCTTCGGAGAAGCATATTCCTCTGGTGGAGTTTGCCTACAACAATAGTTTCCAGGTGACTATTCAGATGGAACCATACGAGGATTTGTATGGTAGGCCATGTCGATCACCCTTATGCTAGTTGGAGGTAGGAGAGGCAGCTTTGCTAGGACCTCATCTTGTACAGGAGACTTCAGAGCAGATAGAGCTGATTCAGAAGAGGATGGCTACAACACAGTCTCAGCAGAAGTCCTATGTTGATCAGTAGAGACGACCTCTGTAGTTCGAGGTCGGTGACCAGGTTTTCCTGCATGTCGCACCAATGTTGGTACACAAGAGGATTTGGAGACAGGGTAAGATTTCACCACGGTACGTCGGGCCGTTTGAAGTCTTGGAGAGAGTTGGGTCGGTCACCTATCGGTTGCAGTTACCTCAGTGGTATCAGGCCATGCATGACGTCTTCCACATCTCTCAACTTCGACATTACTTTTCAGACTAGTCTCATGTCTTTCAGCCCGATAAAGTCAAGCCTGAAGCGGATGCGTCATTCGAGGAGCATCCTATCCGGATTGTCGATCGTAGTATGAAGGTTCTCCACGGGCGGTATATTCCTCTGGTATGGGTGCTATGGCAGCACGGATGAGTACAGGACGAGACCTAGGAGAGGGAGACCGATGTACAATCGCAGTGGCCAGAGCTATTCAGGGTTTCTTCTTCTCCGCCTCATTAGGGAAATTCAGGGACACATTTCTTTAAGGGGGGAATTTTGTAAGAACCTGGATCTTCTTTTCAGGTACGTTTTTCCATTTTCTAGAGTTTTTGAGAAAAATGAATTTTCTGGAAATTTTTGAAGTACACGCCGCGTAATTTCTGAGTACACGCCGTGTACTCCCTTTTCCTCTTGAAGCCGTGTGTTGGCCGTTTTCGGTCCACACACACGGCATGTAAGGGTGACGTGGAGGCCGGTTAATTCGGAGTATGGAAAACTTAAGTACACGCCGTGTACTCAAGAAGTACACGCCGTGTACTTTCTTTTTTTCACTAAACGGACCGGGGTCATGCTTGACGCATAGATCCCCTCCTTCTAGGTCCCGTTCATCCAAGAGCGACCCGTACGACCAAATATTTGACGATCTCCCACACCGCCATCTGTTCTCCGATTCGAGCACGGTCAATTGCATTGGAATCACAGCGGTGAGTTCTCCCTTATTCTTTAGCCTCGTTTTTTGATTCCTCCTCGTTTCCAAGTTATCGTGGGATGAACGTTTTTTACGTTTTCTCAGATCTTCATCGTTCTAAGGGGAATATGTTGTCGAGGTTCACGTATATCGATATCCTAGGATCGAGGTAGGTGGTTTGTGACTTTTTGTAGAAAGTTGATGAATATTTTGTGCAATTTCCACCAATACCCTTGAACAGGGTATTGCGTGTTCCTGTTTTTCCTTTGTTACATTTCCTTCTTTGCTTGATTGCTAGAGTAGATGTTTTTCTTGTGATTATGGTAGCTTTATAGTACTTTGGATGTTTTCTATGCTTGTTCTGCCTGTTTGGAATTTTTCCAGTTGCCATTCTTAGTCGTAGGACAGTGGAACTACTACCTTGTTATGCTGTTGAGCCTTAGTTGATAGCCAAGTAGTTCTTGAGGTTTACTTGGACTATGTACACACACGCTGAGCATATTTTACCTTTAACTCAGGACTATGAGAACCTAGAGTAGTATACCAAAGGGAGAATTAATAGAAGGGATTCTCCAGAGTGTCTTTTAATATGATGAAAGACCACAGGGGGAATTGATGTTGAGTCCTTCCCCAGATATTCTGTAGATCCTCAACATGGCCCACAAGGGGAATTAACGTTGAGTGCTTCCCTAGAGAGCCTTTAGCATGATACGAGACTATAGGGGGAATTGACAGTGAGTGCTTCCCCAGAGATTCTATTTATTTCATAGCTGAACCGGAGGTGTGAGACTGTGTGTGCCTCCTAGAAGGTTGCTAGTACTTATAAGTTGAACCATAGGGGTTAGGCTGTGAGAGTTGCCCAGAGGGTTACCTATTTTCTTCTTATTGCTGGTTGTTTACTTGTGTACTTTATTTGTTAGAACTGTAGATTGTAGCTGATTGTGCTTTCATATTTACTTTTTCTTGTTTTATTACTTGCCTTATATTCATTGACTGTTAGGCATAAATCTTTTGGTGATTGCCTATTGGGATTGTATCTCACACCATGTTTGAGCCATGCTTTTGGGCCCAATCAGATTATGTTGTTGCAGGTATAGATAAGGGAAAGCGCCCTTCTACTTCATGTTCTTGATTGCACTAGAGCTGGGGAGCATGGGACCGAGCCATGGCTCGTGATGCTGAGGAGCTTTCTTTGTTTTTCTTTTTCACTTGGTTTCAGTTGTATTCCAGCACGTTGTTGTGTTTGTTATTTTCCTTACATAATTGTACCTGCTGCATCATTGTCATCATTATTATTTTATTTATTGCTTCCGCTGTTCAATTCAATTGTTGTATGTTGTTGATCGTTTCTGCTATTGCGTCTGGTTGTTTTTCCACTGTATACTTTACCGAATGAGGGCATAGTTTCCCCACTGACTCACTGAGGCCCTCGCTGCTAGTCGGCAGCCTCTAGCGTTCGGGGAAACGCGCTTGAGGTTATATGGAGAACCGGGTACGGGGCACCAGTGGAGGGGCTCCGAATCTGGGTCATTACATTTATTATGAAAAAATAAACATGTTGGATAGATGAAATCTCATAGGCATGAGTAATATTAAGAATCACCAAACATTCTTGGGGTGTTTCTCATGAAAAAATAATACAATCATCTGCAAAAAAAACAAGTGAGCAATTGGGACACTATGATGACATATCTGAGCACCATCAATTAAAACTCTATCCATTTACCTTAATAAGAGATTAGAAAACACCTAAAATACAATGAGAAATAAGTATGATGAAATCGGGTATCCCTCTTGTAAGCCTCTAGTTGGATGAATGAAACTAGTGAAATCGCCATTCACCTTGAAATGTCAAACATCATATCCAGTGTACCCCTTTTAGAAGTAGATATGGTCTTCGATGAATGAAAGATTTCCTAAGAAATAATAACATTATCCATGATGATCCTTTTGGTATGAAAACACATTGATTTTTAGAAATAATAGAGGGAAGGATCCTGCTCAAACGACAAGCCATAACTTTTGAGAAAATCATGTAAATCACATTACACAAAACGATGGGCCTAAATTCAGATATTTTGACTGTACATGAGACTTTAGGAACAAGAATAGTGAGTTTCAGTAATTTTATCAAAATTGATGGAACCTCGCCAAATTCAATGAACCAATTTAATAATATCATCCCCAATAAAATGAAAAAATTGTCTAAAGTACAAATCATAAAAACCATTCAGACTGGGAGCCTTATTATATTGGATGTTCTTAAGAGCAGAGACAATTTCATACATGGAAATATCATATTAAATATTAGAAATTGTGTTATTCCTTCTCATAAAATCTCTTTATTGAATAAAATTTGTGTTTTGGTCCCAATTTTTGATGAAAGACTCTCTTGATCTGATAAACTAGTAGCTTTCCTTATCTCTTAGAACTGTGTCCACTCAATCATGGAAATCTTATTATCAAAATTTATATAGTGAATACAAATTCAACTTTGTAAGAAAGTCGCAGCATATTTAATCTTAACCCAAAACTGGACCATGAGAGGATGACCAAGAAGATTCAACAACCCTGATACAACTATTATTCTAAAGAAATAGGCTTTTTAATCTAAATGTTCACTTGGGTTCATGGGTCTGGACCAAAGCCTGCATTTTAGGCGTGAAGGGGAAATGATCGGACGCATCCAAGGGGAGATGAGAAACCTCAAAAAACTAGAAATGGGGACTCTAATCACTAAATTCAAGGAAAATATCAAGTCATTATGAAATACAAGTATCAAGATTATGACCTTGGAACCGAGTAAAAGACCCCCCAGAGAATCCCAAGTCACGGAGTCCATT
Organism: Viscum album; assembly: GCA_963277665.1. Classification (NCBI taxonomy): domain Eukaryota; kingdom Viridiplantae; phylum Streptophyta; class Magnoliopsida; order Santalales; family Viscaceae; genus Viscum; species Viscum album. Next base: position 1,326,783,933 of record OY728151.1, on the reverse strand, counting down.
TGAAATCAAACAGTTCTGAAATGTGGGCATCCTCACTTCTCATTATTATATAGGATCTCATGAAAATCCTCACAAAATAGAATAGGGCCTTGTATATCATTCCTTCAGACCTTAATAAGCTCCCATGATTTCCATTTATCACCCAAACTTAGCCAGTCATAAAAGCCAATGAAAGACCAAACATGCTCTCGAGGTAGAAAAAAGAAATCACAATATGGTTTTGGGATTAGTTTTTCACAAGAACCTCCACCTCCTCACGCCACATAATATAAATACCACCTGCATGGCCCACACTCCCAACATGAAAGAATATTTGAAACAGAGATTTTAAAGGTATCCCACACATGTCCTTTATAGAAATCTTTTGGATAGGAAAACCACATCAGGGATAAACTTAAATCTCTAAAATAGAAGCGCACCCCCACCGATTTAGCATGAAGCCAAGAGACATATTGTAGGGTAATCCAGCCATCAAAATTTGGTTGTTTAGATTTTAAATCCTTAACATAATGACCCAAAATACCAAAAAAGAATCAAAAGATAGAGATCTTCTCAAAATAAAAAATACCGAAACTTTAGACTCCAATAATTTTAGAAATGTTCCTCACATGAGAAGTTTTGAGTTGCCCTCCATGGCCCTTAACTGCACAATTGGTCCCCAATGGATCAAACCTGACACATCTCATTCAATAAATTCACTAATAAGATTACCAATCCCACACATGATGCGATCATTCTTTCCTGGGAATGGAATCCCCCTTACACGAATCCAAAAAGAAGATTGAGAAAAATCCAATTTGGTGAGATTGCAACCTGTATCAACATCATTGATTAAAATGAGATGGTTATCAAAAAACCATGGTCTTCCATTTAGAACTCGGTACTTATCATAATCATTAAAAAATTGAAGATAATCATCACAGATTCAACTTCCCTAATGGAAACTCCATCTTCCAATATCTAGATAGATTGTAGCGTGTTCCTCAAAGCGTTGAGATTGAAGGAGTGTTTGGTAATGAATTTACCAACCAGGAGAAGAGAAATACACTTTTTAAGAGAGACATCATCTATCATATTATCTTCAATTAAAGATTTTTCTCGATCATTTCATGAAAATTTATTCCATTTATCCAGAAAATCATCTTCCATATTGCAAGTCAGAAAAAGAGGGCCCAAACTTCCAAATATAAATCTTTTGAATCATTGAAAAGGTGAACAAAGAAGAGTAGTAGAGAAACCCCTACCGAAGACCCAAAGACCGGATCTCTTAAAATTTCCCTCATCCAAAAGGCAATCTTCCTCAGAAAACCAAAGAGAAGGAACCACTATTGATGAATAATAAAACCAAACCATGAATAAATTTATTAACATGAATATTAATCAAGGATGGATGATTGGATATTATAAAATTATTGGTGTTTGATTAATAATAAATGATAAGTAATAGTGATTAATATTGATGATTTTTGTGTGCTTAGTGGGAGTATAAGCTCCCTAGTGGTTAGTGTTGGTGGTTGTGCCATCATGTGGGATGGGTTGGATAGTTTCTCTTAGAATGATTATGTGTTATTACATATTCATTATGTTTTGTTATTTTTTTAAGCTCCACCACTCCAGTTGGATTCTTTGTGCTTTCCCAACATCTAGTTTAATGTGGATACGGATGGTTGACTACTCCCCCACCCCACTCTCTACTCCATACATGGCATGGTATGTGTTCATATCCAAGCTATCATGGCTTATGATTGTGGGATAAGTACTCATATAGGCTATAATGGCTTATAGTTATAAAATTCATGTATATACGAGATGTGGTGGATTTAGGTTATAGTGTATACGTGTATCTAGGTTGTAATGGAACATGGATATCACATGTGTATATATACACCGAATGTAATGGATGAAGAAGTTGTATGTATTTACACAGGTTGTAATGGATCTTGGTTTCACTATATGACTATGGAGATGTGATGTGTGGTTGTGGCTATGATTATGTGGATATGGATTTTATGTACTCACATAGATTTGTGGTATGACTTATTAAGGGGATTGGAGAATTGGGACATGTGACTTAATTCCAATGATAACTAGATTGAATTATTAACCTTCCCACTTGGATAGCACATAAACCTAGATCTTTTAATCTTGGAACACTATTCTTTCTTTTCCATCTCATTATTTCAATTCACTTACAGTTGTTTTATAATAAGATAAGAGTCTTAACTATTAAATTATAATGTTCAACCTAGTATTCATGAGATCGACCTCAGGACTTGAATAACATATACTACACTCAAATAGTTTTAGTGTTTTATAGTATCATGTTCTATCAATTCTAAAGTAGTTCGAGACTATAGGAAGTAACGATGCCCTGTGGTCTGACCAAGTTTTGGGCTTTGTTTTCAAGGACTAAGTAATTCTTTATTTCAGTAGATAGAACAATTCATTATCCTCCCACTTCTATGTTTACTAATTTTAGTTACATTTTTGTTTTATTTTCATTTTTTGTACCACTTTTACACTTGGATACTTTCTGTGTTGTGATGGGATACAAATCATAAAGGAGGAACACACTCACCTCTCCACCCGAATTGTGGATCTAGTAAAGAAAATATAGAAACTCAGAGAGAAGGTCCAAATCCATGGATGAGAGTGACCTCTTCATATATGGGTTCCACAATCATGCCCAAGTGGTGATTAGGTGATCATCTACAAACCAAAATTCGTTTTCAAGGAGGCATGTAGAGGCTTTGAAATTATAGCACAAAAAATCAAGGAATCCAAGGAGGAATCCACAACTAAGGATGAAACTAAGGTAACTTCCATGGATGAACCAGAATTAGAAACTTTTTAGGAAGACACATTGACCAATTTTGGTTGGGGAGAGGGAAAAAAAGAAGAACAAGCCTCAGAAGAAGAGGATGATGAAATAAAGGTTGTTGACTTGATAATGAACACACTTGAAGATCTGGGACAGTAGTAAGAAGAAGCTTTGGCTGGTGAAATTGAAAGATTAAATGCAGAATTTATTCAAGAGAAATACAAATAAGAAGAAACAAAGGAGTGGTAACAGGATTAGACAACCTATGAATTACTTCTTCAACCTCTAGAGCAGTCCACTCTGTGGTCTCCTCAACATAGTTTGAAGAAGTTTTTAAGGAGGAGAATAGGTGCCCCGGATAGACAAAAAATCCAGAATTAGGTAAATTAGAGATGGTTATCTCTATACAGTACTCTTATTATGTGATCACATGAGTTAAGGTTGAGCTTAACTTCCATAACCAAACCACTTTACAGGAGGCAACTTGATTTTTTTTAATTTGTTTCTAGGATTTTAGTTTTTACCATTTTCTTAAGAATTAGTTTAATGATTTATATTAAGAATTTAGTTTAGGTTGTATTTTTAATTCCCCTTAATATTTTTGAGTTTAATTGCACATGGAACTTATGATTTCATGAGTTGTTATAATTTTTTAAGCGGTCACTTGTAGTTTAGCTTGGGTTGTCGAATCCTCAGAGACCTAAGAAGTAACCTACAGACACGTACATCCTATGGATTGTTTTTGGATGTGAAGTGTCCAAATTGGGTATATTTTAGATGGTTTTAAATGAAATCTAAGATACTTAAGTGAATTCAAATTAAAATAAGGGTTGATCCTAGGTTATTATAGTGGGTGGATTTGATGATATTCTTGTTTAACTATTTCAATTTATTATATTTGTGATGGGTTTATTCAAGAAGATCAAACAACTTCATCACTTACTGGTTTAATACCTAAACACCATAATACTAATCACCTATACACTTGGAGGATAAAATTTATGAGAACTCCAAGGTAAAGGCTCATATTAGCATTTGAAGTATGTGGCCTTAAAATTCAACAAGGACGAAGAAGCTTTAAAATCATTAAATAAAAAACTCAATTAAAAGAAGTGATTAGACATTAATGGGGTGATAAATAACACCCAATCCAACCTCATTCTACTCCCTTGTATCAACCCATAATATTTTTATCCCTCCATTGATGTTATGGTTTTAATGGAAGCGGGAAGTAGACTCATGAGGGAGGAATTGAAGAAGTAAAGAAAACAATAAAAACGAAATGATCACTCCACCGTTGCATGAATAATTTCACAAGGTTTGGTGTGAATAAATTCACACCTTGAGGAAACAGTATCAAAGTGATATGGATAAGAAAAAAATAATTGGATAAGAAGAACTTTTATTAAGACACTAGGATGAATTAAAACAACTTACAATTGAGGAAGAACATTACAAAGGAAAAGTGGCAGCATAACACTATAATGAAATAAAGCATCCAAGATAAATAAATCATCCAACACCACTGCCTTAAATAAGAATTTTGTGAGCCTTGGGTCAAGGCTCCAATAGTTAAAGTCATCCCACTTGAGTATGGTAGGCTTAGGGTGGTGGAAAGCTTGTGGAACTTATACTTTTCCACTCTTGACTCGAGGTGGCAGCCATCTTGCATCTACCGAACAGAATCGCCTAAATGAGATTATAGATGGCATAATTAGAGTGGGACATAGAATAAAAACATGTACATTAAGATGTCTCCTAACCTAATTTAATATTTCAGCCCAAATGGAATTTTATTTTTCGAGATATTATTGAAATGGTGGGATGTTTGTCTGGGCCACAGAATCTGGCCCAAAATTTTATCTCCAACTTGGGCCGCCTGGAACTCCATTAAAACATCAAAATTAGATTTTTCCATTGTTGAATGAAATTTTCCCCATGATGTATTTTAACTTAAAAATTCATGTAAAAGAGATGTAACACAAAATGAGAAGATAGGGGAAGTGGAAGGTGACTTACGAGAGAATACAATCTATGTGAAGCTCTAAAAAATCCGAACAACAGAAGGTGAGAACGGAGCGAGAAAGCGTCATCTTCCACTCCCCGGATGCAACACAGTCGAGATGGTGTGGCACACTACCATTATGTTTTAAATTAATGTCATATATTTAATTATGTTATTTTCACTTGTTGGTTTTTCAAGGCATTGGTAAGGATGTATAGATAGTGAATATGATGAAAACATTTAAAGAAATTGAACCTAAAAAAAGGTATCATGAAAAAAATTGACATGTGATAATGTTATAACTTTTAAAGTTTTGACGTTTTTGAGAGTACTTAAAGAACTATATGTAAATAATAATATTACTTTTTTAAACGTCAAATCATGATAGAGGCAAACATATGTCCCATAAATATATTCGTATTTATTATTTTATAGCCTTAATTTTTGAGATTTATGATCCCATTGTCGTGAATTTTAGAAGGTGCATATTAGAAAATTGTGTTTGGAAACTCCATAGTTGGAGACCCTGGCATCTGGATGCTTCCTATAGAGTCAGAAAATTTTATCTCTCACCGAAGCGTTACCCAATCTACTTGGGACTATATAACCAGATGTCATACCGATCTTGGTTGTTCATCAATTCATTCTTTCAACAAAATTGTATCAAACCCTTTTTTGATCAACCCTATAGTAGATTAGGTTTTAGATATTAAGGACATTAACTATTCAATTTTATATCTCGATATCATTTTTTCATTCTCGTGATGGAAACTCTAAAGCTCGACATTCTGATTTTGGATGGGAACATTTGATTTTCATTTTGGTGGGTTAAGATGCAAGTTACCCTATATGGATTTGGACGATGCATTGATGTAACTTGAAGAGATTCTCAGTTCATTGACTGTAGATGAAAAGAAACATAAATATCGCAAGGTACTTTCTCGAATACATCTATAACTATTTAATCAAATTTTATAGGATGTTCTAAAATAGAAAACCAGTGTTGAGTTGGGGCTAAAATTGGAGTAGCTGCGCATGAATAAGAGCCTTAAAAGTAAATTTCATCCGAAGAAAAGTATATTCACCCATCACAAGGTACATTTATTGAGAATTACTTAATGATATTCCAAGAAATTGTTTCTAATCTTGAAAAGATGGATGTGAAATATGATGATGAGGATTTGGATTTAATTTTATTATTCCATTTGCCCTCTTTATATGCGACCTTTAGAAATAAAATCCTCTAGAGTAATGATTCAATTACTCTTTGTGGTGTTTATGACTCTTTATTTTCAAATGAGCTTATAAAATTCCTAGTGGTTGGTTTTGAAGCTCAAGCAGAGGGTTTGGTGTTCATAGGGGAGATGAGTGATAGAAAATTCAGTAATTTTAAAATGGGTAGATCAAAACATCGAAATAGATCCTAAGTTAGTCGATGGACTTAAATTTATCCTCAATAGTTTGAGAAATCTTCATCTTATTATTATTTCATGTTAATGGATAAATCTTGAAACCGACAACTTACTATGAATACCTGTAGTGAACATATCAACACTGAAAGAGAACCAAAGAATCACATTATGGTGGGTTTTATTTCTCCCCACCACATCTCAATTCTTTTATCTGGTGTCATGGAACTTTCAATTTTTCAATAATGCATAGAGTTTTCCATTCATGTCACTAATGAAAATGTTTCTAAGAAAATATTAACCATTAATCAATGTAGTGAAAGTGATGATGAATCCTTTAGAAAAATATCACCATTATATTGAAATAGAAACTATATGATACTAGAAATAAGAACATGTACGGGTCAAATGATACAGTTGTTTCCTTTCTTTCTATGCTCAGTGATGATCACCAATGAACAACCTAATGGTTCTTCTCTTAGAGTTGTATCCATAGATTATGCCGAATCACCCAAACACTTTTTGTGGGATTCTTCAACCTTCAAGATATTCCAGTATCCTACATATATAGAAGAATAAAGGAGTAGAGCTTTGGGGGAAAAAATTTTGTCCAGAGATGATTCGAGGATTTCACACACAATTCCCTTGGCCGAGGCCCCTTTATATAGGCTTACAGGGATGCTCCACTATCCATGCAATTACCTGTGCATTTATAAATGTATGAGTGATTCCATTCCATAACATATGACCATTAACTCTCCCAATCTATTAATTATATCTTATGTGCAAGGAATTTAGAATGTTAACTATTTAATGTTCAGGAGGTTGAACGAGTCATGGCTGGCCAAAAGTATCAAACAATTCAATACCTATCATTATGACTCGATCATATCATAAAATACGATATGCACTAACAACCAACTTATGATATCATAATATCATTAAATAAAATCTTCCCACTAAATTAAATTCATGACCTTTTCCATTTATGGGTCATACTTCAGGACACACCCAGTCATATTAAATTATATAAATAGGTTTTTTGGGCATATTCAATTTAATATCCCACTTATGATAAACTATATAATACATTCATGACATTTCATCATATATCGTATCATAAATAATAACTTATGAAATAATATAAAAAACTAATTGGATATCTTCCAAAACAAATTTGAAATGTTATAATTTACTTCACCTTGAATTACATCAAATACAAAACCTTGTGAAAACCTCATCCAAAACTCTTTGGGTTAAATCTCTAAAATACTTCTAGAGTTTCTTTCTGGGTCAAACTCAATCCTCAATCATTCAACCCCAAAAGTGTGACCATGTGGTCCTTTGTAGTATTGATAAAAAAATGAATAATTGAATCGATAAACACAAGTAGAGGGAACTTTAGAAAAGTATCAGATATATTCAAACTGCAATGGGATCTGGAATGATCATCATCAAACACATGTATCTCTATAATGGTGTCTATTAACCACTTAAAATTTTATCATGCATTTTCCTATATTCCGTTTTTAATACATTGAGTGACCATGGGATAAAGAGCATGTCAATCCCATATATCCTCCTCAAACTTTCTTGAATCTTTGAGTATAAACAAATTAGTTCAATGAATATATCACATGTTAGTCATCAAGAAGATGAGTACAATGTATGCCCCTCATCAAAGTAGATAATCACATCATATATAACTTATAAGTATGGTTATACATTTCCTCATACTATCTCAATCGATGGAACAGATTCCATACTGATAATATGAGATAAAAATTACCAATTTGTCTGAACTCTAACTAATGACATGAAAAACTACATACCCAACCACACCCTGATTAGCTAAGACTCAAGTATTGTATAATAAATTTATAAAATTATTTTGGCATGAATCTATTTTGGTGATTTATATTGATTTTTTGTTGACAGTAATTTGTTAGCACTGAAGTTGAAAATGGTTGTGTAGTAAAAGTGATACTGGGAAGATTTTTATGGATACAAAAAATCTATAAGGTTGGTGTTACTGGAGAAAAATTTCTGTAATATAGTTACTACGCCACAACCTAAGATGCTACACTATAGGATATGTTTGGAGTTTGTATTCTCTCTACCAGATTCATGGTTTATATGTCATGGAGAAGTGATTATTCCACAATCTTGTTACAAAAAACTTGTCCACACTACAGGATCTATTTGTGTTGTGGAGGGTGAGTTTTAGGAACGGTTAGGGTTTGGTAATATCTTCATTCCTATAGGAGGCTACTCCGTAGCAAGAAAGGTTGAGTCATGAGGAGCTCTATATGGAAGACTATGTAGTTTTCATCATCTCTAGAGTTTTAAGGAGGCCTATACCATGGAGAAGGATAAATTTTAGAGGTTTTAATGGAAGGAGACCACTAGGAAACAATTACACCTTACAACAATATAGAGTATGAATTTGTAAGTGCCAGTTGTTTTTTATTTCTTTTAATCCTATTGAAACTCACATCGTAGGAGATAGCCACACTGTTGTTAGTTCGGTGGGTCAATAGGTTAGATGAGATTGTGGTGTGGTCATGGGTAATCCTCATAGGATCCTTATGCATGAGATAAATGGACCTAGTCAAATGAAGCCACATTGTAGAAGAGGAGACCAAGACCAAAGATATTTATTGAATCCCTATTATGCACCACAGTGTAGGAGGCCATGCCGTGGTGTTTCTCTAGTCGGAGGATTCTATGCTATAGAAATGGAAATAACGTCATAACCTAGAAGTTACTATATAATAATTGATTGCTCCCAACCCTGGGATAAAATAAAGTTTGTTATGCTATCCGCAACTACAGACAACATTTGTAGGAATATCATATGAGATAGATTCAGTAAGAAGAGATAGATTAATAACATAAGGAAATGGGCATTTCAAATTGTGTGAATAGTGAGTTTAGAGGGTCAATGACACCACTCTATTGTGTAAATAAAATAGAAACAGTGCCCTCTAACAATTTTGGCGTATAGGCACATTTCCTTTGCATGCTCCTTCAACTATCCTGACTAGGGAGAACTAAGTAAAATACTCTATGTGATTTATTTCTTTCATTGCTCATAGAGTGGAAGTAAGGGATAGAAAGGAGTGTTCCTCACATCGAGAAAACAATATCGTAATCAAGTATTGAAGTTTAATAATTTATGTTACCCTAATTCACCCCTCAGGGTAATCTCCTTGATAAGGGAAAAACAATTGGCCTCAAAGGTTAAAGGGTGACATCTTTCACTCCCTTATAAGCATGGCAGAGGTAGAGGTTGTTGATCACAAATGCATAAGACATCAATTTCTAGTCATGGAAGAACATGAAAAAAATGTTGTTTTTGGTCTTTGGGGATGGAAGTTTACATGGATTCCATTCATGGTATATCAATGAACATGGAAAGAAAATCATTATCAGAAAGAGACCACAAGAAATTGGATGCATGCAGAAAGGAAATCAAGGCAACAGGGGGAGATTTTTCTAACCCTATATATACCAAGGTAATGTCCTCTAAAAACTCTCATGCTATGTGGGAAAAACTCATTAATATTTATGAAGGTGATTCCAAAGTTTGGGATGAAAAGCTAAGTGTTGTGGAATAAATATGAAAACTTGAGGATGAGCTCGACCGAATCAGTGGATGCATTTTATGATCGTCTAAATGATCTTATGGAAGACATTAGCAGTCTTAGAGAAAATATTGATGATTTCAAGATCATTAAAAGAATCCGGAGGATAATTCCTCTATGATACAATTCAAAGGTTCTTGTTCTTGAAGACAAGGACCTAAAATATGTATATCTAGACAACATTCATAGTACATTTTTCATATATGAAATGAAAAATGATTAAAATGAAGCTAGGGTGAAGGAGAGATCATAGAAGGTTTCATTCAAAGTGATGAAGAAACTTTATGTCAAATAAGATCTAGATGAAGATGAAGTCGATGAAGTGGTAAATTCCTATTCATCAAACCTCAATATCGTAAAAGGAAAATTCAAAGGAAAGATTCTACTTAATGGGTTCCAGTGCAATAAGGTAGGTCATCTCAATAATGAGTATTTTAAAAAAAATCAATATAATGATGATGATGATGATTCTATGAAGAAACCTTTCAAAGGTGAAAAAATATGGATAAATACACAATGTAAATTCCTTAAGATGAAAAATATATTATCTCATTAAGATGAAATATTATATGAGTCAAAATTGGATGAGGTTAAGGATGGTAAGGGCCTTAGAGAAGATGATTTAATAGGTGAGATTAAATAAAAATAATTTTATGATGGTGATGCTCAAAATGTTGTTTTTGGGGGAATATTTGACCTTCAATTTGAGCTTGAGGTATCCCTTGAATAACATGAAAAATGGATGGCCAAAACCAAGAAGGAAAATTCAGTTTTTTATGACTCTAATATTTTCATGTAGCAGGATGAGGAATAAAAATCAGATTTAATATAGATATCTAAAATCTAAAATCTATAATTTTTAGAAACTATAAAAATGGAGTCGAGCTCAAGGTCAAAGTGGAGAAATAGGTTCAAATCATAGACGACTTAACCAAGACAGTTAAAGAAGTAGCTAAAAGAATAGAAAAACTCGAAGAAGAAGAAGAAGAAGGCATGTGTCCACCAGTCACACCACATGATAGCATGCATTCTCATACACTCTCTTTTTACAAGGCATTTAGTGAGCATGGCACATGTATTATGTCGATCCCATAAAGATGACTCAAATATTCAATATTCTATGAGTATCAACTATCCAACTTGACAAACATATCACACATCATTCACCTTTATGGATGAGCACATCACATATCCCTCACCTGAATAGATAAGTACATTATATGTACTATCTAGGTTCATCAAAACACTCATCAATATATCCAAATTGAGGGGCCATATTTCATACTCGAAAAATGAGAAGAAAAAAATGCATCTTAGTTGAGCTCCAACCGATAGCACAGTTAACAACATACTCAACTACACCCTGATTAACTAAGGCTCGAGGATTTCATAAGAAAGGTATCAAAGTATGAAGGCACTCATGATAAGTATCTCTCCAAAATTGAGTAGTTTAGACTACAAATATGATCCATGCAACCCTAGTATACCAATTATATAGTTTATGATAGTCCATGTGATAATATTTAGGGTCCATCCAACAAACAAAATCTGTTTTGTGACTCATACGCATATTTCAAATCTCAAAACAAGAATCAGAATTATACCAACCCTTACATTTCATCATAACATATAATACTCCATGTTGAACATTGGTTAGGGGTAACTAAAAGTTGTATACTGAGAGGTTAATTATAATTACACTTCCCAAAATTTATATTTATATTTACATATATACAGCCAATGTGAAATAATGATAAAGTGGATATTTCCTTTTATTTGATAGATTTTATATTCTTAAAATCTTTTAAGAATAAATCACAAAACCCTACACAAACGCTTGTTTAGAATATCATATATGAAAGGTTTCTAGATCATCCTTTTGTTTTCTACACTTTCTAGTATTTGTTTAACTCATTACATCTATATGTAATTCTTTCCACATCTCAATGCGATCCCCTCATAAAACCTTCCCACTGAACTCTTGAGTGAGTAAAATCTATAAAGAAAACACGTCTGAATATTGGTGAGATTTATGAATCATATTCCTAATGTTCAAATCCGTGAACACATTCAAACTTGTTAATTCCATAACATCAAATATTACAATGTAAAATTTTGTTTTCTACTGAGATCTTTTATAAGAACATAATCATCATTCTTGGAACCCATTATATCAAATATTTTGACCATCATATTCCTTTATTTTTTAACTTGTGAACTTCTTAAGTCCAAACATACTCCCACTGGCCACTTAAATACTATATTCTTTTCAGAATATCAGGATACGATACACAAACTCCTTTATTTTAGGAAATAAAACTCATTTACTTTTTTAGTAGGAATACTTAACAAATAAACTATTACTTCTATATTGTATATCTTATTATATGTGTTTTTGAGAATTTTTTTCTTCTGAAAAGAGACTATTATTTAAAAAAACTACTAATGGGTGGAAAGAACATCTTCCATCATATTTTGATGAACATCTAGACAAAACACTTATAATTTTTTTTCTACCTTTTTATCCTTTTAAAAAAATATTATAAAATTAGATGAATTATAAACCATGTTTACTTAATTAATCATCTCATTTTGTATAACAACCCTTTATTAACAAGCAACTTCACCTATCATATAAAATAAATAATTTTACTAAGAAAAAATTTTATTTAGATTCATCAAAGATTGATGTATTTCCTTACATTCAAATATTTGATATAGAAACTCTTCTTCATCACTTTAATGTGAAGTACAAGCTATATCAATCTTATGAGTTACTTACACTAAGCATTTCCTTTAAAGGATTTATTTTCAAGTCAATTTTTATGTTAAATATTATATTATCTATAATAAATCCTTTTATCAGATGAGTATCATGTTTGGATGATATTTAATGAGGACTTTTATTAAATAGTCTCCCACTAAAATGATTACCCCTTTTAACTTCACCATATCTATTAGTGGGTCAAGATCCATATATCACTAAGTAATGAGTCCATTGTGGCACTCATCTCACCACTTAGTTATTTAGGTAGGTCATCATGCCAAATATATCATATACGAATCTTGGATAGTTGAGTGAGTAACTCTTTACACAATCCATTATATGGATAAACTCAACTATATTCCTCTAGGATCATAACCTTTAGGGTTTCCTAGATAAGTGTAACCCAAATAAAATTCCTAGAACAAGGAACCGAACCATTAGGATCACCTAATTTCTTACTTTTCTAACATACGATAATCCAGGGGCACCCAACTATAACATGAAACCATCTGGGTAGATGATTCAGATCATGGAAAGTTCCAAATTGGAAGGAATCTCACACTTAGTATTTGAAGGGGATATAATCTCACCATCATATCTCTTGTTACTCCCTCTACATGTATTCATTATTCTAGTGATTTAGTTTAGAATCTTATTTCTTCCACTAAATCAATATGTTCAAACCATATTGATTTGTAACACTTTACATAGCTCGTAGTTTGTGTAACTCCACAAAAAAAAAAGCCAAATATATTTACACATATCCAAATTCATCCTATGTATGAGGTTCCTGAAATTTTCATGTAATGGTTTTGGATTATATGAAATTAGAAATCCCCTGATGAGTGATACCGAAGCCATATATAGCAAACCCCCACCATTATAGAATGATCCAAAAGCTCTTGGGCTAGTGGGAAGTTTGAAGAAATGTCCCGTTACCCAGGGATACTTTACTCAAGAGAGATTCCAACTTATCATAAATCTAATACCTGATATGTATAAACTATATTAAATAATGAGATTCAGTCTAATTACTTTAAATACAAATTGATGTCAAGGTACATGGTGACCCAGCCACATGGCGGCCCTCGAGGCGTGCCGCATGGCACACTATGGCAGAGTGCATAAGCCACACATGTCGTGTGCCAGGTTGGGTTGGGAAAAATGTCATACAGTTTAGAGATGATCAGGGTGGACATGGTATCAATGGAGATAAGTGGATCCAAGGTGTGTGGTTCTGGCGTTGATCGTGATTAGAGATTGGCTTTGGAGAGACATACCTATCGCTGGCTAGGTTGGTGTCTATTTCTTTGTGCCCATTGCTAGGTGGGTATTTTTCCCATGTGAGGATAAGGCCTCCCATTGTGAGTCGTGTGCTGACTTGATGCTTGTCACCACCCCCTGGTCTATTGGAGGTGATCTTGGGGTAGCATGCTTTACTTACCGCCACCCATGAGGGGTATCAGTGAGTTGGGTCGTGTAAAAGTGGTATCAAAGCATATTTGGATTTTAAATGATTATTCTTTCCTTCTTTCCTTTGTTATTTTCTTTGAGATGACTTGCCATTAGTCTTTCCTTTGTGGTTTTAGGGTATCTTATGAGGTATATTATACTCACCCTGTATGAGAATCTTGTTTATATGTGTTATGTCTTATAAAGATAATGTACAGTTGGGAGATGGTCTTGGTGGAAATGGTATCAATAGATCTTAGTGCATCTAGGGTGTGGAGTGGTAGTGTGGACTGTGATTGGATCTTGGATTTGTAGAAATGTGACTACTTGTGTCTAAGTTGGTATTTATTTCTTTGTAACTATTATCTAACATGTATTTTTCCCATGTACTTTCTAGTTTTACTACTTTGTGACCCCATGGGTCTTAGTGGTTAACATGCATATTTGTACTATTGTTAGCCTCTTTGTTTTCTCCACTATATTATATTGTGTGTGGAGGTGTGTGTTTAGTAAATATACAATAGGATAAGGCCTCCCATTGTGGGAACTGTGCCTACTTAGTGCTTGTCACCATCCCATGGCCTAGGCAATCTTGGGGTGGAATTCTTGACTTACCCCCACCCAAGAGGGGTCCTCATGAAGTAATCATAGAAATCCATATCTAATCATGAATGTCACCCACTACTAACATCTCCTAGAACCACTAAGCTCGCCAACACTGCGTCCCCCAATGTCACTGCTAATAATAAAATTTGAGCAAGTCATACTAGCTCCACGTCCACCAAGAACATCTTCAACCAATGCATAGACTGCACATACACAATACATGTGTGAGTATAAACATGCCTAGTATCACGCACAGAAAACAAATAAGTAAATACTAATAAACAAGTCAACACAAAGATCCCTTAACCTATAAAGGGACTCAAAGAGGTCTGGATAAACTTAGTCCCAACCCAAAAAGGTTTGTTATGTTCATCTTACAAGAAAGTAGGAACACAAAGAGCCTCAAAAATTCCATATAGTCTAAAGTTGATAGCCTAGTTGTAAAAAATGCCTCAAAAGAATCCCTAGGGTACCTGAGGAGACACAATTCTTGAGGTATCCAATCTTCCCAACCTTCCATTCACATCACCACTAGAAACCACAAAGCAGGACCCGCTCCTCACTGAAGTATGAGTGTCAGTTGAGAGGGGACCAGACCCCATCATCTATAAACACCAACACTATCATTATCCTAGACATCAAGGATTAATACCAGCTAGGTCAAAACTGACCTACACTTCCAAGGATTCCAGCATAAACTTTTGGCGCACCCAATGGAGATTTCAACCTTTCTTATTTATGCACTGCTCATTAGGGGCTTGCTAATATCTAAGGCTTGGGATAGTTGGGAGATGGTTTATATGCACATTCCCTTTATTTCACAGGGAATTTCTCATTTGGGACATCTTAAGGCCAAGTTATATTATAGATACCGATGTGGTGAAGCTAATTCTCCACTAATATGGATCAAGTTCTTTGGGAAGAGACTTATTCAACCTGGTCCAAGGATGCTTATCCAGAAAATATGGAATGATCGGTTGCCAACTGATGATTCACTTGGGAAGGTAGGTCTTCCAATTCCTTTAGTATACTCTCTTTTCCAACTTAATCAAGAGTGTTTCTTTCATATCCTTTTTGAATGTAACTTTGTCAAATCCATATAGAAACATGTTTTAAACTAGTTTTAAGTGGGGTTTCACACTAGTATATAGATCTGCACTCTTTTTTGAATTTTTCATATTGCTTGGAGATGAGTAAACAAATCTCTAATATATTGATGACATCCAATGTGTGTTTCTTTTATTATGTTTGTTTTTCAAGGAACCTTATAAGTTTTGAGGGTAAAATGACTCTTACCAAGGTGATCCTTGAAGATATAATTAATGATTTGAACACCACTATAAAAGTTCAATATGGACCCATGCATAATTATATGAATGACCATGACATTAAATAAACCATTGGGTCAGTGGGTTATCAAGGAAACTAGTGAAATGTTTTTATGGGAAATGGATATCATCTTGGCCAAACTGGATCAAGGTAAATATTAATGGAGAGTCTATGGGATTACCTAAGCTTGCAGGATGTGGTGGAATCTTTAGAACATATTGAAGCTTTATTAAAGGGTTTTTATAGCAATTTCTTTGTAATTTTATTGCTTATAAAGTAGAGTTATTGGAAATAATTACTAATTAAATATGCTAAGTTGCATAAGTGACATCATCTTTTGATTGAAACCAACTCCATGGCTGATGTATATTCCCTTAAATCCCACACAATTTCAGTCACATGGACCACTCTTTCAGCCTGGATTAAATGACTTATGTCACTAGAGGTGATGCATGTCAATATTTCCCACTTCTATAGGGAAAGTAATATGGTGGAAGATGTTATACTATAGAAATCTATTGAAAAAAAGTCTATTATAGGTCTTTTTTATCTCATGAACTAGTTCATGTACTCGCACTGGTATAATTTGTCTGGTGAAACATATACTCATGCTCAACACTCTCCTTGGTAGTCTTCTCCTCTCTTTTTAATAAATTCCATAGTTATGGGTCATTGAACCAAAGCCAAAACTATTTCTAATTATTAATATAAAACAGTAATTATATCAGAACGGGGAAAGGAAATCATGCAGCACCCCTTCCACTCACTCCAATCAAGGTTGCACCCCTATTCCTTTATTGAAATTTATTTTTATTATTATTATTATTATTATTATTATTATTATTATTATTTGTTAAACCTTGTTTTTTATTATTCTGGGTATTTCGGAGTCCCGCATCGGAATACTCCATGTATTCCTATAACGACCCATACTTTATATACATGGTTATTACTTAAAAATTGAAGTACACTTATTACAACATATAAAAAACCCATGGAAGGACTGTATAGTTATAGTGTCTTTAGAAACTGGGAAACATAACAACTGGTTCATAGAGCATATACATTGTCTCTCATTTATTTCATCATATTTAGAGTCCATTTTGGCATATCCTACTTAATAACCTTCTTCCTGACCTGGGTAAAGAAAACATACAAAAGGGTGAGCTCAAATGCTCAGTAAGGGTAAACAAAAGAAACATCAATTACATCATATTCATAAGAACATAACATTTTGCAAATCTTAACCTGCAAAAGAGATAATAATTTCATAATCATGGGATAAATCATAGTAGTGAAATGTAATCCCAATAATCATAACTTAAAACATTAAACTTTGTGGCATACACAAATAATCATAGAGAATCATTTCTTAGTAGTCAAGACTCTTTTCCAAGACTATCTTAGCGGACAAAGTCCATTTCTGAACCGAGTTCACTCCTCGTTTCAGTCCTGTTTCACTGAACCGGTTTAACCTGTCGTTCCATCCATGTCTATCTCATGAGATATAAATCTTTACCCAATTAATTGGAGGGAGATATATGTCCCACCCATCTCCTAATGAAACCATTCTTATGTGTTCCAAAAATCATAAATCATACATCATCGCATAACCCATGTAATAAAAATGGGAATCTTAAACATCATGTCATCATAACATAATACATATAAGATAAAAGGACATCATAAAAATAATTCCATCATAACATAATCAAATAAATGTAAAAATAGGGATAGAAACAGAACCCTATATTATCTTATATGGAAAATAATTTTGATAAAACACTTGAACTTCATTCTTGGGGAAAATATCCTTTCTACATCAAAAACATTTTCCTTTCTTAACATGTCATAAAATTTTAAACTAAAAGAATTTGATTAAAAATAAACTTGAAACCTTTTAAAGGAAGCTTCATGTAAATAATGTTCTAAAAATCCATTCATTTTGTATAAGTTAAAAAAACATTCTTCACGTACATTGGCTGGAAAAGTAAAAAAGTACCTCGTACGAAAAACGACAAAAGATTCCTTTCATATCTATTAGTAAAAACTCACCGAAGGGTAAAATTGAATTTAAAAAATTGTAGGTGGATGAAAATAATATTACATATTTAAGAAACATGGATGTTTATGATAAATATTCCCCAGTAAATTCTGAAGTATAAACAATCTCGAATAAAAATGAGATTGTGAGATTTTCCCTTACCTTAGGTCCGATTTTCTTCGTAAGTGTCCAAACCTCCTGTATAATGATTTAAATAATGTTATTGAATTATTCCAGAATCATACTTATTTTTATGATATCATATATGGTCATATTCTTAGCTTCTTATTAGTAATATTTCATTGTTACTGGTTATTAGGGTGTTTATTGCTTTTTGTTCTTATGCGTGTTTTGTCGAATAAATTCTTATTATTATTTTTAGGTTATAGATACCTCATTTACAGAATGGTATTAGTGTAATACATATCATATTTATTCACTCAATTTATTTATGTAATCAATATGCAATGAAAATCATGTAGAACGAGTCGCATCACATCGTGGAGACGGTATTTCGTACGTACACACGAGCGATGATATCATTCTCATGATCGTGGAATTGTATTAGAGTGTATGTATACTATTTCAGAATCAATATCACTTTACAATAATCATATATATTGTTTATTTACACCATTATACCCATCCAATTAAGGTGGTTGTGGAAAATAGATTACACCACGGCGTGGAGACGGTATTTCGTACGTACGCACGCGCGGTGATTTCGTTTTCCGTAGTATGGATAGATGGTGAAAAATGGATGTTTCATACTTATAATAACATATCATTATATTATTGATACTTATGTTATTAATTCATAATGAAACAACTAAATAAGAAGAAGTGTAAGAAGAAATAAAGTTGAAAGAATTGGTAACAGACATTACCTCTTCTTTAAAGCGCCTCTTTGAGACCTCCTCTTAGGGAACTAAAATTGGTATTTGAAGAAGACCATGACCTATAGGATGTTTCTAGGGAAGTTTAGAAGAGAATTTTCCAGGGGTTGGTAGAGCATGAATGATCAAAGTGGTGTGAGGAAGAGAGGAAGGAGGTTCCCTTTTATAAGGGAGGAGAGAGACACCTTTGGAAAAACTAAAAATATTATTTTATTATAAATCCATATTTGGTTTTTAATAGCTCCAATTTGATTTATTTTGAAGCTAAGGTGGTTATGGGTCTAAATACTCTCATCCAATAGAATTTAGACAAGTTTAGGTACCTATTTTAACCTTATCATTTATATTTAACTTTAAGTTAGATAATTTAACTTTTACCGTGTCTTCTTGTTTTCTTACTCTATAAGGTTAATAAACTTACTATAACAAGCCAAAAGAACCCCAAATTGTTTATTATTAATATATATAACCTTATATAAGTCATTTGGACGATCCTTAGATTTTTAGGAATAAAATAACAATTAATAATATAATATTTGTTTTAAAAACTATTTTATGTCAATTTATACACTATTTGGTAATTGATTTTTGTGAAACTCATAACAGAATTATTAGTTCGAAAAAAGTTAATTAAATCAATACTAACATGTCATATTAACATATAAAATTATTGTAATTCATAAAAAGTCTCAAATTACATTTATTTGGGTATTTATAACCTCAATTATGTCAATATTTCATTAATATTATAATTGATGCATCATCATTGTGTCATAAGTAAATTAAATTATGTAAAGTCTAAAAATTACAAATAAAATACAATTACGTAGGAAATATTTTTATATTTCTAATGAATATTTATAGTTGAATTTATCTTATGTATAACCCTATATTAAAAATGATTTACTTATTAAACTTTGATTTTAACTATTTTAACCCTTCTTTAAATAAATTAATAATAAATGTCCTAATCTAATCCAAGTGGTCCTAAATGGTCATATTTTATTCCTATAGTCTTTTTGGTCGAATTAAACTTATCCAATAGAATTAGTACATATGTTAGGGTAATAATAATAACATTTTTGCCCTTAATTACCCTATTTACTTTTAACCGTGGTAAAAAAAGTAAAAAGTTACTATTGACCAAAAATTATTTTCATCTCATTGAACCACATTTTAGTCCTTGATATTAACTGTGTCTATAGGATTTTAGAAATTCCACTCACAGAATCCGTAAAATTATGTTTTATGTGAATTTGGAAATTCTCCTAGGAGGTGGGTAAAAGACGGTGAAAAGTTCAATAAAATTTTTATATATCTAAAATTATTTTAAAATGACTCCAATGAATTGAATTGAACTTATATAGGTATTATGTATCAATTTTTACCGAAAATAAATTTAAATAAAATAAATAATTATTTAAATAAAAAGTCGGTTTTTAAATAGTAACCCAGTGTTTTCACTATTCATCAAAAATTGAAAGTTTTCAGAAAAATACCAAAATTTCACCCTAGGATAATTTCGATATTCCAAATCCAAAAATGAAGTCCATTTTGGAAGATGAAATTTACAAAATTTTAAAAAGTGGTTATTACTATTCATAACGACTAGTTTTAATAATATTTTGATAGCATATCATTGTTTAGTGAAACTTGGTATTGCGTACGACGCAAGCTATTGAGGAAGGCCATGGTTGCGTGTAAAGAAAGCTAATCTAGTGTTGTGTGTAGTGAAAGATTAATTTCGTGATTTATATAACATAAAAACAAAATATTTCTCATAAAAGTCTCGGGTGTTACATTCTACCCCCCTTAAAATGAATTTCGCCCTCAAAATTCGTCACTTTGTATCAAACAGATGAGGATACCTCTCCCCCATCATATCCTCAAGTTCCCATGTAGCTTCTTATAATTTGTGGTTCCTCCATAAAACTTTCGCCAAGCGAGTGGTCTTGTTTCGTAGGACTTTTTCTCTACGATCCAGAATCTCTATTGGCTATTCTTCATAAGAAAGATCTTGCTCCAGTGGTACAACTTCTGAGCTGAGTACATGTGAAGGATTAGCTATGTACTTTCTCAAGAGAGATACATGGAACACATAATGAACTTGAGAGAGATTCGGTGGAAGCGCCAATTGGTAAGAAACCTTCCCAACATGATCCAGTATTTCGAAAGGACCGATATACCTAGGTCTCAGCTTTCCCTTCTTTCCAAATATCATTACTATCTTCCAAGGAGATATTTGTAAGAACACTTTATCACCCACTTAAAACTCTAGGTCTTTTCTTCGGTTATCAGCATAACTTTTTTGTCGACTCTGAGCTGCTCTTATGTGTTGTTGAATAGATCTGACCTTTTCTGTCATCTCATCAACAAGATCTGGTCCTAATAGCTTTCATTCCCCAACTTCATCCCAGCAAGTTGGAGTCCTGCATTTCTTTACATAGAAAGCTTCATAAGGAGCCATCTGAATATTGGAGTGAAAGATATTATTATAATAAAATTCCACCAAAGGTAGGTGTTGATCCCAACCTCCTTTGAAATCCATAGAGAAAGCTCTCAACATATCTTCTAGAGTTTGAATTGTCCTCTCAGACTGACTGTTTGTATGATGATGATAAGAAGTTCAGAAACTCAACTCTGTATCTAGAGTATGCTGAAGACTTCACCATAACTTCGAGGTAAATCTCAGATCCCGATCATATATAATGGAAAGTGGTACTCCATGCAATCTTATCACTTCCTTCACATATATCCTGGCAAGCTGATCCAGAAAGAAATCCTCTCTAATAGCGATGAAGTGTGCCGACTTTGTATGACGATAAACTATGACCCAGATAGCATTATTGCATTTGGATGTTTTAGGAAGTCTAGTGACAAAGTCCATAGTGATGTTTTCCCATTTCCATTCTGGTATGGGTAATGGTTGTAACATCCCCTTAGACTACTGTCTCTCAGCTTTAACTTGCTGACAAACCAAGCATCGAGAGACATATTCAGCAACATCTCTTTTCATGACATCCCACCAGAAGTACTCTTTCAGGTCTCTATACATCTTCGTGATTCCAGAATGAATAGAGAATGATGAACTATGAGACTTATCCAGCAACTCCTTTAATTCTGGGATGGGAGGAACACAAACCCGATTCTTGAACCTTATTATTCCATCACAATAAAGGTTTAATTCAGGAACATTTCTCACCTTATTTTGTAACTCTACATCTTCTTTCTATGCCTCTTTAATCTTCACATGTATAGATGGTTGAACATTCATTTGAGAAAGATACAATTTTTCCCCTTCCATTATAATTCCAAGATCCAACCTTTTTTAAATCCATAAATATTGGATCTTTTGTGATCCTCATCATGGATAAGCTAGCATGGTCTTGTCGACTTAATGCATCTGCCACCTTGTTTTCTTTCCCAGGGTGGTAATGAATTGAGCAGTCATAATCCTTAATCAGCTCCAACCATCTTCTTTGGCGCATATTCAGCTCCTTTTGTGTGAAAATATACTTTAAACTTTTAAGATCAGTATAAATGTCACACCTTTCTCCATAAAGATAATGCCTTAAATCTTTAATGCAAAGATTACCGCAGCTAACTCCAAATCATGAGTTGGGTAATTTTGCTCATGGATTTTCAACTGTCGTGAGGTATAAGCTATCACCATATCATTTTTCATGATAACACACCCCAATCCCTTCTTGGATGCATCACTATATATCACAAACCTTTCTCCACTACAAGGCAGTGTGAGCACAGGTGCACTGGATACCCTTCTTTTTAATTCCTTGAAATTATCTTCACATTCCTCCATCCAAACAAACTTAACTCATTTCTGAGTCAACTTGGTGAGTGGATTAGATAATCATGAAAAATCTTTCAAAAAATGTCGATAATATCCAGCCAAACCAAGAAAACTTTGGATCTCAGTTACTGTTGTTGGTCTCAACCATCTTTCGATATCCTCTATTTTTGCTGGATCCACAGATATCCCCTCTTTTGAGATTATCTGACCCAAAAATGCAACTTTTTGAAGCCAAAATTCACACTTGGTAAATTTTTCATAAAGCTTATCCTTTATCAGGGTCTTCAATACAATTCTCAAGTGATCTTCATGTTCTTCCTTTCTCTTTGAATAGACAAGAATATCGTCTATAAAGACTTCCACAAACTGATCAAGATAGTCTCTAAAGACTCTATTCATCAGATCCATGAAGATAGCAGGGGCATTAGTAAGACCAAATGGCATCACTATAAATTCATAGTGTTCATACCTTGTACGGAAATCCGTCTTTGGTATATCCTCCCTTTTGACCCTCAATTGATGATACCCTGAACAGAGATCAATCTTGGAAAAGTATTGATCTCCGCATAGTTGGTCAAATAAGTCATCAATGCACGGGATAGGTTATTTGTTCTTGATAGTGATCTTGTTAAGTTATCGATAATCAATGCAGAGTCTCGTTGATCCATCTTTCTTCTTAAAAAATAGAACAGGTTCTCCCCAAGGTGAAGCACTAGGGCATATGAATCCCTTATCAATATTCTCTTGGATTTTCTTCTTCAATTCCTGCAACTCAATTGAGAACATTCTATAAGGTGTCTTTGAAATAGGCAAAGCACCCGGTACAAGTTCTATTGAAAACTCGACTTTACGATTTGGTGGAAGACCCCGCAATTCCTCTAGAAAGACATCATCAAACACCTGTACAATGGGCATATTCTTAATCATGAGTTTCTTTCCAACCATTTGAGATAAATAACCCTCATTTAGTGGAATCAAGACCCATAAGATGGAAGAAATTTCCAATGGAAGGTTATGTTCATTCTTGGATTGATAGACGATCATAGATTGATCTGGAATATGAAATGTGACTTCCCTTCTTTGGCAATTGATATGAGCTCCATATAGAGAAATCCAATCCATTCCAAGAATCACATCAAATTCCACTATAGGAATGATCACAATATTTGCAGGAATCACTTTCCCACAAACATTAATCGGAGAAGAATTATAAACTTTTGATGCGGCCGTTGTTCCATTAGGGGTTGTCACAGCTAACTCAACATCTAATTGTTGAGGTAATATGGTGATACCCTTATAAAATTATTCAGAAATAAAAGAGTGGGTGGATCCAGAATCAAATAAAACATTTTCTACTTTAGAGTGGATGGTAAGTGTACCTTTCACCACTTCGTTATCATACTCCACATCGTTCATAGAAATTGCATGTGACTTTCCTTTGTCTTTAGCCTTAAGAGTTTGTTGACATCGATCATCATCAACAACCCTTGGATTAGGGCATTGATTGGCATAATTCCCCATTTCCTTGCACTTGTAACATTGAAGTGTAGGAGGTGCACTCTATGTAGCCTTTTCTTTGTTCGCATCACTAGACATCTTCTTCCCATCATTGCGGCATTCAAATGCCCGATGACCTTCCTTTCCACATTTGAAACATTTACTTGTCCCTTTAATACAACTCCCTCCATGTTTCTTTCCACACTTTGAGCATAAGGGAAAACTCATATTATTTTCAGTGTGCTCTTTAGATTTTCCTTTGAATTCCATTTTCCTCTTCTTATCAAACCCATATGACTGATGGGTTACTCCAATCTCCATCTCAACTTTGAGAGCACATCTAACGATTTCCTTATAGCTATTGAAGTACCTTAAGGCTAACGCCCTTTGAAGACCTGGTTTTAAGCCACTAAAGAATCGATCGATCTTACTCTCAGGTTGGATAATAATACCAAAAGCGTACCTTGCAAGTCTTGTAAAATTTGATTCATAGGTACCAACAGATTTATCATCCTTTTGCTTCAGTTCAAGAAAATCCTTCTCCATATTTGTTCGAATAATACGAGGGAATTACTTATTGAAAAATAAGCTCTTGAACTCGTCCCATTCCATGGACTCAATTTCATCCTTTTGCCTCGTATTCGTAATAAGATTCAACCATTGATCAGCATCTCCTTCCAAACGATACACTGCTAAGATGAATTTATCATGTTCAGAACATTGAAGAACTGAAAATATATTTTCAGTGGTACTGATCCATTGTTCATCCACTAATGGATTAGTAGACCCGCTGAATGAGGGTGGACGCTGCCTCATGAAGGATTCAACAGAATGTTGCTCCTTCCTTTGCTCATTTGGAAGTCCTGCATGATTCATAGCTTGAGAAAGTTTTTTGAGCATAGCTACAAGATTTTTCATTCCAGCTCCCATAACGTTTGGTTGCTCAGGAGGACAATCATTGAATTTCCCATCCATTACGCATTAAAACGATTCCTTTGGGTTCCATCCATTGACTAAAACCAAGAAGAATAGTGTGAGAAACACTAATTATAATAGGAAAACCACATAATCAAGAATAAAATTTCACACTTAAGGTCTTATCATAGGTTGTTCATGGCCATTTCTAAAACACTAAAATCGTGTTCTATGCTTAGACTTATCCTTAGGGTTCTTACTAAGGCTTTCACATCCTAGTTTCCAATGGTTGACTATACCTTTCCTCTGATACCAACTATAATGACCCATACTTTACATACATGGTTATTAGTTCAAAATTGAAGTACACTTATTACAACATATAATAAAACCATGAAAGGACCGTATAGGTATAGTGTCTTTAGAAACTGAGAAACATAACAACTGGTTCATAAAGCATCCACATTGTCTCTTATTTATTTCATCATATCTAGAGTCCCTTTTGGCATATCCTACTTAATAACCTTCTTAATGACCTAGGGAAAGAAAACATACAAAATGGAAAGCTCAAATGCTCATTAAGGGTAAACAAAAGAAACATCAATTACATCATATTCATAAGAACATAACATTTTGGAAATATTAACCTGCAAAAGAGATCATAATTTCATAATCATGGGATAAATCATAGTAGTGAAATGTAATCCCAATAATCACAACTTAAAACATGAAAATTTGTAGCATACACACATAATAATAGAGAATCATTTCTTAGTAGTCAAGACTCATTTCCAATACTATCATAGCGGACAAAGTCCATTTCTGAACTGAGTTCACTCCTCGTTTTAGTCATGTTTCACTGAACCTGTTTAACCTTCCGTTCCAGCCATGTCTATCTCATGAGATATAAATCTTTACCCAATGAATTTGAGGTAGATATAGGTCCCAAACATCTCATAATGAAACCATTCTTATGTGTTCCAAAAATCATAAATCATACATCATAGCATAACCCATGTAATAAAAATGGGAATCTTAAACATCATGTCATCATAACATAATCCATATAAGATAAAAGGACATCATAAAAATAATTCCATCACAACATTATCAAATAAATGTAAATATAGGGATAGAAATAGAACCCTATATTATCTTAGATGGAAAATAATTTTGATAAAACACTTGAACTTCATTCTTGAGGAAAATATCCTATCTACTTCAAAAACATTTTCCTTTCTTAACATGTCATAAAATTTTAAACTAAAAGAATTTGATTAAAAATAAACTTGAAAACCTTTAAATGAAGATTCATGGAAATAATGTTCTAAAAATCTATTCATGCCGTATAAGTTAAAAAAACATTATTCCCGTACTTTGTCCAGAAAAGTCAAAAAGTACCTCGTACGAAAAACGACAAAAGATTCCTTTCATATCTTTTACTAAAAACTCACCGAAGAGTAAAATTGGATTTAAAAAATTGTAGGTGGATGGAAATAATATTACATATTGAAGATACATGGATGTTGATGATAAATATTCCCCAGTAAATTCTGAAGTATAAACAATCTTGGATAAAAATGAGATTGTGATATTTTCCCTTACCTTAGGTCTGATTTGCTTTGTAAGTGTCCGAAACTCCTGTATAATGATTTAAATAATGTTATTGAATTATTCCAGAATCATAATTATTTTTATGATATCATATATGGTCATATTATTAGCTTCTTATTAGTAATATTTCATTGTTACTTGTTATTCGGGTGTTTATTGCTTTTTGTTCTTATGCGTGTTTTGTCGAATAAATTCTTATTCTTCTTTTTAGGTTATAGATACCTCATTTACAGAATAATATTAGTGTAATAAATATCATATTTATTCACTCAATTCATTTATGTAATCATTATGCAATGAAAATCATGTAGAACGAGTCGCATCACATCGTGGAGACGGTATTCTGTACGTACGCACGAGCGATGATATCATTACCATATCGTGGAATTGTATGGGAGTGTATGTATACTATTTCAGAATAGATATCACTTTACAATAATCATATATAGTTATTATTTACACCATTATACACATCCAATTAAGGTGGTGGTGGAAAATAGATTACACCACGACGTGGAGACGGTATTCCGTACGTACGCACGCACGGTGATTTCATTTTCCGCGGGATGGATAGAAGGTGAAATAGGGTTGTTTCATACTTATAATAACATATCAGTATATGAGTGATACTGATGTTATTACTTCATAATGAAACAACTAAATAAGAAGAAGTGGAAGAAGAAATAAAGTTGAAAGAATTGGTAACGGACATTACCTCTTCTTTGAAGCGCCTCTTTGAGACCTCCTCTTAGGGCACTAAAATTGGTCTTTGAAGAAGACCAGGACCTCTAGGATGTTTCTAGGGAAGTGGAGAAGATAATTTGGTAGGGTTTGGCCAAGCTTGAAGGCTCAAAGTGGTGTGAGGAAGAGAGGGAGGAGGAGCCCTTTTATAAGGGAGGTGAGGGGCACCTTTGAAAAAACTAAAAATATTATTTTATTATAAAGTCATATTCAGTTTTTAATAGCTCAAAATTGATTTATTTCGAAGCTATGGTGGGTATGGGTCTAAATCCTCTCATCCAATAGAATTTAGACAAGTTTAGGTATCTATTTTAACCTTATCATTTATATTTAACTTTAAGTTAGATAATTTAACTTTTACCGTGTCTTCTTGTTTTCTTACACTATAAGGTTAATAAACTTACTATAACAAGCCAAAAGAACCCCAAGTTGTTTATTATTAATATATATAACCTTATCTAAGTCATTTGGTCGATCCTTAGATTTTTAGGAATAAAATAACAATTAATAATATAATATTTGTTTTAAAAACTGTTTTATGTCAATTTTGACACTATTTGGTAATTAATTTTTGTGAAAATCATAAAAGAAATATTAGTTCGAAAAAAGATAATTAAATCAATAATAATATGTCATATTAACATAGAAAATTATTTTAATTCATAAAAAGTCTCAAATTACATTTATTTTGGTATTTATAACATCAATTATGTCAATATTTCATTAATAATATAATTACTACATCATCATTGTGTCATAAGTAAATTAAATTATTTAAAGTCTAAAAATTAAAAATAAAATACCATTACGTTGGAAATCGTTTTATATTTCTAATTAATATTTATAGTTGAATTGATCTTATTTATAACCATATATTAAAAATGATTTACTTATTAAACTTTGATTTTAACTATTTTAACCCTTCTTTAAATAAATTAATAATAAATGTCCTAATCTAATCCAAGTGGGTCTAAATGGTCATATTGTATTCCTAAGGTTTTTTTTGGTCGAATTACACTTATCCAATAGAATTAGGACATATTTTAGGGTAATAATAATAACATTTTTACCCTTAATTACCCTATTTACTTTTAACCGTGGTAAAAAAAAGTAAAAAGTTATTATTCACCAAAAATTATTTTCATCTCATTGAACCACATTTTAGTCCTTGATATTAACTGTGTCTCTTGGATTTTCTAAATTACACTCACAGAAGAGGTAAAATTAAGTTTTATGTGAATTTGGAAATTCTCCTAAGAGGTGGGTAAAAGACGATGAAAAGTTCAATAAATTTTTTATATATCTAAAATTATTCTAAAATGACTCCAATGAATTGCATTGAACTTATATAGGTATTATGTATCAATTTTGACCTAAAATAAATTTAAATAAAATAAATAATTATTTAAATAAAAAGTCGGTTTTTAAATAGTAACCCAGTGTTTTCACTATTCATCAAAAATTGAAAGCTTTTAGAAAAATACTAAGATTTCACCCTAGGCTAATTTCGATATTTTGAATCCAAAAATGAAGTCCATTTTTAAAGATGAAATTTACAAAATTTCAAAAAGTGGTTATTACTATTCATAATGGCTAGTTTTAATAATATTTTAATAGCATATCATTGTTTAGTGAAACTCGGTATTACATATGACGCAAGCTATCGAGGAAGGCCGCGGTTGTGTGTAAAGAAATCCAAGAAAGGGTTGTGTGTAGTGAAAGATTCATTTGATGATTTATATAACATAAAAACAAAATATTTCTCATAAAAGTATCGGGTGTTACAATTCCTTTTTCTCAATCTATAAAAGATGGTCTCCGCCTTACCTTGAGGTAAGGAGAATTCATCCTCTACATGGTATCAAAGGGAAAATCCTGTTATTTTTTTTTCCCGGTGGACTCCCAAACCGGCTCCCCTCCCGGATCCTCTCTCGGTGCTACTTCGGGCTCCCACCCGATGTAGCACACCGCCTCCGTCGTGCCTCCCACCTCCTCACCTCCAGTGGCCCTCTGGCCCTCGGTGACTCCAGCGGCGCATCCCGGTGCCCCTCCCATCCTGCTTCCGGTGCGGCTCCCGGCTCCCCTCCAACTACACATCCCAGCGGAACCCGCTTAACATCTCCCGCCTCACCCACGATGCCCCTCCCCGATCGTACCTCCCACGGTAACCATCCTCTCTCATCGAGGCCCTCTCCCAGCAGCGCTCCTGACTCATGGCGCCTAACCCGACCTCCCAATTGCTCATCCTAACGCCCTTCTCATCCCAACGCCTTCCCCATCCAGGCGCGATCGGCCTCCTGCTTGCCATCCCAGCTCCATGCCTCCCAGCGGTCAGCTTCTCTCCACGCCAGCCTCCTCGCACGGCGACCCAACATGCTTCCCTCCCAACATGGATCTCCTCCCAACACCGGCTCTCATCACAGCTCTCTCTCCGACGGACCTCCAATGCCAGAGCCTGGCCATCCGCCTCTTTCAGTTACGGTGCCCTCCAACTGCCGACCGACCGCCTCTTTTTGCGTCCTCCCAACTTCGACCAACCCCACCTCCCTGTGGCCTCTCACCGTGATCTCTAGGCCCCTGCAGGTTCTCCCGCTTGACGAACGACCCATCTCTCTCGGTGTCGCCCATTTTCTTCGACCTCCCACAATCAGGCCGACTTCCCAACAGATTCCCAGCCACTGCCTCAGACGCGGTCTCTAGGACTCCCTGACCCACATTCAACGTGGTCACCTGACTCCCCCCGCCCTCCTCAGTGATTCCCAGCCTGCCTCTAACGCGGTCTCCCGACTCCCACCCTCCTCTGCAGTCTCTCAGCCAGCTGTCCGTGGTTTCCAAACCCCCACCTGAGCAACCTTCCTCCTCCAGCCATCATTTCTCAGACTAATGGCTCTAACGCCTGTCTATCTCATCGACAGCCAGCCTGGATGCTCGACTTCGGTGCATTTGAACATCTCATTGGGGATTTTGGTACATTAACTACCTACTATCCATCTACCAGTGATTCTACAATCACTGTTTTCAATGGATCCACAATCCCCATTGCGAGATTTGGCACATGCCTTTTGACCCTGTCTATTAGCCTGCCTTTAGTCGTTCATGTTTCTCACAACCCGTTTAATCTTCTCTCCATCATCAAACTCACCAAAGACTAAAATTGTGCTTCTATTTTTACATCATCTGGTGTTGTTTTTTAGGAGCGGTCAATGAATCGGGAAATTGGTCGAGGTCATCTTAGGTTTGGGGTGTACATACTCGATATCCCACCACCTCTTGCTTGATAATCCACCTCAGCCTATTCCATTGACCTTCATTATCACCTTGGTCATCCTCCGACTTCCATCCTACAAAAGTTATGCCCCCCAATTTAGTCTCCACTTTTCATTATATTGTGAACCCTGCAAGTTTTCTAAACATCATCGAGTGACATATATTCCTCAATTGGACCCACGTGCAGCGAATCCTTTCGATATTGTTCATTCCGATGTATGGGGTCCTTGAAGAGTTCCTAGCCAGTCCGGATACCATTATTATATATCCTTTATCGATGACTACTCCCGTATTACCTGACTCTAACTTCTTCGTGATTGGTCTGAAGTGTTTTCAAACTTTCAGATCTTCTATAGTGATATTCATACTCAATTATCTATCTCCCTGAAATGTCTCTGCTCTGACAATGGATGGGAATATTTATCCACTCTCTTTAAGCAGTTTCTCAATGATAAAGGCATTATTCACTAGACATCTTGCCCCGATACACCTCTGCAAAATAGAGTGGCCGAGCGAAAACATCACCATATTCTTGAGACTGCTCATGACCTACTATTCCACATGGTGTCTCTCATTTTTTGGAGCAATGTCATCCTGACTGATACCTACCTCCTAAACCGCATCCCTTCTTCTATCCTTCAGGGGGATACTCCTTTTCAGACTCTGTTGTCTTCTCTCCCTACTCACTCACTTCCACTCCGAGTGATTGGATGTCTCTATTATGTCTGTGACACTCATCCCAGTCTCTCCAACCTCTCTCCTAAATCCCTTCGCTGGATATTACATGGCTATTCCCACACTCAGTGCGGATATCGATGCTTCTCTCCGAACCTACGTCGGTATATCATCTTCGTTGACATCTCGTTTATTGAGAGCTCTCTGTTTTCACTTCCCTCTCCTCATCCCAACAATGTCATTGATGATTGTCTTCCTATCATCATCTAACCTCCACTGGTGTATCCCCCTACTGATCACTGTTTTGTTACGCTCTACTCTCATCACTCATTGATTGTACCCCCGTCCAGGCTGAGGACACTATTGTCCCTGCTTCGTCTGATGCTCTTGTCCCGGCGCCAGACAACATGCCCATTGCACTTCATAAATTTACTCATTCTTTCCAGAATACTCTATTTACATCTTCATATAGAGGTCTCTGAGCTCTAGAGACGATATCCATTCCCCGCACAGTTTGGGAGGCCAAATATCACCCGAGATGGCTACAAGTGATGCGGGATGAATTGCGGGCTTTGGAAGACAACTATACTTTGGATTTGGTCCCCCTTCTAGAAGGAAAACAAAAGGTTGGTAGCAAATGAATTTATACAATCCGGCTTAATGATGATGGCACTCTACATCATCTCAAAGCTCACCTTGTGGCAAAGGGCTTTACTCAGACATAGGGTATAGACTATTTTGATACCTTCTCTCCAGTAGACATGATGACCTCCGTTCGATTATCTATATCTCTGACCGATCATCATCATTGGACCTTTTATCAACTGGATTTCAAGAATGTCTTCGTCCACGGATTTCTAGAGAAATAGGTTTATCTGCAGCAGCCCCCCGGATTTTGGGTCTCCGAGCCGACTACCAAGTCTGTCGACTTCGCTACTCTCTGTATGGTCTCAAGTAGTCTCCTCATGCTTAGTTTGGCCGATTCAATACCGTCTTCACCGAATTTGGGCTCTCTCACAGTATGAAGGACCACACCATGTTCTATAGGACGACATCCACCAACTGCATCCTCTTGGTAGTGTATGTGGATGATATCATCATCACCGAGAGTGACTCCACTGGAATTTCCCACCTCAAGGTTCATCTTCATCATCACTTCCACACCAAAGATCTCAGCCCTCTCACATACTTCCTTGGCATTGAGGTATCCCATTCTCCAGACTTCAACTTTCTCTGCCAACAAAAATATTCTTTGGATATTCTATAGAATGTTGGGTTGACACAGGCCAACGCTGTTGACACTCCTCTTGGGTCTAGGGAACGGTCTCTCTATGACTCCTCAAAACCATATTCACACCTAGAGCGATATCGTCGACTGGTGGGCAAACTCAATTATCTCATCATGACCCGTCTAGACAGTACGTGGGTTGTTGTCAAAGTGAGCCAATTCATGGAGCATCCGACCACCTCTCAGTGGGATGTTGTCCTCTGCATCGCCAAATACATCAAGAGAGACCATGCCTGTGGTCTTCACTACTCCAACCCACGCTCATCTAAATATTGAGTCCTTCTATGATGCTAACTATGATGGTTGTCTGGCTACCCAAAAGTTTATTTCTGGGATTACCATTTTCTTGGCAGGTAACCTCATCTCTTAGCGCAGCAATAAATAGATTGTCGTCTCCAGATACAGCGCGAAGTCTTAGTATCGTGACATGGCCACCATCAGTATGAAGATCCTTTTGCTTCATCATCTCCTCCAGGAGTTTGGCTTTCCTCCACTAACATCTGCTCATAAATGGTGTGACAATCAGGCATCCACAAAAATTGTTTAAAATCATGTCTTCTATTAACGCACTAAGTATATCGAAGTAGACAATCACTTTCTTCACCTCCACCTCGAGCACAACCATGTCATCTTTAGCCACATCCCGAAAATGGATCAGCTTGCTGACATTTTCACCAAAGGACTCCCAGGGGCTCACCTAGCCTCACTCAATTCCAAACTGATCATCCACAGCATCCGCGACCCAGCTTGAGGGGGAGCGTGTATGGTTTCTCCTGATGTCATCTTTCTTTTGTGGGACTCGTGGTCCAATCAAGGCATGTCCAGCTTAAGGGGGAGTGTTAAAACCTATTTTTATTATTCTGGGTATTTTTAAATCCCACATCAGAATACTCAATCATGTATTCTTTTTTCTCAATCTATAAAAGAAGACCTCCACCTCACCTTTAGGTAATGACAATTTCTCCTCTACACTATTATTGTTATTATTTTCATTCATTCATTGTCCAACCCCCCCCCCCCCCCACCCCATGTTCCTTCTCAATTCACATTAGCCACAGATGTGGCCGACCTCAAGCTACTACTGTCAGCCACCACAGGTGACCGACCTCCTTATTTTTAATAACATCAATACGAGAGGTTATTACACATACAATACTAATGAGGTATGTTTATGTCATTTTCTAGACACTAAATTGGATCCTCTAAAAACTAATACTTGGGAGGAATCTATCCCAGAGCCTTGTAAACATCACTAGGGAGATCACCATTCCACATAAAAATATTCAAAAATTATCCACAAAATACAAGTTAATGCACACATCATACCCTCGATAAGGGTTATCTATGGGTCACCATTTTCATCCATGAATTCTTCCACATTTACAGGGGGAGGGGATTCCCATTCATTTATATAGTGAATAGATCAATGCTTACCAATTGAAGGGAAAATTTATTCAACTTAATGTGGGTGGGATCTGCTGACCACACCTAAGGGGATCCCACTCGGTGCTGGACAAGGACCTCACCTCATAATCAGCTGCTCACCACCACACAACACCAAAGATGGAACCCTTATAATATCATGATAGGTATTATTGAACCTACTCTCATCCATAAAGGACTGTCCAAAAAAATATTAGTCGCCACTGAGGATTAGCTCACTTCACTAGAAGGGGTGAGGGAATGATGATAACTAAAAGAGTGCTATCGTGGGCTCCCTCAAATTATTAGTGATTTTGGGGTACTTAGGTGAAGCAGAGTGGCTGACCAAGGTCGTCTCTCAAAGGAGGAAGTAGGTTTAAAACAACTTTTAAAAGGTATTCTAAAAATAAAATAAAAGAGAATAAAAACACTACCTGAAAGGATGGGGGTTGGTTATAGTTTATGAATCTAGAAGAAGTTTTCTGGAAGAAGATTGTATTTTTTTGTTTTTATTTTTGAAATGAAGTTCGATTAAAATGACACAAAAAAAAGATGTTTTTTAGAAAATATTTCAAAAGGCGTAGTCGATATAACTCTACCTCTTCATTCACTTATTAATCATTATCATTTAAATCAATATCCACTTAATTATGATCCCTTAATTTGTTATCCCTCAAACCCTACGAGATTTAACTTAACCACAAAGATAAAATTACTTAAACCCTAGGCTAGCTTCAGAACACGCAATCGCAGCACCCTGCTTTCATTGTTTTTCTAAGGTTAGCTTATGGTAAGTGGTTAATTAGAGCACATATCCATTCTGGAAATGAGTATTAATTGTGTTTAGGGATTATATTTTAACTCTACAAATTTATCCTGTATGGTCTTGTATTACCGATTAAGATCGCGCTCTCACAATTTACACAATTCCCGACCTCGCATGTTTTGTGTTGGTTGTTCAATTGCTTGATTAGTTTCTTACAATTTAAAAACAAAATTCATGAATCATATTATGTGAATTATAGTAGCTCATTTATTCAAAATAAATGAATGAATAATGATAGAGGTCGATCGATTACTAAAAAGAACTACTCTTCCATGGGTGGCGTAATCATCGTAGAAGCGTTTTACATGTGCAAATGTTTATAATGGGTATAACCCAATAACGCTTCTAATCAAGAATTAAAGCCCAATTAGGAAGATTAATAGAAGAATAAATTTAAACAAAACATAAGAAAATAGAAGAAATAAAAGAATAACAAATATGTTTATTACACAAACAAAATCATTACAACATGAAGGAGAAGAAGAAGGCTTCGCCGAAGGGATCCTTCCTTAAAGAGATACCCTTATTGAAATGGTTGGATAATTGGATTGTATCCACTTATCCTCATCCATAAACTTCCCAATTAACATCTCAACCCCTCCAAATTAGAAAAACTCCAATTTATAGAGGGGAGGGGAGGAGAGGTTACAAGTGGTTTCAAGTGTGAATGTGGAAATTCGGACAAATATTTTATTTCAAATTGAACCGCCCATTTTACCACCAAAACGTGTGAATTGGCCAGCCTTCCAGAAGGCTTATATGTGCGGATATGGGTACGCTATCTCCTCTAACAATTTGGGCTTAATCCAGGCCAATATGAAGGAGTTATGGCCGAAATACATAAGCTTCTCCATTCTGGCGATTCCAGCCCAACTTTGACTTCATGGCCCATTTTCAACAACCAAATGAACTCTTTAGCTCTAGTGTTCTGAATAAAAGTTTTAGATAACTAAGTTAGTAACACTGTTTCAAAATTTAGAATTCAAATAATAAATATAAAAATATTTATCTTCGAAATACTACAGTGAACTATAAAGGGTAAAACTGGAATTTTCATCAAATATTCAAATGAATGATATAATCCCAAATACTTTCTAATTAAACATATTTAACACAATATGAGGAAATTATATCATTTATTATAAATAAAATATTCAATAAAATAGTGTTTTATCAACTCCCCCACACTTACCCTTTTCCACTCCTGAGAAAAACCTCATATCAAGTAAACATCAATATCAAATCAAAACCAATTTTAAAACACATATCCTTGAGATCAAACAATTACACACCAAGAAAAAAAAGATACCATGCCTCATAAAAAACCATTATTTCAAGTTCTTAATTTATTCAATATATTTCCACTTTATTTATCCTCCCATGCACAAAACACTTACCTCACTTGAATTTTCTCTTATCACACAAATGTCAATTTTTTTGTAATGTCTTTCTCATCCAAACTCATACAAGGGTCACCATAGGCTTGATAGATTCCTACATCGCTACCCGATGTGAGTCAAGGACATATGTTTATCATGAGAACTTTTCAGGGTTGTTCTGTGGCTTTCGGTTGGTAGGATTTAGATGTGAAAAATTATGAGGCTGAATGAGGAGGACTTGACTCTTTTTGAAGAAAAATTGCATTAATCTAATTTTCACTTAAATATGGTCTTCTCCTCAATCCCCATAGTATCAATTCAGCTCCATCATCATGAAAAGTCATGAAATTTTTACACCTTTCATCATTTCATCATCAAAAATTTTAATCTTCTCAAACATGATTTTCTTGAAAGCTTCAGATGGGCACAACTTTCCACCTCAATTAGAAGCTCCAGAAAAGGCACGACTTCACTTGTCATGAAAGCTCCAGAAAAGGCACATATTTCAATATAATGACTTTCTTCAGCAGTAAACACATATCTTAAGAATTTAATTTTCCACCCAAAGTATCACAGAATGTGGTAGCACAACACAACATAGCTTCCCCCACACTTAAGCTCAACTAGATTATGCAATTTCACTTCAAGAGTTGGTTGGATAGGGAAAATTGGCTTGTAATGTGGCTAACCTAACAGGATGTGCATGGATTATAAGGTCTACAAGGATTAAATATTCAAGTTAGGACATTATAAAAAAGGATTCTTTGAAATAGGGGCTTTAATACCAATCAAATGCCTCAATCATTTAAACATAAGTACCTCAAACCCTCAAGTTTTGACAGGAATAGATCAAATTCTTGTTAAATCAAGCATGGTTTGGTTCTCTCAAGAATTGAGGTGAATGTAAAGAATATGAAAATAATGGTTCATAATCCTCACAAGAAAGTGATTTCAAATATAAAGACAGTGAGATGTGGCATGGGATTCAAAATTCAGTGTACTTTTCATGAAATTACTAAATATTTGAACTTGAAACAAAGTCATTTCAGGATTCATTTAAGCTTAGTTTCAAGGGGTAAATTGTTTCACTTATTGATATGGATTTAAAAATGGAGATGAGAATTATTTTATCTCAAAAGTTTCAAAAACACACAGAAAATTGTAAAATAAACACACAAAATTTGAAAAACACACAATTTTTTTGTTTTTTTAACAGGAAAACAATTGAAATTACTAAACTAAAATGTTCCCTCCCCCACACTTAAAATATTGCATTGTCCTAAATGTGAAACCATGAGATGATATATGCACATGAAATGTAGAATTTTTAAATAGGAAAAATAATATAAAAGTGAAAGGGTTAGGAATATCCTGATGTGCTCAAGTGATGATGGGGTCATGTAGTGTGATAAAATCCACTGCATCAGTAGGAAGTCCCTCAATGTATCTCTTCAAACGTTGTCCATTGACTATAAAGCTCCTTCCAGTGTCCTATTGTGTGATCTCCACTGCACCATAAGGAAAAAAATTAGATACAATATAAGGACCTAACCATCTGGAACGCAACTTACTAGGCATCAGCTTCAGTCGTGAACTGTAGAGAAGGACTTTCTCTACAATATGAAACTCCCTTTGCTGGATCATTTTATCATGAACTACTTTTGATCTTTACTTGTAGAGACTTGAGTTCTCATATGATGCCAGTCAAATCTCCTCAAGCTCTTGAATTTGCAACTTCCTTTGAATTCAAGCTTGGGCCAATTCCATGTTGCATTTCTTTATAGCCCAATATTCCTGATGCTTGACTTACATTGGGAGATGACATGCTTTCCCAAAAACAATCCTATATGGGGAAATACCAATGGGTTTCTTGTATGATGTCCTATAAGCCCACAATGCATCATCCAAGCACTTGCTCCAATCCTTCCTATTTGGCTGCATGGTTTTCTCTAATATTTGTTTCAGCTCATGATTTGATGCCTCAGCCTGGCCATTTGATTGGGGGTGGTATGGTGTTGATGTTTTGTGTGTCACACCATACTTTCGAAGGAGGGAAGCAAAATTACTATTGCAAAAGTGTGTCCCTTGGTCACTGATGATGGTCTTTGGTACTCCAAACCTGCAGAAAATTTGAGTCTTGACAAAATCCACTACAACATGAGAATCGTCAGTCCTGGTGGCCTTGGCCTCCACCCATTTACTCACATAATCAACAGAAACAAAAATATACAAAAATCCAAATGAACTAGGAAAAGGACCCATAGATTCGATGCCCCATACATCAAAAATATCACAGAATAGTATGGGTTGTTGGGGAATCTCATGTCTCCTAGAAATATACCCAGTGTGTTGGCAATGAGAGCATAACTTAAAAAACACATGGGAATCATGGAACAAGCTAGGCCAATATAATCCAGAGTCCAAAACCTTCCTAGCTGTCCGTTGGTGTCCAAAGTGTCCACCACAAGCAAGTGTATGACAGAAATGCAAAACAGACTCAAGCTCATGATCGGGAACACACCTCCTAATTACTTGGTCACTAAACATGCACCAGAGGTAAGGATCATCCCACACATAATACCTAGACTCACTTTTTAATTTTTGGACTTGATGCTTCTTCAAATTTGCTTGGATTTCAGAGGAAACAATGTAATTAACTAAATCAGCATACTAAGGATGCGTACCTGAGATGGTATAGAGATGCTCATCGGGGAAAGTGTCCCGAAGTGGTACCTGGTCCAAGGTGTCATCCTCTAGTGTGTGAGTAAGCCTACTCATGTGGTCTGCCACCAAATTCTCCGATCCCTTCTTGTCCATTATCTCAATATCAAATTCCTGAAGAAGGAGCATCCAACGGATAAGTCGTGGCTTTGCATCTGGCTTCTTTATGAGGTACCTCAAATCTGCATGGTCAGAAAAAACAACTACTTTAGAGCCCAATAAATATTAAAGGAATTTATCTAAAGAAAATATGACAGAAAGAAACTCCTTTTTGGTGGTTGTGTAATTTTATAGGGCTGAATCCAGTGTCTTTGATGCATAGGCGATCACATGTGAACGTCCCTCCACCCTCTGAGATAAGACAGCTCCAACCGCAAAGTTAGAGGCGTCACACATAAGCTCAAAAGTAATCTCCCATCGTGGGGGATGTATGATCGGTGGAGTGGTCAGACACTTATTTAGCTCACCAAATGATACCCTGCACGAATCATCAAAATTGAAGTCAATGTCTTTTTTAAGCAATCGAGATAAGGGTAGAGCGATCTTACTAAAATCTCTGATGAAGCGTCGATAAAATCCAACATGTCCAAGGAATTATCGAACATCACGCACACATGTAGAATATGGGAGGGATAAAATAATGTCTACCTTATATTTATCAACTTCAATGCCATGTTTTGAGACTATATGACCTAAGACAATTCCCTTTTCGACCATGAAATGACATTTTTCAAAATTTAAGACCAGATTCTTCTCAATACAATGATTCAACACCTTTATCAAACTAATTAGATATTCATCAAATGAATACCCATACACTGTAAAATCATCCATAAATACCTCCATGCAGGTCTCAATAAAATCAGAAAAAATACTCACCATGCATCTCTGGAAGGTTCCTGGGGCATTGCAAAGTCCAAAAGGCATCCTCTGGTAGGAAAATTTGCCAAAGGGACAGGTGAATGTAGTCTTCTCCTGATCCTCAGGAGCTATAGGAACCTAAAAATATCCAGAAAATCCATCCAAGAAACAATAGTATGTCTTCCCGCTAGTCTCTCAAGCATCTGATCAATAAATGGGAGAGGGAAATGGTCTTTGCGAGTGAAATGATTTAGTTTCCTATAATCAATACACACATGCCAACTATTTTTTACCCTCATTGGAACTAACTCATCTTTCTCATTTTTAACAACAGTAACACCACTCTTCTTAGGCACAACCTGAATTGGACTTACCCACTGAGAATCTGAAATGGGAAATATTATACCTTCCTCGAGTAATTTCTCAACTTCTTTTTTAACAACTTCTAGGAGGGTGGGATTGAGTCTCCTTTGTGGTTGTCTAACTGGTTTAGCCCCATCCTCCAAGATAATCCTATGCATGCAAATGGAGGGGCTAATACCTGATATGTCAGCAAAGGTCCACCCGATTGCCCTGATGTTCTCCCTCAAAAGATTCAAAAGTTTTTCTTCATGTTCAAAAGGGAGATTATTAGCAATGATAATAGGTAATCTATCACCACTCAAAAAGTATGAGTATTTCAGATTTGGTGGCAATGGATTGAGTTCTAATGAAGGAGGGTGTAGTATGGATGGAGACATTGAAGGAATTGAAATATGTGCACAAAGAGTATCAGTATCAGAATAGACATCATCAAAATCAGAGAATAAAGCATCAAATCCATCAGCATACTCAACAGCCATGTCATAATCAGAGTTCACATGATCAAGATCAGAATATGAATCCATTTCAAAATCAAATCTTAGAGAGTCATGTTCATTAGAAACAGGTGTGGAAGTTCTCTTAGACATTAAACTAGAACCAATACTCATAATCTCCCTAAGCATAGGACAATCAAAATACATGGAGTTTTTATTTGGTGGTTCAAAATGGGAGATAACAAAAGAAAAATTGTCCTTAGAGGGGTACTATATGGAGTCTATAACATTAAATATCACAACTTCATCCCCAAATTCCATGGAAAGTGTACCGTCATTGACATTTATGATAGTTTTTGCAGTTTTGAGGAAGGGCCTACCTAAGATAATGGTGGAATGAGAACTTACCTTATCATCCTCCATGTTAAGAACATAGAAATCCACTGGAAAGATCATGTCTCTTACCCGGACAAGTACATCCTCAAGAACTCCCACTGGATATGGCATAGCTCTATTCACCAACTGCACCACTACTCTCATCGGCTTCAACTCACCAACCTGTAAAGAAGAGAATACGGAATGAGGTATCACATTTATTGAAGCTCCTAAATCACAAAGAGCATCATAGAAGTGCAACTCCCCTATGGTACATGGGATGGTAAATGTCTCGGGATCCTTGCACATTGTTGGCATTACTAGAGTTGGTGTAATGAGTGATGAGACATTCCTTCCAAGGTTGATCCTCTAATTTCCCTTTAGCCCTCTTTGATTGGTAAAAAGTTCTTTTAAGAATTTCGCATACCTTGGGATTTTCTTAATGGCTTCAAGTAGAGGAATGTTGATCTCCACATGCTTGAATGTGTCCAAAACCTCCTTTTTCATTGCTTCTTCAGCCATCTTCTTGGTTTGAACAACCCTGTTTGGAAAAGGAAGGGGTTTATGAGGAACATCATCAATATTTTTCTTACCTTTATCTTTCTCCTTGGATTTCTCATCAGTCGGTATGGAATGTGGCTGCTCTGGAGTTGAGGTGAATCCCAGTGGAATGGTAGGTACAGATGTATCGTTCATTTTCTTCCCACTTCTCAATGTGATGGCACTAACATTCCTCTTTGGATTTGGAGTGGGTAGGGAGGGTAGATTTCCAGAATTCTTACTTACAAGTTCATGGAGGGAGGTGGCAATCTGGATCATTTGAGTCTTCAACACCCTCAGCTCCGAACCTTGACTCTTCAACTAATTCTGTTGATTAAGAACAATTTGTTTCAAAAGATCATCAGTGTTAGAGTCTACCTTGTGTTAGAGATTCCCTTGTTGCTGACTTGTTGATGTTTGAGCTTCAAATCTCCTTTGGGGTTGTTGGAAACCATGTTGGTAAGGCGGAGGCTATTGGAAGTTTTGTTGAAAGGGTGGCCTTTGTTGTTGTCCAGAGTC
Organism: Viscum album; assembly: GCA_963277665.1. NCBI lineage: Eukaryota > Viridiplantae > Streptophyta > Magnoliopsida > Santalales > Viscaceae > Viscum > Viscum album. The sequence goes on along the minus strand of OY728151.1, from coordinate 1,326,741,709 downwards.
ATACCTCATGTCTGGTTGATCTTTACACCCTTGGTTTTATATTGGAGAAAATGAATCGAACTTATTTTGGGGATATGGTTGTTGTTGCTGCTGAAATGGTCTCCCTAGGAATACTTCTGCACAATCTTCTGTTTCTTGTAGTTGGGGGAAACAGTCAGTTGGATGGCTTGTATCAGTGCAAATTCCACAAGGCCTTGAAGGAGTGGGTTGGGATGTCTTTTATGCCAAAAAAATTTGCCTCACCATATAGTTCAATTCTTCCAACTTGGTATCAATCAAATTACTTTCAAGAGAAGAAGGACTTACCTGATGTACTCCCCTGACATGTGGTGTACCTCTATCACCAAGTTGTTGGGAGTTTTGGGCCATCTTTTCGATCAACGCACGTTCAGCTACTAGTGTCTTATCCACCAATGCTCCTCCAGCCGCAACATCTACCATGCTTCTCTCCATAGGATTGAGTCCTTCATAGAAGTACTGGATGAGTAATTTCTCACTGATTTGGTGATGTGGGCAGCTTGCACACAACTTCTTGAATCGCTCCCAGTACTCATACATTGACTCCCCTTGGGCTTGCTTGATCCCAGAGATCTCCTTACGAATGGAATTGGTCCTTGATGCTGGAAAAAATCTCTGCAAGAAAAGACATTTTAAATCGTTCCAACAAGTTACATCCTCGGGTTGTAAATAATACATCCAATCTTTCGCAGCTCCATCAAGTGAAAATGGGAATGCTCTTAATTTAATTTGATCTTCAGAAAAATTTCTTGGTTTAAGGGTTGAGAAAACCACATTAAATTCTTTAAGTTGTTTGTTTGGATCCTCACCAGATAAGCCATGAAATTTTGGAAGAAGGTGAATTAATCCAGATTTTAGTTCAAAGTCTGATTCGTGATTTGGGTATGCAATACAATTTGGTTGATAGTTAATATCAGGTGTAGAACATTCTCAAATGGTCCTATTTAGCTCATTTACATTATTTCCATCCATTGGTTACTCTTTTATGTTTGAAATTTAATTTCTTCTAATTTCAATGTTTCCAGAAGAGAGGAATTCACCAACTTGTTGAATATTGAAACTTCATGTAGACTGAGAATGTCTGATTTGGGCCCTAAGGTTGCGTTCAATCTCAGGGTCAAGATCTAAGAGATCTTCCGGATTAGTTCATGTCATCAATCAATGAAATATGAAAAGAAGGAAAGTGAACCATAGTAAAATAAAAATGAGAAGTTTGAGTTGATGGTCCAAAAAGAAAAGAAGATGATGAAAAAAATGAAAACTTGAGAAAGGGGAAAGATGAAAGAGAGAGGTGAAGAAAATAATAAAATGAAAAATAAAAGAAATACCTCTAAATGGTTGAATAAATTACTTGCCTCCCCGGAAATGGTGCCAATTTGAAAGAGCGCTGTCGTGGGTTCCCTCAAATGATTAGTGATTTTGGGGTACTTAGGTGCAGTAGAGTGGCTAACCAAGGTCGTCTCTCAAAGGAGGAAGTAGATTTAAAACAACTTTTTAAAGGTATTATAAAAATAAAATAAAAGAGAATAAAAACACTACCTGAAAGGATGAGGTTTGGTTATATTTTATGAATCTAGAAGAAGTTTTCTGGAAGAAGGTTGTATTTTTTTTAGTTTTGAAATGAAGTTCGATTAAAATGACACAACAAAAAGATGTTTTTTTAGAAAATATTTTAAAAGGTGTAATCAATCTAACTATACCTCTTCATTAACTTAATAATCATTATCATTTAAATCAATATCCACTTATTTATGATCCCCTAATTTGTTATCCCTCAAACCCTACAAGAGTTAACTTAACCACAAAGATGAAATTACTTAAACTCTAGTCTAGCTTTAGAACACGCAATCGCAGCACCCTCCTTTGATTATTGTTCTAAGGTTAGCTTATGATCAGTGGTTAATTAGAGAACATATCCATTCTGGAAATGATGATGAATTGTGTTTAGGGATTATATTTTAACTCTAAAAATTTATCCCGTATGGTCTTGTATTACCGATTAAGATCGCGCTCTCACAATTTACACAATTCCCGACCTCGCGTGTTTTGTGTTAATTGTTCAATTGCTTGATTAGTTTCTTACAATTTAAAAAAAATCATGGATCATATTATGTGAACTATAGTAGCTCATTAATTCAAAATAAATGAATGAATAAGGATAGAGGTCGATCGATTACTAAAAAGAACTACTCTTTCATGGGTGGTGTAATCATCGTAGAAGCGTTTTGCATGTGTAGAGGTTTATAATGGGTATAACCCAATAATGCTTCTACTCAAGAATTACAGACCAATTAGGAAGATTTATAGAAGAATAAATTTAAAAAAACATAAGAAAAGAGACGAAATAAAAGAATAACAAATAAGTTTATTACACAAACAAAATCATTACAACATGAAGGAGAAGAAGAAGGCTTTGTCGAAGGGATCCTTGCTTCAAGAGCTACCCTTATTGAAATGGTTGGATAATTGGAGTGGATCCACTAATCCTCTTAACTAAAATTCCCAATGCACGTCCCAACCCCTCCAAATGAGAAAAACTCCAATTTATAGAGGGTAGGGGAGGACAGGTTACAAGTAGTTTCAAGTGTGAATGTGGAAATTCGGCCAAATATTTTATTCCAAATTACACCGCCAATTTGACCATCAAAACGCATGAATTATCCGGATTTCCAGAAGGATAATATGTTCGTATATGGGTCCTCTATCTCCTATAAATATTTGGGCTTAATCCAGGCCCATATACAGGAGTTATGTCCAAAATACAGAAGCTTTTCCATTCTGGAGAGTCCAGCCCAACTTTGACTTCATGTCCCATTTTCAACAACCAAATGCACTCTTTAGCTCTAGTATCCTGAATAAAAGTTGTAGATAACTAAGTTATTAACATTGATAATAAATTTAAAATTCAAATAATAAATATAAAAATATTTATCTTCTAAATACTACAGTGAACTATAAAGGGTAAAACTGGAATTTTCATCAAATATTCAAATGAATCTAATCCCAAATACTTTCTAATTAAACATATTTAACACAATGTGAGGAAATTATATCATTTATTATCAATAAAATATTCAATAAAATATTGTTTTATCAATCACCATCAGTGGAAATTTTATCGCCAATAAGTGTCTATCTAGGAGATCCACTAGAATCTATAACTTCTGAATCTCTGATGATGAAAAAAAAATTATACGCACCATCCAATATAAGGGTCCATGAAGAGAGAACACAGATCATTATCCTAACTATATCTTTTGACACCCAACCTTAACCATCCATCACATACATCTTCCTATAACTCTGACTATTATCACTCCACATTAAATAGGAATTAACCAAACATGGTGATTACAAGAGTTGACTGATGAATTATCCATACTTGATCCTTTTCCAAACAACTCCTTGATAGCTAATGGGTCCTAAAATAGAGGTTCCCACACTTATCACCATCTCCAATGTATAGGTCCATCCATGACACCATTCTATATACCTTCAAGTGAAAATATAACCTCCTCCCACCATTGGGGTAAAACTCAGCCAAGAATTTTTCCACTTTCCATTGCTTACCAAGGGACCCAATTATAGGGCGTATTGCATGAAAACCCTACCACATCTTGTAACCTATTCCTCATAAGACTCCACCTAGTCAACTAACCTCAAACAATTTGATCATGAAACATTCCCATGGAACACTTCACAGGGTTTTTAGGCCTCATCATGTATCCAATCATAATTGAATAGAGGATTTAAAATTACTACATAAATATCCTTCTTGAACAAGGGCTAAAACTCAAACCATGGTAGAAAAATCTCATCGTGGGTACAAAGAAATTTCAACCACTAACGGCTTACCACACCATATACAAATCTAGATACATAAATCAATATCTGGTTGGTAAAAGTCCAGTCCAGATGGAAACATAAGTCTCAAACTCTATCCAATATTTTACCACTCAAGGATCATGCTAACCTTATAAAATAATGAGGTATCTTCCAATGAAATGAACACAACATACTCAGTATATGGTTAGTCACGTCCAACTTCCCAAAAAAAAGTATCCTCTCTACAAGAAGAATCCAAACTAAGTGAAAATGTTAGAGGAATGACATCAAATTTTGGAAATAATATCTCTCAACAATGTCATGGAAAAACGTCTCATCTCCCCTATGAAATCATAAAGATAACCCACACATCATTATACAACAAAAAACATATTAGGGCATCACAAAAAAATCAATTGTATCATAGAGTTGATGATAGAGAACCCACACCTCATCAGATGTTACATAACTAATGAGGGTGGAAAAAAACAACTGGGTGTAGCACACAATGGATGATAGAAAACCCTTGCCTCATCGAATGACTCATAATTGGAGAGGGTGTATTTTTTCCACATGGGTTTTTATGATTTCTCTTGATTATAAACTCCTATTTATTTTTTTTAGGGATGACGGTATTTTATGGTGGGGAGGATGTAGAGACCAAGGTTTTTCCTGATCGAGACTTATCTCAATTTTGAGTTTCAAATATCAGGGACGTACCTAGGGGTAAAACGGTAAAGTTTACCTATAAGACAACCTCAGAAAAATAATATGATGGTTCTATTGATTCTAGGGTATGTTGTTTACCCCTACCAAATTTGTTGAATTGTAAGTGTGGCAAGGCCTTAATCAAAATATATGAAATATAAAAATATTGTTTTTAGTCTACGCACAAGTATTTATCATGTAATGCTTGTAACACTCAAGGATTTATGAAAGGGAAATATGAGATTATGATTATGTCCAAAATTGGGGTATTACCCTAGAAAAGATATATTTAGAGTTCACATCAGGTCCTTGGGGTTAAGTTCATTGCAGGTGAGTGATTAAATTATTTAATTACATTTAATTAATTAATTTATGGTAGAACCATTGAGGAGACACCCTATTTAATCCCTGTTAAGCTCTCTCCCTAGGTGGAGATGGGTTTTTATGGGACCTCCTAATGGTTTAGATGATACCTTTCAACATCATCCTTGGTATGGACTGACTATTGATTGTTCATGCTCAAATTTACTTTTGATGGAGTGAGATTTCTATAAGCTAATGGGATGAGATTATCTTTTATAGGGTGAGAGGGATATCTGGTTGAGATAGGTAGAACTCATGTTTAGTAAGATATAGTCGATCATGTATCAGTTAGCTAGTTTAAATCTGGGTGGAATAAACACTTTGGGTGATGATTTTCCTATGATAGTGGAGGAGCATGCAAATGTTATCCGAGAGGAGGTACCAAGGCTCCCCCTCGACGTGGGGTTGATTTTTACATCGCCTTTCAACTTGGTACTACTCGAATATCTTTATTCCCTTATTGGATAGCCTCATAAAAATCAATTATCTATGGGTAAAATTAGCAAACCACATAGAGAAGGGTTTTATTAGACCCTATGTGTCTCCTTGTAATTAACTGAACATTTTTAACGATAATTGTTTTTTGAAAATGTTTGTTATATTATATTATACATAAAATAACTAAATCTCTCTAATAGTGATGTAAGTATATTTTAAAAAGTGATCATCGAGTTATGACTGTTATATGATCGTTGGTCAATATGACTGTTGAAAATTATACTTGTAAATAATAATTTTAACGTTATAATTATTGTTTATAAGTATAAATGATGAAGGAAAATTAATGTAAAAAAGAAGAGTCGATGGCCTCATCCAGTATAGTCGTGTCGTATGAAGACCTTTTGACTGAATTTTGGAGAGAGGTAGCATCATTGGGCTTCACTATTAACTAATATCAATCCGAGCTTCAACATGTTAATCTTGAACAAAATCGCCTATGGAAAAGTTCAAGTTAATGGAAATGACCACTCAGGCCATGTTAGCCGAGCAACCCCATGAATCTATCACAATCGCACACCTTACCCTTAGGTCGTAAGTAGGTTTTATAAGGGTTTATGTGTGAAGGACTTAGTTACTTAATGTGTAATCACTTTGTATAAATAAAATTTTTATTCCATCATTTCCATTTTGAGAATAGTTTTTCCTAAAAATATGAAGAATTTAATAAATTCATTTTTTGGATAGAAATTATACATTTTATAAAAGATATAATTTTTATAATAAACTAAGGAATTATTAATAATGTTTATTTTAATGAAATAGTATGATGGAAACACTATTATTTAAATTTAAATGATAAAATAATTTTTTTTCAAATGTTGTAAATTTCACTATTCATTTTACTATGCATTTTCTATCCGCTATTTTTTTTAATAAATAAGGATTTTTATATTTAAAAGCTAAATTTCCCATACATAGGTTGTTTTTGTGACAAAATAAACATCATTTTTTAAATCGTCACGTCGAAATTAAGTTAGAGTGAATTTATGAGAATTTTTTAAAATATTTTTTGTCCGATGAATTGTAAAAATACATTTTTGAGTTTTCAGTATGTTTAATGGAATCATAATGATGTATTATGTAATATAAAATGCTTGTAGACTATTGTGGATTATAATAAAACAATAGGTGTTCCAAGTGGCCAATACAATGGGAAAATACCACGAGAAGGCTCATGGTTTTGAATTTACCACTACCTAGGTGTCTAAGGAAATCAATAAAAAAACTCACTTTTTTTATAATAACACTCATTTATCCATAATCTCTCATTACCAATTTATCCTCCATGAGGTTGTGATATTTTACCTCTCAAGGAGTCCTCTCATAGTGTCATCAAGCCCCCAAGTTCCTAATCATTGAGTTTTAGGAGTTGGTCTTCAAGGTAAGGGAAATCTCAGCTTCTTTTTTCCTTTTAAGTTCCATTTTTATGTGGTATGTCCTCTAGCCCCCAAGGTCCCAATTATCTTGTCTTTAGGTATTTTTTAAAAACACCATTATTTTGATATTAAACTCATTTCTTTTATTCTCCATGGGTTATTTATGAAATGTTTTATTATGATATGTTGCTCACATTAATTAATACATATGAAGGATTTGCCCAGATAGTGCTCCAATGCATTGGGTTAAGAATTTAATCTCTAGAGATGACATGTTTTATGATACCTTTGTTATTATCCTTGGTGATATTCTTATGAATGACTAAATTAAATGTTGTAGTCACATTTACAAGTTATGATTCATGTTCTTATTATTATGATATGACTATTTCTAATGCCTTTATATATTTCCTCAAGATCTTATTGATATTCCTCAAGATCACAGGTAAATTGTTTCCATTATTATTATGATATGACACTTTCTCATGCCTTTATATATTTCCTCAAGATCTTATTGATATTCCTCAAGATCACAAGTAAATTGTTTACCTTACTGGGTCTTATTCTCATCTTTTTCTTTGATGTATATCCCCAGGTTATTAGATGCAGTAAAAGTACTTAAGATGAACCAATGAAGAATCATTTCAAGTTTTTTAGAAGAATGTTTTATAACTAATAAAATTAATTAATATATATTCATTTTTATTTTTTTTAAAATAATTTATATAATTAATAAAACTTGTCCATTTTTTTAATATTTATATTCATTTTTAATTATTCAATTTTACTCATTTTTGAAAATCATGCTTTTAAGATTTTATATTCATTAATAAGGTTATTTTTTTAATTTTTTAATAATTAATTCATTTTTAATGTAAATTCATTTAATATTTTTTTTATTTTATTTTAAATAGTTTTTATCAGCACTAAAATTTAATATGTGCTCATAAAACCTATATATATATATTAGCGCTATGATATTAGTGCTGATAAATATATGTTTTGTCTGCTATAATTTTAGTGTTCAAAAAGATAGGTTTTATCAACGTGAAATTTAGCATTGATAAAACCTATCTTTTTAGTGGTTATTAATTTCAAGCTGATAAATAAATATTATTTTATAATATTTATATATTATTCCTTAATTTTATCGATTATGATTTTGAATAAATATTTTTATAATATTAAAATATATTATATTAAAAACTTATTATATGTATTGAATTTGGTTAAAATGAATTTTATATAATGTATAAATATAATTGATTAAACATTCTATGTTTATATTTAAATCATTTAAAATGTTTATTTATATAATAAATTATACATTTAAATTATAATTAAGAACATAATACATTATATATTTATAAAGAAAAATCTAGAAGTCAATGGATGTTTTGTGTACCACACATTAACATGCTTTTCTTGTGGGTTTTTTATTGTTCTATGGATAAATAAAATAGACGTATTTATAATGTAATTAGAAAACGAATCATGTTCCTTAATGAGATCAAAACACATTAAACTACAAAATGAAAAAGAAATTTATGAAAAATAATAGGGAGGAGAAATAATAGTGAAGGAAATGACAGCATTGAAATTAGTCAACGCTAGTATGTGGACTCGTTAGGTGTATATACGCACACACAGGGACCGAGGTTTACCAAAATCCATCCTTTCTCTGACTTTTTGTGTTGGCGGCGAACGAGAGTTGTGGTTGATGAAAGAAAGATGCATTGGTCGAGTGTGAAGAAGAAGTTAATGTCCCTGAAGAAGGTTTTATATGAGGTACCCCCCTTCCATGTTACAGCATGTTGCGTCATATAAAACCTTCTTCAAGGGCACTAACTTCTTCTTCACGCTCAACCAATTCATCTTTCTTTCTTCAACCACAACTCTCGTTCACCGTAGACATAAAAACTCACAGAAATGATGAATTATGGTAAACTTCGACCCGTGTGTGTGTGTATACTAACAAGTCTACATACCAACGTTGGCTAATTACAAATGTTGTCATTACTTTCACTATTATTCACCCCCCCCCCATTATTATCCATAATTTCTTTTTCATTTGTGGTTCAATGTGTTTTGATCTAAGGCACATGGATCGTTTTTTAATTACATTATAAATACGTCTATTTTTTTATACATAAAAAAATAAAAAACCCATAAGAAAATCATGTAAATGTGCAGTACACAAAACATCCATTAACATATAAATTTTTATTTATAAATATATATTGTACTATGATCTTAATTATAATATAAATGCATCTTTTATTATATAAATAAAAATTTTAAATGATTTAAATATAAACATATAATGTATAATTAGTTATATTTATATATTATGTAAAATTCATTTTAACGAAATTCAATACATATAATATGTTTTTAATATAATATATTTTAATGTGATAAAATTTTTTATTCAAAATCATAATCGATATAATTATGGAATAATATATTAATATTATAAAATAATATTTATTTATCAATGTGAAATTAATAATCGCTAAAAAAATAGGTTTTATCAATGCTAAATTTTGCGCTGATAAAAAATATTTTATCAGCGCTAAAATTATAGCAGATAAAACCTATATTTATCAGCACTAATATTATAACACTGATATATATAGGTTTTATGAGCACTTTTCATATTATAGTTGATAAAAACTATTTAAAATAAAATAAAAAAATATGAAATAAATATATATTAAAAATTAATTAATTCTTAAAAAATTAAAAACAATTAACCTTATTAATGAATTACAAGCTTAAATGCATGATTTTTAAAAATGAGTAAAATTAAATAATTAAAAATGAATAGACTCCAAAAATATTAAAATAATAGATAAGTTTTATTAATTATATAAATTATTTTTAAAAAAAAATTAAAAATGAATATATATTAAGTACTTTTACTGATATTGAAACTGGCAAGGGGACCACATTTCCCCTTCTAGAATATACTTTCTAGGTGAGAGGTTCCCTTGCTCTATCAGAACGACTATAGATCTAAGTATTGGAGACCCCATGACTAGATTTACATGATTCAAGACATGGAACTGGCAGTGATAGTGTTCACCATAAGACATAATGGTTTTATCTTTTGGTTGAGTGATTTATAGTCTATTCAAACCATCAAAGCCTTAGGCGCATATTTACCCAAAGAGATTTTAACATAAGAAACAATACTGGTATGGGTTCTTGAAATATTTTTACTTTTTTATCATCAATACTCATAGGAAGGGAAATGTAGTAATAGATTCCCTTAGTATAAATTCTTATTCCCATTTGTTGGAGGAGTCGGTGCAATTGGCCTAGTTGTAGTTATCCTTGATAGATGAGGGAGATGTGGCTTATCTATGATCGTTAGTTGTGACCCTACCACTTCTTCGGTGAGTGAGGGAGGCATAGCTAGGGGACAATGATTGTGAGATTATACAAGACCAACTATTCATTAGAGATGTGCTCGATGAATTTTATAAAGTTGTGGAGCACTTTATCCTCTATTGAAGATGGATGGTAGTTCATATCACACTATATTGGGAGGTGATGAGGCAGTTTCAGACTTCACCCGTGGCAATACACTCGAGATGTGAAAAAATTTATTGATACCTTCGGTGCTAGTCTTAGTAGGATGGGATAAAGAGGAGTCTTGATGAATCTATTTCTTAATGCCTCTCCTGTCAGTAGGTAAATGTAAAGCACCAGATCCCAAAGGGTTATCCTAGACATTTGATGTTCCAAAGTGGAAGTGGGATGAAATATCAATGGATTTCATGATGGGTCTCCCTCATTCAATGAGATTTCAAAATACAATATGGGTGATCATTGATGGATTGGACAAGTCATCCCACTTCCTTTCCATTCAGGAGAAGAATTCAATGCCAATATTAAAATGCTTGTACATGTAAGAGATATCTTATGGGTTCATGGGGTGTCCAAGGGGCCCCCATGTGGGTAGGGACATTACATATGTAGCATCTTCATGACTTGTACACGGTGTATGATTTAGATAAATGAATAGATTATCGTATATTTCACACATATATTTCAATAATGCAAACTGTTTGGCCATATGAGGCCGTTTGTAAGGCTAGATAGGTAAACCTTTGAAATAAACATTATGGGACCAACAATGGGGTTCAAGTGTGACTGAAAAAGCGTTCGAAGGACTAGTACTGTTTACCTCTATATAATGTGTTCCAATATCCTATTATGTTTACATTTGTGACCTTGGTGTCTTTTTATATCTCCTTTCTGGAGACTCAGAGTTGGGCACATGAGTGATATCACTGGGTATTTATACAGCTAGGCTAGGGAAGTTAATTTCACACAAGCCTGTCAATCCCTTATTCCTTAGTCAACCCCATGTCTAATAATAATTTAAATATTATTATTATTTTCTTGAAATGCGTATCACATGCGGATAAATAAATTTCATTTGTTAAATAAATAAATTAATATATATTTAAATGATATTTAATATATCATTTTCATTCAGACCATTAGAATAGGTCTGCAACCTCCATAATATTTATCGAGACTTAAATAGTGACTATTTATTTAATAAAAAAATTTCTTACATTATTTGATGATAAATATAATAAATATTTTATCCATTAAATATTTTAAATAAATATTTATTATTATTTATTTCACATATTTATTCTTCTGAATAACTTGTGATTAAATCTTAAAAATCAAGCAATATCAAATAATTATTAAACCAAAAAGTGTTAATAATATTTATTCTAACCTATTAAATTCAAATACGATTTAACATGGTGGTTTATGCCCTTAATAGTAAGTTCCATTAATAGTTGTTGATGGATACTTCTAATAAATTCACCACATTGTAGTTGTCCATAGTTGATGAGGGAGAGGTGGATTATCTTTGATCGATGGTGGTGTAACCTCAAATTATTTAGCAAGAGAAGTAGGCCTAGTTGGGAGACATCGGTTGTAAGGTTTCACATGATTGAATCAAGAGCGGCCCGGAAAATCCAGTTTCCCCAGTCCAGTATCAAAAAAATTTCCCTAAATACATTGAGATATACAGTAAAAATATAAAATGGATGCCCTTTATTGGTATATTTTTTTATTTCTTGAGTGTTTCCATAGCTCGAGGGCTCTCTGGGCTTTCCCCAGGGCTGGCCTTGGATTAAATATCCTCAGGAAATGCATTAGATAGATATTCTAAAGGTGGTCAACAAGTCAGCCTCTTTGATATATGGATTTCAGTTCCAGTCACACTGTATGAAGAGGTGGTGATGGAGATTAATACTTCAAACTAAACAGTATATCCTGGAGTGACAAAGATATACCAAGTCCTCATGTATCAATTTTGGGTGGTAGGTATGAAATAGATTTTTTCTAAGCTTATTTCATTTTTCCCCAACTGTCGAGTATCAGGTCCTAGCCGGTTTGACCTAACCTCTTGAGGTTTCAGTGTGGAAGTTAGATGGCATATCAATGGATTTTGTAATGGAGCCCCAATGGTCAGTGAGTGGTCACAATGCTATCTAGTTGATCATCTACTGACTGACCAAGTTATCCCACTTCATTATTATTCAAGAGAAGAGTTCGATGGAGATCTTGGAATGCTTGTATGTGGAAGAGATCATTTGGATGGATGGGATAACATGGATGATTGTTTCCAACAAAGATGATCAGTTTATGTTCTCGTTATGGAGAGGTTTTCATAAGGAACTTGGGACTCTGTTATAGTTGAGTATAGTATTCCACCCTCAGACTAATGACTAGACTGAGTGAACCATTCAGGTTCTCAAGCATATGTTGAGGGATTCTGTGTTGGATTGCGACTGTAGTTGGGAGGATCACTTGCCTCTAGTGTAATATGCATAAAACAACTACTACCACTCCACCATCAACATAGAAGCTTTTGAGGATCTGTATAGGAGACCTTGTAGGTCACTCCTATGCTGGATGGATATAGGTAATTCATCATTGATAGGGTTGGATTTGGTGAGAGTGATGATGGAGAAGGTTCAAGTGAACTTGGAGTATATGAGAACCACTGTGAGTCTCCAGAAGTTCTACCTAGACCGATGACTGAGGCATTTGGAGTTCAAAGAATGAGATCACATGTTCCTCAAGATCTCTCTACAATGTAGTTTTCCAAGGTTGGTCTAAGAGGAAATTTATCCCAAGGTTTATTAGTCCATTTCGAATCCTGTATATGGTGGGCGAGCTTTCATATTGTATGGAATTTCTATTGCAGTTGGATAGGGTGCACAGTGTCATCCACATGTCGAATCAAAGGAGATATGTTCATGACTCATCACGTGTCATTGAATGGGGGGAGAGGGAGCTAGAGATCCAACGAACATTCACTTCATCTCATCACCAATGAAATCTAACATGGATGTTTTCAATGAAAAAGAATAATCCAAAATGTGAAATAGAGATCATTATTTTCATCTTTCTCAATTCTATGTGATTTTGAGCATGGAATCTTGATTTTGGAATTATTTTACAACTACATGGCTTGGAAAACTAAATTGTTTCTATTTTAACATGAAATTTTTGGATCTGTGTTGCTTATCTATGTTATTTCCCTTTGGTATCTTCTATAGTGTGGAAAATTGTGTCGGGAATCAGTCCCTAGTATTCCCTTTATCCCACACCCCCCTCATTCTCTGCATTTTCACCACCGACCATCGTTATGGATGAAAGTTCTATGAATGGGATCCATATCGATAAGGCTCCTGGTTCTTAAGGTTACCTCATTACTTGCTTGATTTACCCAAGATAATTCATGGGCACCCAAGATTTTGCATGAAACTACCCAGTTGAATAATATAGGCCTTGACAAGTGTTTTCATTGGAAGAAATCTAACACTTAGTATTTTTATATGGGATTTAATCTCCCTCTTATATCATTTACAAGTATGTGTTAGGTTACAATCCTAATGAGTTGGTTACTGAGTAGAATAGGTAGAAGAAAAGTAAAATAATTAGCATCGGAACTTTTATTTCCAGAAGAAGAGTGAAGATACCATAGATGAGGAGATAAAGAAAACCACATGAGAAGTCCACTATCCTATGTCCCCAAGTTGTGAACATCGTCCATATCTACCAGCTCCCAAGATGTGAATATGGAAAGTAAATTATTTTCCCACCTCCCATGTTACACCCATTATTTAATACCCCACCTTCCAAGCCAACCAACTCTACTAGCTATAGCTATCAAAAACAAACCATCAACATCAAAAAACAACAATACCCCTCCCTAAAGCCAATGCCCATGCCACCATCAACATGGAACCTTTTGAGGACCTATACAGGACTATGTAGGTCACACCTATGATCGATTGATATAGGATATTCATCATTTATGGGTCCAAAGTTGGTGAGATTGATGATGGAGAAGGTGTAAGTGAAATTAGAGTATATGAGGATCACTCAGGGTCTCCAGAAGTTCAACACAAACCGATGAATGAGGCCTTTGTAGTTCAAAGAAAGAGATCATGTTTTCCTGAAGATCTATCGACAATGCATTAAATAATAGTTTAGTCCGTGAGTCAAGCTAACCCCAGGTTTATCATTCCATTAAACATCTTTCATAGGGTGGGTGAGGTTTCTTACTTCCTGGCGTTACTCTTGTAGTGGGATCAGATGTATAACATTTTTCATATATTGAAACTGAGGAGATATTATACGGACCCAGCCTTAAACCTTACATAATCTTGAGTTATTACAAGATTACACATTGAGGATATTTTCAGGTTTAGAGTTTCAGAGAATTGGATCATAAAACTTGCATTATATTCCACATTTAAACAAAGTGGTTACATAAAAGATAGTATTAATTTTTCCCATCAACGGAAACATATTTAAAATAAAACATGGATTCTTTCTTGACACTTCCTTGACACTATCATCATATCATGTACCCTTCCCTTGACCTGTGAAAAACATTTCAAAAACATGGGTTGAGCATAAAAATCTCAGTAAGGGATATAAAAATATGGAAAGGAAACATGAGTACATGTATACATAAGAATGAAATCATAATTTACCCATAAGACATAATCACTTTAACATACCTCATAAAATCATGAATAAATCATAGAAATAATAATACATAAATGGTAACTTGAGGCATTCATAACATTCTTACGTAGGGATTAACCCTCTTGGTTACATTTGGAATACCCACCACAGTATATTCCCTAAATCTCTTCGGAGAAAACTTAACGTTTCACTCCTTCGCGTTACCCAATGCATTGGAGAGCTATATCGGGCTCACCCGCCCTTAGTTTTTCACGTAACCACCCGTCTTCATAATAATTCCCAAGAACCATAACATAATCGTATCACATAAAACATGCATAAAGGAAACATAACATTTCCACTTTTCAATCACAAGATATCAGTACAACACATTGATATAAAAACATTATGAAAACCATTTTCAATAACAAAATAAAAGAAAAGTAAAACATGGTATTTATTTTTCTTTAAAAAAAGGTATGGCTTGTAGAGTAAGCCGAAACTCAAATAATGGTCATGGCGGCAGAGAAGTCATTGTCACCGCATACGTACGACAAAAACATTCCCTTTTGTCATTTAGTAAAATTCTTCATATAAATAAGATTACTTTTGGATAAACGTAAAAGTAAAAGGGGTTTATACACCATATAAAAGAAGGTTGTGTATAAAACAAAATATGCCTCAATGAATGGAGATTGAGACGAAGCCCCATACAAAGACGGTATCCTTGGACTAAGGATAAATCAGTTACATAATTATGTGTGACAAAAGAATACACCAAATATAAGTGGATATTAAGTGTAAAACAATCAGAGGACATTCACACATATTCATAGTATGACATATTCAAGGAGTACAAGTTTATCCCAAAGAATCAAAATTGGGTTAAGAAGTTCCCTTGCAAAAATTTGACAGCCTAACAGTGTCACTTCAAAATTCAGAAAAAGAGTTGATGAGAGATAAAAAGGGTATCTCATCACTTGGACATAAAATTTACATCAATAAGGATATAGAATAACATATCCCAAAATAATAGTATGTTAATTAAAAGACATAAAAAAATAAGTCTTTTAAAAAGAGGAGGGTGAAAGGTTCCCTTACCGACATGGGTATCTTTTGAAACATACACCCCGTGAAAGAAGGACAATACAACATTGATGTAAATAATCATAAATGAAATTATATTACACAATGAGTAAAATAATGGGCATTACATACACCACTCAAAGTAAATTGTGGCAAATGTAGCATAAATCTCATGGGTATTAAAGTGAGATGAAAAATCCCTTACGAAAACTCGGCAGCCTAACGTTGCCACTTAAAACTTACAAAAATGGATTGATGAGATCAAATATGGTATCTCATCATATTAACATAAAGTTTACAGAAAAAGGAATATAAAATAACATCCCTCAATCATAACAAATAGGAGCTTAAAAGAAGTCACATAAAGGAGAGTACTTAAAAAGAAAGAGAGAGGTTAGATCTCTTATGAAAATTCGGCAGCCTAATGGCGCCACTCAAAACATCCAAAATGGATTGATGAGAGAGAATAGGGTCTCTCATAATATGAAAATAAAAATTACAGTAATAGTAATATAAAATAACATCCCAATCACGAGAAAGATGATCTTAAAAGGAATGACATAAAAGAGTGTACTTAAAAAGAAAGAGAGGAGTAGGATCCCTTACCTCGGGTCCGACTTGACTCGATCGTTCTTTAACGTCCTGAATAATAAACTTAAGTTAATTTATACTTGCATAAGAACCTTTTTCAAGTTAATTATTCCTTTTATATCACTTATTTCCATTTTATAAACATTATGTAATCATTTAAGTTAATAATGTTTGTTTTGTCGATATTTGGTTCTTAAGTCGAAAGTGGACTTCTTACAATTACATGTTCTTCGTGTGGTCAAAGGTTCATTATATCCAGAATTGTATTCATGATTTGGATATCATATATACCATATATATCCATAATATACATGTATTTATAATATTACATAATCATTTAGAGGTAAAAAATGAAATGCACCGTTCATGGAGACGGTCAGTTGTATGTACGCGTGAACGCTACTTTCATTTCTATGTCATATTAATGGAATTAAAACTAAATGAGAGGTATGTATATTTTAATTCCATAATTATATTCATCATTTATATGTAACATACATCATATATAATAACTTTAAATACATCCTTTATACATCCCACATATGACATTAACGAATCAAATCACTTTGAGGGGGCGGTAGTCCGCACTTCCTAAAATGAAATTATCGTGTTTACCCACAATGGAAACCATAAAGGTATGCCAAAAAAGAAAAATAAATAAGCTTAAGTAAAACATAAACATATTATATATCATATATAAATATAGTGACATCTTAATGGCCACCATGAAAGGTGTTAAGAGAATATTGAACAATCATCGTTTCGTGAGGCAGCAATTCTCCATCCACAGAAACAATATGTTCTTTAACCATTAGAAAAAGGTGTGTGTAAGTGTAGCTCTAATCCTTAACATAAAAAAATCATATTATATTTAATATACTGGTGTTGTTACAAAAGAAAGGAATAAAAAGAGTTTGGGGGGTGGAGAAGCAAAATAAAACAAAAGGACTCAAGTGAAGACATTACCTTAAAATCGGGTAACTCCCTTTGGTTTGAGCTCAAAGGCTTCCTTGGGAAGAATTCTGACAAAATGGATGCTTCTAAGAGTTATATAGGGATGTGGAGAGGCAAAATGAGTAGGTTCTGGCCGAGCCAAAGGCTTTGGAAGTGTGGGTAAGGAGGTAGAGGTGGGGGCCTTTTATAAGAGGAGAGGAGGGGCACTCTTGGAAAGTAAAGAAATTTTACTTTATTTTAGAATGAGTTTCGGATTTTAATGGTCCCACATTGATGTATTTCTAGGATAAGATGATAAGGGTTCTAAATCCACACATCCAATATGTTTTGGACATGTGTAGGTCTTATATTTTACATTATCATTCCATTTTATTTAAATCGTTAAATAATGAGGTCATCGCTGCATCATCATGATGTCATAAATAATTTAATTTATATAATGTCTAAAAATTATAAAACAAATATAATGATTTAGTAAATCTTTTTATCTTTCTAATGAATATTTATAGTCAAAAATATGACTTGTATAACCCCATGTAAAAATTGTTTTAGTAAAACATCTCATGTTTGTGTCATTTTTATTTTAACATTAAATAAAAAGGTATTTATGTCATTTTCCAACCAAAGTGGCTCCATGGGGTCCCCAAGTTGACCCATGGATTTTCTTGGTCGGATATTACTCATCCAATGAGGGTAGGACATGTTTCTAGGTCATTTCACATTATTAAAACATTATTTTTACCTTAAACTACACTAATTACATCTAATCGCGATTAAAAACTTAATAAGTTACTATTCACCAAAAAATTATTTTAATCCCATTGAACCACATTTAACTTCTTAATGACAACCATGTATGTCAGATTTTTGAAATTCAAAATACAAAGGAGGAAAAATTTCATTTAAACGGAAAATCAGTTTTTATAAGTACCACTTAGTGGTTTCACTATTCATCACAAATTGAAGTTTTTCAGAAAATTACCAAAAATTCACCCTAAGCTATATTTGATATTATGAATTCAAAAATTATTTATATTTTACAAAATTCATAACATATAAGTTACATTAATTAATTTAATAATTAATTCCCACTGTCAGAACAAATAGCGTGTTTTTATGAAACAATATATATCAAAAGATTGACACTAGTTTAAGTCAAATTTCAAAGTGAAATTAATTCCAATGACCACTATTTTATTAAATGGTAAAACTATATTCTAATTTTACTTTAAAACCAATTAAAAATATAATCTAATCATATAAATAAATTAGATTAAAAAGAGGTTTTGAATTAAAATACAACATTTTTCACTATTCATTAAAAATTGAACTTTTTTGGAAAAATACCAAAAAATTACACAAAGTAAATTTTTATTTCCCAATTCTAAAGAAGAATTTTTTTTGTCAAATATAACATATAAAATTGTAAAAAGTTTATTTAAAAGAGGTTCATCATCAAAAGGCGGTTAATCAACCTTTTAAAGAATATTAGAATGTTTACGCTTAAAATTGGATTCATTCGCATTTTTAATCCTCTATCATTTATTGTAAAAAGTAAAAATATTTTACAAACATATATAAGCATTTTTTAGTTAGTTATATTCATTCCCGCCATCACAACAGCTAGGCGTTAACTACCATTTAAAATAATAATATTTTATTATTAGAGTGCAACGTAAGATTCCCAAGAAACTTGTTCTTGCGTGTTGGGTACTCCATCGATCATAGCATCCCCTTTAAAGTTATATAAATATTTTATTCACAAATATGGATAAATGTGAAAATTTCATACTCTTTATTTACCTGGAGTGCTACAGATATTTCCACGACCCATCACACTCCATTGAATGGAGGGATCCAAACATAAAAAATAGTGCCACCTTTCAGATTACTTACTGGCGATTGAAGACCGACAAGATGGGATGATGTGTTGATGAGATATTTCACTAGTGCACATCCTTTGGTATAATGAGACCCTTCACGAAAGCTCATCAGAGTGAGATAACCAAATGTGGGCACAGTACCCTCACCATTTTTTGTAGGTTGAGTTTTTTGGGATGGAAATACTTGAAGTTAGGAGGGATGTAGTGACATTGGTTTTTGTGTTTAATCCTTTAGAATTTTTTAAATAATATTTTTCAGATGGATCGTTGGACATGTTATTTGATTTTAGTGTCGCGGGGCTTCACAAATTATATGTTAAAAAATAACATACATTATTTTTAATCAACGCATGTACTTCTGCATAAATATCATTTTTCCTTGATAAGAGCCTCATATGGGAAATTTGAGACCACTATAGTGTTCAGAATATGGGTTTTACCCTATGGGTGTTATAATCTCATTCGCACTGTGTTATGTAAAAAAGAGAGAGGGAGTGAATGGGAAGTGAAACAGAATTATATTGCTCAATCCACAGAATATATGTAGTAGAAGTACATCAGGAGGGTGGGAGAGAAGAATATAAGAGTGGATGAAGGAAAAGATTGGAGAATAGGAAGAAGCAAACCCCGGAGAAGACCACTTCTCTAAGTTGCAGCCAGTATGTCCTTACGTCATGGCCCCAGCAGCCTTGCTGAAATCCAAACTGTTCGTATCCCCCTTCCCCCTACTCTCTCCCCTATTTATTTCCCCACCATCCACCTAACAAACCCCTAATAAAAAATACCATACTACCCCTAGGCAGTTACAACTACTCATACCCACAAAAAGAAGTCCCATACTACCGTTAGGCAGTTACAACTGCTCTGCCTTTATTCATAGTCAGCCCCAACACCCCACGTTCCTAACAATTCCCTCCCACCTAAAAACCACATTGTCCCCAAGGTGGACCAATAGCTCTATCTCCCACAAATTCCAAAGATTCAATCAGTAATCTGGTTGTTTATGTTGAAACCCATCCAATAAAATCTGACGGAACAGCCCATGCTAGTAGCGTTGGCTATAACCCCATGCAAAATAGCCCCATTGTAGCCATTTAATCCCGCAAGCAAAAAAATATACGAGTGAACTGAATCCAATTTGGGTCATTAGCTGCCTAATCCAACATTATCGATAATCCAACAAGTCAAAGAACTATAGAAAGTGCCTGATATTACTCCAGGCTGCCAACATGGACTAACCAAGGGGGCATTTTCAGAATCTCATAAGCCTCCTCACCTGGTTATCTCTTGTTGACAATGGCCCACTTATAAAAGGATTCTCAATAGAACCAGAAGAAAAACATCACTGGTAGTAACTGTTGAGCATGACCAAGCACAAGTGACTCCTCATTTCCAAGCACCACTTTGGGAAGCTTTCCAATCATCCTGGTAAATAATCCAACAGCACATTCCAAATGAGTTTTGGCAGTTGATGCAAATAAATGTTGGAGAAACCATTGCGCATCCACTGTCACTGCTTTGGAATCACCACATGCCAAGAAAAACAAGCATTCCCTCACAAATATTTTCAGGTTAGATGATAAAATCTGGGGACCACCATGGTTAAATGAAAAATCATCATTTGTCCCAGGTAGTCCTACCACATAAGAGAGCACCAGTCGGTTGTCCACTTCCTCTCCCACATTAGAGAGCCATTCCTCTAGTTCAAACCAGTAAAAATGTGATGCCCAGCCTGTAGTAGCTTCTTGTCCTAAACCATAGGAGTTATATAGAGCACCAACTAGTTGTCCTCCTCCATTGCGCACTTCGTTCAGCCCCAATATGAAGATAGGATATGACAACCCTGCTTTTTACTACAACTTAAACATGATTTATTACATAAAAATTCACTTGATACAACAAAAAAGATCGAGAGGTTTAGTGTCTTTGGGGATTAGGATCAATAAATAGAAACTCGAAACATGAAATACAACATCTTTATTTAAAATTTACTTTACATGACCACTACATTCCCTCGTACTTAGCATTGCATTGGATAACCTGAGGACATGCATAAGAAAAGCGTGAGCTATAAAGCCCAGTAAGGGAATAAAAATGGAATAAAATGAGGAGTAAAATACATGTTAGACAATAGGCATATCAATAGAGCACAATAGAAACATGAACATAAAGGAATGATAAAGCATGATAATCATAACATGGGAATGTGACAACAACACTTAATAAGGAATTATCATGAGCCAAGGCTCATTACAAATAGATCATGAGTAAATTCTCATTGCACATGAAGCACGAGTAAACCCTCGTTGCACTTGAATTAGCATGAGTCAACACTCATTGCACATGATGTATCATGATACTATACTTTACCCAATGCATTGGAGCGCTATAATGGCGCACCCTTCTTAAACATTTCATTTCATGCATAAGTGTGCCACATAGATCATAAAACATGGATTCATAAAACATAATAATTTATTACATGATAAAGGAATGTGGAATTCATACATGAAACTTTGTAATAAATAATTAAATGTTCATAAAGTTGAATACTCTTGATGGAGAAATGGGCATGGTATCCACTACACAATGGAATTGGCTTTGAAAATCGGTGTGATTTCGGCAGTGTAACGGTGTGACATAAGAATTCATAAAAACGGTTGATGAGAGAGAAAGGTGTTAATAATCATATTTAAATGTAATGGACAGTAAGTAGTTCATATAGATACATTTCCCAACAATTTTAATGGAAGTTAGATTCATGATACAAAAGTATTTCTTGAATGTAAAAGAGGAGAGAGAAGTTCCTTTCGGAATTTCGGCATAGTAACGAGTGTACATGAGAGGAATTTAATGTGGGAGAAAGGGGTCTACCATCATTGAAACATAAAGAGGGAAGTATGAGGGGGGTGAAAAACCATACCCCAACATTCATAATTGAAATTAAAAGGGAAAAACAACTTAAATAAAATTGGACAAAAATGAGAAAGGAAGAAAAAACCCTTACTTGGAAGTGTGCTTCCAAAGGCTTGAGAGAGGTTTCTTGGGATCTTGAGGAATCTTGGGAGGATTATAGAGAGAGTAGGGCAGAGGTTGGACGAACTCCAAAGGTTTTTAGTGAGGAGGAAGTGGGATCTTGGGTGAGTTTATATAGGAAAGGTAAGGGAATTATTTATTATTTAGGTTTGGGACCCCTTATATTAAATTAATCCAAACCACAAACCATCCCATGGTTTTTGCCCATGGTTTTTGGAAAAGGGAAAGGGAAAACAATATTTTATAAGTCCAAGGTCCGAAATTCTTAAAATAATGAGGTTGCTTATGTGGAGGTGAGTCACACTCCCATGGAAATTAATTTAAAAAGACAAGGTGTTTAATAAGTCATGAGGGGTCCATTAATGCTTTGAAAAGTAAGTCAAACAAACCCAAAATCACATTATTTTAATGTTAAAACATATATTGGCCGAACATAAAGATTATAGTATTTTATTACATCACTATTGGGTCATTATGATGTCATAAAACACATTATATATTTAAACGTTATTTAATTTTTACCCAAAAATTTGACTGTCTCAGAAAATTATGAAAAATTCACCGTTGGATAATTTCGATGTCCTGATTCCAGAAATAACATTTATTTTATCTAAATAATTTTCTAGATATGTTAATTTTCACTTTTAAAATAAAAACTGACATTTATCGAAAATTCACAGGTTTTGACAGAAATGGCTTTCAAACCTTAATAAAAATTATAATTGCATTCATAAAATTATAGGATAATTTGTATTTAATAAAAATTAATTTAGTAATAATAATAATATTTTATTAAAATATTATTTAATTCAAAAATCCCTTAATTTAAGAAAATATAATTATAAATTAAATAATAACTAAAAACACTATTTGTACTTTAAAAACTATTTACAATGTATCAAAAATGACAAGGAGGTATATTCATTATTATATACAAAAATAATATACATGAACATAGTACTAGAGATTTGTTACATAACCCCTTAAAACTGCCGCATAAGACCTAAGGGTAAGGTGTGCGATGGTGACAGACTCTTGGGGTGGCTCAGATAACATCGCTCAAGTGGTAATTTCTATCAACTTCCACTTCTCCCATAGACGGTCTCGTTCGAGCTTAACATGGTGAAGCTCAGCTTGGGCTTGCTCAAGAGAGAAGCCCAAGGATGCCACCTCTTTTCTGAGCTCCGACAAATGGGATTCGTATGGATCAATTCTACTGGATGATGTCATCGCTTATTTTGTCTGAGTAAATTGGATTTTTTAAAGTCCTATATTTATACTAATCATGTGATCATTGTTCAATGGATATATTAGCAACGGTCAAAATTCTTATCATAAAACCAATGAAATTGACATTTTATATAAATATAAAGAGGCATTTAATTAGATCAAGAGGTATTTCCATTAATGAAACTTTGGGTCGTTAGAATATTCCCCCCTTAAGAAATTTCGCCCTCAAAATTTTCCTTTTCCCACACTAAAACAGATGTGGGTAACTCAGCTTCATCATTTCCTCTGATTCCCAAGTCGCTTATTCAAACTTTTGGTTTCTCCACAACACCTTGACGAGGGGAATTGTCTTATTTCGTAGAACTTTTTCTCTATGATCTAAGATCTTCACTGGTTACTCCTCATAAGAGAAATCATCTTCCAATTGCACCACCTCAGAAGAGAGTACATGTGAAGGGTATGGTATGTACTTCCTTAAGAGGGATACATGAAAGACATTATGCACTTTGGCCATGGTAGGTGGAAGTGCTAGTCGATAGGCCACAACCCCGACACGATCAAGAATCTCGAAGGGGCCGATGTACCTTGGACTTAACTTCCATTTCTTTCCAAACCTCATGACCTTCTTCCACGGAGATATGCATAGAAAAACCATGTCTCCAACTTTAAACTCAAGGTCTCGTCGACGGTTATCTGCATAAATATTCTGTCGAATCTAAGATGCCTTGATATGCTGCTGAATGGTTTTCACATTCTCCACCATTTCCTCGACCATTTATGGTCCAAGCATATTACGTTCACCGACCTCATCCCAACATGTCGGTGTTCTGCACCATTTACCATATAGGGCTTCATATGGTGCCATTTGGATGCTTGAGTGGAAACTATTGTTATAAGAGAACTCAAACATAGGAAGATGTTGATATCATCCTCCTTTAAAGTCCATTGAGCACGCTCTCAACATGTCCTCAAGTGTTTGGATAGTCCGCTCAGATTGGCCATCAGTTTGAGGATGATAGGTCATACCAAAGTTCATTTCAGTATTCAAAGCATGTTGAAGACTCTTCCAAAACTTAGAGGTGAATCTTTGATCTCAGTCAGACACAATAGATAGTGGTACTCCATGCAGCCTTACCACTTCCCTGATATATATCTGTTCTAGTTGATCCAATGAGAAATCTTCCTGAATAGAAATAAAGTGTGCAGTCTTTGTAAGATGATCCACAACAACCCAAATTGAATTGTTGCCTTTGGATGTCCTTGGAAGTCCGGTGACAAAGTCCTTGGTGATGTTCTCCCATTTCCATTCCGGTATGGGCAATGGTTGCATCATCCCCTAAGACTTCTGCCTCTCTGCCTTCACTTGCTGACACACCAGGCACTTTGATGTATATTCAGCGATTTCCTTCTTCATGTTATCCCACCAAAAGTTTTCTCGGAGATCTCGATACATCTTTGTGCTCCCTGGGTTAATAGAGAAATTTGAACTTTGTGCATTATCCAAAAGTTCCTTCTTCAGCTCCGGATGTGATGGAACACATAGTCTTTTCCCAAACCACACAATTCCTTCTTAATTAACATTAAACTCCGAGGATTTCCCTTTTTTGATAGCTTCCACTTTTTCCTGAATTCCCACATCATCCTTTTGAGCATCCTTTAACCTTTCCAAAAGATACGGTTGAGCAATAATTTGTGAAAGGATTGATGATGTTCCCTTCTCTATGATTATCATGTCCATCTTCATCAAGTCTAAGAAGATTGGATCCTTCTCAATTCTCATCATTGATAGAATCGCTGGGTCCTTTCTACGTAGGGCATCTTCCACCTGGTTCGCTTTCCCAGGGTGGTAATGTATTGAGCAGTCATAATCCTTGATGAGCTCCATCCATCTTCTCTGGTGCATACTAATCTCTTTCTGTGTGAATATATATTTAAGACTCTTGTGTTCAGTATATATCTCACATTTCTCTCCATAGAGATAATGCCACCATATTTTCAAGGAAAAGATCACAGCCGCCAACTCCAGATCATGTGTTGGATAGTTTCTATCATGGATTTTCAACTACCTTGAGGCACAGGATATCACTTTATCATTCTGCATCATCACAAAGACTAATCCCTTCTTCGAAGCATCACTGAATACCACAAAAGTTCCCCACTTGTGGGTAAAGTGAGCACGAGTGCAGTGATAAGCCTCCTTTTCAACTCCTTGAAGCTTTCTTCGCATTCATCACTCCAAGCAAACTTTACTCTCTTCTGAGTTAGCTTGGTAAGAGGGTTGGACAATCGTGAGAAATTCCTCACAAATCATTGATAATATCCAGCTAACCCCAAGAATCTATGGATATCTGTTACCGATGTTGGAATCGGTCATCCCTCAATTGCATCTGTTTTGGAGGGATCCATAGATATCCCATTGCTTGTGATGATATGGCCCATGAATGAGACCTCCTTCAACCAGAACTCACACTTGTTGTACTTTTCATAGAGCTTCTCCTTGCGCAAAGTCTCTAGTACAATTCTTAAATGCTCCTCATGATCCTCATTAGTTTTCGAGTATATTAGAATGTCATCTATAAAGACTACCACAAATTTATCAAGGTAATCTCTAAAGACTATATTCATCAAGTTTATGAAGATTGTTGGAGGATTAGTGAGTCTGAAAGGCATTACTATGAATTCATAGTGCTCGTATCTTGTGCGAAAAGCAATCTTGGGGATATCTTCCTTCTTCACCCTTACTTGATAATATCCCGACCCCAAGTCCACCTTGGAGAAGTATTGTGCTCCACGTAGATGATCGAACATGTCATCAATTCATGGGAGAGGATACTTGTTCTTTATCGTGATTTTGTTAAGTTCACGATAATCGATGCAAAGCCGCATTGACCCATCCTTCTTCTTGACGAAGAGGACTGGTGAACTCCATGGTGAAGCACTTGGGCGTATAAACCCTTTATCCAGATTCTCCTGTAGTTGTTTCTTCAACTCTTCAAGCTCTAAAACAGCCATTCTATATGGAGTCATGGATATTTGTAGTTCCCCAGGTATAAGTTCAATTGAGAACTCAACATCTCTTCTAGGAGGAAGACCAGGCAGTTCCTCGGAAAACACTTCCGCAAATTCCCTCACAATAGGAATTTCTTCAAGGATGGTTTCTTATTTAGACTCAATCATCTGAGCCAGATACGCATTCTCATAGGGCAGTAATATCCATGCTTGAGATGATGGAGCTAAAGGAGATTCATCTTCCTCTTGACACTTGTAAAGAATCGGGGGTCGATTCTCCATATGGAGTGTGATTTCCCTCTCTTGACAATTTATGTTGTCTCTATATAAGGAAAACCAATCCATGCTAAGAATTGTGTCAAATTTCACCAGAGGGAGTATGATGAGGTTCGCTGAGAAATTAAATACATAGATTATAACAGGGGAGGACTTATACTCATGGGATTCAATGATTTCCCCATTTTCCGTACTCACCAACATCTTCACTTCCATGATTTGTGGTGGTTCTAGGATTGTTCTACAAAACTTTCGAGATATAAAAGAATGCATAAAACCTAAATCAAAAAGTATGTTCTCTATTCTTGAATGAACAACTAGCGTACATATCACCACTTCGTTGTCGGGGTTCACTTTGGAAGAAGTGATGGCAAAAGCTCTTCCTTGCTTCCTTGTAGGTTGTTGGTTGCCTCCGAAAACCATTGGATTAGGGCACTGATTTGCAAAATGACCCGGTTCTTTGCATTTTTAGCATTGCACAACGCGTTGAGGTTCGAACGGAGCATTCCTATCCTCTGTCGCAACCGCGGGTCTTTCTTGCCGACATTTAACAGCTAGGTGCCCTTCCCTTCCACACCTGAAGCATTTCCTCATCCCCTTAAGGCAATTTCCAGGGTGCTTCTTTCTGCAATTTTGGCAAGTGGGGTGCTTGATCTTCTTAGCACCATTGGATTTATCAATCAGACCGCCAGCATTTAATTCCACCTTACGCTTCTTGTCCCCATGATACCCATGTGATTCCCCGATCTCCATTTCGACCTTGAGGGAACATCAGAGAATTTCCTCATAGCTGTCGAAGTCATGGATCGCTAATGATTTCCGCATGCTAGGCTTCATCCCACCAAAGAAGCAGTCAACTTTGAATTCGGGGGTAACGACAATGCTGGAAGCGTAACGTGCAAGCCTTGTGAAGTTTGACTCGTACGTTTCAACAGATTTTTCATCTTTTTGCTCGAGGGAAAGGAAGTCCCTTTCCATCTTAATCTGTAGGGTGCGCGGAAAATATTTATCGAAAAACATCTTCCGTAAATCCTTCCATTCCAACGCTTCGATCTCCTCCTCAGGCTTCATATTTTTTATCAACATCCACCATTGATCAACTTCACCCTCTATATGATAAGCCGCCAGTAGAACCTTCTCTTGTTTAGAACATTGAAGGATGGAGAATATCTTTTCAATGGAGTTGATCCATTGTTCAGCGATCGTGGGATCAGATGATCCACTAAAAGTAGGAGGCCTTTGTCTCATGAAGCTCTCGATAGTGACTTTTTATTTCTTATGGGGGGTTAAGTGTTCCTCTTGACCCATGTTTCTATTCAAAACATGAGTTAGCTGAGAGAGAAGTGTGACAAAGTTCGCGATTCCTGCTCCGATTGGATTTGGCATCTCATTAGTACAGTCATCACATTGATCATCACAACGGTTGTTAGCACGAGTCCTCCTATTACCGGCCACTAGCTAGAATAAAAGGAATGTTAGGGGTAACACATAAAGGGTAATCCAAAGACAAAAGTTGATGACTTATAAATAAACTTTTATTTCCTTAAATCATGAGTCTATAGGCTTCAATCTAGAATTTTCATGATCTACTTTCTAACATATATTCTTAGGGGCATTTTTTTTAATTCCCTTAATAAGGGTTCATACTAAGCTTGTGAATTTATCAAAACATATCCCCCGGGAGTGTTGTAACCAAGAGTGCAGCAAGGCCCACTGTCGTGCACCAGTTCCCGTTCGAGTCTAGCTCAAAGCGGTGTTTTCGGGTTTTACCACTAGGATACATCTGTGCCAGAGCCGCCTCTACCTGCTTGTATCCAGATAGGGATGTATTTTCTTGATAACCCACTTACTCAATACTCACCAAAACTTATGGATGTTTTTATTATACTTATTCTTGTCTCTAAGGCTTTACTATGGTTTTCTAATCCTAATCCCAAAAAATAACTAAACATATCCTCTGATACCAACTATGACAACCCTTCTTTTTATTACAACTTAAACATGATTTATTACATAAAACTTCACTTGATACAACAAAGAAGATCAAGAGGTTTAGTGTCATTGGGGCTTAGGATCAATACATAAAAACTAGAAACATGAAATACAACATCTTTATTGAAAACTTCCTTTACATGACCACTACATTCCCTCGTACTTAGCATTTCATGGGATAACCTGAGGACATGCATAAGAAAAGGGTGAGCTATAAAGACCAGTAAGGGAATACACATAGAATAACATGAGGAGTACAATACATGTTAGACAATAGGCATATCAATAGATCACAAGAGAAACATGAACATAAAGGCATGATAAATCATGATAATCATAACATGGGAATGTGGAAACAACACTTAACATGGAATTAGCATGAGCCAAGCCTCATTGCACATAGAGCATGAGTAAATCCTCATTGCACATGAAGCACGAGTAAACCCTCGTTTCACTTGAATTAGCATGAGTCAAAACTCATTTCACATGACGTATCATGATACTATACTTTACCCAATGCATTGGAGCGCTATAAGGGCGCACCCTTCTTAAACATTTAATTTCATGCATAAGTGTGCCACATAGATCATAAAACATGGATTCAGAAAACATAATAATTTATTCCATGATAAATGAATGTGGAATTAATACATTAAACTTTGTAATCAATAAGTAAATGTGCATAAAGGTGAATGCCCTTGATGGAGAAATGTGCATGGTATCCACTACACAATGGCATTGGCTTAGAAAATCAGTGTGATTTCGGCAGCGTAACGGCGTGACATAAGAATTCATAAAAAAAAGTTGATGAGAAAGAAAGGGGTTTCTCATCATATTTACATGTAATGTACAGTAATAAGGTCATATAGATACATGTCCCAACAATTGTAATGGAATTTAGATTCATGATACAAAAGTATTGCTTGAATGTAAAAGAGGAGAGAGAAGTTCCTTTTGGAATTTCGGCATCGTAACGGGTGTACATGAGAGGAATTTAATGAGAGAGAAAGGGGTCTCCCATCATTCAAACATAAAGAGGGAAGTATGAGGGAGGTGTGAAACCATACCCCAACATTCATAATTGAAATTAAAAGGGCAACACAACTTAAAGAAAATTGGACAAAAATGAGAAAGGAAGAAAAAACCCTTACTTGGAAGTGTGCTTCCAAAGGCTTGAGAGAGGCTTGAGAGAGGCTTACTGGGAGCTTGGGGAACCTTGGGAGGATTCTAGAGAGAGTATGTCAGAGGTTGGATGAACTCCAAAGGTTTTGAGTGAGGAGGAAGTGGGAGTTTGGGTGGGTTTATATAGGAAAGCTAAGGGAATTCTTTATTATTTAGGTTTGGGACCCCTTATATTAAATTAATCCAAAACACAAACCATACCATGGTTTTTGCCCATGGTTTTTGGAAAAGGGAAGAGGAAAATAATATTTTATAAGTCCAAGGTCCGAACTTCTTAAAATAATGAGGTTGCTTATGTGGAGGTGAGTCACACTCCCATGGAAATTAATTTAAAAAGACAATGTGTTTAATAAGTCTTGAGTTGTCTACTAATGCTTTGAAAAGTAAGTCAAACAAACCCAAAATCACATTATTTTAATGGTAAAACATATATTGGCCGATCATAAAGATTTTATTATTTTATTATGATGTCATAAAACACATTATATATTTAAACGGTATTTAATTTTTACCCAAAAATTTGACTCTCTCAAAAAATTATGAAAAATTCACCGTTGGGTAATTTCGACGTCCTGATTCCAGAAATAACATTTATTTTATCTAAATAATTTTCTAAATATGTTAATTTTAACTTTTAAAATAAAAACCGCCATTTATCGAAAATTCACAGGTTTTGACAGAAATGGATTTCAAACCTTAATAACAATTATAATTGCATTCATAAAATTATAGGATCATTTATATTTAATAAAAATTAATTTAATAATAATAATAATTTATTAAAATATTATTTAATTCAAAAATCACTTAATTTAATAAAATATAATTCTTAATTAAATAATAACTAAAAACACTATTTGTACTTTAAAAACTATTTACAATGTATCAAAAATAAAAAGGAGGTATATTCATTATTATATACAAAAATAATATACATGAACATAGTACTAGAGATTTGTTACATAATCCCTTAAAACAGCTGCGTAAGACCTAAGGGTAAAGTGTGCGATGGTGACAGACTCTTGGGGTGGCTTGGATGACATCACTCGAGTGGTAATTTATATCAACTTCCACTTCTCCCGTAGACAGTTTCGTTCGAGCTTAACATGGTGAAGCTTAGCTTGGGCTTGGTCAAGAGCGAAGCCCAAGGATGTCACCTCTTTTCCAAGCTCCGACAAATGGGGTTCGTATGGAGAAATTCTATCGGATGATGTCATCGCTTCTTTTGTCTGAGTAAATTGGATTTGTTAAAGTCCTATATTTATACTAATCATGTGATCACTGTTCAACGGCTATATTAGAAACGGTCAAAATTCTTATCATAAAACCAAAGAAGTTGACATTTTATATAAACATAAAGAGACATTTAATTAGATCAAGAGGGATTTCCATTAATGAAACTTTGGGTCATTACATAGGATCCCATCAAATAGGGAAAAATTTTGTTGTGCACTTAGCAACCTGCATTCCATACTTAGCAACAGTACTTGGAATTCAATGCAGCTCCTTCCGGTGTGGTGGTTCATGACACTCAAGGTTTTTCTTCACACCGACATCCCTCACATCCACATTCCATATAAGAGTCACTGACTCGTCATCTGCAATATAACTGTTAGAGGACAGTGCATTAAGTGGTTGCAGACCCAATGCTTCTCCTCTCGCTGTAAGTTTCCAATCTTTGGACAGCTTGTGAGAACTAGTTCTGTTGGCACTGCGATCCTCACCTAGCTCCAACATGCCTCTCATACTATCATCCAACATCGATCCAGGAGTCAATCCTCCTTCCTGTTTACAGTTGTTGACCACCATTTTTCCGTCACTACTAAAAGAAGTTGGTGTGGTTGCCTCACTTAGTCTCCCAGATTCCACACAGGCCATCTGCAGTTGCGTCATTCCTCCACAATCATGTGTTTCCGGCTTTGGACTTGTAGTTTCTTCAAAAAATATCTTTGATTCGATGGTGAACCAAGGGTGTATGGTTCATCCTCAACACACCCTTCCTGCTCATCCATGCTTGTACTATGATCAAACATTACCTCCTCAAGTTGCTTCAATCTGGTTCCAAGCTGCTACACATCGTTCCCATATTTCTCCAGCAGCGCCAGTTTAAAATTTTCCCATGATGAGTTCGGTGTAGCACTGTGCCAGGACAAAAACCATAGTAGAGGAGTACCTTCCATATAAAACTGGGTGTAGTGAAGCTTCATTTCATCCGATATCTGATTCTCTTTAAAATATGCCTTAGCTGTTGTGATCCAACTAAGTGGTTCATCACCTGAAAAATCTAGCAGCGAAACTCTTGCCATTCTGTTCGGCCAACCCAAGCAGAAAGGTTCTCTCGACCTCCTCTGTCCAGTAATCAACACAAATCATTCAAAATAATCGAAATTTGACACCCCGAACACACTAAATATGAACGCACTATCGACATTCTTCCACTCAACCTGTGCGTCTCCCAGCAGCATACTCGTCACAATTGATCACACAGAAGGATAAAAGGTATTGGAGAGAGTAAACCTGCTCATAGTGTGTGTTTTACTTCTTCACATCCAGCCTGTAAAGAACGATCACGCTTCTCCATCAACTGTTCCTCAGCTGCATTCATTCCCTCACAGCTTGATGTGTCCTCAGCAGCACCTAGCACGCTAACCACCAGCCACCGCGATGCGTCTTCAGCAGCGAACACAACTTCTTAACATTCGCACTTTTCCTCCACCGCAATCGCGCGTTCCGGTAGTGCGTTCTCCGGCGCTGCAACACACCAGCATTTTCCTTCTTAGCAGCGACTTCTCTCTACAGCGTCCGACAAGCTCAGACCATCTTCCCTCGAGTGATCTCCCCAGCAGTACGTTCGACTAGCACCGTGCAATGCTTCCACTGCACTCACGCGACTCCAGCAAAAAGTTCAACCATCTCCTGTGATGCTCGGCTGCATTCGTGGATCAAGTCCGACTCTTTAGCGGCACGTGTCTCCCTGCTGGAACAATGATATACTCTTCCTCAACAGTCACGGCACACTGATTCAGTCCGAACATGATCCTCCCTCTTTCACAACACTCCCCTGTTGCGATCCTCCTCCAGCGAACACGATCTTCCCTCTTGCGCGGCACTCCCCTATTGCGATCCTCCTCCAGCGAACACGATCTTCCCTCTTGCACAGCACTCCCCAGCGGAGTCTCCAAATTGTTATGTAAAGAAGAGGGAGGGAGTGAACGGGAAGTGAAACAGAATTATATTGTTGAATCCACAGAATATATGCACCAGAAATACAGAATCAGGGTGAGAGAGAAGAATATAAGAGTGGAGGAAGAAGAAGATTGGAGAAGAGGAAGAAGTAACCCCAGAGAAGATCACTTCTCTGAGTTGCAGTCGGTACGTCCCTACGTCATGGCCCCATCACCCTTGCCGAAATCCAAACTGTTCGTATCCCCCTTCCCCCTACTCTCTCCCCTATTTTGTTTCCCCACCAGTCAGCTAACAAACACCTAATCAAAAATACCATACTGCCCCTAGGTAGTTACAACTGCTCATACCCACAGAAAGAAAGCTCATACTACCCTTAGGCAGTTACAATTGCTCTGCCTTTATTCACAGTCAGCCCCAACACCCCACGTTCCTAACACACCGGGTTCCTCAGGATCAGACCATCGTAGGTGTAATTAATTGATTAAATTAGTTGAATTAATTGATGGATTAATTGATATTGTATCCACCAAGAAACCATAGATTCTCTGAATTATCTCTTCCTCTCTAATCTAAGGGATCCTCCATGAGATGTAGGATTAGAGAGAGCAGTTGAGAGGGAGCTAGAGATCGAACGATCATTCTCTTCGAGGAATCACGAACGACATCTGACGCAGATGTGTTCATCACAAACTAATGATCCAAATATAAGGCAGAGATTATTATTTTCATCTTGCACCATTCTTTGTGATTTTGAGAATGGAATCTTGATTTTGGAATTGTTTTCCAACCGTATGGCTTCCATCATATCTAAACCCACAACAAGTTTTTAGACTAAAAAATGAATCAAAATTTTATGTTTGGGATAATCCAAATCTTTGAATAATGTATAATGATCAATTGATTATAAGACGTTTTCCTGGAAATGAAGTACAATCTATACTAAAGTTTTTTCATATATTAGATTTTGGAGGACACTGTTGACCCAAAAGAACTACTAAGAATGTTTTGAAATCTAGAATATATTGGACAATATTGTTTAATGATTCCAGTGAATTTTGTAGACAATGTAAGCAATGTCAATTCACCGAAAAAATTTCAAAGAGATCAGAAATGTCTCAAAGACAAATAATTTTTTGTGAGATCTTTAAATTATTGGTCATAGACTCCATGAGACCCTTTCACATATACTTGTGATATTCTTCCATCTTATTAGCTGAAGATCTTATTTCAAAATGGGTGGAAGAAAAATCCACCAAAACTAATGATTCCACGGTTGTATGTGATTTTGTCAACATCATCATGAGCAAATTTAGAATCCAAAGAGAAATCATCACCAAAGGACTCACTTTTATAATAGGAGAATGTAAACTTTAATGAGGAAATATGGAGTGTGGACCATAGAAAATCAACCCCTTACCACCCACTAGGGGTGTAATTTCGGCCTGGGCCAGGCCGGGCCTGCCATGCAAAGAGTCGGGCCGCTGACCACTATTCGGGCTGGGCCGGGCCGGCCCGAACAACCCCATGAGGCAGCCCGAGCCCGGCCTCGGGCCGGCCCAAACCATCGGGTTGGGCCGGGCTTTTTCGGGCCGTGCCGAGCTTTTTCAAGTCGGGCCGTGGTGGGCTTTTATTATTTTTAAAATAATTGTCTTAATTTTTTTAAAACATTTTTATAACATTTATTTAAAACATTTCTTTACATTTATTTTTAAATGCATGTTTTTTGTAAAAACATTTATTTTATTTTTTATTAACATTTTACAGTGGGTGGATATGTTTTTTGTCTAAATATATATATATATATATATATTATTTGAAAATTGTTAAAAAAATAATGAGGGGTGCGCAGCTGCCGTGGGTGAGTTTAAAGCCTTATTATTTAAACGTTTTTCTAACATTTATTTTAAAAAAAAATTATTTATTTATTTTTAACTTATTTATAAATTTTTAAGCGTTTGTTAGTATTTTTTATTTAAACATTTTTATTTAGACCATTTTTTAACATCTGTTTAAAACATTTTTTTACATTCATTTTTAAATGATTAATTTAAAACATTTTTGAATTTTTTTAAACGCATTCTTTTTACAAGTATTTTTTTAAAACATTTGACTTTTTTTTCATATTTTAATGTAAAAAGTATTTTTTAAGTATTTGTTTTAAAAAAATTAATTTAAATGTTTGTTTTAAAAACTTTTTAAACATTTTTATTTAAACCATTTTTTAACACTTGTTTAAAACATTTTTTTACATTTATTTTTAGACGTTTAATTTAAAAAGTTTTTTTGAACGCATATTTTTTACATATATTTTTTTAAAACATTTTACACGTTTTTTTGTAAAAACATTTTACAATGGGTGAATATGTTATTTTTTTCTAAATAGATTTATACATGTCTGTAAATTTATATATATTATGTACAAATTCAAAAAAAATAATGAGTTATTGGGGGGTGCACAACAGTGAGTGGTGAGTTTAAATTGTTGTTATTTAAATGTTTTTTATTATTTATTTAAAACATTTTTTTACATTTATTTTTTTAACTTATTTATGAAAAGTATTTTTTAGCATTTGTTTAATTTAAAACATTTTTTTAAACTTTTTTTATTTTTTTTGCAGGGCAGGCCCGACCCGGCCCTGTCTGGACTGAAATTACACCCTTAGCGGGTGCGCAATAGTGGGTGAGTTAATTTTTTTCTAAATAGATTTATATATGTATATATAGTATATATAATATATGAAAGTTTTATCATATTTTTAAAATAATAATGAGGTTGGGGGTGTGCGAATATCATTTAGTGAGTAGTTATTTTTTGTTAATATATAATAAGTTATTATATATATATATATAATATGAGAAAATTATAAAAAAATAATTAGGGGTTTGGGGGTGCGCTGCAGTGGGCGGGTTAATTTTTTTTCTAAATAAATTTATATATAATATATGAAAGTTGCACCATATTAAAAAAAATTAATGAGGTTGGGGGACGTGAACGAACATCATTAGGTGAGTGTGTTATTTTTTGTTAATATAAAATAAGTTATTATATAATATTAAATCATTGACGCACACACATATTATTAATGGATTTTTAAAAGTCACACTTAATTGATATATATTATTAATACCTTTATATATAATATTAATGGCTTTGTTTATATATATATTGAGGGTGTGCGCGAATGTCATTGGATGGGTTAATTTTTTTTCTAAATAGATTTATATATGTATAGTATATATAATTTATGCATGTTGCAACATACTTAAAAAAAATTAATGAAGTTGAAGGAATTGCACGAACATCATTAGGCGAGTGTGTTATTTTTTTATTAATATACAAGTTATTATATATATATAATATTAAATCATTGATATATATATATAAATAGCTTTGTTTATATATATATATATATATATATATATATTATTAAATCATTTACATATACATATACATATGCATATATACATATATATATATATATATATATATTATTATTGGATTTTTAAAAACCAAACTTAATTGATGTATATTATTAATGGATTTGTTTATATATATACACTATTATATTAAATCATTGATATATATATATATATATTAATAGCTTTGTTTATATACATATACATATACACACACACATATATATATTATCAATGGATTTTTAAAAACCACAATTATTTTTTTTATTAATATACAATAATTTACTATATATATATAATATTAAATCATTGATATATATATATTAATAGATTTGTTTATATATATATATTATATTAAATCATATAAATATACATATACATTAAGGGTGTAATTTTGGCCCGGTGGCCCGAAATCCTGACAGGCCCGACCCGAAATTTCACCCCTAATATACATATATATATATATATATATATATTATTAATGGATTTTTAAAAACCACACTTAATTGATATATATTATTAATGGCTTTGTTTATATACATACACTATTATATTAAATCATTGATATATATATATATATATTATATCATATACATACACACACACACACACACACACACACATATATATATATTATTAATGGATTTTTAAAAACCATACTTATTTTTTTATTAATATACAACAAGTTATTATATATATATAATATTAAATCATTGATATATATATATATATATATTAATAGCTTTGTTTATATATATATATATTATATTATATCATATACGTATACATATACATATAAATATATATTATTAATGGATTTTTAAAAACCACACTTAATTGATATATATTATTAATGGCTTTGTTTATATATATACACTATTATATATATACACTATTATATATATAATTATATATCGTTGTATATATATATTTATACACACATTATAATTATATATAATAATAATTATATGTATATATATAATATCATTTTTTGTTAATATATAATGATATATGCACATATAGATAGAAATATATATATACACACACATATATATAGATACACATATAGATAAATATAAATGTACAAAGATACATGTATATATAGATATATAGGTAGATATATATATAGATGTATGTATATATGTATGTATATATGTATGTATATATAAAGATATTTATATATACAGATATATAAAGAGATATATGTATATAGATATAGAGATATATATATGTATATATATATATAGATGTATATATATATATATATATATATAGATAGAGATATATAGATATAGAGAGATATATATAGAGAGATATATATAGATATATGTATATAGAGATAGATATATACAGATATTTATATATATAGATCTACATAGATATATATATAAATATATCTATATATATATAGCCCCCTACCTGCAGTTCCCCCGTTATATTTTTAAAGAAGGTGGGCCCAGCGGGCCGGGCTTCGCGCGGGCCAGCGGGCTGGGCTTTTTCTGGCCGGCCCGGCCTGGCCCGCGGGCCTGCCTGGAAAGGCCCAGGCCCGACCCGCTGATCCTGAGGCCTGAGCCCGGCCTTGCCTGATGCGGGCTTTGCCGGGCTGGGCTGCTCGGGCTTTCGGGCCGGGCCTGTCGGGCTTTCGGGTCGTCGGGCCAAAATTACACCCTTATCACCCACAAACAAATTGACCACCTGAAGTTTCAAATAGGGAGAATAAAGAAATCATGGAAAAGACTATTAAGTCAAATAGAAAAGATTGAAAATCTAAAGACTAGAAGACACCATGTGTAACGTCCCCGACCCGGAAGCCACTAAACCGATGCTCCGAGCCGGGTAGTTACATGAACTTAAGCGCGCCTCCCCGTACGCCAAAAGCTGCCGACTAGCAGCGGGGGTCTATGTAGTCATGTGGGGAGACTATACCCCTTTTTATCAGAGTAAGCCACAACATAATAACCAAATAGCGGAAACAATAACCAACAACGATGAACATGTATAACAACCAATTCCAACTAACAATAAATATGTCATGTCATACTACAAGTGCATGAGTGAACAAAAGCCCAAAAATAAAGACACGACCAAAATCCCCAAAAATGGTCCTGACTTCAAGTCCGGATCCTCCACCAAGAGCTAGCCATGTCCACTCACTATCTAGCAAGGACCCTTGCCCTTCTTCTAGCCTGCAAACATGAAGTCTGATCGGGTACCCAACGGCGGCCCGAGAAGGGTGTGAGTACAACTCAGTAGGCCACCACCAACGGTGTCTACAAAACATCCAGTATAAACAGGTAGTGCATGAAAAAGGAAAATGAATGATAAATGTCAAGTAATTATTTAAGGTGCCTTTAACCAATTCAGAGACAAAGTCATTACCACTTCCAATATCATTCATTTCACACCAATTATCATCATTTACCATTCCATCACATTTTCATGGGTTAATCACATACATTATGTTACATGGGTCTAAGGCCAACAATCACATGAAAGAGGGTAAACACATCATTATCTTATCTCACTAGGACTAACTCCCCCATAGCAACCATATCCTCACCTCGAAGCCTCAGTCCGGGTGGATGCAACCATTTGGAGAATAGATCATCAGTCCCCATTCCTAACCCGTGCATTTAGGGTGGAGTTTAGAGCCTCAGTCTTCACTCGACCCGTGGGTGTAGATCCTCAAGTCATACCCCACTCTACCAAGTCATGTTCACATGCTTCTATATATATATCCATCAACCTACCAACCATTTCCCATCGACAACCATCATTCACAACAACCCACATGGGAAACCACATCATGCATTAAC
Organism: Viscum album; assembly: GCA_963277665.1. Taxonomy (NCBI): domain Eukaryota; kingdom Viridiplantae; phylum Streptophyta; class Magnoliopsida; order Santalales; family Viscaceae; genus Viscum; species Viscum album. The sequence goes on along the minus strand of OY728151.1, from coordinate 1,326,702,235 downwards.
CCATTAACACCTTACCATTTCACATCATTTAACCATTCAATCAATTCTCATGTGTTATGCTTATCTCACTAAGCATTCAACACTAGACCCATAAACTATCCCATTATGATCTTTAATCAATTTACACATTAACCCATTTAACCTGTTCATCATTTCCATGAATCAACCATTCATTCCATTTCCAATAACCCTAAGGTTAGTTTCCAAGTCTATGTGCATCACCTAAATTATTTCCCAAGTTCCACAAATCACACCAACATATTCATCAAGGGATCTACATTTTATTACAACAAGGTCACTTGTTCAATTAATAATCCCTAGTCCGGGAAAAGACGGCACATCCCATGGATGACCCCAACTAGGTCAAGTCTGTCCCAACACATCCCACGGGAATCGTGAGGGTTCCCCATTTACCATTTTAAACATAATTGAAACCATACATTCCAAGGTTATTCACAACATAACCAAGAGAAACAAGAACACAAGTAAACATGCACATAAACCCTAAATAATCGTGGGATATAACTTATAGACCACCTACCTCGAATCCGCAGTTGAACGCACCCTCAATAGAGTCCTTAGACCTCAATTCGACCAACCCTTGGAGCTTCAACCTAGAACTCACCCAAAAGATAGGGTTTTAGGGTTTCGGAACAAGAGGGAGAGAAGGCACAAGCCCTAAACCAAAAAAAGAACCAAGGAAGAGATTAGTCTTACCCGGAGCTTCAATTTGCAACCAGTGGCACCAAAAAAGCCTTAGAATCGAAGGAGTTTGATCTCTTGGAGTCCTTGGGAGGCTTGGTCCGCACCTAGGGTGAAGAGGAGGAGATGGGAGGAAAATCCCGAGTTGGGGTTATAAAGCCCGGAGTGGAAATTTTGTAAATTTTCCATCTTTAAGTGGCTGTACAGTTTAGCTGCACGGTTTGGAAAACCGTGCGCATGCCACTACCCGGAGGAGGGGGAGTCACACGATTTAGCTGCACGGTTTGGAAAACCGTGCGCAAACCGTGTGCTCACTTCTGTCCAGAGGAGGGAGGGTCGCACAACTTAGTCTGGGTAGGCCGCACGGTTTGGCTGACCGTGCGCAGGCCATGCGCCTTGGTCTTCTTTGCCCAGACTTCCCTTCTTCTGTGCCTCGAGCCCCCGGAACACCCCCAAGTCCTCTCACACTTCCAATAAACCTTTTAAATCCCCAAAAGAAAAGGGTTCAACCCAAAACACAACAAAACATACCTTTCCAAAAATCGGGATCTTACACCATGTGGGCTTTATATAATAGCATACAAAACCCCAATTTTAATAATCTTGTATTGGTAGTATCATGTACATGTAGAGATAGAACACAAAACTTATTGGGTAGTCAAAGATATGATATGTATTTTTAAACAGAAAGGAAATGAGACTTTAGATTCAATAATTGGAAGAAATAATGAGAGAATCATTTGAAAATTCCATAATTTATAAAGAGAGAACAAGAGTGACACATGATAAGTTGATTAAAAAAAAGAATTTCACCAAGGACCAAGTGTTACTCTTAAAATCAAGACTCAAACTAATGACAATAAAACATCATTCGAGATAGAAAGGCCCATTTACCATCACTAATTTTTATCCCTTTGGAGTTGTGCCGATAACTGAGAGAAGAATTCATTTGATGTTAATAGATAAATATTGAATAAATACTATTGAAATCTTTCAGGAAAACAGGGGAGGAGATCACACAGATTATTTAATCACATTACATGAATAAAAATCCAAAATTAAAATCATTCACCTAAGAAGATTTTGAACCATTTTTACATCTTTTTCACAATGCACAAATTTCTTCAGAGAATTACGTCATGCTTGAATAACCAAAATTTTCAATGAATTATAGTCAGAATATAAGAGAATTGAGGAACATGTGTTAGAAAATTATTGAATAATTTTTTGATTAAAAACCCCTTATAACAATGAACTTCATTTGAAACCTACCATGTCATCTAACCCTTGAATTATCCCATAGTAGTCACAAACAACCTTGTTAGGTAGCCACATGAAAATCCTGAAATCTGTAACTACCCATCTCTAGAAGTAAATAAATTATCATAGTAGAACTCAAGTATGGGAGAGGAACTATTTTGTGAGTAGATCTAGGGAGAAACATCATGTCTAGGAATATGAAAGAGAAAAAATATATATCCTTCAACATTGGGAAAAGAAGTCCACACAACTGTTTGAAGATTCAAGATTCATCTCTATCTTCAAAATTCAAATCTGTGGTGGATTGACATAGAAAAAAAACACAAAATTACTGAATGAAGGGAGAAGAAAAATTTACTATTATTGAAGTGTTATATGTGTGAATATTCTATGAGAATCTACAAGATCAAAGTGAGTGAGGATATAATTCTTGATTGTATACTTCGAATCGTGTGTTTTACTTTATTTAGAGCCAAAACCTCCCAATTTTTCCCCTAAGATTTTTAGCATCACTGCCTACCAACCCTTAGCCACAAAACAAATTTCTAAATCCTCCATGATAAACACAAATAATTAACTCATTGGGAGAAGATTTAGAAACACAACAAGCTTATGGTGACCCTCCATGAGTTTGGATTGAGAATAACTTTGCTTGAAACTCTTACATTGAGAAAAATTTGCAGAGTCCATACGTAATAGTTGTATGTCTGTAAATAAGGGTTGTATATTTATGCATAACAATTGTATGCTCAAACATGAGGGTTGTATTCTCAAAATATTACAGTTATTCAGTGATACATACAAGTGAAATGAGGAAGTGGAGATGTTACCATGAAAAGGCATACGTAAAGGTTACCACACCACTCAAAGGAATGCGTAAAGGTCACTAGGTCGTGCAATGCAATACGCAAAGGTTGCACTACTGAAACCCTATATATGTAAGTCATTTACATTGGCCGGAGAAATTGAAATCATGATGCATAATAATGACTCTGGAAGAACAACCCATGATAATTTATGATAATTTAAAAGGAAAAGTATCATTCACACTTATGTAAGTGTGACTTTGAATGATCGATTGATATATAAGAGACACTTCAGTCCGAAATACGATACATAAATGTCTTATCCTTTGCAAAATCTTGAGGATGAAATACAGAGAAAAGATATATATTTTCAACACACTCAAAAGGAACTATGGTTGTAGAGATTACCATGATGTTGTGTGGTTCCCGTACATGTAGAGGGGACTATGAGAGGATCTTTGAAACAAGGATGAAGATCCCATGCCAGCTGTCAACCGAGCTAGGGAAGGAGGAATTCAAAGGTACACATTTATAGAAATACTGGAATCTCACAAGTGATATTCAAAATCAAATAGGAGTCTCGTAGAATCTTGACTGGAATGGAGAGAGTAATAGAAAATATATTTTAAAGGAAGGAAGATTGATTAAAGGGAGAATTTTTTTGATGTTGTGCTATTTTCTATTTTATTTTCCCTTCTGAGCTTGTAACCTCACCAATGGAGGGGTAAACTCTTTTGGTGATTAGGGCAGTGGAAAGGAGGAACCTTTTATAATAAATTATTCTGCACTTCATTGAATAAATTCTTTCATTAATTTATTTCAGTATTAAGTGGCAGAGTATTATTTTGGATGCGATTGTATTCAAATTATTATTTCAGTGAATTATTTTTTTCTTGGTCTGATAATCATAATTATCACTATTTAATTTAGCTTATATATGATATAATAGGAAAGATAGAGTGGTGTGTATCTAGAGATTGCTGATATGGTTGTGGAAGGAAATGGATCACTTTGGATTGATTAAGAGTACCTTCACCAGATTAGATATTACTCGAGCAATTGAGGGAGAGAGATTATTGTTGAGATATTAAGACGATTGTCTAATATCTTCCCACACACATAGGAAGGAGGATCAGTTAGCAGTTATCATTTTCGTCTTGAAACTCCCATTGCTACAAACCCTTAGAACTGTGGATTCTCACATTGATCAATTAATAAGAAGAGTCGGGTGCTTTTTTAGACTAGGATAGAATTAAAATTGGTAACAATTGGTAATCCAACCCTTAAACCAATCAACAATCATAATTATGAATAATTATACCTGTTTAAATTGTTTTATAGTTATATCAACACCAAAAAACCCCAAAACCTTTTTACTATAGTATAACCTTAGGATTCTAATTGCCTTTTTAACACCCATGATAACTATTATGTCAATGAACGAGACCATTGGATGTGTTAGAGACATGTCAGGACTTTATCTTCTATGATAACCAAGTAGATGTACAGAAGTTCAACCGATGATGTTTCTGTGGGTTATAGAAGAGTACCCTGATGTTTTTACTGTAGAAGTTGTAATGATTTCCCCTCGATGTGAAATCGAATTTGGGATAGAATTAAAGTTAGGCACCTCTCAGATTTTGATGTCTCCATATAGGATTATGCCTCTTGAGTTGTGGGAGCTACAGATTTATATTGATGATCTTTTGTAGAATGATTTCATTTGACTCAGTGTGTCCCCTTAGGGTGATCTAGTCTTTTTCTTGAAGAAGGCGGATAACAGGGTATGACTATGTATCGATTATCATTGCTTGAATCAGGTGATGGTGAAGAACCATTATCTTCTTCTATATATTGATGATTTATTTTATTATTTGAAGGAAGCTAGCTATTTCTAGGAGATTGAATTGTGGTTAAGGTATCATCAAATGAGAGGTGAAAGACAAGGATATTCTGAGGACTCCCTTTAAATGTTGTTATGGACACTATGAGTTCATAGTAATGTCTTTCGATGTCGCAAACACGCTAGTTGTGTTCATGGGAATGATGAATTCTGTGTTTCATGAGTTTTAATGCTGATTTATGGTGGGTTCATTGTGTATTCTAGGTTTGAGAAAGGGAATACAGAGCACTTGCAAGCCATTTTGAAGGTTCTTCAACATTATCAGGTGTTGAGAATCTAAGTGTAAGTTTTGGACCTATGAGGCGCATTTTTTGTGGCATGTTGTGTCTCACCAAGGAATGGCTATGAATCCTTCAATGATTAAGGGGGTGAGTTTTTGGACAGACCTCAAGAATTTTGTAGAGATTCAATGTTTCTCCAGTCTCATGTAATCTAGCCTTGGCCTTTGGGTGGACAGACTGGTGTCATGATTCTTTTGAGTATCTAAAGAAAGATTGTTGAGTCATTGAATTGTTTTTCTTTACTTGTTTTGAAAACCATGTAACAATTCTTTTAGTATTTGATCTAACTAAAGTTTCCTATTTTATATTTGAAGATTTACATATAAAAACCCATTTAAGAAAAATAATGATAATCTAAGGTTTTATGAAAAATTTATGGACTGAGAACTTGTGAAAATTCGATGATCATAGGAATCTCAAAATACCAAAAGATTACGGTTTTCGCTAAAATAAATATGTAAAAAAGTTTTTTTATTTCATGAAACTGAAGCACTATAGAGTTACCGAACCAGCTTACTGGTAGATATGGAAATAAGACAAGTCTATCAAAAGAAGAACAAAAAACCTGATATGGATACCATTGTAATAGACCCTGATATTTGAGGAATCCATCCATTGGAAGATTAATTGTATAGAGAGTTGCATCCCATGGATCAAAAGATACAACAACACCAATTGTTAGGGTGTGGAGAGATAGAGAGTGAGAAATAGTAGCTTTCTTTATATCAAGAAATGGCTGTGAACAGAAAATACAGAATACAGAAGAAGAATGAACAGGAAGAAATGACTCTTCTGAGACATTACTTCAAGGATAAGGCTGCAATCCTATTATGCACAAGAATTAAGAGGAAGAAATTACTCTTATGAGACATTTCTTCAAGGATAAGGTCGCAATCCTATTATGCACAGTAGAACCAAGTCTTTAAAATATAATCATAGTCTCAATCCTCACCCTTGTCATCATATAAAGGAGGATTACTTTACCGATGGAATTTTTTAGAGTTCTATATAGGTGGTATTAACTATATGGCTAGAATCCTAAAATTAACAACTCTCCTAACAAATTTTTACAATTATGACAATACTACCCTTGGCTGACAACCACTAACAACCCCCCCTAACAACTATAAAGGAAATGTACACAGCTACCCATAGGAAGTTACACACTACTGATAGCCCCACCCTACACCCCCTATCAATTCTTCCCTCTTAGAACCACCTTCTACTTAAGGTGATTATCAGGTGGATTTGGTGGTAGCCTTGGCAGCCTTACAACATCTCTGGTAGCAGTTTCAATTTTCAGGTATTTCTGCCAACCATGAAACCTGGGTGCTACACCTGGATGAAAACCACTAATAACCCCCTCAACAAGTATAAAGGGAAATTACACAGCAACCCCTATGCAGTTTTACACACCGCTATCAGCCCCACCCTGTGCTCCCTATCAATTATTCCCTCTTAGAATCACCTTGTCCCCAAGGTGATTATTAGGTTGCTTGGGTGGAGGTCTTCATAGCCTCACAACATTTCCAATAGAAGTTTCAATTTCTAGGGAAGAAAACATTAAAAATCCATTTAAAAGACAATATGTCAAATATAGATATAAAGGAAAGAAAGATTTGAAAATTTCACCATCTCTAAATATTTTTAACATTCCAATTTTGCTTAAATAAATATCCCCCTTATACTCCATTACAATGGAAAGATGTGTGGGAGTTGAATCCACCTGAAATGACACAGTAAAAAACATGATAAAAATCTTCTTATTCTGAAACAATTTAGTTTCATAGTTAAAAGATGATATGATCTTTTTTAAGGAAATTAAAAACCCAAACAAACGTAAACATGAAAACGCTTGGTAAACAAACAAAAATCCAATAGAAAATGGGATTAAACATTTAGGTGAAAACAAATTGAATGTTCCAATTAGTTAGGTGACAACAAATTTAAACATACTAAAAAAGATGGATTAAGTTAATGGGAACACATAAAATAACATTTTTCTTATAGTAAATCTAAACACAAAAAACATAAAAAATTTATACTACATACACAAAACATTTATGTCAACTTTTGTACAATAATTTGAAAGTATAACAATATTAATTTAATATTTAATGAAAAGGCGCAGAATATGAAACTAGAAAATTGTACCGGACAAACATCGCCACCTTTACAACATATTCAACCACATTGACTTCCCTCAAAGTGATGCCTCCATTGAATTCTACAGTATAAGGATTCTCTAATGGAGTTACTAGCGGAAGAGAAAGATCACACCAGAAGTCCCGGTTGGGGTTGGAATTAGAAATTCGGATATGAAATGGGAAAATAAATAATATTAACGAGAATTATATAACCATTATGAAATATGTATTTTAATCTAGGAAGTGTATGCATTATTGATTTTTTATGAGTATCCATCATTTATATACATTTATCTTCATTATGTTTCTAGAATATATGTAGTAATACCACTATAACTGTCATATATATTAATAAAAAAATATCATCCCATTATTCAAATGTTTGCATTGTGTTTCTGTGACACATTCATCGAAATTTAGAATCGATGACATTGGTTCCTTCAATATGGAAATGTAATCCAACAGTTCAACTAAAAATACTGCTTTTTAAAGTAAATCTGAGAATACTAAACAGTCATAGGAAAAACCTAATTCAAGGATAAAACATTAAACATGATTTTAAAAGAAAAAAAATCAAAAACAGTGTCATATTCAATTACACAAAATTTTAAATAAATAGTATATAGATGACTAATTCAAAAGTAATTGGCTATGATTAGACAACATGTCCATGTTGTTTCATTACAAAAGGAAATGAATGAAGATAAACCTGTAAGGGATCCATGATTTGAAATTGAATTTAAGAAAGTAATTAAATAACTAAAGACTGTATGAATAAAGAGAATACAATTTGGTAGTCTAGCATAAGGACCATCATTCCTTGGATGTCCTATCACATTCTAGTGAAAAAATCATGTACTAGTGATACCAAAACCATTTTTGGGATCAAGGCATTGGTCCTTGAGATCTAGGATTATAATATTCCTCTTTAAGTTTGAATTCCTTTTTTGAAAAACAGGAAGTGGTCAGTATCACCTTGAAGAGCTCAGGGAAGAAAATTTGTGGCGTCACCAGAAAATTAGTTCAATCATACCATGAACCTTTGATACTGATATTCCTCTCTTTGATCATTTGAGAATAAATAATCAATGTGATGTTTGAGTTTTAAATCAAACATGCATGAAACAACCACTAGTGATAGATTGGGATTCCTGGTGAACAAAAAACACACTAATGATTTTGTACGAGATGGTAAAAATGAAGTAATAGAAGTCCAAACAAAAGAAGAAACCTGACCTTAAGAAGAAAAAAAGGTGGTAGATATTTCTGAGTTCTGTCCACTTATTGATTTTCTAAGCCTATAGATTAAGAGGGTGAATGCATTAAATAATAAAATCTGTAACAATTACTAATCTCCTCAATCACAAAAAAAAAATCATAAAAAAATAACTTGATAATAATACTAATAAAAATAGTGATAAAAAAATGAATCAAAACATAAAATTAAGAATCGAAATATAACTTTTGGCCAATTCAACTTCATAGGAATTTCAATGTCAGTTCTTAACATAAATGACATATAACATTCCAACAATTTTCAGGAAAAAAAATAATGAGGAGAGACAATGTCAATTGAGCACCTATATCTACAATAAAAAAAATAACTAAAAAGGCTGGAGGGAATAACACATCCCTGTCTATAATTTTACATCTAGACTCTTCGCCACAGGGCCGACCCAAAAATTATCACTGCCCTAGCCTGTTTTTTTTAAATGTTTCCCTACTGAATTGAAGAAACAAAAATTATACATTCAAATTAATTAATTTCAATTCTAATATTTCTTAAATTAATGTTGTATTTATCAATAAGGATGGCTAAAAAATTATAATTAGTGCTAAACTGTCCAAATAAAAAAATAACTATGAATTGAAATCAAATTAACATATCTATATGAGACCGTACAAATACACCACATCAAATAATGTAAGAAATAAAAGACAGGAGAAAACTACAGTACTTACAGGGGGAATGGAATCCATTGTAGCTATATGTGACAAAACAAAGAGAGGAACCCAACAATGGGGCAACACCCAGTTGCAACTCATAAGGAGGTAAAAGGGAAGGTGGAAAGGAGGGAGAAGGTGTGGCTAAGGGATGAAAATATAATTATGGAGAAGGTGAAGGGGGTGGAGTGGAGGTGGAGAGGTGCGGCGGTGGAGGAATGGAGATGGTGATTGGGGTGGAGTGGAGGGACCGACGAGACCCAGTGGAGGGGTGGTGGTTTCCCCTTTCTAATTGGTTTCCCTAGCCCGGCGGAGGTGGTGTTGAGGAGATGGGGATCAGAGGCACAAAAAACCCTAGTTCAATGTGGAGGAGGTTGATGCAACGGGGGTGGGGGGATTCATGGAGACTGAGAGAAGGTAAATATGTGAATTAAGGGAAGAGGGTAATGAAGACGATGAATGAAATGTGAGAGAATTCGAGAGCTTGGTTAGATGATGAGTGGATTGGTAGAGAAATAAATTGCAGTAAGCTAGCGAGGAACTTGGGATAGGAGGGAGACATGTGCACAAGAAAAAATCCAAGTTTAAGGATTAGTAGATTTCCCAAAATCAGAAAAAATCATTATGGAAAAGCTGTCTTTTAAATCCCATACAAATATATATTTAGATTCAAAGTGTTATTATGCATCTAAAATTTATACTAATAAAGAAAATTCATCTAGTTCATATGATAAGGAAATATCATCATAAAATCTTGAGGAAATGAGAGTCTATATTTCCAAATATGAAACTATGTGTCAAAAGTTCTATAAAAAATACATTGAGCTTAAAGGAGAATCTATGAAAAAAAAAACTTTATAAAAGTTAGAGACATGATAACACAAGTAAAAAAGTAAAATATAAAACTTATTTCCAAATTAGAAAGGTCAAAGGAGAAAGTTATGAAGTCAAATAACCTCAAAAAAGAAAAAAGAAAGGTCTAAAAATGTGACTTGTTCAAGATGAGACTGAAAATGAAATTGAAAGAAGCTAGCATGGAACTTGGAATAAGAGGGATACATGTGAGCGAAAGGTCGGGAAAGGAAGAGATAAATTCCAGTTAAAATTTTGGAGGGAAAAGAATGTATAAAGTGGAGACACATATACAGGAAAAAAAGTTTAGTAAAATTAGTAGATTTTTTAAAATCAGAAAAATGATTTATGGGAAAATTATATGTTGAAGCCCATAAAAATCTATTTTTAGATTCAAATTGTTATTATGCATCTGAAATTGGTATTGATGATGAAAATTAATTTAGTTTAGATGATTAGGAAAGATATCCATAAATTCTTGAAGAAATTAGAGCCTATATTTCCGAATGTGAAAATATGTACTAGAAGTTGTGTAAAAAATATACTGATCTTAAATGAGAATCTTATAAAAGAAAAGTAATCTTTATAAAAGGTAAATACAAGATAACAAAAGTAAGAAATAAAAATAGAAAACTTATTTCTAAATTAAAAAAGGTCAAAGGAGAAAGTTTCAAAACACAGCATTGATCTGAAAGGAAAATCTAATGTTTATAAAGATCCTATGTTAGTTAACCTGAAAATGGAAAAAGAAAAGTTAAAAAATGTGACATTTGTTCATGAAAAGACTGAGATTATCAAATTAATGACTGAAATATAAATTCAAAAAAAAGCTTCTAACTAAGTTTACTATTAGAGCATGTGATGTGTTTATCTATCTAGATGAGGGGTATGTGATGTGATCATTTTCTTAGATGAATGTCATGTGATGTATTTATCAACATGGTCAATCAATAATCATAGAATTGAGAGTGTATAAGTATTCCATATGGGATTTACATACCCCATGTATCATGGTCACTCAATTTCTTGGACAAAGGGATTATATGATTGTACATACTTTTATGTGATACAAATAGTGGACACATACATGGAGATGCATGTGTTTGATAGAGATCACATCGAGTCTCTTTTTATCTTGAGTAGCATTGATGTTTTGATAGAGGTTTATCTTTGCATACTTTTATAGATTTGATCATGGATGTTGGTGTTATCCTACCTTTGACACATTTGGTAGGATCTTTTCAAACATCCTTAAGCTGAATCTATATGGGGCCGTTTCTGTACCAAAAAAGGAGAGTCGATTCATTTCTCAGAAGTGATAGAGAGTTTGTCATAGAAGAATATGAGACATCCTAAATGGGGACTTATACTTATACTTCTTCCTGTGGAGTCAGATTGTGTGAAGGACGTCTTGATTGGTCTAGGATACTTTACCTCTTTTGTTTCATTTCTCTTGTACAGATTGGAAGATCGAAAGGTCAGAATCACATGATCTCTACAGATGGTTCATAAGCAAGGTCCATAAAGTCAATGAAGTTGTGGGGTCAACGCCATAGGTTTAAGTATTTATAGGTGTGGAAATAGGCTAAAACATAGAAAGCATTTGTAGCAAGCCCAAAAAATGAGGTTTTCAAGCTGACTGATTCTGTAGGTCCTCTTAGTATACCCTTTTTGAATCCCTTGAAATGTATTGGGGCCAAGGCAGATAAACAGTGGGTCTTAGGGTACATAAAGGAATATTTGAAGTTGTGGTTTGTATAAGGGTGCACCATGACAGTTTATGTCAGGGTCAATGAAAGGATGCTCCATGGCATAGTGAAGGACACTGTTCCATGGTGTTTTACAATGGTATTATCGCACAATGCAATAATGTGATAGTTTCCACCACCTCTCTCTTCAAATGTTATCATTGTTGGTTATTCATTGTGTGATGATGAATTCAAGGAGATTAAACATCTTAGACGTTCAGTTTCAATGGAATTGAAATGTTTGAGAATTTTGTGAAACACTTGAATTAATATAGGTTGAACTTTTTAGTTTTATGATGCCTATATAAGATAGTTTGATACTCTTGAAAGGTTGTGCTGGTTATAACCACACAAGACCAAAATTATCAAGCTCTAAATTATCTTCCACCTTTAAACTCAAGGTTTTAATAGATCGTGGCTTGAGAGAGATTATTCTCGAGCATCGAAATATTTATGTAGCCCATGGATCCCTGAGAGGGGTGAGTCCTTTGGATACTCCTTTTCTGATCTCGATGAAGCTCATGTGAAACTTGGAAAAGTCAAATCATCAAGGTGAAAGGTACGTCGTTCTTCTTTTTATTATTCACTAAAAATATAAAGATTTTTCATGGTTATTTTTTATATTATGGTTGTTGTTTCCATTTTATTAGGATGATATTCATCCCTTTAAACCCCTTCATGGCCCATGTTAAACCTTGATACCCAACTAATGTGCTCAATGTGTCCTGCTCACTACACTGGGCTTCTTGATTATTTTGATCGATCGAGGTCATCTGATATGCCTTTATTTGTTCCCATCGTAACCGATCATAATAATTGTATGCACACCCATCGAACAACTTGACTCCTTATCATTATCCACTATATCTCTAGTTCTCTATGAGAAAATCAATATTAAGGTCATTATATAGAGACTGAAATTTAATGTTTGGTTGTTAGTGAGATTCTTGAGGTTATTTTAATTTTTTTTCAATAAAGTATAAAATAGTAATTTTTGTGGTCTTAGAATTAAATTTTGATCAATAAATGATATAATTTGGTGGAATTGATTAATTAATTAATTAATTTAATTAATAGGAACAAGTCCACTCAGTTTATCATATGCACTTATAGTCTATACATATTGTGATATAATAATGAAATTAAAAATTATGTTTCCATTGTCCTTTTTATTCTTCTTGCCCTTATTTCATTAGTTATTGTATTGTGATTATATGTTTGTAATCATCCACCATTACTTTAGTTTTTTGGAAAAACTTCATCCATGTTTAAATTTGTTTTTCAGAAAAAGTCTTATTTTCATTTTTTATTTTCTAAAAAACGTTTTTTATTTTCAAAATAAATCAACAACAACAAACAAACATTAATTCAAATTAAATGGGGTTGGATAAATGGATAAAAAATAGCCAAATAATTCTATAGAAAACCATATTTTCATTGAAACCATTTAGAACAAGATAATATTCAATGATTTGTTTAAGGGAAAGTTTAGGTATACCTTTACCTCTTTTAAAAAGTGAATAAGTCATTAAGTTAACCTTATTAATAGGCGTGTCCCTAAGTCTTCTTATAACATGTCAAGATCAATCTCATCTTAAAAAAATAACAATATAAAAATTAAAAATATTTCCATAAACCAATAGTGGCCAATGAGAAAGAAACAAGTTGAGGATATGTAGAATATATCGATACAAACCATAAATGCATGTATGATGATAAAAATGTCATCAATTTCATACCTAAAATTTATAAACAAAAAATATGTGTATGATGATAAAAATTACATCATTGTTATACCTAAAATTTGATGACCACGACTTTAAAGAAAGTTCCAAACTCAAAAAATTATTAAAATCACACATTCAGAATCTTAAATGAAGAACACTTCTACTAAAAATGGAATGTCAGCCCTAGACATTTAGAGAATACAATATCCATTAGTCAAGGAGAGAAAGTAACATTATAGTTATTCATGCATTTTAATATCATGAACCCTGCTAGAAACCACTAAAATGATGTGGAAAATGGATGCTATAGAATCACCAAGTTAGAAGTATTTCTTACTTCAGACCAAAAAAGGACTAAAAACTTTATTTCACATTCAACGGTAGTTAAAGTTTCCATGTAGCGTGATAAGAGAAACTAAAAATAAAATAAAATCATAAACTTCCATATGCATTAAAAATTTATTTTTTTAAATCATCATTGTGGATATCTATATTTCATGCATGCTAATTTTTACTTTAATTTCATTAATAATAGAATTTAAGTGAATATTTTCCCATATATTAATTGTTTTAATTATTTTATCGGTGGTAATATTTTAAAATTTAATGACGTGACTTTAAAAAAATTTCCAGACTCAAAAAATTATTATAATCACACATTCGGGATCTTAAATGAAGATCAATTTTACTAAAAATGGAATGTCACCCACATACATTTAGAGAATACAATATCCATTAGTCAAGAAGAGAAAGTAATTTAGAGTAATCACTACATTTTAATATCATAAACTCCCTCTGAAAGCACTAGAAAGATGTGACAAATGGATGTTAGAGAATCACAAGTTAGAAGGATTTATTACACCGCAACAAAAAACGATTAAAAAAGTTATTTCACATTCAATGGTAGTTACAGTGGCCATGTAGCAACATTAGAGAAACTAAAAATAAAATAAAATTAGAAATCAAAATATGCATTAAAAATTTATTTTTTTAAATCAGCTTTGTGGATATCCATATTTCATGAATACTAATTTTTACTTTTATTTAATTAATAATATAATATAATTCATTATTTTTTCCAACATATTAATTTTTTTAATTATTTTATGAGTGGTAATATTTTAAAATCAATTTTTAAAAAAAGAAATAAATGTTTATATATTTAAAGTGAATTTAATTAAAGGAAAAATATTTTGTTTTGTGTGGTGAAAAATATGGCCAACCAACTGATCATGGAAGGTACAAGTGAGAAAATCCAAGAATAAGCATGCACAAGAGAGGGTTAGTGCACAAGAGACAAGAAGATCTGTCACTACTGGAAAAGGCCTCTATACCCACGGTTTTTTCAAAACCGTTGGAATAGGGGTTCGTCCAAACCTATACCCATGGTTCTGGGAAAACTGTGAGTATAGGGGTTTGTTCTGAACCTATACCCACGGTTTTGCCAAAATTATGGGTATAGGTCTTGGTTCAAGACCTATATCGATGGTTCTCTAAGAAAATCATCGGTATAAGGTCTGGGAAAAAAACCCCATATCCACGGTTTGAGAAAAATGTGGGTATAGGTTTCCTGCGTGAACTTGGGGAAAAAAATTCACAGGAATAAAAAAATTAGGGCGGGCTAACCCTATATCAATGATTTTCCATTATATACCCATGATTTAGTTTAATATATTTAGCTAAATATATATTTACATATACGTAAGCTACGTAGGTGGGGTGGTGAGGCGTTGTGTGTTGGTAGAGGAGGTCACAGGTTTGAAACTCACGGTCGACTTTTTACTAATATTTATTCTTTAGATTAATTTATTTAACTAAATATAGATATATATTAACATAAGCTGGGTAGCTAGAGTGGTTAGTCACTGGGTGTTAGAAAAGGAGGTCGTGGGATCGAAACTCAGCGTCGATTTTTTTTCTAATACAGACGGTTCATATTAATATATTAGGTAAATGTAGATATATATATATATATATACA
The DNA here is from genome assembly GCA_963277665.1 of Viscum album. Taxonomy (NCBI): domain Eukaryota; kingdom Viridiplantae; phylum Streptophyta; class Magnoliopsida; order Santalales; family Viscaceae; genus Viscum; species Viscum album. Next base: position 1,326,686,885 of record OY728151.1, on the reverse strand, counting down.
TATATATACATAAGTTAAACAGGTTGAGTGGTGACACACTCAGTGTTAGAGGATCAGGTTGCGGGATTGAAACCCGTAGGGTGGCTCGATTTTTTGTAAAAAAAATTATACCCACTAGTTGAAAACCATGGGTATAAGGCTATGAAACAGTGGAAAAAAGTTATACTTATGATTTAGAAAATTTTGGGTATAGGATATAGAGCTATACCAATGCATCGGTTGCCCAAGTTTCCCAAAACCATGGGTATAGGATATATCCACAGTTTTGAATTGCTGATATAAGTCATTTTCTAGTAGTGTGTGGAACAGGTTGGTACCATAACTGAATTTGGGAGTCTCATGCTGTGTCGAAGGAGATACATGAAAGGCCATTTGCCTAGTTTTTCGAAGTGGGACACCGAGAGTGCAAGTACTGATCATTTTAACAAAAATGATCATGTTTCGTCCCATGCATGCGTCTCCTCTGTCAGAAAGAACCCAACATCGCACATTAGTCTGCATCTATTATTGACCACCACACCGCCATCGGTGTCCACTATGGCCATTGTCTGGGAAGCTTGGGGAAGCTCAATGTTGTTTCTACAAAGCTCGAGAACACCATAGGAGGCCTTCAAAATCTCGTATGAACCTCTGTTAATCACTATGAAGCATGGAGATGCCATGTATGCATCTGTGGAGCCCGGGTGAGGTCACTTTGAGAACGAATAGTTCGTTGTAGGAGGTTCATGAACCAAAACCCCGATCCACATTATGAATGATGCATGCATGCTAAGATAGAGGATGAAGTCAATGTAGTCATTCCATGACTATTATACACTGTGTGAATGGTTTGGATCATGAAGGACCATTGAATAAGAGAGTTCCTTCTCAACCCATGATTGGGTTACATGGAGTGAATGGGAAGATTTTTGGATATAAATTCATAATAGCTCTAAAAAACTTTACACTCTCATGTATGGTATTTGAGATCTCTTAAAGTAGGTATAAGTGGAGTTTCCCATTGGATATCATGAATATTAGTGGAAGATATGGCTACTTTGAAGTGGGGGTGGGGGGATAATGATAGATATAGAAAAGAGATACATGGGAAGAAAAGATAGATACAAGTGGAGATAAAGGAGATTTAAAATATAGATACAAAACATATATCTCAATGTATTTTGTCTATAAATAGAGATATGGTGTGCACACCAAGGAGGTTTGGGTTTCTGAATGTTGGTACTGCTACTAGAGGGTTTATTCCACAACCTCTCCTTCCACTAAGACTAAGATTTTATTTTATCCTTTTTATCACTCTCTCATGGAAAACATGAGGGTAGCTTTCTTATTTCCAATAAATAAGTGAAGGAGGGATGTATCTAGTTAAAGTTGGGTTTTTAATTCATTCAATTTGGGTTATCGTATTTGTTTCAATTATTTCATATCTCTTTGTTCTTCCATGCATGACCATTGTATGATTGAGTGAGGAAGGGTTACTTTAAATATGATCACTCTAACTTGGTCTTCTATATAGCCATCAACTAGGTAGAATTGTACATTTAAATATGGTTTTATATTACCTATTTTTCTAATTAATTGAAGTATTTGACTATAAGAAAAGGGATGGTTAGTGAAAGAGAGAGTATTCAAAAAGACCAAGGTAATGCTTAAACTTAATTTAGATGACAACTAGATTGAATTATTAACCTTTCTACTTGGCTAGTGCATGAACCTAGATCTTTTATTCTTGGTACGCTATTATTTATTTTCCCTCTCATTATTTTAATTCACTTAGATTAGTTTCATAATAAGATAATATTTGTACCTATTAAGTTATATTGTTCAACCTAGTCTTCATGGGATTGACCTCAAAACTTGCATAACCTATACTACTCCCATGTAGTTTTAGTATTCTGTAGTCCCGTGTTCTATAAATTCTAAAATAGTTTGAGGTTGTAGGAAATAACTATGCCCTACGGCCTGAAAAAGTCTTTGGTATCATTTCCAAAGACTAGGAAATGATTTAATTTGGTAGCTAGGATAAGTCTTTACCCTCCCTTATTTATGTTTATTGATTTTTGTTAGGTGTTTGTTTTATTTTCCTTATCTATGTCACTTTTATTCTTGTATACTTTTTGTGTTGTGATGGAAGGGATACAAAGCATAACGGAGGAACATGCTCGCCTCTACACCCGGATTGAGTATCTATCAAAGAAAATAAAGAAAATCAAAGAGAAGATCCAAAGCCAAGGGTGGGAGCGACAACTTCAAATGTGGGTCCCAAACCATGCTCAAATGGTGACGGGGCACTCCTCTACGAACTCAAATTCGTTTTCAATAATTCACATTGAGACTTGGAAATTATAGCACAAAAAATCAAGGAATCCAAGGAGGAATCCAAGTCCAAGGTTGAAACTAAAGTAACTTCCATGGATGGACATGAATTCGAAACTTATAAGGAAGACACCTTCACTATTTCTAGTCTGGAAGAGGGAGACAAAGAAGAAAAATCCTCAAAAGAAGAGGAGGAAATAAAGGTTTCCGACTTGATAATGAACATACTTGAAGATCTGGGACAATAACAAGAAACTTTGGCTACTGAAATTAAAATATTCAATGTAGAATTTGAACAAGAGAAACCCAAAGAAGAAGAAACATAGAAGTGGTATCAGGTTTGGATAACCTATGAATTAATTCTTCAACCTCTAGAGTTGTCCACTACTTGGTGCTCTCCTCAACAATGTTTGAAGAAGCTTTCAAGGAGAAGAAGAGCTGCCCCATATGGACAACAAAGTCAAAATTGGATAAATATGAGATGTTTGGTTTTATAAAACACTCTTATTATATGATCACATAGGGTAAGGTTTATATTAACAAACCAAAGAACTTTGCTGGAGACAACCCGAGTTTTTTTAATTTCTTTCTAGGAATTTATTTTTTTACCATTTTCTTAGAAATTAGTTTTAAGATTTATATTAAGAATCTGGTTTATGTTTTATTTTTAATTGTTGTTAATATTTGTGAGCATAATCATACATGGACATTATGATTTCACAAGTTGTTATAATTTTTTAAACTTGTGATGAAAAAGTCACAAAAGGAAGAGAAACACGGAAAATAGAAGAGCTACAAGGTGGAAAGGGGAGTAATTGTTTTAATGATTTATTTTTTTCTCCCTTACTTTTCAAAATATGTTTTTGAGTTTTAAGGAGAAAATTCATTCCCCAATATTAGAATTGTGATATATTTTGATCTATTGTAAAAAATTATTTAGGAGTCTTATGATGTCATGTTTTATATTTCAATGTTAATAAGATTTGATGAGTGAGATGGGGTTGAATGATTAGAGATAAGCATAGGGGTATAGATTTCATGAATCATGATTTGGTACCCTTAAAAATTTTCCATGATTTGAATTTCCAAAATTCATGTTGGTAATTTTGTTATTATTAGTCGTGCCAAGAGAATACTATACCTAAATTTTCCTATCTTTCCTACAAATTTATTGAGAGATACTTGTGGCATGTTATCCTTATAGAACTTTCATTTAAATATCATCCAAACTATGATTGTACAAAGTCACATTTAATATGTTTGAGACATTTTTATGAGACTTTTTATCCTTGGGGCCACATTTTACATTTAATCCTTTTATATCCCATAAAAGTCATGAATTAATTTCTTAGGGAAATGCCACATTACAAGAAAAATTGTTCATTCCTACCCTTACTCTTAGTATTTTTCATGATATTCATTAGAATAAGTGTGGGGATAGGTTGTTTATGATAGAAAAGAGATGTGTTACTCTGAGGAGAACATATGGGAGTGTTTCATTGGGTATGGGGAGGTTCATAATTATTCATTCGTTATATATCATGTTTACCCCTCATGAAAAATGGAAAAAATAAGAATGAAAGAAAAATAAATTTAAAAAATATATAAAAAAAGGGTTGTGTCTTATGTTTGTAAAAAAATCACTCCTCAACTCATCCTATTATCATGTTATAATTATTAAAATTAGTGTCATGAAGAGATCAAATATGGGCTGGGTAAGAAGTGTGATATTTTGTTCTAAGTAAATCTTTCAAAAAAAGGAAAAATAGGAAAAAAACTAGATGGTATTATTTCATTGGGTTTTCATGTTATTAATGAACCTTTACTTTGAGTTTTGGGGAGTGGTGTGATGTCACTTTTTAAAGAGTATCTTCAATGAGATACTTTTTATTATCATGAAATGTGCTTTAAGAGATAAACCTCATTTTTATCTTTAAATGTTTTTAACATAATTACATACCTACCCAAATCCCCATTGACATTTGATCCCTAATTTGAATCTCTCTTGATTAATTGTGTTCTTTGTCATTAAAAGGTGAAAATTTGATAACCAATGAAAGATTATGATTAATGATAATTTATTCATGTTATGAGAAAAAATTCACTTACATTGTTAACATGAGTGATGAGAAAAAAGAATTCAGGTGAGGTAAATCATTATTGTAATGCTTAGTAATAATGGATTGAGACTGTTGAATAGAAGTTAGGAAAGACACATCAATTTCATGGAGAAAAGTAAAATGTATGATTGACCAGTCTCTTTGAAAATTGGGGATGAAAAATTATTTTTATATGATGCTTGAAAGTTTTATTTGCCCATTGAAAATCATTTAATTGTTCTGATTTGAAGTTTAAATATTGGTAGCTTGAGCCTCCTTTGTGATTCAAGTTTAGATACATACATGCTTGATGAAAATAATGAGTTTATTTGTGGGGGTATTTGATATCTATATTTCATGCATACTAATTTTTACATCAATTTCATTAATAATAGAATTATTTTATGAGTGATAATATTTTACAAAAAAAAATTGAAAAAAGAAACAAATGTTTATATATTCAAATTGGATTTTATTAAAGGAAAAATATTTTGTTTTTTGTAGTATAAAAGATGACCTACCAACTAGTCAAGGAAAATAAAAGCGAGAAAATCCAAGCACAAGCATGCACAAACAAGGGTATGTGCATAAGGGAAGGGGAGTCGTGACAAAGGTCAGTACCATAGATGAATTCGTGAGTTTCTTGTCGCATAAAATGTGATATATGAGAGTCCATTGATTATCCATTAAAAAAAATATTTTGATTACATTTTAATGGTATTAAATGTTTATTTTTGATCTTATGGGCCTAAGTTAGTGGATTTTAATTTTGAACATCCATTCTCTTCATTTGTGCACTTCATGCCTAATATACACCAATTTAGGCCCAATGTTTCATCTGATTTCAAATAATTCAATTATCCATATTTTAATTTTATATTTTTGTAAATGGATATAAACTTAAATATTAACACTTTTCATTCAGGGATCAATGGAGGATTCATAAAGGATGATGAGGATTTTTGGCGAGGAAAGCAAACAATTATGGAGAAGGCAGATTGGATATCATCCCACTGATCGGACTGTGGGGCCCACAATACAGTTCCAATGAATCCCAAAATTAATGGGAGAATAGAAGACATATAGAGGAACAAATAATTATTCTGGATCCAGCGCTAATGCGTCCTAAATTGTGGTGACTAAGGCGGCCCAATTTGAAGATTCAATTCTGGGCCAGATTCTGCGGCCCAGAAAAACATCCCACTATGTATATCATATCTCGCGAAAGTTTTATTAATTTGGGCTTAAATTTTACAGGATGTTAGGGGACATCCGGGTATGAATTTAAGTCTTTTAGGGACCACTCTAATTCGGCCTTCTAGAGGGTCCTTTAGGCACGTCTTTCCGGTGGATGTATGCTGGCTGCAACTTCGAGTCAAGAGTTGAATAGTCTCTTATGCATTAAATGTCCACACACCTTTCTCCAACAAAATTAATTAAAGGAAAATGGGATGATGGGAGCTCGGACAAAGGCTTCCAAAATTCCTATTTAAGGAAGTAAGGATGGAGGATTTTAGGATCTTGGTGCTTTCTTTTCATTGTAATGTTATTATGCCAATTTGCCTTTGTAATGTTCTTCCTTCTCATGTAAGTTGTTCGAATCACCTTAGTATTCAATAAAAGTTCTTCTTATTCTCTTGTTCTATTATTCTCCTTATCAACTTGATATCTTTTCCTCAAGGTGTGAATTTATTCACACAAAATCTTGTGATTTTGTTCACACAACGGTGGAGTGATCGTTATTTTTGTTGTTTTTACTTCTTCAATTCCACCCTCGTAAGTCTACTTTCTGCTTCCGTTGATAACTTTTCATCAATGGAGGGGTATCTCTTTTATGAGTTGATCCAAGGGAGTATCAAGGGGCTGGATTTAATGTTATTTCTCACTCCATAAATGTTATTAAGTTCTTTTAATTGAGTTTCTTTCATTCAATGATTTTTATTCTTCCTCTTCCTTATTGAATTTATTCACCCCACTTTCATGTGCTAATTACATCCTTTACCTTGGAGTGCTCATGAAAATGATACTACAAGTGTATAGGTGATTATCATGTGTTTTGAAGGTGTTTAATCAGTAAGTGATGATAATATTTTGAATTCATTGCATGAATCCTTCTCGAGTTAATGAAATTAAAATCGTAAAAAAAGGAATTCATTCAATCCACCCCGAGCAATAACCTAGGATAAACTCATTTTCTCATAATTTGAATTCACATATATATGTTAGTTCTCTTTCAAAAACATATAAAATCAACCCAAGTTAGCCACTTCATAGCCAAAAATCCATCTTTTTTTATTGAGTGTCTAAAGGTTCTTCTTAGGTCTCTGAGGATTCGACAACCCAAGCTACACTACAAGTGACCGCTTGACCCTTAAAACATGGGTAAATTTGGGCGCAACCAAATTTTGGCACCGTTTCCGGGGACCAGGTAAGTTCCTTAGACAAAAACCTTCTTTCCTCACCCCCATTCTTCTATTCTCACCCAAGATCTCTTATCTTTTCCCTTTCTCACTTTTTTTCTTTTGGCGCATGTTCGCCTTCACCCGCGATAACTCAAACAGACTAGTTAGGGTGGAAAGTCATAGGATAGGGGAGTCAAGTACACCATTGGATCCTAATCTTCCTAATACCCCAGAGTTAAATATTGTGTCAATTTTAATGGAGGGTGTTCAAATAAACCAACTCATAAACCCGGGTGGGAACCAAAATGGAAATCCAAATGAGGCAGCCCCAAATTTGGGGAATGCAGTCGATCAAACCATGAATGACTACCTTACACCTACCTGGACCAATGCACCCTCTTGAATTAGGCATGATGCCCTAGGAGATGCCCACTATGTCTTTAATCCTCATGTCCTAAACCACCTTCCAACCTTCCAAGGGATGGAGTCAGAAATGCCTTACCTTCATGTCAAGGAGTTCAATGACATTGTTGAAACCATGTGCTCACCACATCAACTTGAGTCATCTAAGATGAGGCTCTTTCCTTTCTCACTTAAGGATCGAGAAAATAACTGGTTAAATAATCTGAGACCTTCATCAATCCACACTTGGAACCAACTGCAAATAGAATTCTACAAGAAATACTTTCCCCACCACAAAACAATTGCACTTAAAAAGAGTATCCAAAACTTTTTTGAAAAAGAGGGAGAGTCATTTTATGAAACATGGGAGAGGTTCAAAGACACCCTAAACATGGTTCCACACCATGGTTTTTCTATTCCTGAACAAGTAAGAATTTTCTATGAAGGTTTGGGCCTGGGTAACAAACAATTTATTGACATGATGTGTAATGGGACCTTTAAAAACAAATCCCCAAATGATGATTACGAGTATCTAGAAATCCTTTCTGAACAAAACCAAACATGGGGAACATCACCTTATTCTGAAAAGCTTGAAAGAACTAATGGAATGCATACACTTAGGGAAGAGAAAAGCCTTAGGGAGAAACTTGCAGAACTATCTAGGAAGGTTGAAGAGATAGACCATAGAAAAATCAATGAAATCCAAACTGTAGACCTTGTTTGCACAATCTGTGACAAACATGACCACAAAACAGACAACTGCCCAACCATTTCATCCATCAAGGATGTTCTTTTAGGAGGACCACCTGCTGAAGTCAATGCCCTAAACTTTCAAAAGCCTCAATACCCAAACACATTCAACCCAAGGTATAATGACCACCCAGGCTTCCGATGGAAAGATAACCAACAACCTAGCCAACCACAAGGACCAAACCCCTACCCTACACAAAATTTTCAAAACCATAACCAATTCAAACCACAACTAGTCCAATACCAACATCCTCTAGTCCAATACCAACAACCAAAGTATCCCCTTGGGATAACCCAACCAACACAATCCCCTTCCCAATCTGTCCCTCCCTCAATCCTTGAACAACTGTGCAAACAAATGGAAAGTATGAACTCATAAGTCTCTTCCCTGAAACAAGAACTTCAAAAAAACAAAATTGGAAAGGCACCCATGCCCACATAAAACCTTCCAAAACAAACATCAAGGGGGGAGAAAATTTTCACTCAAACAACTCATGAACAACTAAAGGTTGTGATAGTTTTGAGAAGTGGGAAATCAATTGAGAAACCTGAACAAATAGTTAAAAACCCACCTGAAGATTCAAACTCTAATGAAAATTCAAATGAAACACATGAAAGAACTGAAGATACTAATAAAAATTTGAAAGAAACAACTCTTTAAAAAACAACCCACAACCTTCCCCATTTCCTCAACGCATGAGGGGGAAAACCAAGCCTGAATTGAGTGAAACATTGAGGGAAATTTTCTCACAAGTCAAGTTGAACATTCCACTCCTCCATGCCATTCAAACCATTCCTTCATACTCAAAATACCTTAAGGAACTATGCACATTTAAAAGGAAATTCACACATAAGAACCAAGTCCTTCTCGCAACAAATGTTAGCACAACAATCCAAGGAACCCTTCCTCCAAAGATGAAAGACCCAGGATGCCCTTACATAAATGTTGATCTAGGAGAGAACAAAGTTGTCAAAGCCTTGTGTGATCTAGGAGCCAGTGTGAACCTCATTCCTTATGCTATGTATTGTCAGTTAGGGCTCGAAGAACTCCAACCCACATCTCTCACTCTTCAACTTGCTGATAGTAGTATTCGAGTTCTAAAGGGGATCTTAAAGGATGTTTTGGTGAAAGTTGAAAATTTCATTTACCCAGCTAACTTTATTGTTCTAGACAATCACCCAAGCTTAGGTCCTTGTGAGAAAACCCCAATCATCCTTGGTCGTCCCTTCCTTGCAACAATCAACTCTGTTATCCGAGTCCGAAATGAGAACATGACCATCACCTTTGGAAACATGAGTCTAGACTTGAACATCTAAAATGAAAACTCTCAAATTGGGGATGATGAAGAGATCCATGAGGTTAATTGGATAGGTAGTGTTGATAGTGAACTCAAGGAACATCAAGGAATTACCGAAGGATGTTTAAGTCAAGAAGAGATTGATTTTCTTTGTTCACATGAGGGAAATTTGTCTCCTTGGCTTGAATCTATTTCATATTTCTCTATTGATGATTTTCTAGAATCACCAATCAATGATACCATGGGTGAAATCAATAACATCGATTCCATACCCATTCATGAAACTACTCTAGGTAATTTAGTGGATGAAAATTCTTTTCACAAGGAACCAATTTTGTCAAGAAATCTGAACAAAGAAACTGAGTTCAATACAAAGTCTCATCCTTTCTTGGAAAGTGATAACCACTATAATATTGAATTTAAGGTTTTACCTTCATCACTCAAGTATGAATTCTTAGGGGAAAATCAATCCTTTCCTGTTTTCATTTCTTCCTCTCTTGAATCCAATCATGAGAGGATGCTTCTAGATGTCCTTAGGAGACACAAGAAATCCATTGGATGGACACTATCTGATATTCCTGGGATTAGACCACTTATCGGGACTCATAGAATTGTTCTAGAATTCAATTCAAAGCCATGTCGTCAACCTCAGCGACGACTCAATCCTAACCTCATGGAAGTAGTGAGAAAAGAACTTTTGAAATTGTTAAAAGCTGGTATCATCTATCCTATAGCTGAGAGTGAGTGGGTTAGCCCAATCCATGTGGTTCCAAAGAAGGCTCTAATCACAGTAATAACCAATAATGATGGAGAGACGCTTCCAACAAGGGTCAGTAGTGGATGGAGAGTATGTATTGACTATAAGAAACTCAACTCTAGTACCAAGAACGACCATTTCCCCTTGCCCTTTATTGATCAAGTCCTCGAGCGAGTGGCGGGTCATCAATTCTACTGCTTCCTAGATGGATTATCTGGGTATAATAAAATCAAATTCTCCTTAGAGGATCAAGGAAAAACAAAATTTACCTGTCCATTCGACACTTTTTCCTTCAAGCGCATGCCCTTTGGGTTATGCAATGCCCCTGATACCTTCTAGCGGTGCATGATGGGAATCTTCTTAGACATGGTGGGGGATTGTTTAGAGGTATTCATGGATGATTTCTCCATCTTTGGGGATACTTTTGAGGGATTCCTTCTAAATTTTGAAAAGGTTTTGTCAAGGTGTGAGGATAAGAATCTCATACTAAATTGGGAAAAATGCCATTTCATGGAAAGGGAAGGACATGTTCTAGGTCATCTGGTATCTGGTAGAGGGATTGAAGTTGAGAAAGCTAAGGTTGACATCATTCGTCACCTTCTCTCTCCTAAAACTTTTAAGGAAGTTAGGTCCTTCTTAGGACATGTTGGATTTTATAGACGGTTCATTAGGAATTTCAGCTCTATTTCTCGACCACTTTGTACTCTATTAGTAAAAGATACTCCATTTTTATGGATAGAAAGCTGTGAGGAATCATTCTCTACACTCAAGTCAACTCTTATATCTCCACCTATCATGCAATCTCCAAATTGGAAACTTCCTTTGGAGCTCATTTGTGATGCAAGTGATTTCGCTGTAGGGGCAGTCTTAGGACAACGGTGAGAGAAAACTCCATGTGTCATTGCTTATGAAAGCAAATCATTAAATGATGCACAAATAAACTACACCACCACTGAGAAAGAGGTTCTTGTTGTTGTCTTTTCCTTAAAGAAATTCAGGTCTTATCTCTTAGGATTACCCATCATTGTCTTCACTGACCATTCAGCACTAAAATACCTTTTCCAAAAACAAGATGCCAAGGCTATATTGATTAGGTGGGTCCTTCTTCATCAAGAGTTAAATTTAACCATTAAGGATAAAAATGGTGTTGAAAATGTTGTAGCTGATCACCTCTCTAGGATGGAATTAAAAGACAACTCACACCACCTCTCTGTGTCTGATTCATTTCCTGATGAGCACCTCTATTCAGTGAGTGATTTCCCTTGGTATGCTAACATAGAAAACCATTTGGTGACGGGTGACATTCCAAAATTCCTGGGGACCCAAGCTAGGAGGAAATTCCTTTCTGATGTCAAACACTATGTGTTTGATGATCCTTACCTCTTCAAGTTCTGTCCTGATCAAATCATCAGGAGATGTGTTCCCGAGTCTGAACAAGAGTCCATTCTAAAATTTTGTCATGTAGAGCCATGTGGAGGCCACTTTTCTACAAAGAAAACCACTGAAAAGGTCCTCCAAAGTGGTTTCTACAGGACGAACCTCACTAAGGATTCCTTTGAATTCTGTAAATTTTGTCCTCAGTTTCAGCAATTAGGGTCCATTTCCAAAAGGAATCAAATGCCCCTCACTCCCATTCTGGTCGTTGAAATCTTTGATTGTTGGGGAATTGATTTCATGGGACCCTTTCCAAACTCTAAGGGATACCTCTACATCCTCTTAGATGTTGATTATGTCTCAAAATGGGTTGAATCCATTCCCACCAAGACTAATGATCATCAAGTTGTGATCCGATTCCTAAAAGAGAATATCTCTTCTAGATTTGGAGTTCCAAGGGCTATAATAAGTGATCGTGGAACCCATTTCTTTAATCTCCCATTCTCATCACTCATGTCTAAGTATGTAATTTCTCATAAAGTTTCCACTGCGTACTATCCTCAAAACAATGGTCAAGCTGAGTTAGCAAATAGGGAGATTAAGCAAATTCTTGAAAAAACTGTCAACCCCTCTAGGAAATATTGGTCTGAGAAACTCTTGGATGCTCTTTGGGCATATCGTAAAACATTCAAAACCATCCTAGGAATGTCACCATATAGGTTGGTTTATGGAAAAGCATGCCATTTACCTATTGAAATTGATCATAAGACATTTTGGTCAATCAAAAAAATGAATTTTGACATTTCTTTAGCCGAAGAAAAGAGGAAATTAGATCTTAATGAACTTGAGGAACTTAGGATGGAGGCTTATGAAAATTCAAGGATAAATAAAGCTATAGTTCAAGCCTACCAATCTAGGAATATCAAAGTCAAACAATTTGAACTGGGAAAACCTGTGCTCTTGTATATTTCAAAACTTCATTTACACCCGGGAAAGTTAAGGTCTAGATGGTCAGGTCCATTCATAGTGCATCATGTGTACCCCCATGGGGAAGTAGAGATTCAGGATCCCACAAGTGATAAAATTTTAAGGTCAATGGTCATAGGTTAAAACCATTCATTGAATCATTCAATACACAGGAAATAGAGGTAGAGTTAACAGATCCAAGCTATGAACCAGGAAAAAATTGATAGATTTAGGATCCATGTCGGGATAACGACGTTAAACAAAATCACTGCATGGGAGGAAACCTGTGGTCTTTATGTTTCTAATCTTTGTGAATCATCTTCTTTTTCTTCTTCTTCATTTTGTTATTTAAAAAAAATATATAGACTGTTGACTTGTTCTTCTTTTATGAGTAAGGATGGGTATGAAAGGGGAGCACCATATTCATCCTTGTCACGCGGTATGATCCCTGAGTAATACCTTACCCATAAAATATAAAGAATACAATGTATCATCAGTTTATTTTATTTTATTTTATATTTTTGTTGGTATTTAAAAAAAATAGATTGTTGACCTGTTCTTCTTTTATGAGTAAGGATGGGTATGAAAGGGGAGCACCGTATTCATCTATGTCACGCAGTGTGATCCTTGAGTAATACCTTACCCAAAAAATATAAATAAGACAATGTATCATCAGTTTATTTTATTTTATATTTTTGTAGGTATTTTTTTAAAAAAATATAGATTTTTGACCAGTTCTTCTTTTATGAGTAAGGCTGGGTGTGAAAGGGGAGCACCATATTCATCCGTGTCACGTGGTGTGATCCCTAAGTAATACCTTACCCAGAAATGTAAGAGAAGACAATGTATCATCAGTTTATGTTATTTGTACCTTTTTTTAGGTTAAAAAAAATACATAAAAATATATATATTAAAAAAATTTAAGGCATGTAATAGGTCATTGGGAAAATCTGGTCACAACCGTCCAAGCCATTGGTAGATAAACCAGAAATGAAGGCAAGCATGGGCATGCATTTTCAACATCATCCACCATGTGACTTCATTCCATAATTTTCATTTTCAATGTCTTCGTTGAACTTCTATCCTGCCCCTTCTACATTTCAATTCTTTAAACACCGGGGACAGTGTTATTCCAAGTTGGGGGGGAGGGAGATGAAAATTTATGGAAGGAAAAATGTCATTAAACTTGAACATGATAACACACATTCCAAACTCTGAAATTGGATATCAAATAATTTTTCATGCCTTGATTCTGATTTTAATGCAAGTTTATGTTCATGTGAAAAGTTATTGGAAAGTGCGGTTGTTCAATGTGATTTTTCACTGTTGTATTTTCATCCATTTAATAAAAAACACAATTCACATCCTCTATATTGTGGGGTTTTAGTTTGAGTTATTGGGGACCCATAATTAATAGAATAGGATTGGCGATCATTTTAATTTTAACATGATTATTCAAAAAAAAATCTATTGCGCGTAGAACAATGAATTGACCTAATATGTGGCTTTTGGCACTTGGGGATCATGACTCCATAGTTTTCTAGCCCAGAGTTGGGCATTTTATCTCTATTTTTGGTAATTTGAATTTGTTTTTGATTTAGTTAACTCGAGATGATGCCCGAGTATGTGAGCTTCACTTGGTGCCCTAAGGTCTTTGAGCCTGGGAGTCATCGGCAAAGTCTTGCTACATGGGTTGAATCGATTGAGTTCAATTTCAATTAACATGGAAAAATTGCAAAAAAAAACCAAAAAAAAAAGAAAATAAAAAAATTAGTACTCATCTTATTATTAAAATATGATTGCACCTAGCACTTCCATCTTTTCTCCCTCGAATGGAAATGAACCCCCATTTCTATTGTGACGCACAACACTTCATCATGTTTAATTGAATTTGGATGAAATATTGAAATGAATTTGAACAAAGGAATGGGCTTGGGCTTGAGATATTCTTGTGGACATAGCTTGTTTTAAATTATTTTTATGGGTTTCATAATTGTTTGGTATGTGATCTTTGGGTGAGAAATGTGTATTAAAATGTTTTTGGAAAAGGTCATTCGAATTTCATTTTTATGAGATATATTTTTCTCGGGACTAGCAAAACTCAAGTTGGGGGGTGTGATTAGCCAATGAAAACACATATTTTGATTACATTTTAATGGTATTAAATGTTTATTTTTGATCTTATAGGACTGAGTTAGTGGATTTTAATTTTGAACATCCATTCTCTTCATTTGTGCACTCCATGCCTAATATGCACCAATTTAGGCCCAATGTTTCATATGATTTCAAAGAATGAAATTATCCATATTTTAATTTTATATTTTTGGAAATGGATATAAACTTAAATATGAATAATTTTCATTCAGGGATCAATGGAGGATTCATAAAGTATGATGAGGATTTTTGGCGAGGAAAGCAAACAATTCTGGATAAGGTAGATTGGATATTATCCCACTGATCGGACTATGGGGCCCACAATACAGGCCCAATGAAGCCCAAAATTCTTGGGAGACTAGAAGACATATATAGGAACAAATAATTATTCTTGAGCCAGTGCTAATGCGTTCTAAATTGTGGTGACTAAGGCATCCCAAGTTGAAGATTCAATTCCGGGCCAGATTCTGTGGCCTAGAAAAACAGCACACTATTTATATCATATCTCGTGAAAGGTTTATTATTTTTGGATGAAATTTTAGACGATGTTAGGGGACATCCGGGTATTCATTTAAGTATTATAGGTCCCACTCTAATTCTGCCTTCTAGAAGGTCCTTTAGGCGCGTCTTTCCGGTGGATGCAAGCTGGCTGCAACTTCGAGGCAAGAGTTGAAAAGTCTCTTATGCATTAAATGTCCACACAAATTTCTCCAACAAAATTAATTAAAGGAAAATGGGATGATGGGAGCTCGGCCAAAGGCTTCAAAATTTCTATTTAAGTCAGTAAGGATGGAGGATTTTAGGATCTTGGTGCTTTCTTTTCATTGTAATGTTATTATGCCAATTTGCCTTTGTAATGTTCTTCCTTCTCATGTAAGTTGTTCGAATCACCTTAGTCTTCAATAAAAGTTCTTATTCTTCTCTTGTTCTGTTATTCTCCTTATTACCTTGATACCGTTTCCTCAAGGTGTGAATTTATTCACACCAAACCTTGTGATTTTGTTCACACAACGGTGGAGTGATCGTTATTTTTGTTGTTTTTACTTCTTCAATTCCACCCTCGTAAGTCTACTTTCCGCTTCCGTTGAGAACTTGTCATCAATGGAGGGGTATCTCTTTTATGGGTTGATCCAAGGGAGTAGCAAGGGTATATATTGAATGTTATTTCTCATACCCTAAATGTTATTAATTTATTTTAATTGAGTTTCTTTCATTCAATGATTTTTATTCTTCCTCTTCCTTATTGAATTTATTCACCCCACTTTCATGTGCTAATTACATCCTTTACCTTGGAGTGCTCATGAAAATTATCCTACAAGTTTATAGGTGATTATAATGTGTTTTGAAGGTGTTTAATCAGTAAGTGATGAGGTTAGTTTGAATTCATTGCATGAATCCTTCTCGATTTAATGAAATTAAAATCGTAAAAAAGGAATTCATTCAATCCACCCCGAGCAATAACCTAGGATCAACTCATTTTGTCATAATTTGAATTCACATATATCTATTAGTGCTCTTTAAAAAACATCTAAAATCAACCCAAGTTTGCCAATTCATATCCAAAAATCCATCTTTTTTTATTGAGTGTCTAAAGGTTCTTCTTAGGTCTCTGAGGATTCGACAACCCAAGCTACACTACAAGCAACCGCTTAACCCTTAAAACTTGGGTAAATTTGGCCGCAACCAGCCATCCATCGAGTTTTCTGATACAGGACACCGAGAGTGTGGGTATTATTAATTTTAACAAAAAAGACTCTATTTAATCCTATGTGAGCATCTCCTATATCAAAAAGAATCATCTATAGTTTGTTGGTTCGCGTTCTCCATCAAACACTACACCACCACCAAAGTCTGCCATTTTCATCATCTAGAAAGCCCAGGGGAAGCTCAATGTTGCCGCTACAAAGCTTAGGAACACCATGGGAGGACATTAGAAGCTTGGGAAACCCTCTTTTAGGAACTATGAAGCATGGAGATTCCATGGATGCATCTATGGAGCTCAGGTGAGGCCACTTTGAGAATGAAGAACCCATTGTAGCAGGTTCATGACCTAAAACCCCGATTCAAAACATGAGATCTATGAACAAAAGAAATCTAAATTAGAAGATTGGATTTATATGAAGAAGCAAATTAATTCTATGAATTATGCATTCATGCAGATGTAGTATAGGAAAATAAGGATAAATGTGGTCAAGAGATAAATGGTAATAAAAGATAGATACGGGAGGAGATAAAAGAGATATAAAATATAGATACAAAACACATATCTCAAGAGAGTTTGTCCATAAAAAAGAGATGTTCTGCACACCAAGGAGGTTCAGAATTATGAATATTGGTGCTGCTGTTGGAGGGCTTATTCCACAACTAATCCTACTTTATTTTATTATTTTTATCACCGTCCAATGGAGAGCATGAGGGTGACTTTCTTAGTGCCAAGTAAGATGTGAAATGGGGTTATATCTAGTTAAAGGTTGGTTTTTTAAGTCATTAAAGTTGATTTTTCATATTTGTTTCAATTCTTTTATATATCTATATTCTTCGAGGCATGACCACTGTATGATTGAGTGAGGGAGAGTTATATTAAATGTGATCACTAGAACTAATCCTTGTCCATGATAATTGGATAGGTTGAATTCTACATTTAAATATGGTTTTAGGTTACCTCTTTTACTGAATACTTAGACTTAATTATTATGAAAACTATATTGAATTATTAACCTTCCAACATGGATAGTGCATGAACATAGATCTTTATGCTTTCCCTCTCATTCATTTAATCCACTTCTTAGAGTAGTTATATAATAAGATAAGAGTCTCGCCTATTAAATTATAGTGTTCAGCTACCTTTTTATGGGACCAACCTAGAGACTTGCATAATGCATACTTCTCACAAGAAGTTTTAGTGTTTTTTAGTCTTGTGTTATATTATTATAAACTAGTTTGAGTTCATAGGAAGTAACAACACCCTGTGGCCTGACCAATTACCTTTTTAATTACCATGATACTTGAAAATTCATGTACCGGATCAGTAGATAGAGATTCAATACTTAATTTAGTAATTATAGAAGATCTATATGGTCTCATCATCTCAGATAAAATATAAGAGCACTATAAATGTTACATGGTAAAAATAAAGAAAGAAAAAGAAAGAAATATGGAGTAGTGAAAACGCTACTGAATTCTAGACTTTGAGCTTCTTAGTGTAGTCAACATACAAGATAATTATAATGTAATACACAAAAGGTTTACATGAAAAAAATTTACATTGGGAAAGTCTTGGTAGAATAAATAATATTGACGATCGACAAATTTCTTGGGTTCAATGCCAACTGTGTAATGCATCGTCATTGCCTTCATGCTAGCTCTAAGATGTACAATAAGATATCTTTAGCAATCTCAGAATGTGATCACTCAGTTGATATGGAACATTTAATTTTTACATGATATTTTTCATATAGACACATGCATATCACCAAATTAGAATGTTTTATTTTTTTATTGACACCATACGATGATCAAAAATAGTATTTAAGAAACTTAAATGGATTCAGGTATGAGACATGATGATCCACTATCAATGAATTTTTTTCAATTATTTCCTATAAAAACATTTTTTGTTTAGGTTAAGGATAATTGAATGATCTATAATCAATCCATATACTTTATATTATTGTTGTTACCTTTTGGAGATCAAATACATTTTTTGTGCTTTAATTTTTGGTTGATCAACCGAAAGAAGAATCTGGATATGCCTCCACATGAAAAAATTAATTGTGTTTCTCCCTTTGTAAATGTCATTCACCAATAAAACCCTCATCAAAATAAGATTTTTTTTTGTGATAAGACTATGATCATAGGGAGAATTGAGCTTGAAACTCTATAAATTCTTTAGTTTTATTTCTCTATATTTTCCATAAATTTTTAAATTAACTCAATTCAACCCCATGCTCTTGAAGTTCCCACCAGGCCCACCCTATTTATGTTCCAACTAGGCCAACAATAATAACCATGAAAATGTTTCCTTTTAACCTTCCTTCCATGAATGATTAATCATGAGTTAAGAGTGGATTGATGAAATTCATAAGTCATGGTATTTTTGTTCAAACCATGTCAAAAAAATATATATTGGAATATCAAAAAATTAACTACTTTACATAATATTTATACACCTTTTGTGCCATTAGAATTCATTTTAGGATTGAATGAAATGGAATGGACTATTGATACCATTATTTGAGGAAAATAATAAAAAATGAACTTAAAATTGGAGACTTCAATTTGACATTTTTTTACAATAAAATGAAATGACTAGTAGTGATCGGTTAACATTCAAAATCTTAAAATCATTAACCCTCTTATTTAGAAGGACGTAATGGAATAAATGTGAGCTAGACTATTTTATTTCACTTCACATGTTTCCATTTTATTTTATTAATGAAAATTACATTTTATCCCTCCCAGAACTCCCAAACAAACATACCATCAATGTACAATTCACATGTGTGTTAAACTACCAACCAAAAATAAAAGTGTCCAGTTGATAAAAATTGTGTCTCTATAATGCTGTGGATCCTTAAAACATTTCCACATAGAATTTTGAAAGGGAAAGGGAAAATAAAAGTGATTGTAAAAAGAATTTTTTAATTATTTAATAGAAATTATAAATTTAACTTACAACCAAAATCATAAGAATGTTGAAATAATTTTAACAAAATGATAATGGTCCCAACAAAAATTGTTTTAAAAGTACAGAGCAAATAAGAAACAATACTATATAAGAAAACTTTGATTTTTTTATTCTTAGATGATCCTAGATTTATAAAATCATCCATTCCACTAAAAAAGAAATGACACTCCATAACTTTTAATTAATCTTCTTGGAACATGATACAAAAAATATTTCCGATAGAGAATATATTAAGAGGCATTTTTCTTTTATTTTTTTATGAACACTAGTTTTGAAAATCCTTCACCATTCAGGTGTGAACCATTTGTTGTGAAAGCCATTTTATTATTATCTAAATAAGTTGAATTCTTATAACCACAATTAGAATACTTATCATAGTCACTAAAAAACACTTCACATCAATTTACATGCACATGAAGTGATACTTATATTTGC
The DNA here is from genome assembly GCA_963277665.1 of Viscum album. Taxonomy (NCBI): domain Eukaryota; kingdom Viridiplantae; phylum Streptophyta; class Magnoliopsida; order Santalales; family Viscaceae; genus Viscum; species Viscum album. The sequence goes on along the minus strand of OY728151.1, from coordinate 1,326,667,248 downwards.
GTGTCACATGTATCAAAAATGGATTATAATATAGGGGATAAATTTTTCAAACTGTACTCAGTATTATTAGTAAGAAACGGTTCAAGAAACTATCCATTTAAATATTGGATAAAATATTTTTTTATTCATAAAAAATAAATTTCATTATGCTAAAATATTATAGGGAATTAAATTTTCAAAACAAAAAATGCCGCAAACACCATTTTTTTCAATTTATGTAGAGGATATACAAGAACATTATTTACTGTAATTATTCTAGTCTTTACTTAAAAAAAATTAAGAATTCATGGAAAATACATACAATAAAAAATATGAGGACAAGGTAAGGGGAAAGAAAAGGGGTAACTTATAGGGAGAATATTATTGATACAAAGCTCTAAAAAGTATAAGAAGTGAAAGATGAGAACTGAAGTTCAAAAGAATCGAAAAACAACTGATGGGGGGGGGGGTTGAATTAACTGTTCACTTTTTTAAACTCTTAGCTCTTTCAAAAACTTAAACCCTGCAACCTATTAAATTTTATATCCTTATCATATTTTAGTAAATACTCATGAATTAAAAATTAGGAAAACAAGTAAAGAACATGAGAATTACAAGGCTAGACCTCAGTTTTAGAACTCACATATTTATCATAGCCACTCCTGTGGGTCTATAGAAATTCACTATTGTGAAGAAGTGAATAAAACTTATTCTAAATCCCATTAGACACCTTCTATTTGTTATTCCCAAAGTTGTGTTTTGATTGTATTTGTTGGTAATATATTAATATGCTAATTATGCTGAAGGAAAGAAGAATATTGAAAAGGTAGATTAAAGAAGAGCGATTGAAGTTTTCTATTGGATCCAAAATCATAAGGATGAGAATATTATTCAATATCAGATCTAGGATCATTGGCATGAGTCCATATTGAGGAGAGGCTAGCTAGAAGAAATGGCTCATCAGATTCACACTAAATCTGAAATGATAGGTTTTGTCGTAATAGTGGATAATCAAAGTCTACATAACTATGATTTGAATGTGACGATGATTTGATGATCATTGACTTCTCATAAATCACAAGAAAACTTCAAAACTTATGATTCAATATTGATGAAAGAAAGGGGGAGAATAAGTGTTCTCAATTGAATTGAGCATCAAATTAGAAGAGTAAAGAGATGTTTCCAATCATATCTAGACTGATCATTATCATGTTAATCGTATTCAGGATGAGAAGGAAATAATTTTTTTGATGGAGGATAGGGAAGTTACAATACTTTCCTTAATTTGTTTAAAGGCTGAGAAGGATTATCGTAATAAATAAATGAAGGAAGTTACTGAATATTGATCCATCATATTTGGTATATCATCATATTCATCAAAGAAAAAATTATTTTTATGTAAAATTCATTGGTATCATATTTATAAGATAATAAAGGTGCTGAAGAAGAAGCTACTGATATCGGTCCATTAGACTCGGAGTGAAATCATAATCATCATTGAAAGAATTGATTAGAACCGATGAATTAAAAAAAAGAAGAGTATGTGGTGGCCTATATGAAGAAGAAATTCAGAGCCTAATCAATAATGTAATAAACCATTTGAAATGGGTTGAATTACATTGTTTTTCATTCAATTTGGTCAAGAGAATATATGAAAAAGAAATTTTTGATATACATTTTTCTTCATCATAATGAGGAAAAATGTAATCAGAATTTGAATTGGACTTTAGAGATCTTGAAGGAAATAACTAGATGTGTTGTCGAAGGGGAGCATGAAATTTGAAGAGGATTTTTGTTTTCAACAGTTGACATAGAGCTTCATAATGAATAAAACACATCAGAATGCAGTTTACAAAGAAGATGAAAGCTGTATATTTCTTCATATATATAATTGATTCAGATAATTTTAATGAAGAAATCTGATTAAGAAAAATGGAACAGGAAATAAGATTCAATCTAGTCTTTGGAAAGAAAGTATAAAGAAGAATTAAAGTCATGAAGAATATTTTAGAAGAATCGAGAAGCATGGATGAAGTCAATATGCACCCAAAATTCAAGGATACATGAAAATTTGGTGAATTTGGTTGAGCAGGAAACAATTTCAAGATTCCTACACAAATCAATTTGGGTCACCTATAAAAGGTGAAAGTACTATGTACTTTTCTGACAAGTGTATTATTCATAAAGGAAGAGAGAGAATCTATGAAGTTTAATGGAGAGAAAGAGGCTTTCATATTGAGCTTTGTTGAAGAAGTTTTGATGAAGAGAAGTGAAAGGAGAAGAGATAAGAATGCAACGTAGTCAGCTGATCATCGTATTCAGTGATCATCGTATTCAACTGTTTATCATATTCTTCTTGTCATTGTATTTGGATGGTTATCATATTAGTCTGGATAATTGGATTGAGATTTACATATTTGGATTTCCCAATTGAGAAGGAAGTGTTCTGAATTGAATCAATTATATTCTGGTAGAGATATATTTTCTATATTGGGCAATCAAATTAGAAGAATTAGACTTGGAGAATCATATTAAAAGAATCATACTAACAATTGGATTTGATTTTTATATCAAAGTCCTCGATTTTATTACCATATTTTTCTTAATAAATTGAATATTTTTTCACAGAATACATTTTTGGAAGTTTGTAAAGAATCACAGGTAACATGAGTTGTTACACAAACATTGTATTACCCCATTTGTGCTAGAGGGTGCACACACACTGTTGGATTGTTTTCATAGTACTACATGAGTGAAAGGGTTTATACTACTCATTGTATTCCACACAAAAATATTTTTTTATAGTGGATTATGTGGTATTGGATTATTTCTAAACCATACCAAGGACGTAGCTATTCTAATTGAATAGTAAATCTTATAAATACTTGTGTTCCTATGGATGTGTGTTTGATTTATTTTTAGTAAGGAAAGAAATACTTAATAGTAGGTGAAGGTTATTTCAAATGGAAGGAAACTTAAAATAAAAATATATTATTGATTCACCCCCCTCTTAGTGATACACCTATCCTACATGGGAAGTTACAACTGTTATCAGAGTTGAAGGTTTCATTCAATTATTCTTTGTTGATGTTTTTGAAGAAGAGGTTGTGTTGGAATATCTGAATTATGTGAACAGTAAGAGGATTCCAATCTTAAATTATAGGAATTATTATCTCTGGAAAAGGAAGAATTATTTCATATCTTATGTATCTTGGGTATGATATTTCAAGATCTATTACAGATGGTTTCCCTCTTTGTATTGAGAATGATCCTCTCACAAATGTTGAAAAGGAAAACCTTGAAAATGATGGAAGAGATAGTAATGTTTTACTATAATCACTTTTTGAAAGTGATTTTCTCATAATAAAAGGAGTTTCTACTACCAAAGGTATCTGGGATAATCTGAAATACATTTATGAATAAAATACAAAAGTGAAAAATACAAAGTTACAAATCTAGAGATTGAAGTATGAATATATGAATATGGATGAGTATGAATTAATTAGTGACTTCTTTACCAGGGTAAATTAAATTTTTATCACTATTAGAGGTATTTTTGAAAAGTTAAAAGATTCTATTTTTTTGAAAATATCTTGAGAATTTTTCCCGACAAGTTTTATGTTAAAGTTTCTTCATTGGAAGATAGAGATCCTAATACATTATCTTTGGATGATTTGTATAGTACTCTCATCACATATTAGATGATAATGGAAACGTTTATTAAGGTAAAAAAATATTATAGAGAAATTTCCTTCAAATCCTATAAGAAGGAAAATCCAAAGAAGATTCTTGAAGAAGAAGAAGTCGGAGGTTCTGATTCTGAAAATGAGGTATGTAAAAATATTAATGAAATTTTATCATTTTTTCTAAGAATGTACAGATAGGTAGAAGAAGGTATAAAGTGAAACTTCCCTTAAATTGTTTTGGATGTGGATTTATTGGTCATTTTTTTCCAATATTCCTTGAAGAGGTGATGAAGAAGAATGTGATGAAAAATAAAGCAAAAAAGAAGAAAGAAGGACAAGAAGAACTTAGAAGGTAAAGGGTGATAAAGAAAAATTCTATTCTAAGAGGAAAGATAATAAGTTCTCCAAATACAAAAGGAAAATATTTTTGTTTAAGGATGATGATAGTGAGGAGGTTATATATGATGTTGAAGAGAACACATTTATTGCAATATTTAATGAGGGAATTTTTTCTAGTAGTGAAAGTAGTTGTTATGATGAATAAGAAAGTGAAGCTGAACCTGAAAAATCTATTGAGTATGGTATTGAGAATATTCTTATTAAAATAGTGAATGATGAATAATTCAGAATCATTAGTCCCAAAGAATAAGAAACTCAACTTGAATTTCATTTGAAAGAAGAGTTGAAAGATTTTATGAGAAAGATTAGAAATCTTGAGAATAAAAACAATAAGTTGGAAGATTAATGTTCCTAAAAAAGTAAATAATGTATTCCTAATGATAAGGTTAATATTATGAAATAAATTTATAATTTGAAGAAATATATTGAGGAAGAAAATAATCTTAATGAGTATTTGGAAGTGAATCTGAAGGAAAAAATAAGAAGAGTTGGAACTTGTTCAACAAAAACTTTCTAAAGTTAAATAGAGAAATAAAAGTTTCAAAAACATTATTTATGAAGTTGGTGAAAGTTATATAAATAAGAAACCTAATAAGGATAAATAAAAGTTACCTTCAAAGGTTTAAAAAAAATCTATAAGTGTTTCTGAGAAGAAGAAAGCTGAGAAAGTTATGTCTGTGACCAAGACCAAAAAAGTTGAGAATCCAGAAATTACAAAATACCCTAAGTTTGAAAATGTTTTCAAACATTATAAATCCAAAAAAGTATCCAATACTTCTAGTTCCAATAAATATTAAAAGAAAAATAATATTCTGATTTATAGCAAAAATATTTGTGACTTAGAAAAGAAATACCAAAATACTACTGAGAAACATGTTTACAATTTTGGTTAGTATGGATGTTTTAGAGGTAAATACTCTTTCTATGGCTACTGCTGGTATTGTGGTGGATTCAGAAATATGAAAAATATGAGTTGGTTCAACTAGAAATATTGCTATTATTCCACATGTTGTGGATGAAAATTTTTGAGAGGGATTCAATATCTTCGAAGAAAAAATTTAGAGAAGGTAGTTTTGAATAAACCTAAGGAAGATGAAGTAAAGATTGAAAATAGGTTCCAACTCCTATAATTATTTGTGAAAGATGTGAAAAACCTAGACACCTTAAAAAAGGATGGCTTGTTTTATTACTGGATTATCAAAAGTTTCTAAACAATTCTTAGAATTTTGATGTTTTAGAAGTTAAGAAAATCAGATTTTCTGAGTCTGAAAAGAAAAAATGCTTAGTTGTCTGGCCAAAACAAGTTGACTTGGATAGGAATTTAGAGGAAGCACAAAAACCAGTAAAAGAATAGGTGAATAAAGACACTTCTAATGATAAATAAAATTCAACATCTTCATCAAAATATTCTACAAATGAGACAAAAGTTGTTATAAAATCCAAGAATGATGAATAAAAGGAAGAAAGAACATCTAATGAAAAATCTAAGGAAAAGAAGAAAAAGTAATGATTAAGAGAGGAATCTAAGTACAATTGTTGTTTATAAGAAATAGTACAGTTTCCTCTTTATTCCCAAAATCATTGTATATTTTTACAAACATTTAGGGATTGAAGGAGTGGAAATAAGGAAGATGGAATTGATGAGTCTCTTACTATTCTTGCAAAAGGAATTATTGTTGTTATGAAAAATATGAGGTTTTGAAAAGTTTTTTTTATACACCTGAACTTACTGATATGTTTTTTGAGATGGGTGAAGGTTACTTTTATCTTAAACAAAAATTTTCAAGTATTTTCCCAATCACGAGAATGTTTAAAGAAACATGAAAATGCTATTACTTGAAAGTTGTTTTATGGACAACATTGATCACCTTGATTATACACTCTTGTTTTCAAAACTAGGTTCACCCAAAAACTTATAGTTTTTTAGTTAAAGGTTATCTGTTAGGAAACCCATGTGATACCTATGTTGAAGAAAAGTTTCAAGACTCAGAGATGAAAGTATCCAACCCCTTGAAATGATATCTTTTGTCAATATAGGAGAAACTTATCATGATGGCCCCTTTGAATTTGATTTTCAATAAGGGGGAGAGAAAAGAAATAGGGGGAGAAAGAAATAAATATAGAGAAGAAGAATAGAGAAAAGAAAAAAATTCCACTTATTGTTTTGAAGTGGTTGAAGTTATTGAAGTAGGTATTGAAAAAAAACACAAAAGAGGATATTGTTAGGCCCAAAGTTTCATTTTAATTGTATTTTTTGTCAATAGATAAATATGCTAATTATGTTCAAGGAAGAAATAATGATGAAAAGGTATATTAAAGAAAGGTGTGTGAAGTTTTTTATTGGATACAAAATCATAAGTATGAGAATTGTATTCAGCATCGGATCTAGGATCATCGTCATGAATCCATATTGAGGAGAGGTTGTCTAGAAGAAAAGTCTCATTAGATTCACACTAAATCTAGAATGGTAGGTTTGATCATAATGGTGTAGAATCGGTGTCTGCATGACCACGATTTAAATGTGATGATGCTTTTATACTATTAGAGTTCTCATAAATCATAAGTAAGTTTAAAAACTTATGATGCAAGATTTATGAAAGAAAGGGGGAGAAGAAGTGTAGAAAATTTAATTGAGCATCAAATTGGAAGAATAAAGAGATGTTGCCAATTTTATCTAGTCTAATCATAATCATATCAATCATATTCGGGTAGAGAAGGAAGGAAAACAATTAATGAAAGATAGGGAAGTTACAATACTTTCCTTGATTTTTTTAAAGGTTGAGAAGGATGATTGTAATGAAAAAATTAAGGAAGTTGTTGAAGTCAAAGTTTCTAAAGACCAATCCGTTGTATTTGGTATATCATCGTATTCATCAAAGACAAAATTGTTTATGTAGAAAATTCATTGGTATTGTATTCATAAGATAAAGAAGGTTCTAAAGAAGAAGCTGCTGATATCGGTCAATCAGACTCATTATGCGATCATAATCATCAGAGAAATAATTGATTGGAATTGATGAATGCAAAAAAAAGTATAAGAGTATGTGGTGGCCTATATGAATAAGAAATTTATATCTTAATCAACAATGTAGTCAAAAATTTGAAATGGGTTGAATTACTTTGTTTTTCATTCAATTGGATCAAGATAAGAGATGAATAGAAACATGTTGATTTACATTTTTCTTCATCGTAATGAGAAAAATCATAATTATAATTGGAATAGGACTTCAGAAATCTTGGAGGAAATAACTGGATGTATTGTCAAGGGGGAGCTTGAAATTTTAAGTCGATGTTTGTTTTCAATAGTTGGTACAAAGCTTCGTAATGAAGAAAAAAAATTAGAATGGAGTTTATGAATAAGATGAAAGCTGCCTATTTATTTCTATATATAATTGATTCAGAGCATTGTAATGAAGAAATAAGATTGAGAATAATGGAATGGAAAATCTAATTCAGACTGGTGTTTTGAAAGAAAGTATGAAGAAGAGTTGAAGTCATGAAGAAGATTCGATAAGAATCGAGAAGTGTGGAAAAAGTCAAGATGCACCAGAAATTTAAGGATACATGAAAATTTAGGGAATTTGGTTGAGCAAGAAATAATTTTAGGATTACCACCCAAAATCACTTTGGGTCACCTATAAAAGTTGAAAATACTCTGTACTTTTCTGATGAGTGTACTATTCAGAGATGAAGAGTGAGAAGCTTAGAATTTTAAGGGAGATAAATAGGTTTTCGTATAGAGCTTTGTTGAAGAAGTTTCGATGGAGATAAATGAAAGGAGAAGAGTCAAGATTGCAACGTATTTAGCTGATCGTCATATTCAGTGATCATTTTATTCATCTGTTTATCATATTCTACTTGTCATTGTACTCAGGTTTTATCAGCTCTAGAAAAAAGCACTGATAAATATACCCTTTATTAGTTCTAATAATAGCAGTGATAAATTTTTTTAATATAAAATATTATTAATTTATATAAAAATATTTTAATTATATTCAAAAATAATGTTTCTTTGTATACATTAAATAAAAAATGCATGTTTATTATGTTTATGTTTTATTTATGTTTATTATGTTTATTAGTTTTAATTATTTCTTTATTATATATTTATTATACTATATGTTTATAATATTATATATAAATACTTTCTAATATATATATACAAATACTTATTAAATATATATATATATATATATATATATTTAAATAAATTTATGTTTCCAAATGAATGTGTCAATTGATGCGTACGTTCATATTATCATGAATATATGTTCATTATTAACCCTAATGTTGGACATATATACTATAGTACTATATATAATTGGTGTATTAATTCATTTCCTATATATATGAAGCTTTATCTTCCCATAAATACTTAAAATCATGATAAATATATTTAAATAAACAATAAATGTATTTATTATATTTAAAAATATAGATATTTAGTTATATATAATTATATAATTTTAAATATATTATATATAATTATAATTATATATAACTAATTAAATATAAATATGTATATATAATTATAAAATTACAAAATATATTTTTTAAATGATAAGTATATATTTATGAACACCTTTTGAAAATATTTATTTATAAATATATGTCTTTAATGAATATATACACAAACACAAACACACACACACACATATATTTAAATACTTATGAAAATAAAAATAAAAATAATACATCAATTTATATTTTTATATATTTAATTATAATTTAAATTATAAAATATAATAAATATATTAATTATATATATTTATAAAATTATAAATGTAATAAATATATTGGTTATAATTTTATAATTATGAATAAATGGTATGTTTTATCAGCGCTAATTAAAAAGCATTGATGAAACATACATTTATGAGCGTTTTTTTAGAGCTGAAAAAGATGGGCCATTATCAGCATTAAAAAAGTGCTGATAAAGGCATGTTTTATCAATGCTTTTCAATTTTAGCGTTGATAAACCATACTTTTATCAGAACTTTTTATCCATTGCTGATAAAAGTGTCGCCAGGTTTTATAAATAAACCATAACTTTCTCCTCCTTCCTCGCACCCCTCAAGCTCTCGCAGAATCCAATCCCTACCACAACCACCTCCTCCTCCTCTCCTCCTCCTTTCCTCCCTCCTCTCCTCCTCCTCCTCCTCCTCGGCCTCCGACTCCTCCGCCACCATGAACCGAGCTTCACCCCACCTCTCCTCCACCAGTGGCTCTCCTCTACCGCGCCTCTCCTTCACCGCAGCTCTCCTCCGTCGTTGCCTCTCCTCCAATGCCCCTCTCCTTTACCACACCTCTCCTACACCATGAATGCACCTCCACCACATGATGAACCACACCTCCATGGTTATTTTTTTCCTCTTTCTCAGTGGGTTCACTTATTACAATTTTATATTGATGGTGATGTTGTGAATTGTACATGCTAAATGTCCCGCTGAAAATCATGGTCGTTGGTGGTCCTTGTTTTCACACGAGTTATATTTGGTAAAATTCAATTTTCCTATACCATATTTTGAATTGGTTGATTTAAAAACCTTCAATGTAATGTGGGTTTTCATTATGGTAGAATATAAATATTTTTATTTATTGAAACTTATGAATATAAGTGGGTGCAATGTAGTGTAGTGGTGTTATTAGCCTAATATTTTGTTTCCTATATCAAATTATGACACATTTGAATATATTTTTTGATGGTATAATTCTATATGGTAATATTAAATCATAAAAATATTTTAGTATTCAGTAATATTTGAAGAATTTTCTTAAGCTTGAAACTCAAATTTATAATTTTGTTAAATAAGTGGAGAATGAGTTGGAAGTTACAATATTAATGATATGCATTGTAAAAGGGGGATCTTATTCACTATAAATGTGATAAAATGAATATTACAATAATGTAAGAGAATATTTATTGATGATTCCCCATGCTTATAAAAATTAGTAGATAATATTTCCATGAAAATAGTAGTACTAAACCTTTTTGGCCACTCTGAGAATAATTAAAAGGAGATATTAATATAATAAGTGTCATCATGTGTTTCAAAAAATACTATTACAAGAGGTACCAAAGGAAGTGAATTTTATATTTTTTCTATATAAATACAATTTAGGGAGAGTGATAATGTACTGGAAAGTTACACCCTTATTTTATAAGGTATAGGATTTATCAAAGACTCTATATTTTTCTTTGATGATGAGTGTTTTCTTTTGATTTTTTATAAAATGGGTAGTAGTAATCACGATGAATCCATGAATATATTGGTCCCTTAAATGTGTATTAGGAAGCATGATATGATGATGTTTTGGATTCATGAAAGTGGTGCCAAATAATTAATAGGGGGAGATTTTCAGAATTTAATTGAGAATTAGTTTTGGTATTGAATTTATTGGAAATGTGTTAATATTGGATTTATTGGATATAGGTTAGTATTTTATTTATTGGTAACATTTTGGTGATGGATTTATTGGAAAAAAATTAATAAAACCGTGTTTTATTATCATGGATAGTGATAAATTTGTTTTCAACATATGTTGATTGTTGGTGTTGGATTTATTATCAACATATGATTGGTTATTGGATGTTTTTCTGGAAGTAGATATCTGGAATGACATATGGTTGTTATGAAAGTTATTATAAAATAAGTATTTGATATTTTTTGGAAGTTATTCTATAATAGGGGATGAATATTTTCAAAAGAATAATTCTGGAATTTTGATAATGCAGTTGAGTTGGATGGAGTTTATTTGATAAATTTCAGAAGTTGCAGAAAATACCATGGAATGAGTATAAGTGTTACACCATGAGTAGAGTTCATAGAAAACTAACAAATTCTTAATAATCCCTATATATATAAAATTATACAGGCCACATTTTAAATGAAATGGAAAAGTATGGAGAACCTTATAGTGATACATGAAGGTCACATGTACCAATGTGTAAGGTACTTCTAAAAGAGAAATTGATGTCATAGAGAAGGATGATGGGGTTTTGGATGGTTTTGGGAAGAAATTATAGAAATTATATATATGGGATATAAGTAATATCCTAACAACCCAATTCACTCTGATAAATCTATATCATTCTATGGTTTGTTTCATGAGGAATAATTCACACCATGTAGAGGTACCCATGAGAATTAATATCCAAGATGTTTTGAAGGTGACTAGTTGATCACACTATGGGAGATGGAATATCAATATTCATGAAATTTTTAATGTTAATATAGATAATTAAATTTATATATAAGATTTGTTCGTGTAATGGTAATAATGGCCACAATATGAGGGGAATGTGTAAGAGTTATTCATGTCATGGGGAGTTTATACATTTTGTGAAGTGGCTTAGGAAGACCTTGGTGGTTCTACCTACTTTGTGATTTACACACCATATAGGACATCTCAGTATGAATGATTAAGTATATTTGGAGTCCATGTGAACACACTATGATGGAGAAAGTCATGTTTTCATGTTCTATTAAAAGAATAATTATGAGATATTATACATAACATGTTTTTTCTATGTGAGATATGAAATTTTGAGGTTAAAAATTACAATCTATAATGAAGTGTATCACACCATGTAGTAGATTAAGCTTGAGCCTCTGGTTTCAGAAGAGAATGAGATTCATATGGTGATGAAAATGTTCATTCCCAGAAGTATTCAAGTTAATATATGTAACAACATAACACGGGTCGACATGACATGTCACCCGAGATGGCTCAGTACAAGGCCTAAACCCCATTCCAGATCACCATGGGTTGGCAATAACCAAATGTGTACCAACATACATAACTATGGGAATGAAGATAAAAATAAGTAATAACAAACCTAGAAAGTCTAAGTCCATTAAAATCTCCCCCTATAAGGACTTATCATCCCTGATAAGTGTCTCTAGAGGTCTTGCTCAATCATCTTGGGCCACTAAGCCTATGCATTAGACTCCCAATTCCAATATTCTTCTTGAATATTCCCATGATTCGAAAAACTCAAATGTTAGGCACCGTATTCCTTCTCAACACCTTTTCAATCCAATCAATAATTCATAGTATATGTTTCTCAAATGATGTCAAAATAATACCAAGTTTTCTTACTTTCCCAAGTGTAGATGTCTAAATAAAACTTCATTATGATTTTTCACATGATTCAACCCATGAACTAAGTGACAAACCATACTAACTCCCATCACCAAGTCCCCCTAACAACCCAAGCCCCAATCTATAGGTTGAACTCATTGATTCATTCTTGATATCCTCTAATCGATACCCTTACATTAGTATCTATCATCTACCAGTGCAACTCATCCACTTATGCGCACACACAAAACCAACCACCTCTACCTATAGGTTAGGTTCACCTACACACCACTCCCAATGTGCACTAAGAAATCCCATCACTACCAAAACATAAGAATGAACATATCTCATTGTCAGCTGAATATTGACACTCACAATCATTTCCAACAACTCCCATACATGCTCGCATCACTGAACCCAATGGAATAACTCAAGGAACCATCCACTTACTCAAACATGAATCTTACAGTTTGACTCTCCACATCCTCACATGGGCTTGTTAGTGACCAAAATCATTTATAGGATTTTCATGAACCAAAAAAAACAATTACTCAAATTAAAAAATATCATGATGAGATAATACCCACAATGAATTTCCAAACTTGGATTTCATCACTGCACTACTCATCCCTTGATAGGTCATAGATCGTTCCCCAAACAAACTGATTGTCTCACACACCTTCAACACCATGACTTAGGGGTCTCTTATTTACCACATTACAGAAGACTTTACCTATGAATACATTATGTGTTTTTTGAATTTTTGAAAATGATAATTATAATATTATATGATTTCTTAAGTTTGTGTTATGTGATTTTTTAAATTATTTAAGAAAACAATTATTTTTACATTTTAAGCATTATTCCCACTCTTTCTCCTTTATCTCCCCACCCCTCTTCTCTTCTCTATTTCCCATAGGTTTCTCCTTCTCCAAGGAACCAAAATTCATTTTTCATGAGGATTTATGGCTTTAGGTTTTTTTAGTGTTTTCCAAAGAAGGTGACATGTTGTGTATTGGTTACCATTTAGTTCGAATTAGGTGTTTCTTTTCTCTTTATTTTATAATTCGTGGAATGTGTATACTTTATAAATTTATTTTCAATTAAAGTATAGAAATGTATGGGTCCTTGGGTGAAATTATAAATTTATTTATTAAATTCTAGGCTTGGAATAAGGGTTTTTTCATAATAATTTCATGTACTATTTTTAAATTAGATTAATTCTCATGAAAATAATATTTGAAAAGGTTCATATGGTCATTTAAATGTTTTTTATAGTAAATTTAGGTCTTATTCCTTCTTTGGGTTTTCAAAGGAATTTTCTATGTGCTTGGATAATGTTTTGGAAAGGAAAAGGGATTTTTTTTCAAGTTCTTCCAAAATCATTGAAATGATGAGAATTTAAAGAAGGGGAGTGATACACTAAATACTAAGCTGGTTTTCATGTGAAGACCCATTTTCACTTTAAAAATTAAATGTTTTAATTATCATGTGACCCTCAATGATTTCCCCTATACTTGTTTCACTAGTTACGAGTTATTGATTATTTATATGATGAATGTATGATGTGAAAAGTGGATTTTATATGTGTTGGTGTTGGAGGTGAGGTGCGAGGCATTTTTTGGTAATTATCTCAATTTCTTTCTCACCTCCATGGTTGTTTGTTTATGGTAAATTGGGTGTCTAGGTGAGAGGTCTTGATTCATGCTACCCTAGTTGGTACACACACTTCTATAGTCCCCTAGTTTTTTTAAGATAAGGCTAGTGGGAAGGTTCCATTATGATAAGTTAAGTATGGTTTAATTGGGTGGATTATGTTATTATTGGAATCAAAATATATCAGATGATTGTATATATAGTTATAGTTCCATTTTGGATCATCACACACTAGTACCTAGGGTATATCCCATGACATTTTGTTCCTTGATCAGTGGTTCTATATTGAGAATTAAATTATTATATTGATTACATCCCCCTTATTCTTGTCTTATTAGTGTAACTATTAATATTGGGGTTTTTTACTATTATATTGTTCCTTGATAACATGGTTCCCTTATTCATTGTGAAGTTATATTATCTAGTTGATATGGGTTCTTTATGAGATAATGAATGTTTGATTTTTAGGTGGCAAACAAATTTATGTATTATGAGATGGGTAGTACCTATATTTCCCACCAATGCATTGGGTATAAGATTATTTATCATGATATATAAATGTTATGTGAATAGGTTAGTAAGTCTATAGGTTCAAAGAGGGTGAGTGTGATTGCGTTAATCTCTACTCATAATAATACATGTGAATAAGTTAGCAAGTTTCTATGTTCACGGGTGAGTGTGATAGTGTTAATCTCTAATCATAAATTTAAATGTGAATATAGTTTTGAGTAGCTAGTGGGGAGGTCAGAACACCAAAAAAGGAGTTCACCCACCAGTGATAGGTTGGCCAATCCATAAGGTTGATGGGAGGAACACTAAAAACTAGTGATCAGAGCTAGATAGGGGGTTTCATGAGACATATAAGGTGTGCGACCATAAATGATTTCCACTGGCTAAACAAAGGGAAGTGAAAATTACATCTATTTATTTTGTTATGGGTTTACTTTTAAAATGATTCAACTATTTTAAAACATTTCTTAAAAAATTATAGGTGTTCAACATACCCTTTTGTGGTTTTAAATTTCTCTAAAATGGTGTAAAAAAGAATTGGGGTTTTGAGAAAGGATATTTGGAACTAATTGGTTTATTTTAAAAAGGGTTTGTTATTTTAAAGAGTAATTTGTGTAAATGGTTAGTTTTTTAATGGGATTTTAACTGTGATTTTATAAATAGTTTTCAAAGTAGATTTAAAGTATGTAAATTTTTTATCCTTGGTTAATTTTTATATCAACATTTTGTGTATTTATTTTTTTAAAAATTAATATCACTGAATCAAATAGGGTGGATATGAATAAATAATGGATGGATGCCAATTGTCTGACAAAAGAGTATGAAGATGGAGTGAAAGAGTTCTCAAGTTTTCAAAAATCATGCATATGATCCTTCTTAAATCCTTTGTTTGTGTTTTCACTGTTGTTATTCAATACAAGTTAGTCCAAAGGAGTTGGAAGAACACTTGATCTATCACAGAATAGATCGAAGTTTTAAATGCTGAAATAAACATGGGGAAAAAGAAAATGTAGCTAGTGACTGGGATAACACTACATTTTATGGATCATTTGATATGATTACAAGTGTGGAAAATGAAGAAGACCATATCAAGGATGTGATTATAGATGTGTATGATGATGAAGATCGTATTAAAGAAATGACAAGGACAGTTGAAGTTGAACTTCGTGATTTCCCAAAATTGTTTGAGCAGTTAAAGAGTTGTGCAAAGACGCCATTATATGATGGTTGCACTAAATATATAGCATTGTCATCCATACTGAAGCTATATAATTTAAAAGTAGGAAACAGATGGAGTGATGTCGGTTTTATAGAATTACTTTCTCTCTTCAATGACATGTTCCCAAAAGATATCGAGTTCCCAAGCCAAACATACGACGCCAAAAGAATGATACGCTTGATGGGTATGATCTCTGATTGAATACACGCCTACCTGAATGACTGTATAATATTTCAAAAGGACCAAAAATCACTTAGATAATTCTCAAAGTGTGGTGCTTCTCGATAAAAGAAAGATGAATCTGCTCATACAAAAGATGCATAATACTTTCCAATCATTCTAAGGTTTAGGTGCCTATATAGAAGTGAGAAGACTATAGGGTAATTGATGTGGCATTCAGACAGAAGAAATAAATATGGAATACTATGACATCTGGAAAACTCTCCTTAGTGGAAGATAATTTATCATGAGTATCCTGACTTTGGAAACGAGCCGAGAAACCTTTATCTTATGTTATTTATAGATGAAGTGAATCCTTTTGGTTTTCAAAATAACATTCACATTACATGGACAGTTATGTTGGTAAATTATAACTTTCCACCATGTTTATGCATGAAACGAAAACACATCATGTTATTTATGCTTATATCAGGACCAAAACAACCGAGTAATGATATTGACATTTATTTGGCTCCATTGATCGAGGATTTGAAATTATTGTGGGATTCAAGTGTTATGATGTATGATTCTTATAGAAATAAATATTTCACATTGAGATCCATATTGTACTAGATTATAAACGAATTTCCTTCTTATGAAAATATGTTAGGATATAGCATTAAAGGAACTCTTGGGTGTCCCGTTTGCGAACAAAGTACACTATAGATGGATGTACCCCATTGAACGATATATGAATATTTTGAAAGGGTATGTCAAAAATCGAAGTCGACCAGAGGGTTGTATTGAGGAGTGATATATTATTGAGGAAGCCATTAAATTCAGTACTGAATACCTGTCCAGTGTGTAAATAATTTTTCTAACAAAATCTCATCACACTGGGCGACTTGTGGGTGAAGGAATTTCTAGAAAGGAGGTCATCACAATCAATATTACAGATCAGGAGTAGGCCCACATTTATGTTTTTCATAACATTTTCGATGCTGACCCATATGTTGAAACCCAAAAAGAAATTATTAGGCATTAAAATCCATCAAGGGCTAAAAAATGGATATCAAATAAATATAATAAATAGTTTATAGGATGGTTTTAGGACCATATTTTTAAGGAGTCAAATGAAAATATAGTCTCAATTTTAGAATGACTTTGATGGCTAGCTGGAGGACCAAGTGTGTACATATTATCTTACAATGATTATGTAATTAATGGTTATACATTATGTACTACTGAACATAATGAAGATAGTACCAGAAAAAATAGTGGAGTTACACTTGTGAGTGAAGCAATGCATGTTTCTGGTTCTAAGGACAAAAATATAATTTACGCAAATATGTCATATTTTTGCATCATCAAAAAACTATGGGAGTTGGATTATGCAACATTCTGAGTGTCGATTTTTCAATGCAAGTGGGATTATAATAGAAGTAATATTAAAATAGATGAGTTGTGATTTGTGAAAATGTTAGGTCCACTAGGCTGAATACCCTGAGAGGGGGGGGGGGTGAATCAGGGTATGACTAATTAAAAATTAATGCCCGTTCTGATCTTGTTTCACTGTTAAGCAAAACACTCTTCTCTCTCTTTCCTGCTGCACAATATAAACAGAAAGTAAAGAAAGCACAGGATACAACAATTTTACTTGGTTCACCGCTAAGGGCTATGTCCAAGGAGCATACGCCGACAGGTTGCCGGTCGTACCAAATTCCACTAATATTCACTAGCTGTGGATTACAAGGTTCGGGCTAGATCACTTCTAAGCCCAGGCTCACTGCCTTTACAAAGTTTAGGGTCAGCTCACTGCTTTCCCAAGGGTCACTCCCTGTTTCTCTCTCTCTGGCTCACTGTCGGTGGAGAGGATCACCTTCTTCCTCTTCCTAAGCTCACTGCTCTTGGAAGGAATCCACTCACAGTTTATAGACCTGTAGGTCTCTTCATTTGCATGAATGAATGCATCTTTCTCTGTGTGTAGATGCTCTGTTGAAGTACAACTTTCACCCGTAGATGAATATCTCTTTGCACCGAAGGTATCGGGCAATGTACCAGCTTCCACGCAGTCTGCGAATCACTGCTGGAACAGAACCTTACTTGGCGCGCAAGTCAATCTCGGTGCACAAGTATCGGCGCACAAGTCACAACAGGCGCGCAAGTTCACCTCAGACACTTGCGCGACTCAAGATTCCTCAACTCCAAACTTGCGCGACTCTCTTCCTTTTACGCCCAAACCATTATTGGCACGCAACTGCCAACCGGCACGCAACTTCCAACCGGTGCGCAACTTCTAAAACCGGCACACAACTTCAACCACTGGCGCGCAACTTCACCTGCGCGACCACACACACCACCTGCGCGACCACCACACCTGCGCGACAGGAGCTCTGATTTCTCAAAGAGTTGAACTCCGGTGAAAATGAGGAGGGGTGGTCCAGTATTTATAGGCAATCTGACCACCCTGTGCGATGGCGCGCAAGTCACCTGCGCGACCCAATTTCGGCGCGCAAGTTCCCTGTCATTTTAGACACTTGCGCGACCAACTCCCAAACTTGCGCGATCCTTTTCCTTAGCCATATTTTGATCTTCTGAACTTGAAAAACATATGGCGCGCAAGTTCCCTATACTCCAAGTCCACGGCGCGCAAGTCCCTTTTCAAAAAACACTTTTCTTCATTTGACAATTTTCAGGCCCTAAAATTTGGCAAACACTGGAAAACGGCGCCACCTTGTATCTGTTCTTTTGTACCGCCTCCAGATCATCCATTCCTTTTATCAACGTTCTTGAATAAAACATGGATCATTGACCACATCTCTTGAAATCGACATTCCACCATGAAATCCTCTTTGTCAACAAATTTGTATGTCATTGTTTTTCTTTGTCAACAATCACTACTCAGATGTCCACTTTGTCAACAAACACAATCACCTCAAAAATTCTTCAATGATACCTTGAGGGATTTTTTCCCAACAGAAAGCTTATTTTAGTAAGGAAGGTTATAAAGATGAACCATTTATAATAGCATCACAGGAATTATAAGTATTTTTTGTTCTAGATCCCACAAACCAAAACTAGTCAATTGTTTTATTATCGACGAAAACCATTGAAGATTATGATGAAAATTCAATATAGGATGACCCTTTAATTGGTATTTCACAATCATTTCATAGTGGTACTAGTGTAGAAGACATTTTTTATGTTAAAGGAGACCACAATGAAGAGATTTGGATAGTCGATAGAGGGATCAAATCCCTTCAACCTTTAAAAAAAGAGAGTTCAATAATTAGGTTATATTTTTTCTATTATACATCATGTTACTTTATGTTAATATCTATTCAATACTGTTTTTATGTTATCTAAATTAAAAGTTAAACCAATTTTGTAGATAATAACTTCTGCACGTGATTATACTCTCAATCCCTGGGCACAACAGGTTTCTCAACCTGATGTTGCTCGCAATGTAGACGAACAATAGGTTTCTCAAACTGTTGCTTTATTTCAATATATGTTCGTTGCTGCTTTTATGTTATCTAAATTAAATGTTAAACCAATTTTTCAGATAATGACTTCTACACATGATGATGCTCCGAATCCCCAGGTACAACAAGTTTCTCAACCTGCTGCTGCTCACAGTGCAGACGAACAACAGGTTTCTCAACTTGTTTCCTTATGTTAATATCTGTTTGTTGCTACTTTTATGTTATCTAAATTAAATGTTAAACCACTTTTGCAGATAATGACTTATGCATGTGATGATGCTCCAAATCCCCAAGCACAACAAATTTCCCAACCTACTGCTGCTCGCAGTGCAGACGAACAACATGTTTCTCAACTTGTTGTTCCTAGTGTAGAGGTACAACCACCGTATGCATATACCGATGCTAGCCATTGGGACCTTGGTCTTGCCCAAATTTACCCAGGATTTTAGAGTTAAGCAATCGCTTGTAGTTTAGCTTGGGTTGTCAAATCCTTAGAGACCTAAGAAGAAACCTACATACATGTACATTCTATGGACTATTTTTTGATATGAAGTGGCCAACTTGGGTTGATTTTAGATGGATTTAAGTGAAATCTAATAGACTTAAGTGAATTTAATTTAAAATAATGAGTTGATCCTAGGTTATCACTTGTGGTGAGTTAGATGAAATTCTTTTTTAACGGGTTCAATTTCTTATATTCAAGATGGGTTTATTCAAGATGATCAAAAAACATCATCACTTACTGGTTTAATACCAACACACCATAATACTAATCACCTATACACTTGGAGTATAAAATTCATGAGCACTCCAAGTTAAAGGTTCCTATTATCTCTTTAAGTTGGTGGCCTTAAAATTCAACAAGGACGAAGAAGTTTTAAAATCATCAAATAGAAATATCAATTAAAAGAAGTGATTAGACATTAATAGGGTGATAAATAACACCCAATACATCCCCTTGCTACTCCCTCAGATCAAACCATAAGCGGGTTATCCCTCCATTGTTTCTATGGTTTCAATGAAAGTGGGAAGTAGATTCATGGGGGATGAATTGAAGAAGTAAAAAAAAGACAATGAAATAACGATCACTCCACCGTTGTGTGATAATTTAAAAAGGTTTGGTGTGAATAAATTCACACCATGATCAAACAGTATCAACGTGATAATAATAATAACATAATAAGAGGAAAAGAAGAACTTTTATTAAGATACCAAGATGAATTAGAACAACTTACATGTGAAAGACAAACTTGCGACAACAAAATTGCAGCATAACATTACAATGAAAGAAACCATAAAATATCATAAATTTATCCACCACCACTATCTTAAATAGGCATTTTAAGAGGCTTGGATCGAGATCCCAACAGCAAAAAGGATCCCGCTTGAGTATAGTAGGCTTAGGGTGGTAGAAAGTAAGGGAGAGTGGACTTCTTTATCCTTGACCTCACGTGGCCTCCAACTTTCATCCATCAAACATATGCATCTGAATGACCTTTTATATGTCCATATTAGAGTGATCCATAGAAAAATAAAATGGATATTCGGATGTATCCTAACCTCATTTAAAATTTCATCCCAAAAGGAATTTAGTTCTGCGAGATATTATCGAAATGGTGGGTTGTTTTTCTATGCCGCAGAATCTGACCCAAAATTTTACCTCCAACTTGGGATGCCTGGAACTCCATTAAAACATCATAATTAGCTTTGTAAACTCTTGAATTAAATTTTCCTCGTGATTTAATCTATCTTCAGTTCATTTTTCAGAATTATTGGGCTTAGATATTGGCCGCTATAGTAGTTTTATTGGGCTGCTGTCCAGTTTACTTCACCCAGAATGTTGTTTGTTCATAGAAAACTTTGGTGGTCTTCCAATATGAATTTTAAAGTACTCTAAAAGTTTTAATTTTTATCAATGTATTGAGAAAAAACTGAACATTAAATATGAAAATAAAATCAGGATCATTGGATACTTTAAATGATGTTAAAAAATGTACTATGTAATAGTGCATTTTAAAAAGGAATTACAATTATAATATAAAATAATGTTCAAAGTGTAAAATGAACTAAAATGGTGCTTATGAAGAATAAATCGCATGAATATTATATTTATTAAAAGTGAATATTATACTCATTAATTGGATAATCACACCCCCCAACTTGAGTTTTTCTAGTCCCGAGCAAAATATATCTCAAAAATGTGAAATTCGAATTCCCTTTTCCAAAAACATTTTAATAAACAATGATCACAAAAAACACTTATATAAAAAAAACTATGAAACCCATCAAAATATTTTAATACTATATAGTTTCATAAGCAGATCCCAATCCCAAGAAAATTCCTTTGTTCAAATTCATCGCCATATTTCATCTGATATCAATTAAGTATGAGGATGTGTTGTGTATCAAAATAGACATGGGGGATTTATCTTTATTGAAGTGGGAAATGATGGAAGCGCTAGGTGGAATCAAATTTCAATATTAAGATGATTATTCAATTTTTTTTCAATATTTCCATGGTAATTGAAATTGCACTCAAAAGAGTCATCCCATGTAGCCAGACTTTGTCGATGACTCCCAGACTCAAAGACCTTAGGGCACCAAGTGAACCCCACATACTCGGGAATCATATTGAGTTAACTCAGTAAAAAACAAAGTCAAATTACCACCAATAGAGATAAAATTACTAACTCTGGGCCAGAAAACTATGGAGTCATGATCTCCAAGTGCCGAAAGCCACGCATTAGGTCATTTAATTTCTCTACGCGCATATTTATTGTTTTTTTGAATTTTTTTGAATACTCATATTAAAAAAAAATATCACCAAACCTATGATATTTATTTGGGAGACCCCATGAAATAAAACTAATTCCCCACTATCAAAAGGACGTGCGTTGTGATCATTTTTTTATTTGGATGAAAATATAAATGATGAAATTTCATAGTAGATAACCACACTTTCCAAAATCTATGCTCATGAAATTATACATGGATTTAAATTAGAATCAAGGAATGCTAAATTATTTGATATTCTGTTTCAATGTGTGAAATTTGTATTATCATGTTCAAGTTTAAACAAAATTTTCCTTCCACACATTTTTTATGCAAACAAAATTAATTAAATTTTTTTCATTCTTTTCACCCCCAAATTAGAATAACACTGTCCCCAATGTTTAAAGAAAATAAAATTTAGAAGGGGGTAGTGGTATAGGAGAGGATTTATAAAAGGAATTTGAAATAATAAACATAGAACAAATTCACCTGGTGGTTGAAGTTGAAGTTCTTGCTGCTTCAATTTAGTCCTTTGATATCCATGCCACTTACAGAGTTCCCTAGTGGATAAAGGAAAAAAACAAACAACCAAACAAAAAAAACAATATATATATATATATTTATGTAAAAAAATTAAAATATATGTATATATACAAAAAATATAGAATAAGATAGCACTATAAGTTATAGGTCAGTGGTAAGTGCGCTCCCCTGTCTCCCTTCGGTCTTGGGTTTGAGTCCCCACAGCTTCACCGGTTGTGAAGAGGTTTTCCCAATGACCTACGATGTATCCTTTTATTTATTTTTTAATGATTTTTTGTATTTTTATTTTAACCTACAAACACATAAAAATAAAATGAACTGATGATACATTATCTTCTTTTTAAATTTCTGGGTAAGGTATTACTCAAAGATCAAACCACGAGATAGAGATAAATATGGCCCTCCCCTTTCATACCCATCCATACCCATAATAGAAGAATAGGTCAAAAATCTATTTTTTAAATATAAAAATGATTAATTAATACTATTTGAAAAATAAATATGATTCAAATATATTAGAAACATAAAAACCACAGGTTTCCTTCCGTGCAACACTTTTGTTTAATGTCTCTTGCTCGACATGAAAACCCCAACTTATCCGACATTAAATTTTAAAATTTTAATGATTAAAATTTTCACCACTTAAATTATATTGAGATTGAGTCTCTAGTGGGGTTTAGAGGAAGGTTTTGAAATTGATTCAAGAAAAACTATAAAATTCCCAATGAATGGGCTAATCCCAAGAATATCGATAAGGGTCCATCCAATTGTCTTCCTAATATTTCTTAAGACATCAAGTATAATTTTATCTTTATTAGCATAAAGAGAGGATGAAATTATGATAGAATGTTTTTGATTATACTCTATAAAGGAATACTTGAGAGTGGATGTAAGGACCTTGAATTTGAGTTCGGTTTTGCTAACACTTTGAGACACTGATCGAGACTTTGAATCAAACTCAATTTCATTTTCAAAATTTCTAAACAAAATTGGTTCATTTTGAATAGAAGATTAAACCACCAAATTGGAAAATCAGTGTTAGGAATGGGTATATACTTAATGTTTTTTATTTCTCCTAATGTTTCACTGATTTCTGTTTTTGAAAAATCATCAATGGAGCTATAATAGGGACACTCAATCCACGATGTCAAATTTCCCTCTCCCGAACACATGAAATCCATTTCCTCCTGATTTAAAGACCCTTCAAAAATTTCTCGATTCACTTCCACTACCCCAAATCCAAATGTTGGTTCTTCAATAAATTCATGAGAAGTTTTTGGGAAACTAGACACTCCACATAATTTTATGGAAGGGACATTCGGTGTAGGGATGAGTTCCTCACAAGTATTAATGTATTGTAGTTCTAATATCAAAGATAAAACCTCAGAATTCATTATATTTATTTGATTACACTATTTTTCAATCAATTTTTGAGGTTTATAATTTGTATGAGGTTGAACATGATGTAATTCCCCACGATTGATCTCTTCAACCATCATTGAGAGGGCTTGAAATTTATCCTTTAAATAATCATCATTTAAATGATTGTGCATCTCACTGAGTGTGGGGTGATCATTAAAGTATTGATCAAAGAAATTAACTAATTTAGGGGATTCCCAATAATGACTTCCAATTTGATTCCAACATGGGTTTATGGTAGGGTAATGTTGAAAAGACTTCGTTGAAGTATACTGAAATTAAGATTTGAGATTCTTAGGACACATACAAACATAAAGATGAAAATGTAAGCAGAATGAGGGTGGGAATAAAGAAAATGGGATGAGAAAATGATGATAGTGTCTAAGATAACTTACTCAGGTCCTTGTAAATGATGCCAAAATTTGGCCTCTCCCAAATTTACCCAAGATTTCAGGGTTAAGCGGTCGCTTGTAGTTTATCTTGGGTTGTCGAATCCTTAGACACCTATGAATAAACCTACAGACACGTACATTATATGGACTATTTTTTTCTATGAAGTGGACAACTTGGGTTTATTTTAGATGGGTTTAAGTGAACTCTAATATACTTAAGTAAATTTAATTTAAAATAATGAGTTGATCCTACGTTATCACTTGGGGTGGGTTGGATGAAATTCTTTTTTAACGAGTTTCATTTATTATATTCGAGAAGGGTTTATTCAAGAAGATCAAACAACTTCATAACTTACTGGTTTAATACAATAAATCCATAATAATAATAACCTAGTAACTCGGATTATTAAATTCATAAGAACTCCAAGGTAAAGGTTCGTATTAGCTCTTGAAGTATGTGGCCTTAAAATTCAATAAGGACAAAGAAGTTTTAAAATCATCAAATAAAAATCACAATTAAAGGAAGTGATTAGACATTAATGGGGTGATAAATAAAATCCAATAAAGCCCCTTCATACTCCATTGGATTAACCCTCCATTTATGCTATGGTTTTAATGGAAATGGGAAGTAGACTCATGAGGGAAGAATTGAAGAAGTAAAAAATGATAATGAAACAACGATCACTCCACCATTGTGTGATAATTTCACAAGGTTTGGTGTGAATAAATTTACACCATGAGCCAATGACATAAAATTGATAATAATAAGAACATAATAAGAGGATAAGAATAACTTTTATTAAGAAACTAAGATGAATTAACAAATTAAATGTGAAAGACAAACTTGAGACAACAAAATTGTAGCATAACATTACATTGAAAGAAAGCATAAAATATCATAAACACCTCCACCAAAACTATCTTAAATAGGCATTTAATGAGGTTTGGGTTGAGATCACAATCGTACAAAGGATTCCATTTGAGTATGGTAGGCCTAGGGTGGTGGAAAGTAAGGGAGAGTGGACTTCTTTATCCATGAACTGAAGTGGCAACCAACTTTCATCCACCGAACATAGGTGTCTAAATGACCTTCTATATGGCCTAATTAGAGTGTCCCATAGATGAATAAAATTGAGATCCGGATATCTCCTAAACAAATGTAAAATTTCATCCCAAAAAGAATTTTGGTTTGAGAGATATTATCAAAATTGTGGGATGTTTTTCTGGGCCGCATAATCTGGCCCAGAATTTTATCTCCAACTTAGGCCTCCGGGAAATAAATTAAAACATAAGAATTAGCTTTGGATAATGTGTAATGAAATGTTCCCCACAATTTTCTCTATCTTAAGTTCAATTTTAAGAATTATTGGGCTTGGATGTTGGCCTATAAAGTAGCCTTATTAGGATGTTTTCTTGTTTACTTCACCCAGAATGTTGTTTGTTCAAGGACAACTTTGGTGGTCTTCCAATATTAATATTCAAGTACTACAAAAGTATGAATTGTTACTTATTTAATGAAAAACCTTAAAATTAAATACGAAAATAAAATCAAGATCATTGGTTATTTTAAATGATGTTAAAAAATGTACCATGTAATAGTGCATTTTAAGAAGGAATTGTAATTATAATATGAAATAATGTTCAAAGTGTAAAATGAACTAAAATGATGCTTATTAATAATAAATCACATGAATATTATATATATTGACAATGAATATTAGCCCCAATCAGTGGATAATAACACCCAACTTGATTTTTGCTAGTCCCGAGCAAAATATATCTCAAAAATGTGAAATTCAAATTCCCTTTTCCAAAAATATTTTAATAAAAAATGATCACAAAAAACCCTTATATCAAAAAACTATGAAACCCATAAAAATATTTTAATACAATACAGTTTCATAAGAAGATCCCAATATTAATTCCATTCCTTTGTTCAAATTCATCACCATATTTCATCCAATATCAATTAAGTATGAAGATGTGTTATATATCATAATAGACATGGGGGTTCATCTTTATTCAGGGAGGAAATGACCGAAGTGCTAGGTGGAATCACATTTCAATATTAAAATGTGTATTCAATTTTTTTTCAATATTTCCATGGAAATTGAAATTGCACTCAAAAGAGTCAACCTATGTAGCTAGACTTTTCTAATGACTCCTAAACTCAAAGACCTTAGGGCACTAAGTGAAGCCCACATACTAGGGAATTATCTTGAGTTAAATTAGTGAAAAAGAAAGTAAAATTACCACAAATAGAGATAAAATTACTAACTATGGGACATAAAACTATGGAGTCACGATCCCCAAGTGTTAAAATCCACATATTAGGTCATTTCATTGCTCTACAGGCACCTTTATTTTTTTTTTAATTTTTTTGTTGAATACTCATATTAAAACTAAAATGATCACCAACCCTATGATATTTATTTGGGGACCCCATGAACTAAAATCAATACCCCACTATCTAAAGGATGTGCGTTTTGATCTTTTTTCTTATTTGGATGAAAATATAAATAATGAAATTTCACATTAGACAGCCATACTTTCCAAAATCTGTACTCATGAAATTATACATGGATTAAAATTAGAATCATAGCATGAGAAATTATTTGATATTCAGTTTCAAAGAGTGAAATGTGTATTATCATGTTCAAGGTTAAAGAAAATTTTCCTTCCACACATTTTTTTTATGCACACAAAATTAATAAATTTTTTTTCACTGTTTTTACCCCACCAACATATAATAACACTTTCCCCAGTGTTTAAAGAAAATAAAATTTAGAAGGGGGTAGTGGTAGAGGAGAGGATTTCTAAAAGTAATTTTAAATAATAAACATGGAACAAAGTCACCTGGTGGTTGAAGTTGAAGTTCTTGCTGCTCCAATTTAGTCCTTTGATATACATGTCACTTGTAGAGTTTCCTAGTGGAAAAAGGAAGAAAACAAACAAACAAAAAAAACAAAACAATATATATATATATATATATTCATATAGTAAAAAAAGTAAAATATAAGTATATATACAAAAATTATCGAATAGTGGATCACTATAAGCTGTAGGTCACTGGTAAGCACGCTCCCCCATCTCACTTCGGTCTCGGGTTTGAGTCCCCGCGGCTCTGCCAGTTGTGATGGGGTTTTCCCCATGAACTATGACGAATACTTTTATTTTGTTTTTTAATTATTTTTTTTATTTTTATTTTAACCTACAAACACATAAAAATAAAATGAACTGATGATACAATGTTTTCTTTTTAAATTTCTTAGTAAGGTATTACTCAAAGATTACACCACGTGACATAGATGAATATGACGCTCCCCTTTCATAACCATCCATACTAATAATAGAAGAACAAGTCAAGAGTCTATTTTTTTTATTTTTTAAATATAAAAATGATTCATTCATCTTATTTGAAAAATAAAGATGATTAAAAAATATTGGAAACATGAAAACCACGGGTTTCCTTATGTGTAGTGCTTTTGTTTAACATCGCTAGCTCGACATGAACACCCCAAATTATCCGACACCAACTTTTAAAGTTTTAATGATTAAATTTTCACCACTTCAATTAGATTGTGATTGAGTCTCCAATAGGGTTTATAGAAAGGTTTTGAAATTGATTCAAGAAAAACTATATAGGTCCCAATGAATGGTCTAATCCCAAGAATATTGATAAGGGTCCATCCAATTGTCATCCTATTATTTATTAAGACTTCAAGTATAATTTTATCTTTATTAGAATCAAGAGATGATTAAATTATGATAGAATGTTTTTGATTGTCCTATATAAAGGAAGACTTGATACAAGATGTAAGTACCTTGAATTTGAGCTCGGTTTCGCTATCACTTTGAGACACTGGTTGGGACTTTGAATTAAACTCAATTTAATTTTCAAAATTTCTCCACAAAATTCGTTCCTTTTGAATAGAATATTCAACCACCAAATTGGAAAGAACAGTATTAGGAATGGTTATGGAATTAAAGTTTTTTATTTCTCCCAATGTTTCAGAGATTGGTGTTTTTGAAAAATTATCAATGGATCTATAATAGGGTCACTCAATCCGTGATGTCAAATTTCCCTCTTGTGAATACATTAAATTCATTTCCTCCGAATTTAAAGACCCTAAATTTTTTTTTTGATTCACTTCCACTACCCCAAATCCAAATTATGGTTATTAAATAAATTCATGAGAAGTTTTTGGGAAGCCAGACACTCCACATAATTTTATCGAAGGGACAGTCATGTAGGGATGAGTTCCTCATAAGTATTAATGCATTGTAGTTCTAATCTCAAATATGAAACCTCAGAATTAATTATCTTCATTTGATTACAAAATTGTTAAATAAAAGTTTTAGTAATAGAATTTGTATGAGGTTTAACATCATGTACTTCCCCAAGATTGATCTCTTCAACCATCCTTGAGAGGGAAGGAAATTTATGCTTTAAATAATCATTATTTAAATGATTGTGCATCTCACTGAGCATGGGGTGATCATTCAAGGATTGATCAAAGAAATTCACTAAGTTAGGGGATTCCCAATACTGATTTCCAATTTGATTCGAACATGGGTTTATAATAGGGTAATGTTGAAGAGACTCCATTGGAGTATACTGAAATTTAGATTTGAGATTCTTAGGACACACACAAAAAGAAAGGTGAAAAGCTAAGCGGAATGAGGGTGAGAATAGAGAACTTAGGGTGAGAAAATGATGATAGTGTATAATATAACTTACTTAGGCCCCTATAAATGGTGTCAAAATTTGGTCTCACCCAAATTTACACAAGATTTCAGGGTTAAGCAGTCACTTGTAGTTTAGCTTGGATTTTCAAATCCTCGGAGACATAAGAGGAAACCTACAGACACGTACATTCTATGGACTACTTTTGGCTATGAAGTGGCCGAATTGGGTTTATTTTAGATGGGTTTAAGTGAAATCTAATAGACTTCAGTGAATTTAATTTAAAATAATGAGTTTATCCTAAGTTATCACTTGGTGTGGGTTGGATGAAATTATTTTTTAACGGGTTTAATTTCTTATATTCAAGATGGGTTTATTCAATAATATCAAAAAACTTCATCACTTACTAGTTTAATAACAACAAACCACAATACTAATCACATATACCCTTGGAGGATCAAATTCATTATCACTTCAAGTTAAAGTTTTGTATTATCTCTTGAAGTATGTGGCCTTAAAATTCAACAAGGACGAAGAAGTTGTAAAATCATCAAATAAAAATCTCAATTAAAAGAGGTTATTAGACATTAATGGGGTGATAAATAACATCCAATCCATCCACTTGATACTCCCTTGGATCAACACATAAGTTGGTTATCCCTCCATTGATGCTACAATTTCAATGGAAGCGGGAAGTAGACTCCTGAGGGAAGAATTGAAGAAGTAAAAAAAAGACAATGAAATAATGATCACTCCACTGTTGTGTGATAATTTCACAAGGTTTGGTGTGAATAAATTCACACCATAATCCAACGGTATCAACTTGATAATAATAAGAATATAATAAGAGGATAAGAACTTTTATTAATAAAATAAGATGAATTAGAACAATTACAAGTGAAAGACAAACTTGGGACAACAAAATTGAAGCATAACATTACAATGAAAGAAAGAATCAAAGATCATAAACTCCTCCACCACCACTATCTTAAATAGGAATTTCAAGATGCTTGGGTCGAGATACAACAGTACAAAGGATCCCACTCGAGTATGGTAGGCCTAGGGTATGGAAATTAAGGGAGAGTGGACTTATTTATCCTTGAATCGAAGAGGCAGTCAAATTTCATCCACCGAACAGAGGAATTTGTTTTTCAAGCTATTATCAAAATGGTGGGATGTTTTTCTGGGCAGCAGAATCTGGCCTAGAATTTTATCTCCAACTTGGGCCGCCTGTAACTCCATTAAAAAATCATAATTAGCCTTTTAAACTGTTGAATTAATTTTTCCCCATGATTTAATCTATCTTAAGTTCAATTTTCATAATTATTGGGCTTGGATATTGGTCGTTACAGTAGTTTTATTGGGCAACTGTCCAGTTTACTTCACCTAGAATGTCATTTTTTCAAGGCCAACTTTTGTGGTCTTCCAATATGAATCTTCAAGTACTCCAAAATTATGAATTATTACCAATATAATTAGAAACATGAAAATTAAATATTAAAATAAAATCAAGATCATTGGGTACTTTAAATGACATTCAAAAAATGTACCATGTAATAGTGCATTTTAAGAAGGAATTATAATTATAATATGAAATAATGTTCAAAGTGTAAAATGAACTAAAATGGTGTTTATGAATAATAAATCACTTGAATATTATATATATATATATATTAAAAATGAAAATTAGCCTCATTTAGTGGCTACTAACACCCCCAACTTGAGTTTTTCTAGTCCCGAGCAAAATATATCTCAAAAATGTGAAATTCGAATTCCCTTTTTCATTTTTTTAATAAACAAAGATCACCAAAACCCCTTATTTCAAGAAACTATGAAACCCATCAAAATATTTTAATACAAGATAGTTTCATAAGTAGATCCCAATCCCAATCCCATTCCTTTTTTTTCAAATTCATCACCATATTTCATCCAATATCAATTAAGTATGAGGATGTGTTGTGTATCACAATAGACATGGGGGTTCATATTTATTCAAGGGTGAAATGATGGAAGTTATAGGTGGAATAATATTTCAATATTAAGATGAGTATTCAATTTTTTTTCAATATTGTCAGGGTAATTGAAATTGCACTCAAAAGAGTCCGCTCATGTAGCGAGACTTTGCCGATGACTCCCAGACTCAAATACCTTAGGGTACCAAGTGAAGCCCACATACTCAGGCATCATCTCGAGTTATCTCAGTAAAAAACAAAGTTAAATTACCACAAATAGAGATAAAATTACTAAATATGGGACATAAAACTATGGAGTCATGGTCCCCAAGTGTTGAAAGCCACACATTAGGTCATTTCATTTCTCTACACGCACATTTATTGTTTTTTTTGAATTTTTTGTTGAATACTCATATTAAAACTAAAATGATTACCAAAAATATGCTATTTATTTGGGGGACCCCATGAACTCAAACTAATACCCCACTATTCAAAGGACATGCATTGTGATCTCTTTTTTTTATTTGGATAAAAATATAAAAGATAAAATTTCACATTAAACCACAACACTTTCCAAAATCTATGCTCATGAAATTATACATAGATTAAAATTAGAATCGGGGCATGCTAAATTATTTGATATTCAGTTTCAAAGTGTGAAATGTGTATTATCATGTTCAAGGTTAAAGAAAATTTTCCTTCCATACATTTTTTTATGCACAAAAAATTAATTATTATTTTTTCATTATTTTCACCCCCCCAACTGAGAATAACACTATCCCTAATGTTTAAAGAAAATAAAATTTAGAAGGGGGTAGTGGTAGAGGAGTTCTAAAAGTAATTTGAAATAATAAACATGGAACAAAGTCACCTAGTGGTTGAAGTTGAAGTTCTTGCTGCTCTAATTTAGTCCTTTGATATCCATTTCATTTACAGAGTTCCCTAGTGGAAAAAGGAAAAAAACAAACAAGCAAACAAACAAAATAATATATATATATATATATATATATATATATTCATATAAAAAAAAGTGAAATATAAGTATATATACAAAAATTATAGAATAAGGGAGAATTATAAGATATAGGTCAGTAGTAAGAACGCTCCCTTGTCTCCCTTCAGTCCCGAGTTACAGTCCCCGGGGCTTCGCTGGTTGTAACGGGGTTTGCCCCACAACCTACGATGTATCCTTTTATTTTGTTTTTTTTAATTATTATTTTTTGTATTTTTATTTTAACCTATAAAAACATAAAAATAAAATGAACTGATGATACATTGTCTTCTTTTTAAATTTCTGGGTAAGGTATTACTCAAAGATCACACCACGTGACAGAGATGAATATGACGCTCCCCTTTCATACCCATCCATAATCATAATAAAAGAACAGGTCATAAATCTATTTTTTTATTTTTTTAAATATCAAAATGATTCATTAATCCTATTTGAAAAATAAATATGATTCAAAAATATTGGAAACATGAAAACCATGGGTTGCCTTCAGTGCAATGCTTTTGTTTAACGTCGCTAGCTCGACATGAACACCCCAACTTACCTGACAACAACTTTTAAAATTTTAATGATTAAAAATTTCACCACTTAAATTAGATTGTGATTGAGTCTACAATAGGGTTTACAGTAAGTTTTTTGAAATTCATTCAAGAAAAACTATACAGGTCCCAATGAATGGACTAATCCCAAGAATATCGATAAGGGTCCATCCAATTGTCTTCTTATTATTTATTAAGACATCAAGTATAATTTTATCTTTATTAGAATAAAGAGAGAGGATGGATTTATGATATAATGTTTTTGATTATACTCTATAAAGGAATGCTTTAGAGAGGATGTAAGGACCTTGACTTTAAGATCGGGTTCACTAACACTTTGAGACACTGGTCGGGACTTTGAATCAAAATCAATTTCATTTTCTAAATTTATCAACAAAATTGGTTCCTTTTGAATAGAATATTGAACCACCAAATTGGAAAGATCATTGTTATGAATGGGTATGGACTTAAAGTTAATGATTTCTCCCAATGTTTCAATGATTGGTGTTTTTGAAAAATCGTCAATGGAGCTATAATAGGGACACTCAATCCACGATGTCAAATTTTCCTCCTATGAATACATGAAATACATTTCCTCTGGATTTAAAGACCCTTCAAAAATTTCTTGATCCACTTCCACTACCCTAGATCCAAATGATGGTTCTTCAATAAATTCATGAGAAGTTTTTGGGAAACTAGACACTCCACATAATTTTATGGAAGGGACAGTGAGTGTAGGGATGAGTTCCCCACAAGTATTAATGCATTGTAGTTCTAATCTCAAAGATGAAACCTCGAAATTCATTATCTCCATTTGATTACAAAATTTTTCAATCAATGTTTTAGGAATATAATTTTTATGAGGTTTAACATCATGTAATTCCCCAAAATTTATCTCTTCAACCATCCTTGAGAGGGCTCAAAATTTATCCTTAAATAATCATCATTTAAATGATTATGCATCTCACTGCGTGTGGGGTGATAATTCAAGGATTGATCAAAGAAATTAACTAAGTTAGGGGATTACAAATAATGATTTCCAATTTGATTCCAACATGGGTTTATGGTAGGTTAATGTTGAAGAGACTCCATTGGAGTAGACTAAAATTAGGATTTGAGATTCTTAGAACACACACAAACAGAAAGGTGAAAAGGTAAGTGGAATGAGGGTGAGAATAGATAACTTGGGGTGAGAAAATGATGATAGTGTCTAATATAACTTACTTATCTCCCCATAAATGATTCAAAAATTTTTGTCTCTCCCAAATTTACCCAAGATTTCAGGGTTAATCGGTCACTTGTAGTTTAGCTTGGGGTTTTGAATCCTCAAACACCTAAGAAGAAACCTACAGACATGTACATTCTATGGACTATTTTTGGTTATGAAGTGGAGAAATTGGGTTAAATTTAGATGGGTTTAGGTAAAATCTAATATACTTAAGTGAATTTAATTTAAAATATTGATTTTATCCTATGTTATCACTTGGGGTGAGTTGGATGAAATTCTTTTTAAACGGGTTCCATTTCTTATATTTGAGAAGGGTTAATTCAAGAAGATCAAACAACTTCATCACTTAATAGTTTAATACCAAAAAACCATAATAATAATCACATATACACTTGGAGGATTAAATTCATGAGCACTCCAAGTTAAGGGTTTGTATTAGCTCTTGAAGTATGTGGCCTTAAAATTCAACAAGGATGAAGAGGTTTTAAAATAATAAAATAAAAATATCAATTAAAAGAAGTGATTAGACATTAATAGGGTGATAAATAACATCCAATACAACCCCTTCCTAATCCATTGTATCAACCCATAATCGGGTTAACCCTCCATTTATTCTATGGTTTCAATGGAAGCGGGAAGTAGACTCATGAGGGAAGAATTAAAGAAGTAAAAAAAGACAATGAAATAACGATCACTCCACTGTTGTGTGATAATTTTACAAGGTTTGGTGTGAATAAATTCACACCATGAGCCAACGATATCAAATTGATAAGAATAAGAACATAATAATAGTATAAGAAGACATTTTATTAAGAAACTAAGATGAATTAAATACTTACATGTGAAAGACAAACTTGAGACAACAAAATTGAAGCATAACATTACAATGAAAGAAAGAATAAAAGATCATAAACTCCCCTAACACCACTATATTAAATGGGTATTTCAAGAGGTTTGGGTCTAGATCACAACAATACAAAGGATCCCACTTGAGTATGGTAGGCCTAGGGTGGTGGAAAGTAAGGGAGAGTGGACTTCTTTATCCTTGACCTGAAGTGGCAGACAACTTTCATCTACCGAACATAAGCGTCTAAATGACCTTCTAGATGGCCTAATTAGATTGGGACATAGAATAATAAAATTTATCTCTGGATGCCTCCTAAATTAATGTAAAATTTCATTCCAAAATTAATTTTGGTTTGTGATATATTATTGAAATGGTGGGATGTTTTTCTGGGCCGCATAATCTGACCTAGAATTTGATCTCCAACTTGGGCCGCCTGGAAATAAATTAAAACATCAAAATTAGCATTGGAAAACATTTAATTAAATGTTACCCATGATTTAATGTATCTTAAGTACAATTTAAAAAATTATTGGGCTTTGATATTGGCCTATACAGTAGTTTTATTGAGCTGCTGTCAAGTTTACTTCACCCAGAATGTTGTTTGTTCAAAGCCAACTTTGGTGGTCTTCCAATATGAATATTCAAGTACTAAAAGAGTATGAATTTCTACCAATTTAATGAGAAACCTTAAAATTAAATATTAAAATAAAATCAAGATCATTCGGAACTTTAAATGATGTTAAAAAATGTACCATGTAATAGTGCATTTTAAGAAGGAATTACAACTATAATACGAAATAATGTTCAAAGTGTAAAATGCACTAAAATTGTGATTATGAACAATAAAGAACATGAATATTATGTATATTAACAATGAATATTATCCTCATTAAGTAGGTAATAACACCCCCAACTAGAGTTTTGTTAGTCCTGAGAAAAATATATGTCAAAATGTGAAATTTGAATTCCCTTTTCCAAAAATATTTTAATAAACAATGATCACAAAACCCCTTATATCAAACAACTATGTAACTCATAAAAATCTTTTAATACAATATAGTTTCATAAGAATATCCCAATCTCAATCTCATTCCTTTATTCAAATTCATCGCCATATTTCATCCAATATTAATTAAGTATGAGGATGTATTGTGTATCACAATAGACATGGGGGTTCATCTTTATTCAAGGGGGAAATGACAGAAGCACTAGGTGGAATCACATTTCAATATTAATATGAGTATTAATTTTTTTTTCAATATTGACATGGTAATTTAAATTTCACTCAAAAGAGTCAACCCATGTAGCGAGACTTTGCCGATGACTCCCAGACTCAAAGACCTTAGGGCTCCAAGTGAAGCCCACATACTCGGGAATCATATTGAATTAACTCAGTCAAAAAGAAAGCCAAATTACCAAAAATAGAGATAAAATTACTTACTATGGGCTATAAAAATATTGAGTCATGATCCCTAAGTGTTGAAAGCCACACATTAGGTCATTTCATTGCTTTAAGCGCACATTTATTGTTTTTTTTAATTTTTTTTATTGAATACTCATATTAAAACTAAAATGATCACAAAACCTGTGATATTTATTTGGGGGACCCCATGAACTAAAACTAATACCCCACTATCTAAAGTATGTGCGTTGTGATCTCCTTTTTTTATTTGGAGGAAAATATAAACGATGCAATTTCACATTATAGAACCACACTTTCCAAAATCTATACTCATGAAATTATACATGGATTAAAATTATAATCAGAGCATGCTAAATTATTTGATATTCAGTTTCAAAGTGTACAATGTGTATTATCATGTTCAAGGTTAAAGAAAATGTTTCCTTCCACACATTTTTTTATGCACACAAAATTAATTATTATTTTTTCATTCTTTTGGCCCCCCCAACTTAGAATAACACTATCCCCAATGTTTAAAGAAAATAAAATTTAGAAGGGGGTAGTGGTAGAGGAGAGGATTTATAAAAGGAATTTGAAATAATAAACATATAACAAAGTCACCTGGTGGTTGAAGTTGAAGTTCTTGCTGCTTCAATTTAGTCCTTTGATATTCATGTCACTTGCAGAGTTCCCTAGTGGAAAAAGGAAAAAAAAACAAAAAAAAACAATATATATATATATATATATGTATTTATTAATATAATAAAAAAAGTAAAATATATGTATATATACAAAAATTATAGAATAAGGGAGCACTATAAGCTTTAGGTCAGTGGTAAGCGCGCTCCCCTGTCTCCCTTCAGTCCCGGGTTTGAGTCCCCACATTTTTGCCAACTGTGACGGGGTTTTCCCCACAACCTACGATGTATCCTTTTATTTTGTTTTTTAATTATTTTTTTTTTGTATTTTTATTTGATCCTATAAACACATAAAAATAAAATGAACTGATGATACATTTTCTTATTTTTAAATTTCTCAGTAAGGTATTACTCAAAGATCACACCACATGACACAGATGAATATGACGCTCCCCTTTTATACCCATCCATACTCATAATATAAAAACAGGTCAAGAGCCTTTTTTTTATTTTTTAAATATCAAAATGATTCATTAATCCTATTTGAAAAATAAAGATGATTCAGAATGATTGGAAACATGGAAACCATAGGTTTCCATCTGTTCAGCGCTTTTGTTTAATGTTTCTAGCTAGACATGAACACCCCAACTTATCCAACACCAACTTTTAAAATTTTAATTATTATATTTTTCACCACTTTAATTATATTGTGATTGATTAACCAATTTGGTTTACATGAAGGTTTTGAAATTGATTAAAGAAAAACTATATAGGTCCCAATGAATGGGCTAATCCCAAGAATATCGATATTGGTCCATCCAATTGTATTCCTAATATTTTTTAAGACATCAAGTATAATTGTATATTTATTAGCATCAAGAGAGGATGAAATTTTTATATAATGTTTTTGATTATCAACTATAAAGGAATACTTGAGAGATTATGTAAGGACCTTGAATTTGAGCTCAGTTTCACTAAAACATTGAGACACTGGCCGGAACTTTGAATCAAATTCAATTTCATTTTCAAAATTTCACAACAAAATTTGTTCCTTTTGAATATAAGATTCACCCACCAAATTGGAAATATCAATGTTAGGAATGGGTATGGACTTAAAGTTTATGATTTCTCCCAATGTTTCACTGATTGGTGATTTTTAAAAATCATCAATGGAGATATAATAGTGACACTCGATCCACGATGTCAAATTTCCCGCTTGTGAATACATGAAATTGATTTTCTATTGATTTAAAGACCCTTCAAAAATTTCTTGATTCACTTCCACTACCCCAAATCAAAATGATGGTTATTCAATAAATTCATGAGAAGTGTGTGGGAAACCAGACACTCCACATAATTTTATGGAAGGGACAATCAGTGTAGGGATGAGTTCCTCACAAGTATCAATGCATTGTAGTTCTAATCTCAAAGATGAATCATCAGAATTCATTATCTCAATTTGATTACACAATGGTTAAATCAATGTTTTAGGAATATAATTTATATGAGGTTGAACATCGTGTACTTCCCCAAGATTTATCTCTTCAACCATCCTTGAGAGGGATGGAAATTTATCCTTTAAATAATCATCATTTAAATGTTTGTGTATCTCACTAAGCGTGGGGTGATCATTCAAGGAATGATCAAAGAAATTCACTAAGTTAGGGGATTCCCAATAATTATTTCCAATTTTCTTCCAACATGGGTTTATGGTAGGGTAATGTTGAAGAGACTCCATTGGAGTAGACTGAAATTAGGATTTGAGATTATTAGGACACACACAAACCGAAAGGTGAAAAGGTAAACGGAATGAGGGTGAGAATAGAGAACATGGGGTGAGAAAATAATGATAGTGTCTAAGATAACTTACTTAGGTCCTCGTAAATGATGAAAAAATTTGGTCTCTCCCAAATTTACCCAATATTTCTGGGTTAAGTGGTCGCTTGTAGTTTATCTTGGGTTGTTGAATCCTCAGACACCTAAGAAGAAACCTACAAACACATACATTCTATAGACTGTTTTTGGCTATGAAGTGGCCAAATTGGGTATATTTTAGATGGTTTTTAGTGAACTATAATATACCTAAGTGAATTTAATTTAAAATAATGATTTGATCCTATGTTATCACTTGGGGTGGGTTGGATGAAATTATTTTTTAACGGGTTCCATTTCTTACATTCGAGAAATGTTTATTCAAGAAGATCAAACAACTTCATCACTTACAGGTTTAATACCAAAAAATAATAATAATAATCACCTATACACTTGGAGGATTAAATTCATGGGCACTCCAAGTTAAAGGTTCGTATTAGCTCTTGAAGTATGTGGCCTTAAAATTCAACAAAGACGAAGAAGTTTTAAAATCATCAAATAAAAATCTCAATTAAAGGAAGTGATTAGACATTAATAGGGTTATAAATAAAATCCAATACAACCCCTTACTAATTCATTGGATCAACCCATATGTGAGTTAGCCCTCCATTTTTGCAATGTTTTCAATGGAAGCGGGAAGTAGACTCATGAGGGAAGAATTGAAGAAGTAAAAAAAGACAATGAAATAACGATCACTCCACCGTTATGTGATAATTTCACAAGGTTTGGTGTGAATAAATTCACACCATGAGCCAAAAGTATCAAAGTGATAAGAATAAGAATGGAATAAGAGTATAAGAAGATCTTTTATTCAGAAACTAAGATGAATTAACAACATACACATGAAAGACAAACTCGAGACAACAAAATTTCAGCATAAAATTACAATGAAATAAAGCATCAAAGATCATAAACTCCTCCACCAAAACTATATTAAATAGGAAGTTCAAGAGGTTTAAGTCGATATCACAATAGTACAAAGGATTCCACTTGATTATGGTAGGCCTAGGGTGGTGGAAAGTAAGGGAGAGTGGACTTCTTTATCCTTGACCCGAAGTGGCAGGAAACTTTCATCCACCGAACATAGGCGTCTAAATGACCTTCTATATGGACTAATTAGAGTGTGCCATTGTAGAATAAAATGGATCTCCGTATGTCTCCTAAACTAATGTAAACTTTCAGCCAAAAATAAATTATGTTTTGCGAGATATTTTTGAAATGGTGGGATGTTTTTCTAGGCTGCATAATCTGGCCCAGAATTTTATCTCCTAATTGGGCCGCCTAGAAATACATTAAAACATCAGAATTAGCTTTGGAAAACGTTAAATGAAATGTTACACACGATATCCTATATATTAAGTTCAATTTTAAAAATTATTGGGCATGTATATTGGCCTATACAGTAGTTTTATTGGGCTGTTGTCCAGTTTACTTCACCCAGAATGTTGTTTGTTCAAAGCCAACTTTGGTTGTCTTCTGCTATGAATCTTCAAGTACTAAAAAAGTATGAATTGTTACTAATTTAATTATAAACCTTAAAATTAAATATGAAAATAAAATCAGGATTATTTGGTACTTTAAATGATGTTAAAACATGTACTATGTAATAGTGCATTTTAAGAAGGAATTACAATTATAATATGAAATAATGTTCAAAGTGTAAAATGCTCTAAAATGGTGCTTATGAATAATAAATCACATGAATATTAGACTCATTTAGTGGATAATAACACCCCCCAACTTGAGTTTTTCTAGTCGCGAGCAAAATATATCTCAAAAATGTGAAATTTGAATTCTCTTTTCCAAAAACATTTTAATAAACAATGATCACAAAAAATCCTTATATCAAACAACTATGAAACCCATAAAAATATTTTAATACAATATAGTTTCATAAGTAGATCTCAATCCCAATCCCATTACTTTGTTCAAATTCATCACCATATTTCATCCAATATCAATTAAGTATGAGGATGTGTTGTGTATCACAATATACATGGAGGTTCATCTTTATTCAAGGGGGAAATGATGGAAGTGCTAGGTGGAATCACATTTCAATATTAAGATAAGTATTTAATTTTTTTTTGCAATATTGACATGGTAATTGAAATTGCACTCAAAAGAGTCAACCCATGTAGCGAGACTTTGCCGATGACTCCCAAACTCAAAGACCCTAGGGCACTAAGTGAAGCCCACATACTCGGGTATCATATTGTGTTAACTTAGTCAAAAAGAAAGTCAAATTACCACAAATAGAGATAAAATCACTAACTATGGGCTGTAAAACTACAGAGTCACGATCCACAAGTGCCGAAGCCATGAATTAGGTCATTTCATTGCTCTACGCGCACACTTATTGTTTTTTTTTTGTTTTTTTATTGAGTACTCATATTAAAACTAAAATAATCACAAAACCTATGATATTTATTTGGGGGATCCCATGAACTCAAAATAATATCCCACTATACAAAGGATGGGCGTTGTGATATTTTTTTTATTTGGATGAAAATATAAATAATGAAATTTCACATTAGAAAACCACACATTCCAAAATCTATACTCATGAAATTATACATGGATTAAAATTAGAATCAGATCATGAAAAATTATTTGATATTCAGTTTCAACGTATGAAATGTGTATTATCATGTTCAAGGTTAAAGAAAATTTTCCTTCCACACATTTTTTTATGCACAGAAAATTAATTATTATTTTTTCATTCTTTTGACCCCCAAGTTAGAATAACACTATCCCCAGTGTTTAAAGAAAATAAAATTTAGAAGGGGGTAGTGGTACAGGAGAGGAGTTCTAAGAGGAATTTGAAAAAATAAACATGGAACAAAGTCACATGGTGGTTGAAGTTGAAGTTTTTGCTACTCCAATTTATTCATTTGATATCCATGTCACTTGGAGTGTTCCCTAGTGGAAAAACCAATATATATATATATATATATATATATATATATATATTTATTCATATAATAAAAAAGTGAAATATAAGCATATATACAAAAATTATTGAATAAGGGAGCACTATAAGCTGTATGTCAGTGGTAAGTGTGGTCCCCTATCTCCCTTCGGTCCCGGGTTCGAGTCCCCGCGGCTTCGCCAGTTGTGACAGGGTTTTCCCTACGAACTATGATGTATACTTTTATTTTGTTTTTTAATTATTTTTTCTGTATTTTTATTTTAACATACAAATACATAAAAATAAAATGAACTGATGATACATTGTCTTCTTTTTAAATTTCTCTGTAAGATATTACTCAAAGATCACACCACATGACACAGATGAATATGGAGCTCCCCATTCATACCCATCCATAATCATAATAGAAGAACAGGTCCAGAGTCTATTTTTTATTTACTTTTTAAATATAAAAATGATTTAGAAATATTGGAAACATGAAAACCATAGGTTGCCTTCTGTTCAACACTTTTGTTTAACGTTGCTAGCTCGACATGAACACCCCAACTTATCCGACACCAACTTTTAAAATTTTAATGATTAAAATTTTTACCAATTAAATTAGATTGTGATTGAGTCGGCAATGGGGTTTACAGGAAGGTTTTGAAATTGATTCAAGAAAAACTATATAGGTCCCAATGAATGGGCTAATCTCAAGAATACCGATAAGGGTCCATCCAATTGTCTTACTAATATTTATTAATACATCAAGTATAATTTTATATTTATCATTATCAAGAGAGGATGAAATTATTGAAGGTTTTGGGCACAGAGGAAGTGTGTGGGTGGATGTTCCCACTTGGCTTTTTTTCATTAACAATGATCAATCCGGGATCAACACGATGATAAACGCCAGTCTCCACGGATCGAATCATAGAAATAGACAAAGAAAAATAAAGTCCCAGAACCACAAATTAGGATCATTACAGGTTTATTATAATTAATTTAATCAATTTAAAAGAAATACCCTTTGGGTGTTCTTTCTTCATTGATGTTCTAGATCACATTTCGATGTGAGTTGTTGTTGTGTCGTAGAAGCCAAGTATAGACTTCCTCTAGCAGTGATCCACATGTGTACCTCGTATCTCGGGACATTGCCAAAGGAGTCTCTAGGTGCTAGCATGGAGAAAACTTTTCTTTTGTTGTCCACCATAGATCTTCTTAATCTGATGGAAGAGGATCTATCTCGGTCTTAAGAGCATTCTTGGAGAAAGAGATTATTTCGGCCTTGAAATAATTCCCCAGAGTTGTTGTGCACAACGATTCTCTTGTGTGTCAGAAAAGAGTTGGGGTTGTGAGGATATTTATAATCTGGTTTGAGGTTGTAGATTTATGATAATAAATAAACGTGTTACGCGTTTTATTTATTTCATTGACTCTTATTTAAAACCCCCATGTCGAATAATTAATTCCTTGACATGCACCCATGCTGATTATAATAAATATCATTTAAAACAATATTATATCCTAAAAATACTGACTGGAAAAACTGCACGGTGTGTATTAATAAATACACGGCATGTAATTGTTTTTCATTGAAAACTACACGATGCGTACATTCAATGTACACGGCGTGTATATCGTTTTTTCATTTATTCATTTCTTTTCCATAAAGAAAACTACACGGCGTGTAATTATTAATACATGGCGTGTACTTGTTTTCCATGAAAAACTACACGGAGTGTAATCTTTAATACACAGCATGTATATATTTTTTCATTTCCTTCTTCCTTCATCATTAAAAAGATTTAGGATTCCTTGAATAATTATTAAACCACGTATGGGAATAATCATTATTCTAGTTGAGATACTTGAATACACTTAGTGTGTGACCCTCTAGGCCTCTTTCTCTTTGGCATTAGGTGAGCTTGCATAAATTCCAAGATTACTGTCTAGCAACGGGTCAAGGCACCCAAGAGAATGAAGTTGATGCCGAATTGACGTATCACCTCATACGAATTCTATATGTGTAATTTAATCCCTTTGTATCGATATCTCATCAAGAAGGTTTCATGGTAGTGTCATAAACCTATATGCTTGATCCGTCATTCTTTGACATCCTGAAATAAACTCATCGTTTACACCATGGCCATGGAATTTAATGCGACAGTTATATTTCAATCAAAGGGCTGAGATATCAACTTCCATAAATAGAAGGGAAAAATCCTTCCTCTACTTATCCATTAACAACATGTCACTCATGACGCACCCAATGTAACCTAATTCCCACCAACTATCTGCATGACGGTTTTTGTCAGTAAATATAAGTGTGTGGGTCATGACATGAGTTAATGATAATATTCCAGTCTAAGGACCATTACACACGCTCGTAGATAGAAATGTCCGATGACACCAAGACATGCGGAATCGCTACTGGAGGGTCTGTTCTCATAATATCCCATCTTGGAGATTACCAAGTGCGAACTCCATGAGAGAGAGTCTCGTCTTCTTACGAGTACTCGCACATCATGGTCTGTATACTATGTGTCCTATCATAGTATGTCATCCAAAAATAGAACTTTATTTAAGAATATTGTTATAGAATTTCAAGGTTATCATCATAGTGGGGATCTGCCATGAACTTATTAATGCAACAAATATTCCAGGACATTATTATATTATAGTCATGCATAACAATGAAAAATATATAATAAGTGAACATTCATGTAATCAAAGTACAAAACAGTTGGTTCTCAAGACACCAACCCTTATAAACTCCCACTTGGACTAAAGCCAACTGCCTACGACTTTTAGTCCGCTAGACCTCACATGATGATCATGTTTTGCTGAGTCAAGGCTTTAGTCAAGGGGTCCGTCACGTTGTCTTCCGTGGAAATACTGCTCACTATAACTTCACCACTCTGAGAAAAATCCCTCAAGAGATGATACTTCTGAAGTATGTACTTTGTCCGCTGATGTGACCATGGCACTTTTTCAAGTGCCACCGCTGCAGTATTATCACAATAGAGTGTGATAGGATCTTTACTGCTCGGTACTACATCCATCTCTTGGACAAAGCTTTGCATCCATACTACTTCTTTAGCTGCCTCAGAAGCAATGATATACTCGGACTCCACTGTAGAATCTGCCACCACACTTTTCTTTCATCTCTTCCAGATCACTGCACCTCCATTCAAACTGAAGATGTATCTAGTCTGTGACTTCATGTCATCTTAATCAGTCTAGAAACTATCATCTACATGTCCTCTGATGACTAGTTCTTCATCTCTTCTATAAACCAGAAATATATCCTTATTACGCCTCAGATACTTAAGGATAGTCTCGACTACCATCCAATGGAGGTCTCCTGGATCATCTTGATATCTTCCTACCGTACTTAATGC
The DNA here is from genome assembly GCA_963277665.1 of Viscum album. Taxonomy (NCBI): domain Eukaryota; kingdom Viridiplantae; phylum Streptophyta; class Magnoliopsida; order Santalales; family Viscaceae; genus Viscum; species Viscum album. The sequence continues at coordinate 1,326,622,458 of OY728151.1, read as the reverse complement.
GTAAGCAACATATAGCCTCTTACATATCATAGCATACATGATTGACCCAATCGCGGATGCGTAAGGGGTCCTTGCCATTCTCTTTCTTTCCTCATGTGTCTGAGGACACATTTTCTTGGAAATATGAATGACATGTGACACTGGAAACAATCCCCTCTTAGACTGCTCTATACTGAATCTCTTCTATATCTTGTCAATATATGTACTTTGACATAGGCCCAGCATTCTCTGGGATCTATCCCGATGGATCTTGATCCCAAGAATATATGTTGCCTCGCCCAAGTCTTTCATGGAGAAGCATTTATGCAACCATTCCTTAACTAACTGTAAGATAGGTACTTCGTTTCCAATTAGTAATATGTCATCAGCATATACTATTAGGAAAACGACTGCACTTCCACTAAACCTCTTGTAGATACAAGGCTCATATTCGTTCTTAACAAAGCCAAATTCTATTACAGCTTCATCAAAATGAATGTTCCATGACCTTGATGCTTGCTTTAACCCATAAATGGATTTATGCAACTTGAATACCTTGTTGGCATCCTTTAGAGTCATAAAACCTTCAGGTTGTGTCATTTAGACATATTAATGGAGGTTCCTATTAAGGAATGCTGTTTTGACATCCATTTTCCAAATTTCAAAGTCATGGTAAGCAGAAATGGCCAATAGGATTCTGATGGATTTCATCATCACAACCGGGGAAAAGGTCTCATCATAGTCAATTCCTTGACACTGTCTAAAATATTTTTCAACCATTCATGCCTTATAGGTTCTTAATTTCCCCTCCATGTCCGGTTTCTTCTTGAATACCCATTTATTACCAATAGTCTTTACACCAACTGGAGGATCTACCAAAATCCGGACTTGGTTTTGGTACATGGAATCCATTTCAGAATTCATGGCTTCTTTCCTCTTGGCAACGTCTGTTCCTTCAACTGCTTCCTTGTAGGTAAGAGGATCATCATTATCAACCAATAATGAGTCACCATCCTCAGTGACAAGAAAACCATATCGTTCTGGTTCTATCACCTCTCTCGTGCTCCTATGCAGTTCTTGTGTCTTTGGAACAGATTGTTCTTCCACGGGGATTTGTGGAATCTGTTCTTATACCAAATATTGTGTATCTTGAGCCTCGAATTCATCTAAGTCTATCTCGATCCCAATATCTCTTTTGGAGATGTGATCCCTCTCAAGGAACATGGCGTGTCTTTCCACTGTAACCTTTTTGTCTAAGAGGTTGTATAGGTAATATCCCCTTGTTTCCTTGGGATATCCAATAAAGATACACTTTGTGCCTCGGGGTGCAATTTTGTTACCTAAAGAGGCCTTAACAAATTCTTCGCTAGCCCACACATGTAAATTCGATAACATATCTTTGCATCCACTCCATAAATCTTATGGAATACCATTTATCGATTTAGTTGGTACTTGGTTTAGTATGTGTGTTTCTATTTGTAATGAATATCCCTAAAAGGATAATGGAAGACTTTCATGACTCATCATTGATCTCATCATGTCCAACATGGTTCGGTTCCTCCTTTCACTTACACAATTCCACTGAGGTGTATAATGAGGAGTGAGTTGAGATAGAATCCCAAAATCCTGTAAGAAATCAATGAAGTCCTGATTAAGATATTCTCCCCCTCTATTTGAGTGGAGTTTCTTAATCTTCTTACCAAGCTGGTTCTCAACTTCATTCTTGTATTCTTTGAACCGATCAAAAGAATCTGACTTATACCTCATTAAGTAAATATATCTATATCTACTAAAATCATCAGTAAAAGTTATGAAGTACAAGAACCCACCCCTTGTTTAAACTGGAAATGGTCCACACACATCTGTGTGAACTAATTCTAGAATCTCTTTATCCCTTTCACCATTCCCAATAAATGAGGCTTTGGTCATTTTGCCTTGTAGACAGGCATGACATACACTAAGTGGTTTTAGTTCGAAATAATCTAAATACCCATCTTGATGTAATTTTGTCAAACATTTATCATTGACATGACCTAGCCGGTGATGCCAAAGTTGGGTGTGGTATGAGTCATGTGAATTGAATTTTTCATTGATTTCCATTACTTGGTTTGTGTATTTTAACACATAAAGGTCGTTATATAAATGTGCCCTACCAAAACAAATGCTATCTTTATAAAAGTAGCAACATTAATTTCCAAACTTGAAAATGAATCCATAAATATCTAACCTGGATACTGAAATAATGTTTTTAGTAACAGAAGTCACGTAATAACAACCCTTTAACACCAAGATCATTCTAGTTGGCAATGTGAGGTGGTAGTCCCCAATAACTACAGCAGCAAGTCTGGCTCCATTGGCTGCTCGTAGATCTACCTCCCCTCGATCAATCTTCTTAAATATACTTTGTTCATGTATTTGGATATAGATGTGAGCACCATAAGAAGTATCTAATACCCAATTAGTAGAAACAGATAGATTGAATTCGATAACAAATGCACCTGAAGCTTCCCCTTGCTTCCTTGGCTGGGTGTAGTTTTTCTTCTAGTGGCCCTTCTTTCAACATGCAAAACAAACAGCATCCTATTCCCTTGCCTCCCCTTTTATCTTATTTTTCTTGGAAGGGCTTGAAGAAGCTTTGGTCTTAAAGCTATTCTCCTTCCCTTTCCTTTTATTTACCATGAGGACATAAGGTTTTTCACACTTCATGTTATTGTCCACTTAGCAAATAAGGAAAATAAGATCAGACAGAGACTTCTCAATATTGTTCATGTTGAAGTCTACAACAAAGTTTGAGAAGCTCTGGGGGAGTTATTCAAGAATGAGATCGGTACCCAGTTCTTCGGGGACTCTAAACCCTAGAAACTCCAAGAACTCAATGTAGCCAATTAGCTTGACTACATGAGGCCCATCTAGGGCACCCTCTCCAAGTTTTCTCTGGAATAGAGCCTTGGATATCTCAAACCTTTCCTGTCTTGCTCTCTCCTGGTATAGACCACGGAGGTGCTCGAGCATGCTGTAGGAATCCATGTCTTCATGAGACTTCATGAGCTCACTAGACATTGATGATATCATCAAACATTGAACGTCGAGTGCATCACTCAAATGTTGATCATAGACCAGGAAATCTTAATCACTCTCCCCTTGGGCAGGCGGATCAGGAAGTGAGGAATCAAGCACATAAGACATTCGTTCATGGCATAGGATAACCCGAAGGAACCTAAAACATTCCTGAAAGTTACTACAAGTGAGGATATTGTCTTTATCCAGAACTGATCACATAGAAAATGTGGTTAACAAGTTTGTCATTTCGATTCTACAAATTAAAAGAGCAGATTTATCAGTACTTTCTTGATTACATTTTATGAGAAATAATAAATTTTTCATTAAATCTCCCACTATTTTATCAAGTCCCAATGGCCCTCACCATTGAACTTAGAATATCAAATTTCTTTGACATTCTAGTGGCAAGGATCCATATTCCCCTTTGCATAACCCCAACAAGGGTTGGTCAAGCTATTTTAAGCTTACAGTTCCTTGATCTGTTGAGTGGACTCCCCAATCCCGAAATCCTAACTTGGATTTCCTTAACTCTTGCCTCTAATATTACACCAAGTCTAGAAAGGGATACTCCTCTTGATGTAATATGGTTAAGTCTACCCGAAACCTTTCATAAGGGATTCCTTTATAAAAGTATGTGTCCCAACAAGGGTTGGTCAAACACATAGTTTTATTGAGTCTTTCCCTTAATCAAGTAACAGAAGCCTTGGTCTGACTTAATATGGTATTGAGGGATTTTAATATTTATGTATAGTTTCACATTATCACATGATTGTTAATATTAAGTGATGGTTACTTAAGTGATTAACCATGTTCCGATAATGTTTACGCATAGTCCGGTTTTTATTTTATTCCATCTTTGCATGCTTTTTTATTTCATTAATTATGTGATCGTGACAACACATACATAATAAATAAACCATGAAATAAGACAAAAATAAAATAAGATGGTATGATCATGAACTTCTATTGTTTAGATTATCTATTGGTTTGATAAGCTAAACCTAACCTAGGGAAAAACACCTTGAACCGATGGTTCGTGTTTTGTAGCTCCCACCTGTCCATATTTGTATCTTCTTGGGTTGGTTTCTCCTTAGCTTCAGGTTTTGAACTGTCTCCTCTGGCTTGGGAGATCCTCCATTACATGGGTTTACATTAAATAAACCATGGGCATGGAGGCCCTACATTTTATTATAAGAAGGATCATAGGCCAATAAATTTAAATAAATTTAAATAAAACCATACACACATACAAAGGGTCTTTGGTCTAGCTCATGATCATCCATAGCATGCAACGACATTTACACATATTTAGAATTCAAATTATTTTAATCGTTCTATTATTCAAGATAAGTCGTGCTTGAATGCAATTAATTATGATCTTATAATTAATCAATTATTTATCTTAAATTCCTTTCTGAATTTCCTTGAGATTCATCTCATCCATATCCCTTGTATAGGTCTTTGTACTTTTGGATGAAACCTGATGAAATTTCTGGAAAGTACACAACGTGTAGTTTATATTTACACACCGTGTATTTCTTTTCACCTTTTATCCAAAGTACACGCCAGGGGATTTTGTGTGTTCTTTATAATTTGGAAATTTTGGAGTACATGGCATGTAGATAAATCATACACGGCATGTACTTCCTTGTTATGCGGTAACCGGCATGGCAATCCCATGTACGTGGTACGCGGCTTCTCCTTTGTACACGGTTTCACTTGGGCCGGATCGGACTACACGACATGTTTCTCCAACATACATGTCGTGTATTCCAGTTCCACGTGCCATTTAATTCTTTTCAACACAGGGTGTTAAATACTTAGGTGTAATCAATTCACACGATGTGGTTTTGCAGACCAGTACTGGTTCGTTGAACCTATGTACATGGCGTGTAGTTTTAATTACACACCGTGTATTCCCGTGTTGTATAGACAGAAATAGAGTCTCCTCTGGATGATATCCTAGTTTGTATTTTAATAAAAATTAAAATTAAAAGGCCATTTCTGTGATATGAATCGAGAAACAAAGTAGGAAGAACAGATCTCATTTATTCATATTTATAGAATGATTTATTTCGAATTGAATCAAATATAAATGCGTAAATTATCAATGAAAATTAAATAACTATAATCAATGTTGTAAACTCCCTCTGATACCAATTGAAGGTTCCAGGCACAAAGGAAGTGCATGGGTGGATGTGCCCACTTGGCTTTTTTTCATTAACAATGATCAATCTGGTATCAATATGATGATAAACGCCAATATCCACGGATCGAATCACAGAAATAGGCAAAGAAAAAGAAAGTCCGGGAACCACAAATTAGGATTGTTACAGGTTGATTATAATTAATTTAATAAATTTAAAATAAATACCTTTTGGGTGTTCTTTCTTCGTTGATGTTCTAGATCACGTTTCGATTTGATTTTTCATTGCGTCACAGAAGCCAAGTGTAGACTTCCTCTAGCGGTGATCCACACGTGTACCTCGTATCTTGGGACGTTGCCCAAGGAGTCTCCAGGTTCTAGCATGTAGAAACCTTTGCTTGCGTTGTCTTCCTTAGATCATCTTGATCTGATGGAAGAGGATCTCTCTCAGTCTTGAGAGAGTTCTTGGAGGAAGAGGTTCTTTCGGCCTTGAAAGAATTCTCCAGAGTTGTTGTGCACAACGATTCTCTTGTGTGTCGGAAAAGAGCTGGGGTTGTGAGGATATTTATAATCATGTTTGAGGTTGTAGAGTTATGTCAATAAATAAATACGTTACACGTTTTATTTATTTCATTGACTCTTATTTAAAACCCCCATGTCGAATAATTAATTCCTTGACATGCGCTCACACTGATTATAATAAATATCATTTAAAACAATATTATATCCTCAAAATCCCGATTGGAAAAACTACACGGTGTGTATTAATAAATACACGGCATGTACTTGTTTTTCATTGAAAACTACACGGCGTGTACATTCAATGTACACAACATTTATATCTTGTTTTCATTTATTCATTTCCTTTCCATAAAGAGAACTACACGACATATAATTATTAATACACGGCGTGTACTTGTTTTCCATGAAAAACTACACGGTGTGTAATCTTTAATACACGGCGTGTATATATTTTTTCATTTCCTTCTTCCTCCATCATTAAAATGATTTAGGCTTCCTTGAATAATTATTAAACCATGTACGGGAATAATATTTATTCTACTTGAGATACTTGAATACACTTAGTGTGTGACCCTCTATGCCTCTTTCTCATTGGCATTAGGCGAGCTTGCCTAAAGTCCAAGATTACTATCTAGAAATGGGTAAAAGCACCCAAGAGAAAGAAGTTGATTCCACATTGACGTATCACCTCATACGAACGCTTAATGTGTAATTTAATCCCTTTGTCTCAATATCTCATCAAGCAGGTTTCATGGCAGTGTCATAAACCTATATGCTTGATCTGTTGTTCTTTGAATTCCTAAAATAAACTCGTCGTTTACACCATGGCCATGGAATTTAATGCGACAGTTCTATTTCAATCAAAGGGCCGAGATATAAACTTCCATAAATGGAATGGACAAATCTTTCCTCGACTTATCCATTAACAACATGTCACTCGTGACGCACCCAACGTACCCTACTTCCCACCAACTGTCTGCGTGGTGGTTTTCGTTAGTAAATCTAAGTGCACGAGTCAGGACATCAGTTAATAATAATCTCCCAGTCTAAGGACCATTACACACGCTCATAGATATAAATGTCCGATGACACCAAGACATGCAGAATTTCTACTTGCGGGTCTGTTCTCATAATCTCCCATCTTGGATATTACCAAGTGCGAACTCCATGAGAGAGAGTCTCGTCTTCTAACGAGTACTCGCACATGACGGTCTGTATACTATGTATCCTATCATAGTATATAATCCAACCGTAGAACTTTATTTAAGAATATTTTTATAGCATTTCAAGGTTCTCATCATAGTAGGGATCTGCCATGACCTTATTAATGCAACAAATATTCCAGGACATTATTATATTATAGTCATGCAGAACAATGAACAATATATAATAAGTGAACATTCATGTAATCAAAGTATAAAACCATTGGTTCTCAGGACACCAACACTTACAATTATGATAGAATGTTTTCGATTATCCTCTATAAATTAATACTTGAGAGGGGATATAAGGACCTTGAATTTGTGCTCAAGTTTTCTAACAATTTTAGACACTGGTCAGGACTTTGAATCAAACTCAATTTCATTTTCAAAATTTCTCAACATAATTGGTTCCTTTGGAATAGAAGATTCACCCACTAAATTGGAAAGATCAGTGTTAGGAATGGGTATGGACTTAAAGTTTATGATTTATCCCAATGTTTCACTGATTAGTGTTTTTGAAAAATCATCAATGGAGCTATAATAGTGACACTCAATCCAAGATGTAAAATTTCCCTCTTGTGAATACATGAAATTCATTTCCTCTTGATTTAAAGTCCCTTAAAAATTTCTTTATTCACTTACACTACCCCAAATCCAAATGATGGTTCTTCAATAAATTCATGAGAAGTTTGTGGGAAACGAGACACTCCACATAATTTTATGGAAGGGACAGTCGGTGTAGGGATGAGTTCCTCACAAGTATGAATGCATTATAGTTCTAATCTCAAAGATGAAACATATAAATTCATTATCTCTATTTTATTACACAATGGTTAAATAAATGTTTAAGGAATAGAGTTTTTATGAGGTTAAACATCATGTACTTCCCCAATATTGACCTCTTCAACCATCCTTTAGAGGAATGGAAATTTATCATTTAAATAATCATCATTTTAATGTTTGTGCATCTCACTGAGTGTGGGGTAATCATTCGAGGATTTATCAAAGAAATTTACTAAGTTATGGGATTAGATTTAAAATTTTATTCCAACATGGGTTTATAATAGGGTAATGTTGAAGAGACTCCATTGGAGTATACTGAAATTAGGATTTGAGATTCTTAGGACACACACAAACAGAAAGGTGAAAAGGTAAGCAGAATGAGGGTGAGAATAGAGAACTTGGGGTGAGAAAATGATGATTGTATCTAAGATAACTTACTTAGGTCCCCATAAATGGTGCCAAAATTTGGTCTCGCCCAAATTTACACAAGATTTTAGGGTTAAGCGGTCACTTGTAGTTTAGCTTGGATTGTCAAATCCTCAGAGACCTAATAAGAAACCTACAAACACATACATTATATGGACTGTTTTTTATTATGAAGTGGCCAACATGGTTTTATTTTATATGGGTTTAAGTTAAATATAATATAATTAAGTGAATTTAATTTAAAATAATTATTTGATCCTTGGTTATCACTTCAGGTTGGTTAGATGAAATTATTTTTTAACGGGTTCAATTTCTTATATTCGAGATGGGTTTATTCAAGAATATCAAACAACTTCATCAATTACTAGTTTATTACCAACACACCATAATAAAAATCACCTATACACTTGGAGGATCAAATTAATGAGCACACCAAGGTAATTTTTTTTATTATCTCTTGAAGTATGTGGCCTTAAAATTTAATAAGGACGAAGAAGTTTTAAAATCATCAAATAAAAATATCAATTAAAAGAAGTGATTAGACATTAATGGGGTGATAAATAAAATTAAATACAGCCCCTTGATACTCCCTTGGATCAACCCATAATCAGGTTATCCCACCATTGATGCTATGGTTTCAATGGAAGCGGGAAGTAGACTCATGAGGGAAGAATTGAAGAAGTAAAAAAAAGACAATGAAATAACGATCACTCCACCGTTGTGTGATAATTTCACAAGGTTTGGTGTGAATAAATTCACACCATGATCCAACGGTATCAATGTGATAATAATAAGAACAAAATATGAGTATAATAATAACTTTTATTAAGAAACTAAGATGAATTAGAACAACTTACATGTGAAAGACAAACTTGAGAGAAAAAAATTGCAGCATAACATTACAATGAAAGAAAGCATCAAAGATCATAAAATCCTCCACCACCACTATCTTAAATAGGCATTTCAGGAGGCTTGGTTATATCTCCAATAGTACAAAGGATCCTACTTTATTATGGTAGGCCTGGGGTGGTGGAAAGTAAGGGAGAGTGGACTTCTTTATCCTTGACCTGAAGTGGCAATCAACTTTCATCCACCGAACAGAGGAATATAAATGGAATTGTAGATGGACTAATTAGAGTGGTAAATATAAAAGTAAAATGGATATATGGAGGTCTCCTAACCTCATGTAAATGATCAGCAGAAAAGGAATTTGTTTACGAGATATTATCGAAATGGTGGGATGTTTTTCCGGGCTGTAGAATCTGGCCTAGAATTTTATCTCTAACTTGGGCCACCTGGAACTCCATTAAAACATCATAATTAGATTTTTAAACTATTTAATTAAATGTTACCCATGATTTACTATATCTTAAGTACAATTTTCAGAGTTATTGGTCTTGGGTATTGGCCGTTATAGTAGATTTATTAGGCTGGTTTCTAGTTTACTTCACCCATAATGTTGTTGGTTCAAGGCCAACTTTGGTGGGTTTCCAATATGAATCTTCAAGTACTAAAAATGTATGAATTATTAACAATATAATGAGAAACCTGAAAATTAAATATGAAAATAAAATCATGATCATTGGGTACTTTAAATTATGTTAAAATATGTACCATGTAATAGCACATTTTAAGAAGGAATTACAACTATAATATGAAATAATGTTCAAAGTGTAAAATGAACTAAATTGGTGCTTATGAATAATAAATCACATGAATATTATATATATTTAAAATGAATATTAGCCTCATTTATTGGCTAATAACACCCCCAACTTGAGTTTTTCTAGTCCTGAGAAAAATATATCTAAGAAATGGAAACTTCGAATTCCCTTTTCGATAAACATTTTAATAAACAATGATCACAAAAAACCCTTATATCAAAAAAATATAAAACCCATCAAAATATTTTAATACAATATAGTTTCATAAGAATATCACAATCCCAATCTCATTCCTTTGTTCAAATTAATCATCATATTTCATCCAATATCAATTAAGTATGAGGATGTGTTGTGTATCACAATAGATATAGGTGTTCATCATTATTCAAGGGGGAAATGACAGAAGTGCTAGGTTGAATCACATTTAAATATTAAGATGAGTATTCAATTTTTTTCAATATTTTCATGGTAATTTAAATTGAACTCAAAAGAGTCATCCCATGTAGCGAGACTTTTCCAATGACTCCCATACCCAAAGACTTTAGGGCACCAAGTGAAGCCCACATACTCTGGAATCATATCGAGTTAACTCAGTAAAAAAAAGTCAAATTACTACAAATAGAGATAAAAGTACTAACTTTGGGCCATAAAACTATGGAGCCATGATCCCCAAGTACCAAAAGCCATGCATTAGTTCATTTCATTTCTCTACACGCACATTTATTGTTTTTTTTTGAATTTTTTTATTGAATACTTATATTAAAAATAAAATGATTACCAAACCTATGATATTTATTTGAGGGACCCCATGAACTCAAACTAATACCCCACTATCCAAAGGACCTTCTTTGTGATCCCTCTTTTTTATATAAACAATGAAATTTCACATTAGATAGCCACACTTTCCAAAATCTATGCTCATGAAATTATACATGGATTAAAATTAGAATCAGGGCATGCTAATTTATTTGATATTCAGTTTCAAAGTGGTAAATGTGTATAATAATGTTCAAGGTTAAATAAATTTTTCATTCCACAAATTTTTTTATGCACACAAAATTAATTAATTTTTTTCATTCTTTTCACCCCCCAACTTAGAATAACATTGTCCCGAGTGTTTAAAGAAAATAAAATTTAGAAGGGGTAGTGGTAGAGGATAGGAGTTCTAAAAGGAATTTGAAATAATAAACACGGAAAAAAGTCACCCATTGACTGAATTTGAACTTATTGCTACTCCAATTTTGTCCTTTGATATCCATGTCACTTACAGAGTTCCCTAGTGGAAAAAGGAAAACAAACAAAAAAAACAAAATAATATGTATATATATTAATATAATAAAAAAAGTGACATAGAAGTATATATACAAAAATTATAGAATAAGGGAGCACTATAATCTGTATTTCAGTGGTAAGCATGCTCCCCTGTCTCCCTTCGGTCCTTGGTTCGAGTCCCCGTGGCTTCACCGGTTGTGATGGGGTTTTCCCCACAACCTACGATGTATCCTTTTATTTTGTTTTTTTAATTATTATTTCTGTATTTTTATTTTTAACCTACAAAAACATAAAAATAAAATGAACTGATGATACATTGTATTATTTTTAAATTTTTGGGTAAGGTATTACTCAAAGATCACACCACGTGACACAGATGAATATGGCGCTCCCCTTTCATACCCATCCATAATCATAATAGAAGAATAGGTCAACAATCTATTTTTTTATTTTTTTAAATATAAAAATGATTCATTAATACTATTTGAAAAATAAATATGATTCAAAAAGATTGGAAACATGAAAACCATGGGTTGCCTTCCATGAAACACTTTTGTTTAACGTCGCTAGCTCGACATGGACACCCCAACTTATCTGACACCAACTTTTAAAATTTTAATGATTAAATTTTTCACCAATTAAATTATATTGTTATTGAGTCTACAATGGGGTTTAAAATAAAGTTTTGAAATTAATTCAAGAAAAACTATATAGGTCCCAATGAATGGGCTAATCACAAGAATATCGATAAGGGTCCATCCAATTGTCTTCCAAATATTTATTAAGATAACAAGTATAATTTTATCTTTATTAGAATCAAGAGAGGATGAAATTATGATATAATGTTTTTGATTTTATATATATATGAATACTTGAGAGAGGATTTAGGGACCTTGAATTTCAACTTGGGTTCGCTAACACTTTGAGACACTGGTTGGGACTTTGAATCAAACTCAATTTCATTTTCAAAATTTCTCAACAAAATTTGTTCTTTTTGAATAGAAGATTCAACCACCAAATAGGAAATATTAGTGTTAGGAATGGTTATGGACTTAAAGTTTTTGATTTCTCCCAATGTTTCACTGATTAGTGTTTTTGAAAAAACATCAATGGATCTATAATAGGGACACTCAATCCACGATGTCAAATTTCCCTCTTGTGAATACATGAAATCCATTTCCTCCTAATTTAAAGACCCTTAAAAAGTTTCTTGATTCAAATCCACTACCCCAAATCCAAATTATGGTTCTTAAATAAAATCATGATAAGTTTGTGGGAAACTATACACTCCACATAATTTTATGGAAGGGACAGTCGGTGTAGGGATGAGTTCCTCACAAGTATTAATGAATTGTAGTTCTAATATCAAATATGAAACCTCAAAATTCATTATATCCATTTTATTACACAATTTTTTGATAAATGTTTTAGGAATGTAATTTTTATGAGGTTGAACATCATGTACTTCCCCATGATTTATCTCTTCAACCATCCTTTAGAGGGCTAGAAATTTATCCTTTAAATAATCATCATTTAAATGATTCTACATCTCATTGAGTGTGGGGTGATCATTTAAGAAATTCACTAAGTTATGGGATTCCAAATAATGATTTCCAATTTTATTCCAACATGGGTTTATGATAGGGTAATGTTGAAGAGACTCCATTGGATCAGACTAAAATTAGGATTTGAGATTCTTAGGACACACACAAACAGAAAGGTGAAAAGGTAAGAAAAATTAGGGTGAGAATAGAGAACTTGGGGTGATTAGATGATTATAGTGTCTAATATAACTTAATTAGGTCCCCAAAAACGGTGTCAAAATTTGGTGTCACCCAAATTTACCAAATATTTCAGGGTTAAGCGGTAACTTGTAGTTTATCTTGGGTTGTCAAATCCTCAGAGACCTAAGAAGAAACCTATAGACATGTACATTATATGGACTATTTTTGGATATGAAGTGGCCAAATTGAGTTGATTTTAGATGGGTTTAAGTGAAATATAATATACTTAAGTGAATTTAATTTAAAATAATGAGTTTATCCTAGGTTATCACTTGGGGTGGGTTGGATGAAAATATTTATAACAGGTTCAATTTCTTATATTCGAGATGGGTTTATTCAATAAGATCAAACAACTTCATCACTTACTAGTTTAATACCAACACACCATAATAATAATCACCTATACACTTGGAGGATAAAATTCTTGAGCACTCCAAGGTGAAGGTTCGTATTAACTCTTGAAGTTTGTGGCCTTAAAATTCAACAAGGACAAAGAAGTTTTAAAATCTTCAAATAAAAATCTCAATTAAAAGAAGTGATTATAAATTAATGGGGCGATAAATAACATCAAATCCGGCCCCTTTCTACTCCCTTGGATCAACCCATAAGTGGTGTATCCCTCCATTGATGCTATGGTTTCAATGGAAGCGGGAAGTAGACTCATGAGGGAATAATTGAAGAAGTAAAAAAGGCAATGAAATAACGATCACTGCACCATTGTGTAATAATTTCACAAGGTTTGGTGTGAATAAATTCACACCATGAGACAACAGTATCAAAGTGATAAGAATAATAATAGAATAATAGTAGAATAATAACTTTTATTAAGAAACTAAGATAAATTAGAACAACTTACTTGTGAAAGACAAACTTGAGACAACAAAATTGAAGCATAACATTACAATGAAAGAAAGCATCAATGATAATAAACTCATCCCCCAAAACTACCTTAAATAGGAATTTAAAGAGGCTTGGGTCGATCTAAAAATAGTAAAAAGAATCCCACTTGAGTATGGTAGGCCTAGGGTGGTGGAAAGTAAGGGATAGTGGACTTCTTTTTCCATGACCTGAAGTGGAATCCACCTTTCATCTATCGAACAGAGTCATCTGAATGTCCTTCTAGATAGCCGAATTAGAGTGGACCATAGAATAAGAAAATGTATATATGGATATCTTCTAACTTAATGTAAAATTTCAGCCCAAAATCAATTTTTTTTCGAGATATGATCGAAATGGAGTGATGTTTTTTGGGCCGCAGAATCTAGACCTGGATTTTATCTCCAACTTGGGCCACCTACAACTCCATTAAAACATCATAATTATCTTTTTCCACTATGGAATTAAATGTTTCCCATGATGTCCTATATATTAAGTTAAATTTTAAGAATTATTGGGCTTGGATATTGGCCTATAAAGTAGTTTTATTGGGCTGTTATCTAGTTTACTTCACCCAGAATGTTGTTTGTTCAAGGCCAACTTTGGGGGTTTTCCAATATGAATCTTCAAGTAATACTAATGTATGAATTGTTACCAATGTAATGAGAAACCTGAAAATTAAATATTAAAATAAAATCAAGATCATTGGGTACTTTAAATTATGTTAAAAAATGTACCATGTAACAGTGCATTTTAAGAAGGAATTAAAATTATAATATGAAATAATGTTCAAAGTGTAAAATGCACTAAAATGGTGCTTATTAATAATAAATTACATGAATATTATTTATATTAAAAATGAATATTATCCTCATTAAGTGGCTAATCAAACCTAAAGAAACATATTAATGATGGTGGATCTGAGGAAATGAAAGGTGACAAAACCCAGTGATGTAGAAAAAAAAGGAGCATCATAGTTTGACGTTTTCAGCAAAAATCATTAAGGCTAAAGAGAAAGGAATAAAATATGAGATTGGATGGAATAAGTGGAGCCAACATGTTAACCCCAACAAGGTCATGTTTAGTAGTTACATTGTAATCGTCACTCGGTAATGCGTGGTGATTGATGTAACTTTATGGCACTATGTTGTGGCTGAGATTAAGACACTGATGTGGGGAGATATTATGGTAAAATTATGATATCATAATTTTAATTTATTAAAAATTAAATAATTAAACATTGACTTACACTTCATAATCTCTTATAGAGTGCATTTATAGTATATGACTCACAAAAAGACTATGTCTTAAGGGTTTTTGGAAGGATTCATAGGGGTTTTTGCAAACTTATAATGAAATACAATCTCAAAGATGTTGAAGGGAATATGAAACCACACCAACCTTTTATTTATGCACACCTAATAACCCAAGAATCGGGGGATGCATTTACTGATCATTGTGCGGAGCAGTCTTTTTAGGTATATTGTGTTTGGTAATATGTTGTTTGATGGTACGTGTATTATTCTCTTTGATTGACAGTGTTTTATTTATGAAACAATAACTGAGTGTTGAAAATAAACAAAGAGCATCAAAACCAGCGTACCCCTACCGTAAATCAAGGATGGGGTACGCTTCACTTGAAAAATTTTTAGTACGTATTTTAAATATACCAAAATACTTTTATGTGACATAAAAAAACACAATAAATATATTATTTTGTTTATATGCATCATGAAGAGTCCAAATCCACTACCACTTCCATCCCATGCCACGTTCTATGGAAGGAGGCCTGTGTAACTAAAGATAAAAAACTAATAGATGAAAACACACAAAAAGTGTGGGAAACATGTGTAAGTATGACATAATATTTTTTTTAAATCTCTATTAAATAAAAATGATTACTTATTTTCCTATATTTTCTATCTGACATAGTCACAAGAATCAAAAACACCCACACCAGATGTAGACATAAGTTTAGTGGCTTTGAAGCAGCTAGAAAATTATGGTCGTGTCATAGGTTCGGGTTTTGGGGTGACACCCCGAACATTTTTTGAAGAAAAAAACAAGTGGAGGATCAAATTGATGAAATAAAAAATATGAGAGAAACATTAGCTATGTTTCAAGAATAATTAAAACACCAGAGAGAGCTGATAACATGTTTGATGGGGAGAGGAAAAGGGAAGAAAAAACTTAAGAACAACCCACATGTGAAGATCCTACCCCACCCCCACCAATTTTGAGGCGAGCCATTCCCCTCAAAAACAATTCTTAACTGAGGTAGTCAATTCTATAATAATTATTTCTGTGAAATGTGAATCAGATAGACACTAGACACTGATAACTTTCCTATATTGATATTCTACAGGCTGAAAATGACTGTGATTTATATCTATAAACACACACCCATCACCTTTTATAAAGGGATATAGTGTTCAATATCTAGAACGACATGCTACACAACAGACCACTTCTGACAGATCATGTCAGAGTGTCAATTACTATAGCTCTAGATCTAAGTATTGAGTTACCTATTCCTATTGATGATGCATATATTCATATGGTCGAACAAGATCTAGGAATATTCATTGCATGGACATCACATCTTGTAAAAAACATGTCAACAATGAGGTATTCATTTACAATTTAATTTTCAAGATAAACCTTAAACATTTAATGAAACAAAGTCTAAACTGATGCATGTTATTATAGATGAACAAATGGGAGGGGTGAAATGAAAGACTGGTTCAAAAACATCTCAAGGATTAACCAAACGATCAAAACGATCTACCCAAAGCACCTTAACCCCCCGTTCTATATCCACATTTATTATCATTGAAGTCTCATGTGGATATGATGTTGAAAGATGGTGGTAATCACATAATTTATTTTGAAGTAAATATGTACAGAGGAGAAGATCCATAATTCATTGGTGTTGAGAGTACAACTGAAATCCTCGACTATGATTGGTTAGGCAACTCAGTTGTAAATATTTACATGAGGTATGTTTTCATGATTTTATTTTCCAAAAGATGATATACTATGATAATTATGACTAAATACATTTCATATTTTTCACAGGCATATATATAAAAAACAATTGAAGGTATTTCCCTATGAAATTTTTTTGGACTCGTTAGTCCTTACATCACCTCTACAGAATAAGAAGACATAAATTCCCAGAAATATGGTAAAATATTGGCAGGATTGTTCAAATTTTTTAACAAAAAAATTACAGATGACAGACTCTTCTTAATAGCAACGATGCAGGGGTAAAACTATACAATTTAATAATATAATATATATTTTAATTTCTTTCATTAATTTTTTTTGTGTTATTAGGAAACATTGGATTCTCATTGTGGTCAATTTGGATACTCCAAAGATTTATTTTCTGGATTCAATGCATGGATATCCAACAATCCAACCAAAAATGATGGCATTTGTCAATTTTTAATACACTACATCCAACATTTTAGAACTAAACATCCATTTATATAATTTATATTATCTTTTAATGAAGATTCTATTATGATAGGGAGGTGCATGAATATCATCTACATCATGGAATGAGGCTAGGGGAAAAGGAAAAGAAACCTGAAAAGTACTAAGAATGGATAGAAATTAGGGTATATATAATAATATTTCACTATCCAAACACCTATAAAAAATTAATTATTTTTCTCAATGTTTCTGCAGTGCCCGAAATAAACAAATGATAAAGACTGTGGTTATTATGTTTTAAAATTTATGAAAGAGATCATATTCCATGAATAAACCAACATCCCTGAAGAGGTAATTTTGAAGATAATTGCTATTTAATTTAAAATACTTATGAGTCCTTTGGGTATTTATATTTTTTCAGTACTACCATGGCTGCTAAAAACAGTCATATTCACAAGATGATATAGATATGCTTAGAAAGGAATGAGCAACATACCTAATGGAAGAATGTATAAATATATAATGAAGATGGTAAACTTATAAAATAATTTCAACTTTAATAATCTTATCTGCCTTATATTTCTCTTTGTTTGATAGTAATGTTCTGATTTGTACGAGCTAAACGCCCTGCTGAAAATCATGGTTGTTGGTGATCCTTGTTTGTGCACTAAATGAATTGCATGTTGATTGGTTTTTTAAAAGAATTTGGTGGTCCTTATTTACAAGGTATGTGTGTTGTTTATAGACCAAAAAAGACAAAAAGTATTCAAAAGGGGTTTCCCCATCCCTTGATTTTGTTGTGACATCTTGAGACATAACGGGAACATGTGCTTACTCCACTCTTCTCATTTTTAACAACAAGAAGGGTTTTTCTCCAAAAAAACATCAATTCAATCTGCAACATTGGTAGTTCCCCTCTTTAATCGAGCCAGTGAAGAGACAATTGTCATATATTCATTTGGAGGTCTTGAATATATGACAATTGGTTCTTCACTGGGCTGACTAAAGCTATGATGCAGAAGGAGGATGTTATACTGTGTCAATCTTATAGGGATCAAAAGTTTTTCCATAATCCTTCTAAACTGTGTAGATTGATCATATTGAGCAGGTTAAGTCTCTTTTTTTAGGTTTTATAGGTAAGGGTGCATTGATTTTCAGGAATAAAAATGTACTTAAAATTTGTTCTAATAATTTAGGACCACGATCTATGAGTTATTTGTGATGTGTAGGAATCAACTGCACCTCAATCTGACGCACAATGTCATCGGTGTGACTCCAAATATATCTTTATTTAAAATTGAATTTAATTCAGGTAATAAAACACAACTGACATACTAAAAACCAAGGAAATGCATTTTTATTACTTTTATACTTTAGTAAAATGATCTATCAGTTATTTTTGATGTTTAGGAATCAACTGTACCTCAATCCGATGCACGGTGTCACCGGTATGACTCTAAATGTGTCTTTTCATTTAAAATTGACATTAATTCAAGTAAAAAAACACAACTAACATGATAAAAACCAATAAAAAAGTTCAAATTGTTTTTATACATTAGGAAAATGATCCATGAGTTAGTTCTGATGTGTAGGAATCAACCCCACCTCAATCCGACGAATGGTGTGATCGGTATGACTAAAAGTGTCCGCTATCAGTTTAAAATTGATATTTTAGTTCAAAACGTGTCACTCACTGAAAAAAAAAGAAAATGTTCTCCAATTTTCTTCCAAATTAAGGAAATCAATTTTTATGTCCTTTGTGATGTGTATGAGGTAGTATCATGTCAAACTAATGCACGATGTGACTGGTATGACTCAAATTTCATGTTTTCAATTTGAAATGACATTTTAGTAAAAAAACACAACTGACATACTGAAAACTAAGGAAATCCATTCTGATTGTTTTGATACTTTAGGAAAACAATATATCAGTTATTTATGATGTGTAAGAATTAACCTAACCTCAATACGACGCATGGTGTGACCGGTATAACTCCAAATGTGTCTTGTTATTTAAAATTGACATTAATTCAAGTAAAAAAAATAAAACCGACATACTGAAAACTGAGAAATGAATCTGAATTATTTTGATACTTTAGGAAAATGATACATGAGTCATTTTTGATGTGTATGAATCAACCCCACCTCAATCTGATCCACTGTGTGATCAGTATGACTAGAAGTGTTCGTTACGAGTTTAAAATTGACATTTTAGTTCAAAACATATCACTCATTGAAAAAAAAGAAAACACACTCTGATTGTATTCCAAATTAAGGACAGTGATTCATAAGTCCTTTTTGACGTGTATCAAGTAGTATAATGTCAAATCGACGCACGATGTGACCGGTATGACTCATATTTCATGTTTATGGTTTGAAATGACATTTTAGTAAAAAACACAACTAATATACTAAAAACTGTGTAAATTCATTCAAATTGTTTTGATACTTTAGGAAAATGATCTATCAGTCATTTTTGACTTATAGTAATCAACCTCACATCAATACGATGCATGGTGTCACCGGTATGACTCCAAATGTGTTTTGTTATTTAAAATTGACATTAATTCAAGTAAAAAACACAACTGACATACTGAAAACCGAGAAAACACATTCATATTATTTTGATACATTAGAAAAAAAATCCACGAGTCTGTTGTGATGTGTAGGAATCAACCCCACCTCAATCCGACACATTGTGTGATCAGTATGACTAAAAGTGTCTGTTATGAGTTTAAAATTGATATTTTAGTTTAAAACATGTCACTCACTAAAAACAAAGAAAACATGATCCGATTGTCTTCCAAATTAAGGTAAGTGATTCGTAATTCCTTTGTGACATGTATCAAGTAGTCTAATGTTAAACCAATGCACAATGTGACCAGTATGACTCAAATTGCATGTTTTTAGTTTGAAATGACATTTTAGTAAAAAAACACAATTGAAATACTGAAAACTGAGGAAATGCATTCCGATTGTTTTGATACTTTAGGAAAATGAACTATAAATCATTTTTAACATGTAGGAATCAACCACACCTCAATCTGATGCACTATGTCACCGGTATGACTCCAAATATGTCTTGTTATTTAAAATTGAGATTAGTTCAAGTAAAAAACACAACTGACATACTGAAAACTGAGCAAATGCATTTATATTGTTTTGATATTTTAGGAAAATGATCTATGAGTTAGTTGTGACATGTAGGAATCAACACCACCTCAATTCGACAAATGGTGTGACCGGTGTGAATACAAGTGTCCGTTATTAGTTTAAAATTGACATTTTAACTCAAAATGTGTCACTCACTAAAAACCTTGAAAATGCACTCCAATTGTCTTCCAAATTAAGGACAACAATTATAAAGTCCTTTATGATCTGAATGAAGTATTCTCACATAAAACTAATGCACAATTCAATTGGTATGACTCAAATTTCATGTTTTCGGTTTAAAATGACATTTTAGTAAAAAAACACAACTGACATACTGAAAACTAAGGAAATGCATTACGATTGTTTTGACACGTTAGGAAAACTATCCATTAGTAATTTTTGATGTGTGGGAATCAAACCCACCTCAATATGATGCACAGTGTGACTAGAATAACTCCAAATGTGTCATTTTTATTAAAAAATGACATTTTTTAATGTATTCTTCATATTAATGTTTAATTTATTTCTTTATAGTATTACTAACATAATATTTTTTTTCTTATATAGGTGGAACCTTTTTCTCAAGTTAGGGTGATTTTTTGGCGACTATTACCATCAGAGGAAATTTTTTAGAGGGGAACACAGACGTAAAAAGATAAAACATTAATTTTTTTAATTGCCTGTTGGATATTTGTAAATGTAATTTTATAAAAAATTGTTCAAAATGTATATAGAAGTGTTTTTTTGGTATATACCATGAGTGAATATTTTTTTATTCATGATTTCAATTAAATTTATATAGTAATGTTTTCCAAACTTTTGTGTGCACTGCTTGTTTTTTTCATCATTTTCATCATGTATGTGGTTCTTTTGTATATACTATGAGTGGTTATTTTTTAGTCGGTTTTTGCTGGTTTGTACAGGTTATTTTTACTAGTTTGGTTATTTTGGTCTGCTATTTATTTTTTGCGGGTTGTTGGGTATGCTTTTATATAAACAACACACCTAGCCAGGGAAGCCTTTATCAGCGCTTCGAATAGCACTGATGAAGGGGGGCCTTTATCAGTGCTTTTCTAAGGGCTGATAAAGGGGGTCCTTTATTAGTGCTAAAAATAATGCTTATAAATGAGACCTCCCCTTTAATAGTGGCTCGATTAACAATGTTTTTTTAACACTGATAAAGGCATTTTTTAGCACTGAAAAAAGTATGTTTTGTGGTAGTGTCAGTCTGGAAATCAGATTGGAGTTTTATATCAAAGTCCTTGAGTTTTTTACTAGCTTCTGGGCAAGAAATCAATTTTCTTCAAAGAATAAATTTGTGGAAGTTTATAAAGAATCACAGGTAACATGTGTCGTTACCAAAAAATTGTATTACCCCATTTGTGCTAGAGGGTGAACACACACTATTGGATTGTTTTCATAGTGCTATCCGAGTGAAAGAGTATATCCTAATCATTTTATTCCACACAAATGGATTGTTTTCTAGTGTATTTCATGGTATTGGATTATTTACAAACCATACCAAGGAAATATCTATTCTTATTAAATAATGAACCTTATAAATACATGTGTTCCTATGGATGTGTGTTTTATTTATTTTCAATAAGGAAAGAAATCCTTAATAAGAGGAAAAGGTTGTTTCAAAAGGAAGGAAACTTAAAAGGAAAAGATATCACTTATTTACCCGCTCTTAGTGATACATCAATCCTAACTATTCACTTACACTATCTTTTGATAGTAATTATTACACTAACTCTCATTAGTTGAAAAATATTTCTTACAAACAATTGAGCCACAAAAGAAAAGATCACAAAAACTTTTGCTCCTGAAAAATCTGTCTGGAACCTCAATATGATGAACCAAGGACTGATTACCTCATTCTAATTGACTCATTATGATGGAATCATTATGATGAGAAATTTTTTCAAACTGGAATTCTCAAAATCTAATCAACTGATCAGTTCACTCTTCCTCAATCTGATCTTCTTCAGTCTAGTAAGAAAACATTCAGCTATCTGATCTTCTAATGAGATCTCTATCTGGAAAGATAACTTTGACATGAATTCTGCAGTGCTCCACCTTTTCCACTCTGGTGAAAAGGTTTAAAAGGAATAATGTACTATGATTTTATTTATAGGCAACTCATAATAGAAAAGGCAGGAAATTGATATTTTTACCACTTAATCAAATTTAAAATCTTCGAAAAATTCTCACATTTAAACTTCATCTTTGACTAATTAAAATATTCTAAATATTTCCCCAGAATCTGTATTTTAAAACATATGAAATTTTATTTAGTTTGAATTACTTCCTTAGCTTAAATATGATTAACTTCCTCATCTTCAGTCTAATTAACTTTCTCAACTTCACTATGATTAACTTTATCAGCTTCAGTTTGATTAACTTCCTCAGCTTTAGTCTGATTAAATTATCTAGCTTTAGTATGATTAACTTCCTCTGATTCAATATGATTAAATTCATCATCTTAAATCTAATTAACTTCCTCTTATTTATTCTGATTAAATTCCTCACTTTCAGTCTGATTAACTTCCTCATCTCCAGTCTGATCAACTTCCTCTACTTTAGTCTGATGAAATTCTTCATCTTTAGTTTGATTAACAACTTTATAGAACATCCATCTTCCTTACACCTTTTGTGTATGGTACTTCCCAGTCAAATCCTCTATGTATAAAAAAACTTTCTCAAAAAAACTTTTCTCCCCCTTTGTGTCGGGTTCAAACATTTATGAACTTTGAATTGTTTTTCAAAAAAAATCTTTTACAAAATATTAGTTTTCAACAAATACAAAAACTTTGTCAAAATAAAACATCACAAAGGTTCTTCAATATCCCCCTTTGGATTTGTTTAAAAACATTTTTTAATAAATTTTAAAACTCACCTTTTGTAAACAACTAAAGTTAACTCACCTTTTGTAAATAGCTTAGTTTTTTTGAATTTTACCAAAACACAACCTTTCTCAAAAGAGAGTGTCCTGACACCACACTACTAGATAAAGTAATTTTTTGAAGGAATTATATATGTTGATGACACAAAATATTTTCATTATTGTTAAGATAAACTCTCCCTCAATTTCATATTTTCTCACTTTTATTTTTCTCTCACCTTTCTTTTTATCTCCCCCATTATCTGATAACCACAAATTCTAATTCATAAAATAAAGATAATTAAAAACTTCTTACAAAGTACAAAGTTGTTACTTTTTCTCCCCCCTTTTCAATATAATCCAAATCATGGTGGGGGGGTTCCTTATGAGTTTTAGAAATTTATTAGAGGAGGCTGAACATGAGGTTACAACCTCAATTCCAAAAATATATCTTTTGGTATAGCATTTGTGAGGATATTAGCAATTTGATACTTTGTTGAGATATATTCCAGCAAAATATCTCTAGCAGCAACTTTATCTTTTATAAAGTGAAAATTTATATAAATGTGTTTTGATATTAAGTGTTGAACAAGATTTTTAGAAAGATCAATTGCACTCTGATTATCAAAAAGAATCATAAATGGTTTAAAAACTTCCACTTTCAATTCTTCTAGTTGAACCTTTAACCAGAACATTTGAGTGCATTCTTGAATAGCTGCAACATATTCTGATTCCATTGTTCTCAAAGTTACTAAACTTTGTTTCTTACTATACCAACTCACATAACATTCTATTAATAAAAATGTTCCTTTAGAAGTTGATTTTATATCATTACAATATCCAGCCCAATCAACATCATTATAACCATGAATATTCCACAACTTCTTTTATATAAAAGAGCATATGAAGTTATTCCTTTTACATATCTTATAATTCTATTTGTTTCCAACATATGATATTACTTAGGATTACTTTGAAACTTTTCACAAAAAGTTACAATATAAACAATATTAGGTCTTGAGGTTGTGTGATAAAGTAAACTTCCTATAAGCTTTCAAAATTCTTTCCGATTCACAAATTTTCTTGATTCATCTTTAATAAACTTAATGCTCACGGAAATAGGAGAAGAAACTTATTTGGATTCTTCCATTCTAAACTTCTTTAACAATTACCTGGCATACTATTATTGAGATAATAAAATGTACTTTTTTTTGAACTTGTAAACCAAGGAAGAGAGTTAATTCTACCAACATTGAAATTTAAAAATTCTTCTTCATTTCCCTAGAAAATTATTTAAAAACTTCTCCTTCATACCCCCCCCCAAATTATATTATCCACATACACAATAATAATTAGTGTGCTGGAGTTAACATCTTTCACATACAAATTACTATCAACCTTTCCTTTATAAAAAATCAACATTATCAAACAAATATCAAGTTTTGAATACCAGGCATGTGGGGCTTGTTTCAACACATATAAGGATTTATTCAATCGAAAAACCTTGTTTTCATCATTATCAAGTAGAAAACCACAAGGTTCTTCAATGTAAACTTCTTCCTCAATATCTTCATTTAAGAAAGACAACTTTACATCCATCTGATAAAATTTGAAATTTTGATGTGAAACCACTAATAGAAACATTCTAATAGTTTCTAATCTTGAAACTGGGGTAAAAGTTTCTTCAAAATCTACACCTTCCACCTGTGTATAGCCTTTAAAAACAGGACTTAATTTGATTATTGAAACTCCTCTATGTTCATTTAATTTGTTTCTGTAAACCCATTTTTTTCCAATAATATTTGTACCTTTAAGATGTTATAAAAGTTCCCATGTATCATTTTTCTCAATATAATCCAACTCTTCATTCATAACACACACCCATTCATTATTTTGAATAGCTTCTAAAACTGATTCTGGTTAAACTTTTGTGATAAGTGAAGTATGGTTCTCCAATCTCAAAATTCTTATGATCTGAACCAAAGCCTACTGATTCCCAAGGATGTTTTCAGTCTCAACATGATTTTGAAAAGTAAGAAATTTCAAAGATTATTTTAAAACTTCACTTTCCTCATCACATTATTATCCATAATCTTGATAAGTATATTCTGTATCATTTTCAACTTCATTAGAAACCTTAATTTTATCCTTCCCAAAATTATCAACAAGTTTTGTTGTATTTTCAATAAAATTCACACCATATAAATCAACTAAATTTTGTAAATGTTTGTTTGAACATTTTTAACTTCTTCCATTGGGTGAATAGCCCATAAATATTCCTTCTTTGAATTTATCATCAAACTTTCCAAGATCTAAATTTTTAATTTTTAGCAAACATGGACTTCCAAAAACCTTAAAGTATTTCAATGAATATTTTTTGTTATACCACATTTTATCGGGAGTCATGTTACATTCTGGCCTCAAAAAACATTTTTTCTAAACATGTATTCTAGTACTAATAACTTCTCTCTAATAGAACTTTTAAAGTTTGTATTATGATAACATGATTCTTCTATTTCCACAAAACATCAATTATTCCTTTATGCTAATCCATTTTGTTGTGGGGTGTATAGATCACTATATTGAGGTTTGATTCCATGTTTTCTCAGATAATTTTTAAAAGCATTGCATGTGAATTCTCTACCATTATATATTCTCAACTTCTTTATGTAGACCCCCATTTCTTTCTCGACATCTTTTCTGATGAATCTGAAAATTTCCATAGATTCTGACATGTGCTTCATAAACATGATGTTATTAATTTGAGTGAAATCATCAATGAATGTGATAAAGTACAAATCACATTTTGTTTATTGATGTATCATAAACCCACATAAGTCAAAATGAATAAGTTCAAGAGGTCTGGTAGATTGAATCTCAACTTTCTTATGACTTTTATTAGTCATATTTCCTTTATGAGAAGTTACACAAACAACTTCTTCTCTACTTTTCAATTTTATAAAATTCCATAGAACATCATATTTAGAGAGTTTTCTAATACTTTTCTTCCCAATGTGGCCTAGTCTTTAGTTACAAAACTTATTATCATCTTCAAAACTTAGATAACATGAATTGTTATGTTCTTCAATCTAAAAAATATTTCTACCAGTTTTTTCTCCCCTTGTCACAACTTTTCCATATTCAATACTTCTGATGATACACAAGTATTTTCTAAAAAAAATTCTTTTCTATTATCAAAAATTTGTCTCGCACTTATTACGTTATGTTTGAGTCCATCAAAAAATATAACTTCATTTGTTTCTATTTTTTGAGGTCTTATCTTAGCAATTCATATTCCTCTAATTCTCAAAGAACTATCATTTCCAAAAGTAATTTCTCCAATATCATGTTTTTTAACATGTTTCAAATATTTATATCACCTATCATGTGTGAATAAAAACCACTATCAAGTATCCATGGTTTATTCCTTTTACTTGATTTCAAATCTATCTCAACAACAAAATCCCTTTACTCAACTTTCTTCTTTCCAGCTTCATTTTATTTTCTCCCACAAGAAACCTATTCTGGAAGGATTTTCATATAACTTTTAGTACGATAACCAGCCTGATCACATCTTCTGAAAACTTTTTCAAGTTATTAAAATTTATTATTTGTTGTAAAATTTATCACGTCTTGAGATTTTTCTTTTCTAACTTCATGTGGGTTAGGAAAGTTACTCATTTTTTTCTCAATTTCTTCCTCTCTATTAAAACCTTCTTCCATGAAGTGAAACGTTATGCTAAAAATTATAATCCATATGCCCATAGATTCTACAAACCCAGAAAAACCCATCAAATATTGATTTTATATTTAAGTAATATATTTCTCTATAGAAACATTGTTGAGGTAGATAATTTCTTTAAACTCCAACATACTCTGATCGTGGAATATCTTTACTTTTGAGTGAGTTTTAAAATTTTTTAGATGTGATAGGTTTATCACATCCTTTCTCCATCAAAAATTTCCCAGAACCTTTATTATCAACTAATATGTTTGAAAAATCAGATGAAACATTATTTTTGGTGGGTTAGGATTTCACCCGATTCTTAATTTGAACTTTCTTAGCAACTTGAGAAGTCTCATCTTTTATTTCCAAGGCTTTTTTGAAGTTTTTATTCATCTTACTTAAGGTACTTTCTATGTCAAGAAGTTTTGATTGAAAAATTTTAAATTCTTCTTCCTTAGCTACCATATTCTTACCGATATATTCAACAACCTTTCCCTATTCAACAATTATAAGATTGTAACTTAATATCTCCTAGATGTATTATTCTTATTTCATGAAAATATATTTTTCACATTCAAAAAATTTTCCACTATCTTTCTTTATCATTCTATTTTCTATCTTGAGAGAATTTTTTTGCTTAAGACATGAAACAAGTTCTATTCTGAGCTGATACTCTCTGTAAGGTTCTCCACCACATTCTTATTCACTATTTGAGGAGTATTTAATTTTCTAAACTTTTACAATGAATCTTCTAACCTTTTCTGAACTTTCATCTTTTAAATAATTGTTTTCAGTTGAGTCTGATTCAACTTTCTTACTCAACACACTTATCTTGTTCCCAGTAAACTTCTTTTTAGATTTATTGGATGACTTTTCTTCTTTAGAAATTTTGTTCCACTTACTCCATCAAGGTTTTTCATTATAATCATCCTGATATTCTCTAACATTATTCTTAGAACAATTCATAGAAAAGTGCCTAATTCCACCACACTCAAAACATTAGAGAGGAATTTTACCTCTATACCTTCCTCTTCCTCTATGATAGTTCTTATAGATAAGAGAAATGATTTTATCATTCAACTCACCACCCTCTTTATCCTCAAAATCACAAGTCTCATTATCTTCAGCATCTTAAATTTTATATTTCTCATATATTTAAAAGACATTTAATTTTCATCTTCTTTTTAACCACTAGATTTTTTCTAATTTCATAAGAAATAAGAAAATTATGAAATTCATTAAGAGATAAATAATATTTATATTATAAAGTGTAAATTTTAGAATCAAACCTGTTCGGAAAGTTTCTCATATGTTTTTCACTATTGTTGAATCTTCCAGAACTTCTACAAATCCTTTGATGTTTTAAAAAAATTCATCTACACTGGAATATTATTCATCAATAGTTTCTTTATCTCTCTTTCTTATGTATTTAAACTTAATATGCCATATTTTTAGTTTTTCTTCCTTCACTTTAGTGTTCCCTTCAAAAATTATTTGTAGATTATGCCACATAATCTTTGATGTTTTGAGACCCATCACCTTCATATAATTTTTTTTGATAGATACATAAGGATAAAATTTTTAGCCTTTCCACCAAATTCAATATTTATTTTTTCAGTAATCATCATAGGAGAATATTTTTGAATAGGTGGAAAACCAATTGTAGCAGCATCAACAACTTCCAAGCCAAGAGATAGGAGATAAGGAATCATCCTATTTTTCCAACCATAATAACTTTTCCATCAAATGTAGGAATTTCTATACTATTGATATAATTGATATTATCCATGATAAGGATTCAACAAGGGATACTTGAATATGATAACAATTTAAGTTCTAAAGGATCAAAAAATAACTGAGGGGGGGGGGGGTGAAATAGGTGTTCCCTTTTTTAAACTCTCATTAATTTTAAAAACTTAACCCATGAAACTTGTTAAATTTTATATCCTTAAAATATTTTAGTAAATACTCATGCATGTAAAAGTATGAAATCAAGTAAATCACATGAGATTTATAAGGTTCGTCCTTAGTATGTGAACCTGAATTCTTTCTGTAGACACTCCCATGGTTCTATAAAAATTATATATTATGAAGAAGTGAATACAACTTGTGCTAAATTTTGTTAGACACCTTCTATCTTTGGATAATAATTATTATAATGATTCCCATCAGTTTCCAAATTTTTCTTACAAACAATTGAACAACAAAAGAAAATATCAAAAAAACTTTTTCTCCTCAAACTTCAGTCTGAAACCTCAGTCTAATGAACCTAGTTTCGATTGCCTCAGTCTGATTAACTCATTATGATGGTCCTATTACGATGAACCCATTTATCAATATGAAATTCTAAAAATCTACTCAATTTCTTAGTTTGATCCTCCTTAGTCCGGTCTTCCTTAGTCAGATATTCCTCAGTCCAGTAAGAAAACTTTTAGCTATCCGATATTCTAATGGGATCTATGTCTAGAAAGATAACTTTGACATGAATTATGCAATGCTCTACCTTTTATGTTTTGGTGAAAAATTTGAAATGTACGAATGTATTGTGTTTATATTTATAGTAAACTCAGAATATAAAAGGTAGGAAACTGAAAAACATGTCCCACTTGCTCAAATTTTAAACCTTTGGAAAACACTCACATTTAAACTTCAACTTTAACTATTTAAAACCTTCTCAATATTTATCCAAAATCAGTCTTCTAGAACTTACTAACTATTCTTCTGTCCAATTAACTTCCTTAGCTTCAGTCTGATTAACTTCCCTAGGTTCAATCTAATTAACTTCCTTAGCTTCGGCCCGATTAACTTCCTCAGCTTTAGTCAGATTAACTACCTCAGATTCAGTATGATTAACTTCCTTAGCTTCAGTTTGTTTAACTTCCTCAAATTCAGTATGATTAACTTCCTTATCTTCAGTCCAATTAACTTCTTTATCTTTATTCCAATTAACTTCATCACCATTGGTCTGATTAAATTCCTCAACTTTAGTTAGATTAACATCCTTAGCTTTAGTATAACTAACTTCCCAAACTTTAGTCTAATTAACTTCCTCATATTCATTCTAATTAAAAAATTTATATAACTTCTAAATTCCATTTTTCTTATACCTTATGTGTTTTGTACTTCTTATTATAGTACCCTCTATCTAGAAAAACATCTTTCTAAAAATTAAACTTTTCTCCCCCTTTGTGTTTGGGTTTGAAAATTCACAAAATTTTAACTATTTTTCAAAAAAAATTATTTTAAAAAAATAAGCTGTCAACAAATACAAAAACATTGTTAAAATAAAACATCATAAAGGTTCTTCAAGAATGAAGCAATAAAATATTGTCTTCCGCTCCCTAGTCACACCCCGATCACCCGAACCAGCCATTATAATCCCGAACATTGAGAGAGAGGTTTTGGGAGCTGAAGGAGAAGAAGAAGGACTTGAAGAGATGGTTTCACTGACATCGGGGTAGTAAAATAAATATTTGGGGGCAGATTCAACCGGGGTGATTTGGGTCGGACCGTCGGTGAATCCAACGTAATGGACTCAAGTGTTTTTTTAGAGGAGACGATCAAAAGGTATATCTAAATAATTTTGTTCAAACATATGATATTTTGAAATTATAAAAATATGGAATTTGATATATCATATAACCCTATGATTCATTTTGGATGGTGTGGTACACTTGAACACCGTTATGTTTTAAATTAATTTAATAAATTTAATTATGTTATTTTCACTTGTTGGATTTACCAAATCATTCATAAGGATGTATAAATAGTTTATATGATGAAAATGTTTAAAGAAAATTGAATCCAAATAAAGGTATTATAAAAAATAATTGCATGTGATAATATTATAACAACTTTCAAAGATTTCTAGTTTTTCAATTCAATAACAAGTGTAATACATTTCTCTATTAATTTACCCAACATCCATGTGTTATAAGAGTCATTAATGAACTCTATATGATGAATAATAATATTTTTTAAGAACATGAAATTATGGCAGTGAAAAACATTTTTCTTATAAATTCATTAGTATTTATTATTATCTAACCTTAAATATTTACTAGATCTGATTTTATAAAAATTTGGATTTACTTTTTGTTTAGAAATTTTGATATTTATGATCCCATTATTGTTAATTTTAAAATGAATACTTTAGAAAATCATGGTTAGAAACTCTATATTTGGAAACCTTGATGTTTGGTTGCTTCCTATGGAGTTGTAAAATTTTATATCTCACTGAAACGTTTCCCAATATACTCAAGACAATATAACTATAATACATACCACCCTTGTCTATTCATCAATTTATTTTTTCAAAAAAATAATATTAAATCCTCATTTTTTCAACCTTATATCATATTTAGTTTTAGATCTAAAGTACTTTAACTATTTGATTTGGTTCCTCTATCTCATTTTGTCTTTATTGTGATAGAAACCATGAATCTCGATATTCTGATTTTGGATTTCAACATTGGATTTTCTTTTTGGTGGGTTAAGATGCAATATACTCCCATGTAGATAGATTTGGATGATGCATTGATGGGACTTAAAAATATGTCTAGTTCACTGATCATAGATGAAAAACAACCCAAGTATTACAAGGATCTTTCTCAAATACATCAATAATTGTTAAATCAAGTTTTATAAAATGTTTTGAAAGAAAAATCCAAGGATGAGTTATGTATAAAATTGGAGCATCTATGCATGATGAAGAGCCCTACCAGTAAATTTAATCTGAAGCACATACTCTTCTCTCATCACAAGGTACATATATTGTGAATTACTTAATGATATCCATAGAAATTATTTATGATCCTGAAATTATGGATGTTAAATATAACAAGAAGGATTAAATCTAATTTTATTATGCCCCTAACCCACATTATATGTGACCTTTAGAAATAAAATCCTATAAAGTAATGATTCAATTAATTCCTATGATGTTTGTGATGATTTATTTTTTAATGAGAATATAAAATTCTTAGTGGCTAGTTTTGAAGCTCAAACAGAGGTTCTAGTTGTCAGAAGGGGATTGAGTGAGAGAAAATTCCGTAATTATAAAATAGGTAGGTCAAACTATCTAAATAGATCCAAATTGGTCGATGGACTTAACTTTGTCCTCAAGAGTTTGTATAAGATTCATCTAATTATGATTTTATGTTAATAGATAAATCTAGAAACTAACACCTTACTATTAATACCTTCAATGAACATATCAATAATGATAGGGGACATAAGAATCAAGTTTTGGTGGGTTTGATTTTTTTCCACCACTTTATTTTATTCTATGTTGTGGATCTTGGTATTTTTTTTCTAGAATGCATAGAATTTTAAATTCACACCATCAATGAAAAGGTTTCTATGAAAAGGCTAACCATTAATAAAAATAGTTAAATTGATGATGAAACCTTTAAACAAAGTTCATTATTCTATTGAAATTGAAATCATATGATACTAGAAATGAGAATGTGTACCTATCACTAATCAAATGAAAAAATCATTTCCTTTCTTTCTTTACTTAGTGACGATCATCAATGAACAAATGAATAGTTATTACCTCTGAATTTTATCCAAAGACTACACCTAATAACCCAAACACTTTGTGTGGGATTCTTCAACCTTCACAATATTCTAGCATCTTACACATAAATAAAGATAGAGGTAGAGAGCTTAGAGAAGAAGAGTTTAGGTAAGAGATTATTTGAGGACCGTACACATGATTCCCTTGGATGAGATACCTTTTTAGAGGCTTATAAGTATACTCCCTGATCCATGAAATTACTCATACACTTCATAAATGTATGAGTAATTCCTTTAGTTACATTCCATGTAACATACAAACATTAACACTCTCACTCTTTTAATGATAACTGATGTGTGGGAAATTTCCAATGTTAAATATTTAACATTTGGAAGGTTAAATGAGTCATGGAAGTTCCAAAGGTATTAGACTTCTCAATAATTAGCACTATTACTTTATCATATCATATAATACAATATGTACAAACAACCAACATATGATATTACTATATCATTAAATATGATATTCCCATGGACTTAAATTCACAGATTTTTACCCATACTCCAGGGCACACCCAATCATATTATATGATATAAATAGAATTCAAGGGTATATTAATTTCAATATCCCACTTACAATAAAATCTATAATACATTCATTCCATTTCATCTTATATCATATAATAAATAATAACTTTTTAAATCATATAAAAAATATTTTGAATATATTCCAATTTTTTTGGGATTCTATCATTTAATTCACCTTGTATTACATCATATGCAATAACTTATGAAAACACCATCCAAAAATAGTTGGGATAAAACTCTAAAATACTTTTATAGCATCTTTATAAGTCAAACTCAATCCCCATTTAGTAAACCAAAAAGTGTGACCCCATGATCCTTTGTAGTATTGATAAAAAATATGAATAAATAAATCCATATACATAAGAAAAGAGGGACCTCTAGAAAAGTTTCAATGCTACTCAAGTTACAATGGGATCTGGAATGGTCATCATTAAACAGACGTATCTCTATATCATTGTCCACCAGTCGTATCACATGTTAGAATTCATTTTCATACATTTCCTTTTTCTAAGATATCGAGTGACCATGTGATAAGAAGCATGTCAATCCCATATAGCCACCTCAAATGTTCTCAATTCTCTAAGTAAAAACTATACAGGTTTATGAATACATCATATGTTATTCATATGGAAGATTAGTAAATCACATGCCCCTCATAAAATTACATAAGAACATAATATATACCTTTTAATAATTTTTATACATTTCCTCATACTATCTCAATTGAGGGACCATATGTCATACTCATCTTATAAGAGGTAAAATCCCATTTTCATTGACCTCCAACTGATTAAATGAATAATAACATATCCAATCACCCCTTTATTATCTAATCCTTAGGGGTTTAATAAGAAAAATATCAAATTATATTGGAATAAATTCATTTTGGTGTTTTTGCGTTGATTGTGTTTATTGGTAATAATTTTTGAGTATTGAAGTTGACACAGGTTGTAGAGTAAAAGTGATGCTTAGAAGATTGTTATGGATTCATAAAATCAATAAGGTCTATGATTTTGGAGGAAAATGTTCGAAATATAGCCACCACTCCTAAACCTAAGAGGATACATCATAATATATGTTTGTATTTTTCATTTTCTTTACCATATTTAGGGTTCCTACACCATGGAGAAGATCTTATAATGCAATCTAATTACAGAAAAGGTGTCCATGTTGTATGAGCTCTTTTTCATGTGGAGGGTTAGTTTTAGGTTGGGCCAATGTTTTGGTGATCTATTTATTCCTACAATAATCTACATTATATAAAGAAAGGGTATTTCATGAGGAGATTACTAGGGATGGATAAATAATTTTCATCATATCTAGAGTTTTAAAGAGGCCTATGTTGTGGGGACATTCTATGCCATAGTGGTTTGAAGATAATGAGACCACCATGACATGATTTCACCCTATAATGTAGAGAGTGTGGATTTAAAAGTGTGATTTTTTTGATTTCTTCTAACCCTGTAAGAGCTCATGCCACAAGATACGACCATGATTCAGTTATTTTGGCGAGTCAATAAGTTATAGGAGATCATGGTGTGATCATGGGTAATCCTCATAGGATCATTTTGTGTGAGAAAAATGTACATAGTTAAAGGAATCCATGATGTACAATAGAAGACTATATTTGGAGAAATTTATTAAAGCACTCTTCTGCACTACAATGTAAGAGGCTCCATCATGGTGTTGCTCTTGTCAGAGTATTTTATGTCATAAGAGGTAAAATAATTCCATATCCTATAAGATATAGAAACAAAATTTAGAAATTTGACAGAAATGTTGTTCTTGGGTTTTGAGGCATTTAATGCAAAGTGAATGGTACTTAATCACTATATTGAAGAGGTAAGGACACATGGCATGATCAGATGAGTGAAAGGAAAAATTTATTGATCTCTAAACATGGATAAAATTCATTTGGTTATATTTTATGCAACCACACACAATAGTTATAAGAAGATCTTATGAGAAAAATTTAGCAATAATAAAAGGATCTCCCATAGAATTAAGGTAGATGATTTTTTCGTATATTTTGGGAAATTAAAAGTGACATAGGAGGAAATTATAGGAGCTTTATCTCACTAAAACATCATAAAATTAGGTATAAGTGACACACAATTCTCAGTGTATATCAAAATTATCATCTCATGAATAATACCACGGTTTCCATGGAAGGATCCCTGAGTTCATCCTTGTGTTGAAAGGAATATAAATTTTCAAATTGTGTGAACATTGAGTTTGCAGGGTCAGTGAAACCGCTATATTGTGTAAACCAAATAATAATTGTTCACTCTATTATTTTTTTTTCATAGGCACATTGAAATTTAATACTCCTTAGACTATTCTGATTATGTTGAATCAAGTAAAATCCTCTATGTTCTTTATTTATTTCATCGCTCATAGAGTGGAAGTAAGGGAGAGAAATGATTGTTCCTAAAATTGAGAGAAACATATTATAATAAAGGATTTAAGTTTTAAAATTTGTGTTACCCTGATTCACCCCCGCCTCTAAGAGTAATTTCTTTGATAAGGGACCAAAAATTGGTATCAAAGTGAAGGTTAAAGGGTGATGTTTCTCTCTCTCAAAATCATGTCCACGATAGAAGTTGTTAAACACAAAGGCATACCTATTTTTAAAGGAAATAATTTATAGTCATAGAATAACATGATAAAACACTATTTCAGGTCTTTTTGGATAAAAGTTTATATGAAAACAATTCATGGTATATCAATGAACACGAAAAAAAGAGCTTTATCATAAAGTGACAACAAGGAATTAAATGTGTATGTGAAGGCAATCAATTCAGTAAGGGGTACTTTGGAAAACCCTATATATACCATGGTAATTTCCTATAAAACCTCTCATGATATGTGAGAAACAATCTTGAATATTTATGAAGGTGATTCCATAATTTGAGAAGAAAAGATACAAGTATCATGGAATAAATATAAAGACTTGAGGATGATATTGATAGAAACTATTGAGGTATTTTTGATAGTCAAAATGTTCTTTTGAAATAAATATATGGTCTTAGAGAAAATATTGGAGATATCAAGATTGTTAAAAGAATCCTAAGGATACTTAATCTATGATTTAATACAAATGTTGTGCTTGAAGATACGGATCTGAAGGATGTATCACTAGATAGCCTTTATAGTATACTAGTCACATATAAAATGTGAAATAATGATAATAAAGTCAGGGTGAAGAATATATCATAGGATTTTGTGTTAAATGTGATAAATAAACTTTCTATTAAAGATGGTCTAGATGAATATGAATTCGATGAAGTGATATATTTAATTTCCTTAAACCTCAAGATGGGAAAACGAAAATTCAAAGTCAAGATTCTACTTGCTTGTTTCTAGTGTGATAAGGTGTGGTCATGGAACTATCAGATATTGAGAAAGTTATTTCTTGGGATGGTATAGGTTTTTAGTTTCCCCAATCTCATGGGATATTACTAGAGGCTTTTTTTCTGAAATATCATGGATCATAACCCCATTGAAAACTCTAACCAGGAAAGACCAGGATTTCATTTGGACTGATTAGTGTCAGGCAACATTTGACTACCTGAAGGGGAAATTTATTAGTGCTTTGGTGCTTTAATTTCCAGGGTAGGTGAAATTTTTTAGGTGTTGTGTGATGCTTCCCATTTGTGATTGGAATTTTTTTGATATAGAAAAAGGAAATGATATCTTATGGGTTTATGCAGTTACGCCCCCATGAGAATAATTATGTCACCCATGATCTAGAGCTAGAAGCAGTTGTGTATGCACTGAAGCTGTGAAGATATTACCTAATTGGATAATTATTTTTTGTTTTCACCGATCATAATATCTTTAGGTATATATTTTATTAATGTGATATGAATATGCAACAATGGATGTGGATGTAGTTTTTCTAGGACTATGACTTTGATATCTCCTACACCCTAGGAAATGGAAATATCATGGCTGACACATTGACCAGGAATATGAAAAAGGAATTTATTTAAGAGTTCATATACACATAGAGAGAAATATAGGAGTTTTAAACCCTATAATTAGATGTAAGGGTGGATGATGTCTGAGGTTTCTTGTTATAGATGATAGTTCAGTTTTCTCTGATGTAGCATGTGGAAAAGTATTTGTGGGGAGACTCAGAGGTAGAGGCGATCTATGACCATGTTGGACATAGTGATTCCCTAGAGGGATGATCAGATGATGGTTAGAACTAGATGTTGTTTTGAGGGAGGATGTTTGTTTTGGTGGTGATGCACTGGGGATTCCTTTATGAGTTTCATAGCTTACCCTTAGCGGTACACCTGAGAGTATCTAAGATGCACCATGGTTTGAGGATACAATATTGGTGGCTGATTAGCCACTGAATGAGGATAATATTAATTTTTAATATATATATTATTCATGTTATTTATTATTCATAAACACCATTTTAGTTTATTTTACACTTTGAACATCATTTCACATTATGATTGTAATTCCTTCTTAAAATGCACTATTATATGGTAATTTTTTTAACATAATTTAAAGTACCCAATGATCTTGATTTTATTTTCATATTTAATTTTCGGGTTTATCATTATATTGGGAACAATTAATACTTGTGGAGTGTTGGAATATTCACATTGGAAGACCACCAAAATTGGATTTCATTCAAACAATTCTGGAGAAGGCAGATTGGACACCAGCCCACTAATGAGAATGTGGGGACCAAAATAAAGGCCCAATGAAGCCCAAATTTCTTGGGATTATATAATAAATAGAGAGAAAAATATAAGTCTTCAGGATAAAGTGCTTATTTGGCCTCCATTGTGGTTATTAAGGCGGACCAAGTTATAGATAAAATTTTGGTCCAGATTCTGTGGCCTATAAAAATAGCCCACCAATGTAATCATATCTAGGAAACCATAAATTACATTGAGCTGAAATTTTTTATAGAGATATTATACATCTTGATATTCATTTTTTTCTTTGATTTTCCACTCTAATTAGGCAATCTAGAAGACCATATAGGTGCATCTGTTCGGTGGATGCAAGCTGGCTGCCATTTCGAGTCAAGGATAAAGAAGTCCACTCTCCCTTACTTTCCACCACCCTAGGCCTACCATAATCAAGTGGGATGCTTTTTAATGTTGGAGGCTCAACTGAAGGATCCCAAAATTCCTATTTAAGGAAGTGGTGGTGGAGTAGTTTATGATCTTTGGAGCTTCCTTTCATTGTAATGTTATGCTGCGATTTTGTTGTCTCAAGTTTGTCTTTCACATGTAAGTTGTTCAATTCACTTTAGTTTCTTAATAAAAGTTTTTCTTCTTCTATTATTCTATTGTTATTAATATCACTTTGATATTTTTGGTTCAAGGTGTGAAATTTTTCACACCAACCCTTGTGATATTATCACACAATGGTGGAGTGATCGTTATTTCATTGTTTTTTACTTCTCCAATTCCTCTCTCATGAGTCTACTTCCCGCTTCCATTGAAACCATAGGATCAATAGAGAGATAACTCACTTATGGGTTGATCCAAGGGAGTATAAATGGGATATATTTGATTGTATTTCTCACTCCATTAATGGATAATAATTTCTTTTAAATGAGATTTTTATTTTATGATTTTAAAACCTCTTTATCCTTATTGAATTAATGGTCACACACTTCAAGTGCTAATATGAACCTTTACCTTGGAGTGATAAAAAATTTGATCCTTCAAGTGTATAGGTGATTATTATTAGGGTGAGTAGGAATTAAACCATTAAGTTATGATTTTTTTTGATCTCCTTAAATGAACCCATCTCAAATATAAGAAATTGAAATATTTAAAAAAGAAGAAGAATGCATCCAATCCACCCCTTGTAATAACAAAGGATCTACCCTTCTCATAATTTGAATTCACTTAATAATTTTAGTGTTCAATTAAACCCATATAAAATCAACCCAATTTTTTCCACTTAATAGCCAAAAATATTCCATATAATGTATGTGTTCATAGGTTACTTATTAGGTCTCTGAGGATTTGACAACCCAAGCTACACTACAAACGACCGCTTAACCCTAAAAATTTGGGTAAATTTGGGAGAGACCAAATTTTGGAACCTTTTCTAGGGACCCAATTAAGTCATCTAAACACCCATTATATTCTCCCCCATTTCTTCTATTCTCATCAAAATTCTCTTATCTTTTCCCTTTCTTCTTTTTTTTCTTTTGGTGCATGTCCGCTTACACTTGTAACCAATCAAACCGCCTAATTAGGGTGTATAGTCCTGGGGTTGGGGAGTCAAGTACACTAATGGAAATATTTAAATTATATACTAATATTACTAATAACCCTGAGCTAAAAATTGATCCCATTTAAATGGAAGTTATTCAAAGAAACCAACTCATAAACCTAGGTGGGAACCAAAATGGAAATCCAAATAAGGCAGCACCAAACTTGGGGAATGTAGTTGACCAAACCATGAATGATTGACTCACACTTGCCTGGACTAATGTCCCATCATGAATTACACAAAACTCCCTAGGAAATGCCAACTAAATATTTAAACCCCATTTCCTAAACTATATTCCCACATTCCATGGAATGGAGTCCGAGATTCCCTACCTTCACATTAAGGAGTTCAATGACATTGTAGAAACCATGTGCCCCCACATCAACTAGAATCATCTAAGATGAGGCTATTTACTTTTTATTTAAATTATAGTTCTAAAAATTGTCTAAAAATTTTGATATCATCATCCATAAACTCTTGGGACCAACTACAAAGACAATTCTACAAAAAATACTTTCTCCACCACAAAACAATTGTACTTAAAAAGAGAATCCAAAACTTTTTTGAAAAAGAGGGAAAGTCATTCTAAGAAACACGAGAGAGGTTCAAAGACACTCTAAACCTGGTTCCACACCATGGTTTTTCTATTCCAGAACAATTGAGAAATTTCTATGAAGTTTTGGGTCTGGGGAACAAACAATTCATTGACATGATGTGTAATGTAACTTTTAAAAACAAAGCCCCAAATGATGCTTACGAGTATCTGGAAAGCCTTGCTGAAAAAAACCAAACATGGGGAACTTCAACTTATTATGAAAATCCAGAAAGAACTACTAGAATTCATACACTTAGATAATAGGAAATCCTTAGGGATAAACACGCAACACTCTCTAGGAAGGTAGAAGAGATAGACCTTAGGAAAGTCCATGAAATCCAAACTGTAGACCTTGTTTGCACAATTTTTGACAAACATGACCATAAGACAAAAAACTGCCCAACCATTCCATCCATGAAAGATGTTATTTTAGGAGGACCCCTAGTAGAAGTAAATTCTTTGAACTTTCAAAAGCCTCAATACCAAAAAAACTTGAACCCAAGGTATAATGACTACCCAGGCTTCTTCTGGAAAGATAACCAACAACCTAGCCAACCACAGGGAAAAAATCCTTACCCCCATCAGAACTTCCAAACCCATAACCAATTCCAAATCCAACCTATCCAATACCAACATCCACGAGTCCATTTTCAACAAATCATCCCACCTCCAAAATATCCCCCTAGGATAAACTAATCTTCTCAAGCACCAACCCAAACTGTTCCAAAAATCATACTAGAAAAACTATGAAAACAAATATAAAGAATGAACTCGGAAGTCTCTTCCCTAAAATAAGAACTTAGAACCATCAAAACTGGAAAGGCACCCATTCATACACAAGATATTCCACAACAAACAGTAAGGGGAGAGTCAAGTTCTACTCAAAAAACTCATGAACAACTAAAGGCTGTGACTGTTTTAAGAAGTGGGAAATCAATTGAGAAACCTGAACAACTAATTCAGAACCCAGCTGAATATTCAAACTTGGATGAAAATTCAATTGAACCAAATGATCAAACTGAAAAACATGATAACATTGTCAAATAAACAAATCTTCAACAAACAAGCCCACAACCTACACCATTTCATCAACGCATGATGGGGAAAACCAAGCCTGAATTGAGTGAAAAATTAAGGGAAATATTCTCACAAGTCAAACTGAACATTCCCCTTCTCGATGAAATACAAACCATACCAACCTACTCAAAGTAACTTAAGGACTTGTGCACTTTTAAAAGAAAAATATCACAAAAAAACCAAGTCCTTTTGGTTGCTAATATGAGTACCACCATTCAAGGGACCATTCCTCCTAAGTTGAAAGACCTGGGTTGCCCTTACATCAATGTTGAACTAGGAGAGAGAAAAGTTATCAAGGCCTTGTGTGACCTAGGTGCTAGTGTCAATCTCATTCCCTATGCTGTGTACTACCAGTTAGGCCTAGAAGAGCTCCAACCCATATCTTTCACACTTCAACTTGCTGATCATAGCATTAGGGTTCCAAAGGGGATTTTAAAGGATGTTCTTGTAAAGGTTGAAAACTTTATCTACCATACTGACTTCATTGTCCTTGAAAACCATACAAACTTAGGAAATAAGGAACAAAACTCAATCATCCTCTTCATCCTTTCCTTGCAACAATCAACTCTGTTATCTGAGTTCGAAATGGGAATATGACCATCAACTTTGGAAACATGAGTCTAGACTTGGTCATCTATAATGAAAGCTCACAAATAGGGTATGAAGAGGACATTCATGAAGTTAACATGATAGGAAGCATTGATAATGAATCCATAGAACATTAAGGAATATTTGATGGATGTTTAAGTCAGGATGAGATTGATTTCCTTTGTTCACATGAAGGAAGTTTATCTTCATGGATTGAATCATTTTCAAATTTCTCTTATGATGAAGTCTAAGATCCAACAATTAGTGAATCCTTTCAGGAAACCACTTTCATGGAGACCAATCAAACTTAATTCCATAAATCTGATCAAACCAATATTGTAGCTGGAACTTCTACACATGGGGATTCATTTCTATCTAAAACTCTAGGAAAAGAAATTTATCTTGAGCCAATGTCCCAATATTATGATGAAATTTTGAACCAACCTGATCTTGAATTGAAAGAGCTTCCTTCTTCACTTAAGTATGCCTTCCTAGGAGAAAATGGAACACATATTATTGTCATTTATTCTTCTCTTGAATCCAATAATGAGAGGATGTTTCTAAATGTCGTTAGGAAACATAATAAAGCCATTGGTTAGACCCTATCTGATATTCCTGGGATTAGCCCACTTATCGGAACTCATAGTACTATTCTAGAATCTGATTCAAATCCTTGTCGTCAACCTCAATGGTGACTCAATCCTAATATCATGGAAGTAGTAAGGAGGGAACTTTTGAAATTGTTAAAAGCTATTATCATCCATCCCATAACTGAGAGTGAGTGGGTGAGACCAATCCAAGTGGTTCCCAAGAAGACAGGAATCACTGTGATAACCAATAAGGATGGAGAGATTCTTCCAACTAGGGTTAGAGTGGATGGAGAGTCTGCATCGACTATAGGAAGATAAAATCATTCACTAAGAATAACCATTTCTCCTTACCATTCATTGAACAAGTCCTTGAGGGAGTGGAAGGTCATGAGTTCTATTGTTTCTTAGATGGGTACTCAGGGTATAATCAAATTGAGGTCTCCCTAGAGGATCAAGGGAAAACTACATTCACATGTTCTTTTGGAACCTTTTCTTTCAAACGCATTCCCTTCGGGTTATGCAATGCCCTTGGAACCTTCCAGCGGTGCATGCTGGGAATATTCTCAGACATGGTAGGGGATTTTCTTGAGGTCTTGATGGATGAATTCTTTGTATTTGGGGATACATTTGAGGGATTTATTAGGAATGTGGAGAGATTTTTTTCTATATTTGAAGAAACAAATCTGGTCCTAAACTGGGAAAAATTCCATTTCATGGTTAAACATGGATTAGTCCTTGGCCATATAGTCTCGGGTAGGGGGATTGAAGTTGATAAAGAAAAGGTTGACATCATTTGTCACCTTCTATCATCCAGAACTATTAAGGAAGTGAGGTCTTTCTTAGGGCATGATGGTTTCTATAGAAGATTCATCAAGGAATTTAGTTCAATCTACCATCCACTTTGTGATATCCTAGTAAAGGATTCTCTATTTGTTTGGACAGAAAGCTATGAGGGTTCATTATCAACCCTCAAATCCTCTCTCACCTCTCCTCCCATTATGAAATCTCCAAATTGGAACCTTCCTTTTGAACTTATGTGTGATGCCAATGACTTTTTTGTAGGAGATGTGTTAGGACAACGTTGTTATAAAAATACTCATGTCCTTTATTATGAAATAAAATACTTAAATGATGCCCAAATCAACTAAACCACCACTGAAAAAGAGTTACTTACTATTGTGTTTTCCTTAGATAAGTTTAGGTCCTACCTCTTAGGATCCTCAATAACTGTGTTCACTGACCATTCTACACTGAAATAACTCTTCAAAAAACAAGATGCCAAGGCTAGAATGATTAGGTGGGTCCTTCTATTACAAGAATTTAACCTCACAATCAAGGAAAAAAGGGTGTTGAAAATTTTTTCACTAATCACCTCTCTATGATGGAATTCAATGACAATTCAAATCACCTTTCTGTATCTGATTCATTCCCTGATGAACACCTATACTCTGTGAGTGACTGCCCTTGTTATGCTGACATAGCCAAATTATTAGTTACAGGAGTCATTCCAAAATTATTAGGGACTCAAGCTCAAAGGAAATTACTTTATGATGTTAGGAACTATGTGTTTGATGATCCATACCTCTATAAGTTCTGCCCTGACCAAGTCATTAGGATGTGTGTCCCATAATCTGAACAAGAGTCCATCCTTAAATTCTATCATAGTGAGGCATATAGAGGTCATTTTTTCTCTAAGAAAAATATTCTAAGGTTCTTAAATGTGGTGTCTTCTAGCCCACCCTTTCAAGGGACTCCTACACATTTTTTCAAAGTTTTCCTAAGTGTCAACAAGTAGGGTCCATCACAAAAAGGAATCAAATTCCACTCACTCCCATTCTGGTCGTCGAAATCTTTGATTGTTGGGGAATTGATTTCATGGGACCCTTCCTAAACTCTAGGGGATATCTCTACATCCTCTTAGATGTTGATTATTTCTCAAAATGGGTTGATTCCATTCCCACTAAGTCTAATGATAATCAAGTTGTGATTCGATTTTTGAAAGTGTATATATTTTCTAGATTTGGAATTCCTAGAGCTATAATTAGTGATCGTGGAACTCATTTTTGCAATCATCCATTCCCATCACCAATGGAAAAGTATGGAATATTTCACAAAGTGTCCACTACTTACCACCCATAGACCAATGGTCAAGCTGAGTTAGCAAATAGGGAGATTAAGAAAATTCTTGAAAAAACTATCAATCCCTCTAGGAAATATTGGCCCGAGAAAATCTTGGATGCTCTTTGGGAATATCGTACAACATACAAAACCATCCTAGGAATGTCACCATATAGGTTGGTTTATGGAAAAACATGCCATTTACGTGTTTAAATTGAGAATAAGGCTTTTTGGGCAATTAAGAAAATAAATTATGACCTCTCATTGGCTGGAACAAAAAGGAAATTAGATCTCAATAAACTTGAGGAACTAAGGATTGAGGCTTATAAAAATTCAAGGATC
The DNA here is from genome assembly GCA_963277665.1 of Viscum album. Classification (NCBI taxonomy): domain Eukaryota; kingdom Viridiplantae; phylum Streptophyta; class Magnoliopsida; order Santalales; family Viscaceae; genus Viscum; species Viscum album. The sequence goes on along the minus strand of OY728151.1, from coordinate 1,326,577,857 downwards.
AATAAAGCTAGAGTTCAAGCCTACCAATTTAGGAATATCAAAGTCAAACATTTTGAACCAGGAAAATTTGTGCTCTTGTATAGTTCAAAACATCATTTAAACCTAAGAAAGTTAAGGTCTAGATGGTCAGGTCCTTTCATAGTGCATCATGTGTACCCCCATGGGGAAGTAGAGATTCAAGATCCCACAAGTGGTCACATTTTCAAGGTCCATGGTCATAGGTTAAAACCATTCATTGAATTATTCAATAAAAAGGAAATAGAGGTTGAGTTAAATGAGAAAACCTGTGAACCAGGAAAAAATTGATAGATTTAGGATCCATGTCGGGCTAATGACGTTAAACAAAAGTGACGCATGGGAGGCAACCCGTGGTTTCCATGTTTCTAATATTTTTGAATCATCTTTATTTATCAAATAGGATTATTGAATCTTTTTTGATATTAAAAAAAATTATTATACTTTTTTTACTGTTGACATGTTCTTATATTATGAGTATGGATGGGTATGAAAGGGGAGCGCCATATTCATCCATGTCATGTGGTGTGATACTTGAGTAATACCTTACCCAGAAATTTAAAAAGAAGACAATGTATCATCAGTTCATTTTATTTTTATGTGTTTTTAGGTTAAAATAAAAAAAAAGAATTTTTTTAAAAGGACACATCGTAGGTCATGGGGAAAACCATGTTACAACTGGTGAAGCCATGGGGACTTGAACCTAGGACTGAAGGGAGACAGGGGCGCGTGCTTACCACTGACCTACGACTTATAGTGTTACCTTATTCAATAATTTTTGTATATATACTTATATTTTACATTATTTATTATATAAATATATATATATATATAGTTTTGTTTGTTTGTTTGTTTGTTTCCTTTTTCTACTAGGGAATTCTCATAGTGACATGGAGATCAAGGGATTAAAAGGAAGCATCAATAATTTCAAGTTCAACCACCAGGTAACTTCATTCCATGATCCTCATTTTCAATTTCCTTTTTGAACACCCCTTATCTATATCTACCCCTTCTAAATTTTCTTTTCTTCAAACACTGGGGACAGTGTTATTTTAAGTTTGGGGGGGATATGCAATAAAAAAATTTCTTTTGTGTGAAAAAAATGATTTGAGAAAAATGTGTGTAAATGGATGGAAAAATTCCTTTAACTTTGAACATGATAATACACATTGCACACTTTGAAATTAAATATCAAATAATTTAGCATTCCCTAATTCTAATTTTAATCCATGTATAATTTCACGAGCATAGATTTTGGAAAGTGTGGCTATCTAATGTGAAATTTCATCGTTTATATTTTCATCCAAATAGAAAAAGCGAGATCACAACGCACGTCCTTTGGATAGTGGGGTATTAGTTTGAGTTCATGAGGTCCCCAAAATAAATAGCATAGGTTTGGTGATCATTTTAGTTTTAATATGAGTATTCAATAAAAAAAATAAAATAAATAAATAAATTTTCACGTAGATAAATGAAATAACTTAATATGTGACTTTCGGCACTTGGGGATCGTGACTCTATAGTTTTCTGGCCCAGAGTTAGTAATTTTATCTCTATTTCTGGTAATTTGACTTTTTTTTCAACTAAGTTAACTAGATATGATGCCTGATTATGTGGGATTCACTTGGTTCACTAAGTTCATTGAGCTTGGGAGTCATCGACAAAGTCTCACTACATGGGTTGACTCTTTTGAGTGCAATTTCAATTACCATGGAAAAATTGAAAAAAACAAAAAAACAAAAAAAAAACAAAAAAAAAACAAAAAAATATATATATTAATTACTCATATTAATATTGAAATGTGATTCCACCTAGCGCTTCCATCATTTCCCCTTGAATAAATATGAACCCCCATGTCTATTGTGATTCACAACACATCATCACGCTTAATTGATATTGGATGAAATATGGCGATGAATTTGAACAAAAGGATGGGCTTGGGATTGGGATCTGCCTATGAAACTATATTTTATTAAAATATTTTGATGGGTTTCATAGTTTTTTGATATAAAAGTTTTTGGTGATCATTGTTTATTAAAATGTTCTTGGAAAAGGGAATTTGAATTTCATATTTTTTGAGATATATTTTGCTTGAGACTAGAAAAACTCAATTAGGGGTGTGATTAGCCACTGAATTAGGATAATATTCATTGTTAATATATATAATATTCATGTGCTGTATTATTCATAAACACCATTTTAGTGCATTTTACACTTTGAACATCATTTCACATTATGATTGTAATTCCTTCTTAAAATGCACTATTATATGGTACATTTTTTAACATCATTTAAAGTACCCAATGATCTTGATTTTATTTGAATATTTAATTTTCAGGTTTCTAATTACATTGGTAACAATTAATACATTTTTAGTACTTGAATATTCATATTGGAAAGCCACCAAAGTTGGCCTTGAACAAACAACTTTTTGGGTGAAGTAAACTAGACAGCAGCCCAATAAAACTACTATAGCGGCCAATATACAAGCCCAATAATTCTGAAAATTTAACTTAATATAGAGGAAATCATGGGTAACATTTAATTCCGCAGTGTAAAAAGATAATTTTGATGTTTGAATGGAGTTACAGGTGGCCAAATTTGGAGATAAAATTCTGGTCCAGATTATGCGGCCCAAAAAAACATCACTCCATTTCGATAATATCTCGAAAAAAAATTTATTTTGGATGAAATTTTACATTAAGTTATAAGATATCAAGATATCCATTTTCTTATTCTATGGCCCACTCTAATTCGGCCATCTAGAAGAAAATTTAGATGACTCTGTTCAGTAGATGAAAGGTGGCTGCCACATCGGGACAAGGAAAAAGAAGTCCACTCTCCCTTACATTCCACCACCCTAGGCCTACCATACTCAAGTGGGATTCTTTATGCTATTGTGAGATCAATCCAAGCCTCTTGAAATTCCTATTTAAGGTAGTTGTGGTGGAGGATTTTATGATCCTTTATGCTTTCTTTCATTGTAATGTTATGCTGCAATTTTGTTGTCTCAAGTTTGTCTTTCACATGCAAGTTGTTCTAATTCATCTTAGTTTCTTAATAAAATCTCTTCTTATCCTCTTATTCTATTCTTATTCTTATCATGTTAATAATGTTGGGTAGAACTAACTCTCTTGCATGGTTTTAATCACATAAAATTATAACGTGTCTTTATTAGGAATCAGGTCTTCCCTAATTCATATGCACTAAATTATTAATCAAAAATCATACCAACAATAAATAAGTACATCCCATATAAAATGACAAGGTCAAAACATCACATCAAAGCATAAAAATGCAAGAAAAAGCTTAAACAGACTCAAAACAACTCTAGGTATTGGAAACAAATCTGTGTATCATGCTCCCAAGTACTCTCCTCTAGGCCACCATGCCTCCACAACACATGAACCAAGGGAATGGTTCATCCTCACAGTACATTCTCTCGATGATCCTAGATCTATACTGACCACTCCATGAACATTGCATTATCCTTGATAACTAACTATCCCCAATAAATGGAATGGGAGTCATCATGAATATATTAACAAATATTAGAGATATGGAAGACATTGTGGATCTGGTCCAGTTGTGGCAGAAGTGCCAACCGACAATCCACCTTGCCAATGTGCCCCAACACCTCGAAGGGATAAAAAAACCAAGGCAGGATTTTACTCACCTTACCGAACCTCTACTACCCATGTCAAGGGGAAACCTTCAAGAACATGTGGTCTCCAACCTTAAACTCCAAGGTACTCCTCTTGTGATCAACATAATACTTATGACTATCTTGTGTTTCATTCATCTTCTCTCAAACCATCTGAACCTTCTTTGTCATACTCTACACCACATCAAGTCCAAGAATAGATGAATCCATAACCTCAAACAAAAAAAATGAAGAATGACATGACTGACCATATAAATACCAAAATGGGGTCATGCTTATTGATGATTGAAAGATGTTGTTGTAGGAAAAATCATCCAAAGGAAAATTATTTTCCTAAGATCCACCAAATTATAAGATACATTCACATAGTATATCCTCCAGAATCTTGAGAGTCTGCTTCTTCTGTCTGTCCATATGAGGGTGGCAAGTAGTTCTGAGGTGTAAATGAGAGCTAAAAGTATGCTAAAATCTCATCTAGAACTACAAGGTAAAATGATCATCCTAGTAATATAAAATAGACCTTATGACTCTATAAAACCACACCACATCATCCAAATACCTCCTTGCCAAAAACATCTGTTGCACCTGACTTCTTGATTGTTATTAAGTGAATTGATTTCCACAACTAATCAAAGATTTCCCAGATAGCATCACAACCTCATAGAGCCTAGGGTAATCCACTAACTATGTTCATTGATATGTCATCCCATTTCCACAAAATAATATCTAAGGGTTGCAACAAACTGCTTGGAACACAATGATCGACCTTTACCTATTGAAAAACTAGACATTGAGCCACAAAATCTACCACTACCGATTTTATCTCAGGACACCACAATTGTGTCCTTAGATAACAGTACATCTTAGAAACTCATGGGTTCCACTAAAGGTGAACTATGAAACTCATAGAGGTCTCATTCACACATCACCAATGGAATAAATAGCCTCTCTTGAAACAATATTTGGTTCTGACCGTTCTCTAACCATCCCTCTGAAGCATCAATATGGACAACATGATCACACATCACCTATACCTTTGAGTCTCCCTACTGATTCTTCCTGACCTTTCACATCATAGAGGAATTCACTATCATATGAAATAATAATCCTCCATAATAAGCCACCCTCAAATCTATGTGTATGGATTCCAAATCCTCCATCACTTTATAAGAATCCAGAGACTCCTAGACCACATCCTTGCACAAATTCCTACTCAAAGAATCAACCCCAATGTTACCCTTTTATATGGTGTAGGAGATCTCAAAATTGTAATCCTGAATAAACTCCATCCACCTTCATTGTTGAATATTCATAACACATTTAGAAAAGATATACCTCAAAATCTTATGATCTGTGAAGACCAAAAAGCACTCCCCAATGAGGTAATGTCACCATAGCTTTAGTGAAAACACAACAGCTGCTAGATCCTGATCATGGGTGGCATAGTTACACTCATGGGGATGTAACTTCCTAGACACATAATAGATCAATTCCTTCTACTGAATCAATATGAATCCCAATCCCATATGGGAAGAATTATAAAACACCTCAAACATCACGCTTATGGAAATTGAATCACTAATTAATTTCTCCTTCAGGTTGTCAAACAATGTCTAAAACTGATTAGTCTAAATAAAATCCCGATCCTCCTTGTCAAATCTATCAATAGGTCCATAATACCAGATAAATAGGAAATGAACCTCTATTAGTATCCCATGAGACCAAGGTAACTATTTACCTATACCGCATTATTTGGTGCTGACCAAGAAACAAATTCCTCAAACTTCGATGATTCCACTACTAATCCCTGCTGGGACACTACATGCCTAACGAAATGAACCTCTGATGTCTAGAACATACACTTATAAAACTTTATATAGAGCTGGTGGTGCCAAAAAACCTATAAGATGGATTTCAGATGATATATATTCTCCTCCTTTGATCTAAATTAGATCAATATGTCATTGATGAACTTGAGTACAAACTAGTCCATGAATTCATAGAACACATAGTTCATCAATACCATAAATACAACTGGTATGTTTCAGACACTAAACAGAATGACCGAAAACTCGAAGTGACCATACCTACATCTGAAGGTAGTATTTGGGACATCCTCCTCCTTCACCCTCAGCTGGATATATCCATACTGCAGATTGATTTTGGAAAACCAAATATCTCCCTAAACAAGTTAAAAATCATTAATCCTTTTAAGAGGATAAAAATTCTTGATTTTAACCTAACTCAACCTATGGTAGTCTATGAACAACATTATACTACCATCCACCTTCTTGGATAATAATATTGGAGCACCCCACAGTGACACACTATGATGGATAAAACCTTTCTACATCAGATCATCTATTTGAGTTATCAAATTTAAAAACTGAGAGGGATCCATCCAATAGGGTTCCAGTGAAATTAGAGAAGTACCAATCTATAGATCTATCCCAAACTCAACGTTATTTTGAGGGGGTAGTGTCACAACCTCCTCAGAAAAAACATCCAAAAACTCCCTAACAACCTTGGGAACCACCACAATCCAAGCCTCTGCTAATTCCATAGTTATCTTGTCCATAAATGAAAGAAGGGGAACCACACATCTACTACCGACTTGATGACTCTGCTTTCGAATTAAAATGCACACTATCCATCCACATATGATAAAATGACTCTCCTTTGGTAGTAGTCAATAAAGGTTCACACATAATACAACTGGTTGATGTTGAGGATAAAATTGTATAACATTTATAAATTAAGAAAAGATCCCCACATGACTAGTGTGGCTCCATCATCTATCAACATCCATATCACACATAAAACAAGATGGTCTAGCCTCTGACTAACTTAGTCAACACTAGGGGCATTGGAAACCTCTATATATCTAAATCCAACACACAAACTAGAGTAAGTGAAAAAATGGAGTGTGAATTTCCTGAATCAAACAAGGCACAAACAAGGGTACTAAAAAAATGATCATACCTCTAATGATCTATGGCCCCTCCGACCCTGCTGCCTCCCCTGCATAAAAATTACCACACTCATCTCCTTTATCTCTATGTTGATGGAAAACTCCAAAATAATGCTCAGTTTGAGGACCTTGAACATGAGGATAATCCTAAGTCCAAACTATACCTGCTACTTATACTCTTAGTGGGTCATAATCTCACTTCTCCCACTGCTAAAATGGCCTACATGGAAAATGTTATTGAGGTTGACATTGAAATTGATCACTCCCACCAAACTGAGCTCAAAAAACCACCAAGAACAGATTCTGGCTATGTCCATGAACCCCACATAAAAATAACTCTAGCCCTAAGACCCTTGTAAAATCATGGAAAACACTATCCATAGAAGCTCAGAAAGGAAGCTACTGAGGTTTAATCTCTATTGGCTAAATCCTCAAAGGCCTTGGTGAATAAAACTTGTTACTAGAAAATCTACCCCTCAAGAAAACTTGTTGGTCCCTCTCTCATGGTAAAACTTCTTGAAAGTGCATTTTCTCTATCATATCTACCTTTTTTGTAAACTCCCATATATGTTGTAAATGTAAATGGAGTCACCACATACTGTATTAAAGGACAGAGTTACTCCTCCACATGTCAAGCATAGGACCCCTCATCATGAAAAAGGTTAGGGGTGAAACACAACAAATCCTTGAACTTCATCTCAAGCTCTTGAACTGACATGCTCCCTTGATGAAGAGAGAGAAACTCCTACCTCCTCATGCCTTCATGGTAAACAACAAAAACTCTAAATGAAACTCACTCTATAAATCTGACCACAACATGTTTTCCACCTTCTGCTCTCCCAAGAACAACATCCACTATTAATGTGCAACTCCCCACATCTGACTGACCACCAACAAGACCCAATACCTATCACTATCATATATCAAACCAAAATTGATCCCCATATCCTCCAACCAATGCCATTTCACCACATCAGATATGCTTTCCTCATACTTCCCCAAAGATGGTTGTTGAAAATCACTTAATGTCCTCTACAACTGATTATCCTCCTCAACCAGATTAACCCTCTGGTGATCAACTGGGTCACACTGCTGAACCTCTAATACTTGAGACACACACCGAATATGACAAGGAGGCATAAGTTAAATGGAAACAAATATTTCCTAATCCCATTAGTATGTAATTTTATTAAGATTTATTTAATTCATTTTATCTTCCCTAAAAGCACGCAAATTCAGATATGAACACAATTTATCATGATGCATATACTTCTCCTTGGTCTCTACCATATAATTGGTTCCATCTCATTTGGTTATTCAATAAGCTCAAAGTTCATGCACTAGATCACAGGGGGCCCTAAAATCCCATGTCCTAGCTGGTCTCCTAGGCTTATGTCACATACCAAGATCAAATGACATTGTTGCCTTACCAACCCATGGAATTATAATTATTCCTAATTATAAACTCTGTTATATTTCTCAACCATCACCTTTGATACCACTATGTCATAAAACACTCCCTCCAAAGCTACCAACAATAAATAAAGGGAGATAATGACCCCTTGAGTCCCTCCTCTAGTGGGCCTTGAGTTGGAGATTATCACTGAGGGTATACAAATCTCATGATATATGAGGCACTAACCTTTATAATTAAATAATATTAGAAGATAGTATGAATCGACCACAAGAAACTCCATGAAATAATATAAATAAATCCAAAATCATCCCAAAATATATTTTCAAATAAAACAGATACATATAAAAGTCCCTAAAAACATGTACCAAAATAAATGCTAAGGCATCGACACAACAACTATACAGATGTTCGAGATTGTAATACCTAACATGGTATGCGTATTCCTCCTAGAAACCTATAAAAATAGTTTATATACATAGAATGAGCATGAAACCATACTTAGTAGGGTGACCAAAGTCTCTCATGTACATGTGAAAGAAGCATACTAATGCACCAATGAGAAAATAGTAGAATTGAAAACACCTAAATAGGTCAGATAACTAAGACCATCCTCACCATGACATGCTCACTAAATAATGCATCCAAGTATAATAACATAATATGAACTATATCGATATAGGTTAACCCAAACCACTTTTCCGTTGATTTTCTTCTCTCACACCCCAACGCTGTACATCAGGGAACTTCTATCTCTTCAGTATCACAACTGCACAACACCACACCATAGCTGGATCATCGCATAAAATCTTGCATGAATACACCTGATCCATCACATCACCTCTGGAAACCCCACAACACTGTCATCACATCACCTCTCACAACCCCACAACACAATCATCACATAACATCTCACCTTAAGACACATGGTCCATGCCATAACCAGAGTAATAGGGTATTGTGAACATGTAGGAAATCAACCTCGTGTCCTCCACCCACCATGAAAACCCCCCCTCAATAATCAATCTTATCATTTAGATAGTTCACTTTTGACTTCTAGACATCACAACCCGTGGAAGTTATCAACGCCTAGAAGAGAGAGTGGGAAAGAGTGGATAGACAAATATCCATCCTTATCACTGGGATGTTAGAAAAAACACCCCCATAAATATATATGGGTGTCAGCACATGGTGTTCTACACTGATGAGGTGTGTATAGAAAATCAAAATGAATATACATGGTATATATATATATATATACATATATCCGCACATAAACCCAAACTATGGATTCACAAAAAATTACTAACCAACTCCCAACATTACCACCTAGCCTCAAAATGTCACCACTTTTTTTGCCACCACTAAATGAAAACACCACACAAACAAGCCACACTTCACATTTCACATTAAACCCTTTATTTAAAAATTCATTTATTTTCTATATTTCCCATTTACCAACCAATTTCAATTTAACAACCTAATTATTTATATTTCCATCCCATTATTTCCTTTATAAACACTAACCATTTAAACTACATATATCACTTAAATTCAAGTGTACAATATTCATTTCAACCCATTTTCAAACCATCCTATGCCATTTCAATTTCAACATTATCATTTATTTAATCCCATTACTACTTGGGAAACTAGTGTAACATTTCACATCACAACAACAAATAGCCCATCATCCTTATTCCCAAAAGAACACACAACCACCATCACATCCACATCCACCTCCTCATCACAACTGCCACATCACCACCATTTTCCATCCCAAACACCCATAACATGACATAACAACCCATAACACATTCACATATCACAAAAAATTTTCATAGAATGTCACATACCATTTTTCAAATTTATTCAAGGGGATTTATCACATTCCACTTTACTTTTAAGGGTATTTCACACAAGCAAAATATTCCAGGGTAAACCATTTGTTTAGATGAGTATAAGTGATTAACCAATTCCATTTAGAGTGATATCAAACAATAATAAAAATTGGGTATACTTAACACAAAAAATACAGCATAAAAAAAGGCTCACAACTTCCATGATTTTCAGTGGGGTATTATCCCATATAGTTCATAAAATCAATAATAAAAAAATAGTAAAAGCATGAGATTTAATTACCCTCACCCTTTAAATTTCAATTAAACTAATTTATTTATATTAGATAATATGGATATAATCATATTCTCAAGAGATAATAAGAATAAACCCATACTGCATGATACACTAGGTGATAAACTAAGTAACCCTTACTTGGAAGAAAGAAGCTTTACACAATTTGCTGCACCAGAAACATGGGGTGCACACTTGGGAGGAAACCACCTATAAAGAACTCAAACAAACTAAAATAATAAAGTTACATGACTCTAAGGTAAAAGGATAAAGAACCTCCCATATCAAGATAAATCAATACAAAAAGAACAAAGGAAATATCTTCTCATTAGAATGAAAAAATCTGAAGCTATTGTGATTTGATATGGTTTTAATTGATCATTAAATGTGGATCTCATCAAATTCACATAGTATATCCATTTAAAAGGCTCCAAAATTTTTAGAAATGGAATATAAAATTATAATCCTTTAAAATGGATTTCAATTCCATTAATTATGTCTTTAAAACCATTTTTCATTACAAAATTATGTCAAAAAGGAAAAACATGAAATTTTAGAAAATCTAGAATGTGCTATTATTGGGTGATACTCTTAGGTGATACCATTAGAAGATACCATCAGGTGATACCATTTGGTGATACCACTAGTGTGTTACCATTAGGTTCTACCATCAGTGCACTACCACCAATGTGCTATTTTCAGGTTATACCACTGGCATGCTACCATTAGGTGCTACTGCCAAAGCGCTATCATCAGGTGCTATCGCCAGTGTACTATTGTCAGCTATTACCATTAGTGTGCTACTGTCAACTTCAAAAAACCCCCTTTTCCTCCAAAACACCTCCAAACACCTATGGAATTCCCCTAGAAACCTCTATCTATAGATTTTCCACAAAGTAATATGATATAAGGTCCGAGATATTACAACAACCCACCTTTATCGAGAACTTTGTGTTGAAACCCAAATGTTTTTGTGGTGTTTTTACCAATATCCATATGGCGAGGATGAATGGATGGATACCCCCTATTCCCTAATATCTCTTCTAGAAAAGTTTTTTATGCACATGCTATGATGGATTGTTTATTGTAGTGCACTTTAAGCTATGGTTGATGAGAGGATGATGTGGTTCATAGTGGGGGTCATGTATGGTAGGAGGAGGGAATCAGTTTGATGTCCTTAATGTTCATGATACCATACTATTCTAGTTATGGAGGTGGTTGAGATGTGATGTGATGGACTAGGTGTCTTTGGGTGAGATGTGGTATTATGTCCTAGTCATATTCAGGTAGGGTTACTATATATAAGAGATGGGAGCACCATGACGATGATGTTGGGGTATATGAGAAACACACTAGTGGGAAAGTGGTGCATGGTAACCTTTTATTGATTTGATTATTATTATGTTATTATAGTTGGGTGTGTTATTTGGTTAAAATGATATAATGAGGATGAAATTAGTTAGTTGACCTGTTTAAATGCTCTTGGTTTTTTTTTATTTTCTCACGGGTGTATTAGTATGCTCTTTTCACATGTGAATGAGAGAATTTTGGTATGATCATGCTATGTATTCATATTATGCTCACCCCATTTATATAAAAACTATTTTTTAGGATTCCATGAGTACTTCATGGATTGCTTTGGACATTACTATCTCCAAATTTGGAGCTGTTGTTATGCCCCTTCCTTAGGAATTTCTTTTGGGTATTGTATTTGTAGACTCTTTATATTTTTTTAATTTACACATGCATTATGGGAATGGTTTGGGTTTTCTTTAATTTCATATTATGTCATAGAGTTTCTTGGTGGTTTTTTATACTATCTCTAAATAATATAATATTATATAGGGTAATTCCTTCCATATGTGAAATTTTTATACCCTTGGTGTCTATCGCCAACTCAGGGCCTATTGAAGCTGAGACTAGGGTGGTCATTATCTATCTTTCTTTTTTACCATACCAAGAGGGACCTTGGAGGGAGGGGTTCATGAATAAGTGGTATTAAAGGTTTTGGTTGAGGGATTGGATGGTATTTAGAGTTAGGAACAGTGAGGATTTCATGGGTTGGTAGGGAAACAAATCTAGTTGATCTCAGTGTGTGACATAGGCATGGGAAGACCGACCGGTAAATATGATTTTAGAGCCTCTCATGATCCGATGCAAGTGAGGTGAAACCACTTTTCGTATCATGATCGTTTGTGTTATTATATTAATTGGGTGATCTTGGGAGTTTAAATGAATTAATTTAATGAGTCTTAATAAAATTCATACTATTAAGTTTATGGAATCTTTGTTTTTCTTTCAGTTATGGACCATGGACATCGTATATCTATAGTTAAATATAGTGAGGTGCAATATGATGACCTGGTTGATTACAGGAGGGTTGATATGACTAAATTGGGTGATTAGTGGTAGAGGAAATTTCATACCATTCATCGACAGTCCTTGGAGAAGTATAAGGTCACCATTTATGATCTGAAGAAAAAGCAATGGTTGGAGGATATAAATATAAAATTTAGTCTTATTTGATCCCATACATATTAATGGGTCCCCCTGATAGTTAATATAATGGGGGGGTGAATCACTTTATTGGTGGAAGTTATATCTAGGTAAGCAGAGTGAGACATATGTTTTGTGGTCTGACTTTCAGAAGGAGTTTCGAGTGGAGATTATATCATTGACCATGATGGTAGTGAAGAGGAAAGAGATGTTATATATTTAGTAGGGTAACATGTATATATTATATATTGGGATCAAGTTCAAGGATATTTTTCCCTCGATCTTTTTTCTAATGAGGAGTCCCATGCGCAGTGTCTTTAGAAGGCACTCCTCCCTTCTATATAGTATACAACCACTCCTTTTATGTTACCAATGTAATTGGATGTTCGAAAGAAGGAAAATGTGATCAAGTTTATTAACTCATCAGGTGGGTTATCATGAGAGGTAAAAAAGTAGGGTTCCCTTAGGAGTATGTTTTTCAGTGGAAGATCTCATGCGCATGGCCTTCGTGGTTTTGACCAGTAGCGACTCAACCTCAGTAGCTTCCTTTTTAGCCTTCCAGTCCAACGATTTCTATTCTTTTCCTGTAGTATTTTGAAAGTGTAATATGTCTATGGAGGACATGGTTATCATCAGAATAAGTACCCAATGGTTCTTGGAGCATAATATGGTGGAGGTGGTCTGGTTTAACATCATCCTCAATAGGAGTCACTAACGAGTCCGTTTCAACAATAGGGACAACATGATTATTCTCTGCTGAGAGAAGATGGGGTAGAAATAGTTTTAACTTATAATGTTTCTCATATTTAGGTAAATCAAACTGAGCATGGTCATGGAGGTGGTAATCAAAATAAAGGTAGTGGATCTAGATGTGGATAGTTTCATTTCATGGAGGTTCCAACTCTAGAGGGGCCATAGGTTGTTCGAGGTACAATTCGATTATCTTACACCCTTATTTATGCCTTATTTGACTAGATATATTCACACTAATTTGTTACATATGCTATAATTCATGATCTGAGACTAGCTGTAGAGAGGCTTCCCATTTCCCTATTTTGAACTATGCTTGTTGAAGGCCAGACCGGCTTGTTTGATGTGTTCTAGGGGTATAGGCTGAGGATGGGTCAAAATTAGTCATGTGGGGATCTTTTCTTGCTATATGTGTAGCTATATGATTTCATCATCAACATCAACTATTTGTATTCTATGCATTCAATTTTCAAATACTTATAGAGGAGAGTGATGTTCTTGGATGTGGATGGTCAACTTTCAATTTTCAGTGGTGAGTAGAGTTTTCAGATGGATAGTAGTTATGTGGATCCCCTTCTTTTCTTGATGGAAGGGTTGTTAGTAGAATTAGTAGATTATGGTATGGATGAGGCTCCCATGGTCATTCAGAAATTTTTGGATGTTTTTCCCAAGGAGGTTGTGAAACTACCCCCTCAACATGGCATCAAGTTTGAGATATATATTTCCATCTATGTGCTTATCCAATTTCAATGGATCCTTATTATATTACACCCTCAAAGTTGATGGAGTTTAGGATTTAGATAGATGATCTGATGAAAAATATTTTAATTAGGCCTAGTTTTTTGTTTTGGGGTGATTCAATGTTGTTTTTCAAAAAAGTCGACAGTAGTATGAGGTTGCGTATAGACTACCAAAGGTTGAACCAGGTGACGATCAAGAATTGATACCCACTTTCTAGGATTGATGATATTTTCAACCAATTAAAAGGATCTAGTTGGTTCTATATGATTGATCTATAATTTGGGTATCACCAATTAATGGTGAAGGAGGATGATATCTTAAGGACTACCTTTCGATGCAGGTATGAGCACTTCGAGTTCATAGTCATGTCATTTGGTGTTACAAACACACCAACCGTGTCCATGGAGATCATGAACATTATGTTTCAAGAGTTATTGGACTATTTTGTATTTGTGTTCATTAACAACATCTTAATCTACTCAAATATAGAGGAGAAGGATATAAATCATCTTATATTTGTCTTAGAGGTCCTTCAAAACAACCATATCTATGGGAATCTATTCATGTGAATGTTTTGGATGCATGATGTGTGTTTACTCAGGTATGTGGTGTCCCAATAAGGTTTTTCTACAGAACTATCAAATATTGGGGTGATTATTTCTTGGGATGTACCCTAGAATGTGGTAGAGGTTAATAGTCTCGTCAATCTCATGGGATATTATCAGAGATTCTTGTATAATTTCACATGTATCATAGCCCCATTGAAAAATATGACCTAGAAAGACTAGTATTACATATTTTGACATATCAGTATCATACATCTTTCAACTTTTTGAAGGGTAAATTGATTAGTGTTTTAGTTATTTAGTTTCCAGTGGAGGGGGTGGTGTTTGAGGTGTTCTATGATGCTTCCATTTTGGGATTGGGATTCATCTTGATGCATCATAAAGAATTGATAACTTATGTGTATAGGTAGTTATTCCCCCATGAGCATAAATACTCCACCCATGATTTAGTGATGAGGTTGTGTGAATATATGGAGTTTTGAGTTCCATTTTCTTAGACAGGGATACTCATTTTACCTCATGAGTCTATAGACGATTGCAACATGTGTTCGACACTCATTTACACCTTATTACTACTTTCCACCATTAGATAGATGGAAAATCATAGCCGACCATCAAGACACTAGAAGATATATTAAGGGAATGTATCTTGGTCTTTATTGGGTCTTGGGTAAAGTGATTTCATTTGGTTGAGTTCTCTTATAACAACATGTACTACTCATCCATTAGCATGTCCCCATTTAAGGCTTTGTACAAGTGACCATTTAATTCTCCATTGTGTTGGGTTGAGGTTAGGGAGTCATCATCTATCAATACTGATGTAGTATGGGGCATGACCAAGAAGGTTCAAGTTGTTCATGAGAGGATTAAGGCACTACTAGATCATAAAAATACTTTTTTCCGATCATAGGATTAGGCCCTTGGAGTTTGAGGTTGGAGACCACAAATTCTTAAAGTTTTACCTTTGTTATGGGTAGTGGAGGTTTAAAAGGGTGAGTAATATTTCTCTTTAGTTTTTTGGACCATTAGAGGTGTTGTATCACGTTGGTGTGGTGGAATATTGGTTGGTTCTTCTACTATAGCTAGATAAGGTCCATGAAATATTCCATGTTTATCAAATCCATATGTTTCTTCATGATGACTCCCATTTCATTGACTGGGGAGAGTTTAATATCAAGGAAAAGTGATATTCATGAAGATTTGGGTAGAGATATATGATCATCAAGAGAAGGTGATATGTGGATAGACCATTCCTTTGGTTCATGCCCTATACCAGCATGGTGGATTAGAGGAGAGTACTTGGGAGCATGAGATGTAGATGCATGCCTAGTACCCATAGATATTTTTAGTTTGTATTTCTTTTTTTGCTTTTATTATATGATGCCTGAATCTTGTTGGTTAATGAGATGTAATTTTATTTGATGATGATGTGTGATTAGATCTTGAAGCATGTGAATATGGGATAAACCTTTCCTAATCATGGTTCATTGTACAATGACATGCTTTAATATCATGTGGGTGAGTTAGTGTCACCCAAAGAGGATAATATCTTGACCTGGGATGTGGATTTCTTTTATTTGTGTGATTGGGATGTGTTGTGTGTTGTTTGTTTCAATCATTGGCTTGTGTAGTATAGATGATGTAAAGTTTGTGTAGATGGTTTTGTGAGGAAGGTGGCTTGAGGTTATTATGAGATAATATAAATGTTTCTATTGTAATGATATTTCTAAGAGGTATATCCTGGAATGGTTGTTTGTATCTCTTCCCTTTTCCCCTTCCTAGGTTTTGTTTTAATTCTAGAGGATGAGTATTTTTTGAGAGGTATCTGATGTAAGGGTCTGGGTTTTTACAAACTATTTATTTTTCATTCTAGGTTGTCCAGTGGTTCAGGAGTAGTTTTATAAATTCTATATATTTGTTTTATTATGATTTTTCAATTTATAAAATAGTTTTAAAAAGGTTTTGAAATTTATAGAAGTAATTTAAAAATATTAAAAGTTTATTTGGAAATTAATTTAGAAGTTTTTAAATTATTTTGATATTTTTGGAAGTTTTTTGGATTTTTTAGAAAATATAATAAAAACTTTTCATAATTATATACATTTTAGTTTAATTAAAATGCAATATTTTCAATGAAATATTTACCCTTATGCATGGAATTGAAGTTTCTCAAGGTTAAGAGGGTGTTCCCATGCACCGCATAAGGGTCCTGGTATCTTGTGTAAGGGTAAGTGATCATTTATAAATGCTGAATAAGGTTCACTACTAGATCATGTTAGTGTAACCTATAATTTCCTTAGCTCACGTAAAGGTATGGTTAATTTTTTAACTATTGCGTAAGGGTAACCTAAAAATTCAATGCACTGCATAAAGGCACCCCTCATTTAAAGAGTAATCTTATTTTTTGTTATATAAGCTTAACCCATTAATATAAAACTTGATACTGAGTGCTTCAAAAAATTCTACACAAAAACTAGAAGATTTTCAGAGTAGCATACTACCTTGGATCAATGTCATTTCCTTTGTCATCTCTTTCCCACAAGGTGCATGTACATTTGTCTCTAGATCATGAAACAATGGTAATATAAGCCTTCTTTACCAACCTTAACATTCATGGGAATCCCTTGTACACATCATAATACTTAATAGTTTTTCATTCACTATCTAAGATATCCTATTTTTGTTATCATCATTCTTTCATTAAAGCTATCGATGATCACCTCATGAACAACACTATCATCATTCAATTGCTCAACAATGCACCAATGCCTGTTGGGTGGACCAATCCACCAAAATTAAAAGTAGAAAGTCCTAAACATTTAGATAACCTTACTCTATTAGCTCCATGATCTAGGATTACACCTTCTTGAGCAACAAAAAATCCATAAACTCTATAGGAAACCTCTTCCCCCACTGCATAACAAGAATTGTTGTGTGATGTGTACGCCCATGGAGATTCACTAAACATAACACACAGAGGGATGTGCCACGCTAGGTCGGTCACCAATCGGAATTTTTATTCCAATATTCACTATAGACTCTAAGGTAATATCAAATTCCACTTAGGAAAATTATCTACACACTTCTCAACTTCCATAAATCCCTTCAGGTCTAATAATTGAGAACATCTTATCACACAAGTTTAATAAGTTGAAATCACCACTATAGTTCTCTCACACACAAAGGAAATAATGTGGGACACCACTATTGAAAAAAGGTGAGTAATGACTCTCTCTCCATACAAGGATCACTGCTCTAAAGCTAGTATCTCATATGCATTCTTCGTTATCCAAACACAGATTCCTCTATAGAAAGTTTCAATTATCACTCCATTACTACACTACCAAGATCTCACCAACTTCCATGACTTAAATAACATGAAGACCAATTCTAATATAAGAATATATATCTATCACAATGAAATATTATTACATGGATAATACTCTTAAGGTACGACTATAGCATTTTCCAAAACACTAAACTAGATCCTACCTGAACTGATATTAGGGAGGATTCTATCCCAGTGCTTCATAAACATCAATAGGAAGATAATAATTCCAATTGGAAATATTATAACATCATCTATGAAATATAAGTAGATGAAAACATAATACCCTCAACAAGGGATATCCATGGGTCACCATTTGGAAGCATCCATGTATTTTTTCACATTTACATGGGGAGGGGACTTCCCATCCATGCATATAGCATATAAATCCCATGATTACTGACTAATTGGTAGATTTATGCAAATTATTGTGGGTGGGATATACTTACCAAACCTAAGGGGATCCTAATCACCACTGGACATGGACCTCACGTCATACTCAGCTTCTTATCACCACAAATTACAAACACTGGTACCCAAATAATACCATGATAAGTATTATTTAACCTCCTCTCTACCAAAAAAGAGTGTGCTGAAAAATATAATTATCTACTAAGTATTAACTCACATTATAAGAATGGGTGAGTGAAATATGACCACCATTAGTGAAAATTATATATCCAATAAGTGTATATCTAGGAGCTTCACTGGAATACCCAACTTTAAAACATCTGACGCTGAAAAAATAATTTTCATATGCCCCATCCAGTATGAGGGTCCATCAAGAAAGGACATAGATCATACTCCTAACTATATCTTTTGACACCCAACCTTGACCATTCATCATGCATATCTTCCTATAACTCTGATTGTTATCACTCTATACTAAACATGAATTAATCAAAGACGGTGATTATAGTAGTGGACCAACACATTATCCATACTTGATCATTTTCAAAACAACTACTTGGTATATAATGGGACCTATAATAGTGGTGACCACTCTCATCACTATATCCAATGTAGAGGTCTATCTGTTAAACCATTTCAACTAAATTCAAGTGAAAATATAACTTGATCCTACCACTAGGGTGAAACTCAAACAATAATTTTTCCACTAGACATTGCTTACTAGAGGAATCTGGTATAAGTGGTATTGCATGAAAGCACAACCATAGATGGTAACATATTCCTATGGAGTCTAGAAATAATCAACTAACCATGAAAAATTTTATCATGAAATATTCCCATGGAACACCTCATGGGGTTTTTATGTCTCATCACATATCTATTCACAGTCAATCTACCTTATATAGTATTCAAAATTCCCAGATAAATATCCTTCTTGAACAAGGTATTAGACTCTAACCAAGATAGAAAAATCCCTCCATGATTTTGAGAAAATTTCATCCACTAATGACTTTTCATTCCATATAGGAATCTTGATACATGAATCGACATATAGTTAATACAATTATAGTCCAGATGGAAACATGAGTCTCAGACTCTATCTAATCCTCCACCACTCAAGGATTAGGCTCACCTATTAAAATCATGATGTATATGTCATCAAAATTAACACAACATACTTAGTCTATGGGAAGTATCATCCAACTCACCAAAACCACTATCCTCTCTGCAAGAATGACTTGAACTAAGTGAAAATGGAAGAGATGTTTTCATGGGAACTCATTGTTGTTTCGATGATACATTTTAATGGCATCATTGGTATGGACTAACTATCTGATGTTCTTGCGCAAAATTGATTTCAAAAGTGAGGGAGATTTCTTTGAGATGATGCGATGAGATTATCTTTTGTGGGAGAAAGAGAAATCCAGTTGATATAGTTAGGACTCAGGTTTAGTAAGATATAGTTTATCATTTATTAATTATCCATTTTTACTCTATGCATGATATATTCTTTGGGTGATCAGTTTTCTACAGTAGTGGAGGAATATACATATATTTTCCTAAAGCATGTACCATGGTTTCCTCTTCAATGTGGGGTTGATTTTTGCATCAAATTATACCTTAGTACTGCTCCATTATCTTTATATCCCTGTCATATAACCTCATTTAAGCTTAAGGAGCTAAGTGTGAAATTTCCATACCTCATAGAGAAGGGTTTTATTAGACTCAATGTGTCTCCTTGGGATGCTCTGGTGTTATTTTCTAAGAAGTAGAACATGATTTTGAGGTTGTGTGTTGAATACCATTTTCTATACCAGACAAGAATAAAGAACATATATCCCTTCAAAAAAATTTATGATATCTTAAACTAGCTAAAGGGGGTGAGGTCATTCACAAAGATCAACCTCAAGTTTGATAATTATCAGCTCTAGGTTCATGAAGATAACATCCTGAAGACTACATTATGATATTGATATATTCATTATGATTTTTAGGTGATTACCTTCAATGTGATGAATTTCCCAAAAATAGTAATGGGTTTCATGAACTATATTTTCTAACCTTTCTTGGATCATTTGTCGGTTTTCTATATTGATTAAATTCTCATATATTCTTCTTCTAAGGTTGAGCACACTGAGAACTTGAGGATGGTTCAAGATATACTATAGTAAAATCAGCTATATGGAAATATCTCAAAGTGTATGTTTTATATTAGATAGGTTCACTTACAATGTCATGTTATCTTATATGGTGGTGTCTATATGGACCTGAAAAAGTTTGAGGAGATGTTATCTCGGTAGCCTCCTAGGATCATTTTTGAGGTGTTGAGTTTTCTAAGGTATTTTAGGTATTAATTGAGATTTGTGGATGATTTATCTAGTAACATGGCCCCTTTGACTACCCTAAACCATAAGCGGTAACTTTTTTTTGGTTCAAGCGGTACTAAAGGGCCTTTTAGGGTTTAATGTAGAGGCTAAATAGTGCCCCATAATGAAATTTCTAGATAAAGGAGTTGGATACTTGGTGTATTGTGATTCATATAGAGTGTGGATCGATTGTATCCTGATATAGATGAAGATAGTGATCACCCAAGAATCTAGGTATTTGAGACCCCATAAATATATTTATATAAATCATGACAAGGAACTATCCATAATGGGGTTCCTCTTAAAGACAAAAAGTAATATCTTCTAGTTGAGTGACTTGTAGTAGATTAAAACCATCATAGCCTTAGGTACATCTTATCCCAAATAGATTTTAACCTAGGGTAGAAAAACTAGTTGGGGTTATTTCAAGATTATTACTTTGTGATAATCAATACTCTAAGGAAGGACAATGTCATAGTATATTCCCTTATTAAGAAGTCTCATTCCTAGTTGTTGTAGGATTTAGTGTAATTGGCCTAGTTGTAATTATCCTTGGTGTATAAGGGAGACATGGCCTATCTATGATAGATAGTTATGACTCCAACACTTCTTTAGTGAGTGAGGGTGACAAAACTAGGGGACATTGATTATGAGATTATACATGACAATATATTCATTAGAGATGAATTGTATATATATTTTGAAGGTGTGGAACACATCATCCTCTATCGAGGATGGATGGTAGTGACTGGAACACTACATGGGGAGGTGATGAGGGAGTTTCACACTTCATCCTTGGAAGTACACTCAGGAGTTTCAAAAATGTATTGATACCTTCGATGCTAGTTTTGGGGGTCTGGAATAAAGATGAGTCTTAGTGAATTTATTTTTTAGTGCCTCTTTACCCGTTAGTAGGTAAATACATAGAACCTAGTTCCAGTAGGTTTAACCCAACCTCTTGATGTTCTAGAGTGTAAGTGGGATGAAATATCAATGAATTTAATGATGGGGAACCCTTAGTAATTGATAGGTCAAAAATCTATATGGGTGATCATTGATCAATTGACCAATTCATCCCACCTCCTTTCCATTAATAATAAGTATTTAATTGGAATCTTAGGATGCTTGTATATGAAGGAGATCACCTGGATTCATGGGGTTCCCTTAATGATTTTCTTTAACTATAATGCTCAATTTGTGTCCTAGTTATGGATAGGTTTTCAATAATATTTTGGGAACTAGTTATGGATGATTAAATACTTATGTGTATGGAAAAATCAAGCAAACAATTTAGGTTCTTAAGGATATACTAAGGGCATACATGGTGTATTTTAATTAGAGTTGGGAGGATCACTTACCCTTGGTGGAGTTAACCAACAATAATAGATAACACTCCTCTATTTTCATGACACCATTTGAGACCATATATGGTAGACCCTATAGTTTTCCCCTTTATTGGATGAAGATCATGTAGATGTCATTGGTGGGGTTAGAGTTTATTTAGGTGGCTACAGAGAAGTTGTAGATGATCTAGGAGTGGATGAGATTAATGTTGATCCATCATAAATCCTATGAAAATTGATTATGGAGACCCTTGGAGTTTGATAAGGGAGATCATATATTCCTAAATTTATTTCCATTACATGGGTTTTATAAATTTGATCGAGGTAGTAAGTTATCCCTGTGATTTATTTGTTCATTTCATATATTTCACTATGTGGGAGAGATTGCTTACTACTTAGTATTGCGACCAAAATTGAATAGGGTACATGGAATCTTTTACATGTCATAGATGAGGATATTGGTGCATGACCCATAACATTTCCTTAGATGGTGTGAGATTCACATCGAGGACGAGTCTACCTTTTTAGAGTACGAAGTGAAAATCGAGTACATCCAGGAGATAGTCCTTAATGGGTGAGCTATTCCACTAGTGTGTGTACTATACCAACATGGGAACCTTAAGGAGATATATTGGGAGAGAAAGGGCTATATGTGAGCCAAATACCATCAATTATTTATATCTTTATCTCTTTAGGATGAAAATCCTTAAAGGTGGGGAGTATATAATGTTACCTATTTTTGTGAGACCATATAATATTTTATAAAAAAATAGGTTTTTTTATCCCACACATATACATTCTTAGAAAATTTTCATTTCATCCTAATTGGATCTTTATATGGAAAATTTGATACCATGGTTACACTTGTGATACAAGTTTTACCCTAGGGGTTTTGAAATTTTGGTTTTTATCAAAAACATAGGATTTGGCCATTATTGACTGGTTATGGTAGATGTTAAAAAAAGAGTGAAATAAATTTTTTAATTAATCAATGTATTAAGGTTGTTTAATGGGGTGAAACCCTAGAAATTTTTAATAAATATATGTGTTAAAAATTCCTAGTGTTAACTGCTTTGGAAACCCTCGTAATTTTAGTCACTGATGGAGAACTCTCTTCATTAGATAGGTCATGGGAGTATATATGAGAAGGGCACCTTAGGACCGACATCATCAAATACAGAACCATATTTAGTAAATGATCCAAAATATATTCAGGAATTTTGGATTTCTTTTTTCTTAAATATTTATGGTTTAATTCATTGGAATTAATTGATATAATCTATGTGTTATTCCTTTGTGAATTAAGTCTAAATTATTGTTGGGGCTCATTATTCATCATGGACTATCCCATCATTGATGAATATCAATGTTCTTCACATGTTCTTCTCGAATTATCTATTTATTTAACTGTAATTTTTTTCTTTTTAGCGGAGATGTTTTATGGAGATAAGGATGAATTATCCCCCTTATATATTAGTATTTATTATTGAAACCCTTTTCCCCTTTCACCCATATGTTGGTTGTCAGCCCTAGTATTGGCCAACGATGAGGTGGTGTTAAGGTTTAATGAGATAGAAAAATGGATAAATGGTGAGGAGGATACTTTATCGAGATATGGCATCAAGACACATAAGGAAACAACATTGAATGTGGTTCTCAAGTGAGGTGTAATCGAACACCATCACAACCAACGATGATCAAGGATGGTAAATCACCAGAGCGGTTAGCATTCGTTCCAAATGATGGATCAAGCTAACCATTATGGGAGAGGGATGAAATTCTATTAAAATAACCACAAACCTAGTTGTAAATAGACAAGAAATATAGATAGTGTGTGCCTATAAGGCTACTGAGTGGGTCTCTATAAATAAGGAGATGTGGTTACAATGCATCTAATGTCACATGGGGGTGGTTACCCATGAAGTTCACCGCGTGATGTAGAAATATGGAACCATTATGGTGTCATGGACACTAGTGAGCCCAAGTCCCATTGAGTTGGGTGAGTTCGACCAGACCCCTAGTCTAGTAGCACACTAGGCTGGCCACCCAGGCTAGTCTAGTGGCCTAGAACATCTGGCCAACCTGCATGTACTTGAACCATAGTCTAGCCTACCTATATAGGTTGTCCAGATTAACCTATGGGTGGGTGAGATACACAATTCATGTATTTTCAACTTATCCCAATGCATTATGTGTTTGGATCTCACACCCCATCCATAGCATGGCACATGTAATTCCTTAGGGACCACCATGTGGTTGATGACTTTATCGATGTAGCATATTCATGAATTTTCCACCGAGTGTCTAATTTAGATATATGAATATCCTAACCTAATTTTTTTCCACATAGATTTCAATGGTGAAATATGTTCATCCAATTGAGGCTATTTTAAAGGAAAGATAGGTAAACCTTTGAAATAAACATTATGGGACTGAAAATAGGGTTCAAGTGTGACAGAAAAAACCCTTCTAAGGACCGGTACCTCTTACCCCTATATGATCTATTCTAATATTTTATTATGTCGTGTACTCTATTACCATGTTCCACCCTCATATGTGGTGTGTGATTTGGTGATTCATGGTTTTTTCTTTGTACAACTAATTTATATGTGACACCCTCATCTAATTTTTTCAATTCAATGTGGAATGGGTTCTGCTTTATGACTCTAGTGAGGAAAATTGGGGTTGTAAAGTGGGTGATATGATACTCAATTCTATATACTGACACTCCTATGGATGGTTTTATAGAGTGGTACTTCATGTAGCGTTCTACGTTCACTTTGCTAAATGAATATCTGGGTTTTAAATTATTATTCTTCCTTCATTTCCTTTGTGGTTTTATTTCAGATGAATTGTCCTCATTCATTCCTTTATGGGTTTAGGGCATCCGATTGGGTATGTTATAGTCACCTATTTATGGAAGTATTACCTTCATATATCATGTCTTATGTAGATAATATACTATTCAGATATAGTTTTGGTGGACATGGTATTGAAAAAGCATATTATATTCAAGGTGTGGAGTAGTGGTTTGAATCATGATTGGAGATTTGTTTTGTAGAGACATACCTAATACTATCTAAGTAGGTGTTTATTTTATTATGACTATTGTTGAGTGTGTATTTTTCTCATGTACTTTCCTATTGTACTACTTTGTGAATTCATGGGTATTAGTGGTTTACATGAATAATCATTATATGTTATTATTAGTCAATTTTCATTTATCTAATTTATTATATCTTTTGTGGTGGTGTGTGTTTAGTATAGATGCATTAGTCCAAGTATTGAGATGGTATGTCTGAGTATGATATACTCTCTAATACCAAATGTAGGATCAAAATAATAGAGATACTCTATGGAGTATCTAATGATGCTCAATATACAAGAGGGGGGGGGGGTGAATTGTATACTTTAAAAAATTCATTTGGAACTTTTAAAGATGATTATGTTTAACAGCGTTAAACAAGGTAATTCAAAAAACCTCTAGTTCTACACACTTACTTGATTTCAGAAATATTATTCCGAGAAAGTAATTCTGGAAAAGATGGTTCTGGAAGTGAAACTTAATGAAAGTTTACAATGATGAATATTATACCTTAAAGTGTATAGAATCTAACTAAATAGGAGTACATGTATAAGGAAGTATAAGATAGTTATACTTTCTTCAACAATAAAAATGCAGCAGAAAACTTGAAAACAACTAGTAACAAGTAGTAAATCTTTTAACCCAAAGAGAAGTGTATCCAAAAACCTTGGATAAAGGTCCCTTGATTTATACTTTCAGGAAATTCTGTCTTACGCACACCAGGGTAATCCCTTGATATGAAGATCGTAGTCTATCTTTCTTTCCCTGCAATCCCTCAACTTGAAGTTAGTCGGCACCTTTGTCTTCCTATCCCCGAATGCCCTTGAATGTACTCAGAAAAATTTAGAGTCGCACAAAGAAAATCTGAACAAGAAGTTCAGTACGCACAAGGAAATGCGAGTATCTCTCTAGAAATCACTTCAACAGAATGTAATCTCTAGAGTCATAAAACAGTTCATCAAAGTTGTGAGCTCTTTAAAATGAGCTCCTATTTATAGGCACAGATTCAACGGTCGACTCCCTTCTCCAACGGTCATATTTTTCCTTGAATTTCGGAGGCACCTGTACAAGTGTCACTCAAACAATGGTTAATTAGTAACTGAATGCATGACATCATTTTATAACAAAACAAGTGTAAGCAAAAATATGGTTGCATAACTAAAATACAATACTCAGAATGTAAGAAATTATGAAATTTAGGAGTCTAACCAAAAAATAATTCGGAGTATATAATACAAGGATATTCAGATTCTATTTTCTAGAAATTTGGAACCTGAATTATATAGAATTATGGAGTCTGAATTTCAAGGAAATTAGGAGTCTAGATTTACAAGAATTTAGAACCAGAAAGTTCGGAGTCAGAGTTCATGAGAATTCGGAATCAGAACTCACAAGAGTTTGGAGTCTGTATTCAGAGAACTCAGAGTCAGAACTTGGAAAAGTTCGTAACCAGAATTTGTATTCAGAATTCAGAGTCAGAACATAAAAGAGTTTGTAACCAGAATTCGTAATCAGAATTCAGAGTCATAACATAGAAGTGTTCGTAATCAGAATTCTGAGAATTCAGATTCTATAACAGAATGCTTCATATCTAGGTATTTATAGAATTCTAAGGTTTTGGTTTCAAACTGAATTTTACACTTAGAAAAATTATGATATGAACAATGAAAACATGGTAAGGATAAATTACCTTGGGGAAGGAAATTCTTCCTTATAGAAGTAAATCACAGGGTAAAATGAAATTTACCTTAAGATGACGTGTTTGTGATTTTAAAAACAAGAAGGAATGGTAAAGTCATAAGGAAACATTATTGACATAACAATCTCCCCCAAGTATGAAGGAATGGAAATTCATAAGGAAAACCTTATTGACTCAGCAATCTCCCCCTTTTTGGAAAGCACAAACATCCTTACGAAAAAGAATATAAGGACTTAGAATTTTTTTTCTAGACTTTGAAATAAAACTTATCTCCCTTTTTACATGAGCAAAGATGAATATGAATAACTCCCCCTTAGGCATTGGAACACTAAGGATCATATTCTGGATTTCCAGAATGAGATTTTTTATTATCTTGAGTACAGAAATCTCTGTATGAAAAATCTCCCTTAGATAAACTCCCCCTTTCTTAGGGATATTTCTTCTTTACTTGGCATTCTTTTTCCTTCTCCCCCTTTGTGATTTTCAAAAAGAGTTTGAGGGAATGGAAAAAAAATATGGTACCTAAAATATTAGTATAAATCATGAAAACAGAAACAAGCAACCCACTATTTCATTAATATTGGAAGAATTTGTACAAGGGAAAAAGTAAAACAAAAGATCGGATTGATCTATTTTCCTTCCTTGAGTATCAACTTCTTTACTATGGTTTTCAACTTCTTCATCTCCTTGTGATCTTCCTCTGCTTGTTTTTCTAAGGCTTTGATTCTATCATCCTGAGCCTTTAGAGTCTCTTCCTAAGCCTTCAACAGGTCATCTTTCTTCACTAACTTCTATTTAATCTTGATCTAGAGATCCCTTTCTGTTTTCCAACTTTGGACAACATAATTCAACTCCCCATTCAGATATTTGACATCCTGGATCCGAGAATTCTGCTCAAGATTTAGCTTTTCCTCAAATCTATTTGTGAGATTCTTGATTTTTTTGTCTTGAGTATCAAAAGTTTCCTTAACATCACCTTGAAATCCATCAAGCTCTCTCAAATATTCAACTATATTCTCTGAACAACTGACCATTTTCTTACTAGATTTTCTGTGGGCATCATAGTTGATAAGGAAGTTATTGTAATCAACCTCAATCTTTATTCACCTATCCATGACCAAGGATACATAATCCAATTTCTGATTCATACTATGTTGAACCATTTGGCATCTGGAGTCAATAGTTGGAAAGATCGAAATTGTGTCTATAAGTTTTTTCAGAGATTGAATGACAAAATCATGTCCCAGAGCTGATGATTCTGAATCTGACACTTTTCTAGGTAATGGTTATTCCTCTAGCTTGACCAGATTCCTCTTAGAAGATTCACCAGCTTCCTTCTTTCTTAGAATTGTTTTTTTGGGGTATCAACAACCACTTGTTTCCCCCTGTTAGTTTTCAGAATAGTTTCTTCATCTGGAGACTCATGCTCACTTTCAGATAACTAAAAAATCTTATCTTCATCAATTTTTTCTTTCTCAGCTCCTACTTCAATATCCTCAGGATGAATAAAGTGATTATTATAGATTTTTTCCTCAGATAACTTGTTCACTTACTCTTCATTCTTTTCATCTATTCTAGGAGTAGCAAGTTTCAAAGATCTGGCTTGAGAAGTCCAGATTGACAATTTTTTGAAATCACTTTCCTTCTCATGAAAGTATTCAACTTGCCTTATCAGATCAGCTATATCATCACTGCTTTCAGCTTCTTGAACTTCTTCTACACCTTTATTTTCTTTAACTACCTTCTCTAGTACTTTTTCTAGAGTCATGAATTTCTTTCCCGGTGTCTCAGGTAATGGTTCTACTAAGAAAGTTTTTGGTACAAGAATGTTCTCAGATTCAATTTCAGTATCCCTTAGAAGGGATTGACAAACTTCGGCCTCAAAAAATTTCTTATTAAGTTTCTTCTGTTTGGCTTGCTTCTCAAGCTCTTCAGCAGTCTTTTCTTTTAGAGCCTTGGCCTCAGCAGCATCCAGACCGAACTGTGGCTCTCTTTCCTTCCAGTTCTTTTTATCCTCCCTCCACTTGTCTACTACCTCATCCGGATAGGCTTTCTGTTTCTTGGTCTTTGGAGGTGCAGTTTTAGCTTACTTAGATTTAGGAGTTTCTCCTTAAACTTCTACATCCTTCAATTTTATTTTCTTTCCAGCCTTCTTCATCAGTTCGGCCTCTTCTATATTTTTTGGATCAGCTTCTGCTTCTCCCACTGGTAAATAATAAAATTCCCCAGAATCTTTAGAAAATCCAACATTCATTCTTTTTAAAGTATCATCACTTACTAGAGTAACTTTGAAATTCCTAGGCTTGGAAATGCAAGGAATTTTGAAGGACTCAAGACACCGAACAATCAACTTAGAGAGTAGGGAAGGATACATGATTATCTATTCTCTCAAATTCCCATTCTTGATATTCTCTATCGTAATGATAATATGCTTAATTAGATTGATCTTCCTTAGATTTACCACAAAATCTAAGATATACATATCACTTTTCTTCAGGGTGTCCTTGTCACCTTTCTCGGTACCATAAAACCCTGAACCCATAACTCAAGAATCCGATTGTTGGTAGATAAGTGAGCAATCTTTGCGGTCTTGACATCTATAAGTCCAAGACACTCTAATTGTTGAGATGGTATGTCTGAGTATGATATACTCTATAATACCAAATGTAGGATTGAAATAACAGAGATACTGTACGGAGTATCAAATGATGCTCAATATACAAGAGGGGGGTGAATTGTATACTTTAAAAAATTACTTTGTAACTTTTAAATATGATTATGTTTAACAGGGTCAAACAGGGTAATTCACAAAACCTATAGTTTTACACACTTACTTGATTCCGGAAATATGATTCTGAGAAATTAATTCCGGAAAATATGGTTCCGAAAATGAAACTTAATGAATGTTTACAATAATGAAGACTATATCTTAAAGCATATAGAATCTAACTAAATAAGAGTACAAGTATAAGGAAGTATAAGATAGTTATATTTTCCTCAACAATACAAATGTAGCGGAAAACTTGAAACAAACAAGTAACAAGTATTAAATATTTTAACCCAAAGAGAAGGGTATTCCACAATCTTGGGTAAAGGTCACTTGATTTATACTTTAAAGAAATTATGTCTTACCCACACTAGGGTAAGCCCTCGATATGAAGACCAGAGTCTGTCTTGCTATCCCCGCAAGCCCTCAACTTCAATGTACTCAAAACCTCTGTCTTACAATCCCCGTAAGCCCTTGAATGTACTCAGCAACATTCAGAGTCTCACAGAGAAAATCTGAACAAGAATTTCAGTACAAACAAGACAATGAGAGTCTCTCTCTAGAAATCACTTCAACAACATTTAATCTCTAGATTCATAGAAAAGTTCATCAAAGTTGTGATCTATTTCAAATGAGCTCATATTTATAGTCATAGAGTCAATGGTCATCTCTCTCCTCCAACGGTCATATTTTTCCTTATATTTTTGAGGGACCTGTACATGTGTCACTCAAACAACAGTTAGTTAGTAACTAAATGCACGACATAATTTTATAACAAACAAATCGTAAGAAAAAATATGGTTACATAACTAAAATCCAATATTTGGAATGTAAGAAAATATGAAAGTTCAGAGTCTAACAAAAAGGAATTCAGAGTCTATAATACAAGGATATTCATATTTTTTTTCTTGGAATTCGAAACCTGAATTCTATAGAATTATGGAGTCTGAATTTCAAGGAAATTTGGAGTCTGGATTCACAAGAATTTGGAACCAGAACTTACAAAGTTCGGAGTCAGAGTTCATGAGAATTCGGAGTTAGAAATCATAAGAGTTCGGAGTCTGTATTCATAGAACTCAGAGTCAGAACTTGGAAAAGTTCGTAACCAGAATTCGTATTCATAATTAGGAGTTAGAACTCAAAAGAGTTCATAACCAGAATTCGTAATCAGAATTCGGAGTCAAAACTCAGAAGAGTTCGTAACCAGAATTCGTAATTAGAATTCTGAGAATTCGGATTCTAAAACAGAATGCTACATATCTAGGTATTTATAGAATTTTGTGGTTTTGGTTTCAAACCGAATTTTACACTTAGAAAAATTATGATATGAAAAATGAAAACATGGTAAGGATAAATTTCCATGGGGATGGAAAATTTTCCTTATAGAAGTAAATCACAGGGTAAAATGAAAATTTCCTTAAGATGAGGTGTTTCTGATTTTCAAAACAAGAAGGAATGGTAAAGTCATAAGGAAGCCTTATTGACTTAACAATCTCCCCCATGTATGAAGGAATGGAAAATTAATAAAGAAAACCTTATTGACTCAACACCAAGGCCTCCCATTGTGAACAATATGCCTATTTTGTGCTTGTCACTAGCCCTTGGACTATTGGGGGTGGTCTTGGGGGTGGCACACTTGACTTACCAATACCTAGGAGCATGTTCATTATTTATAAAAGTGTACAATGGTTCTCCCTTAGTGTTTATAGTGGATATCTAGATGGACATTCTGTGTGAAAACTATCATGGTGATGTGATGCGCTTAGTGTGTTATATCTAATGGATCTTTATGGGAACTCTCATAATATGGAAAAACTTATTATTATGTGGAGGGAGAATTTTTCTTGGGAGGTTATGGTTTTTGATCACTCCTATTTAATAGGTGTTATCTTGGGGGTTGGATCTAATAGAGAAGAGTTATATGAATGGGGAGGATCATATGATTTAGATTATAGTGTAATGGGAAACTCGATAGGTAGTCATGTGATTTTAAGTAGTATGAGGGGGTTGGTTATGATTCTAGATGAATTAATCTATAGCTTTCATGGAAGGGTAGTAAAAACACAACAATACTACCTTTCTCAGTAGATACGAACCCAGATAGTGCTTAGGGTTTGGATGGAGGATTCTTGTAGTAGGTTTCAGGGAGATTGGGAATAATGGAATCTATTCCATTTATGTTGTGAGCTAGTGGAATGAGTTCTTGTACCATTCAGTTAGAAGATGATGGAGAAAGTGATATTGGTCTGAGGGAACTTACTTTTTTGCAACTATTCTAGTGTCAATGTAGAATTTTGAATATCACTCAGTGTTGGGTGTATCATGGAGGATTTTACCTCACAAAGAAACAATCTAGAATTATTTTAAAATGTGGGGAGAAGTGTGTTTAAACAGGTCATAACCATTTTGACGAACCATTTTGAGATGGATGTTGATATTTCATGGTTTTAATTTGTTCCATGTGGTGGATAAACCTTCAAATGAGAAAGATTTTGGGTGTTGAGTCTTGAAAATACTCACTTAGAGTGTATGCGTGTTTTCATTATGGGATGAGGTTGGTACCTTTTTGTATAAAAGGGGATGTTCCCTTCTTAGCCAGTAGTGTACTAAGCTCACTTAAGGTTAGACCCCCCAAATATGATAGAATTACATGAGAGGTTTTGTTATTTTTCACATGAGATTCTGTGAGTTCTCTTGGATAACATATCTTATTATTTATTTTTTAGGGGGAAAAGGATTAATGTTGGGGAGGATGTAAATCAATGATTCTTTCTTGAAAAATACTTAGCTCAATTTTTAGTTTCAGAGTCTTGAGATCTCCCTAAGGTTAAATAGAAAATTTACCATAGCATATGACCTCAAAAAAATTATTTGATGATTCCATTGATTTTGAGGTGTAGTGTTTACCTCCAGGATGATTCTATGTGGAACTGTTAGAATGTAAGGGTCTCGATAAAAATATATTAGGTATCAAAAAATCATTATTAGCTCACACACATTCATTATTAGTAGTTATTATTTTTTTATAAACAAAGCATTGAATGGGAAAACTGATAATACAGTTGATTATAGTATGGTGTAATTATCCCATGGATGATGTATTTGAGTTTTCATGAAGATTTCTAGGTTCACATCATTACTGAGGTGTGAATAAATAAATAAATCAAATATTAATTAATTAATTTAATGTTGAAAAAACCTAGATAAGTCCTCTATTTATATCCCTATTCTAGACCTTCTCTAAGGTTAGATGTTGGTGGATGACATGAACACTAGATAGAGGAAGAGGGAAGATAAGATGGATTTTGGTGGCTAAGTTATCGGATTAAAGGAGAAGTTTTATATTTTTGGTGGTGTTAATGATTGAATTTTTTGATGATGATGAATCAACCCATGGTCATGATGATGTATAGAAGTGATAATAATTCTCCATTAAGGTAGGGAATGTTATGTGGTATAATCCCAATAAAGTAATAATAACTATTATTTTAAAAAACTATACCAATGGTAAATTATCTTCTCAAGAACTTTGAAAATTAGTAATGATTGATATCAACATATCCATTTATTTCTAGACTATTCTCTAAATTTTACCATTTTATATAGAAATTACTAGAAAATAAGTCTATCCCCACACATCTATACCAAAGGTTTGTAGGAACCATTGATATAGAGTTTCTAGAATTATTCTATACCAACTGTTGGTATATATAATTCTATACCAATGGTTTTTTAAAAACCATTGGTATAGGTCGGGATATACCATCAGTTTTTAAAAAACTATTGGTATAGATTTCTTACATAACCCTCGACCTTCCACCCCCCCTTTAATCATAATATCTAATATCACCTAACCTAAGGGAGTGACGACCATGTATTATCCTCCATAATTCTCCCCTTATTCATGTTTATTTGATTTCGATCTTCTTCAAGATGAGATTAGTGAGTTCTGAATCCTTTTTCTATTTTGCTGGCTATTGTTTTCATTTTTTATCTATGTATCAAAACCTAACCAAGATATTTTTAGGACACTATTCTTCTCTATTATTTGAAAAAGGTTCATTTATATTATTTTTTATAGTATTTCATAATAAATGGGATTATAATAGATATATATTGTTTTAATTTATTTATCGGCTACTTTTAAATAAATCCAATAAAATTTATTTCTTTAATCTCTATTAAATGATTATGTAATTAATTAATGTAGTAAGTTTTTTGTTTTATCAATGTATTAGGGGTTATTATACGTCCTTTTATTTTATATAATAATTTGTGGGAGATAACTTGAATACTTTGGTGGGAACTTCAGATAGATACTCAATTTGTCATCTATGTGAAATTGGGTTTGGTATGATTTAAATTATTATGTGGAGTATTATGAGGAGATGTCACTCTCATGTATTAAATAATTTGTGGATGTGGTTCTCTTATCTAAATTGAACCATATGTACATGATGTTCCCATGAAAATACACCCTAATGACATGGAACTCTCATATAAAATGAACTATTCGGGCATGGTTCTCCTATGGAAATATAGAATGAGGACATGATGCTATAAAATATATATAATGTCTCCCAACCTTAGCTCTTTTATTACTTAGCCATGATCCTTATTATGAGATATTCTCTTAATATGTCCTTATTTGATTTAATGCTTCTCACATAATCTTATTGTTCATTATTATTTTTGGTTACTTATGTTCATCATAATGGTATTATTGGTTATTAATTCTTCTAGTTTTTATATTCACTATTTATTTATATGAAATTGAATTTAAATAGTATTTTCATTTTTTTTAATCATGTTCATTGGCTATAAGGTTATGTTTTATTTGAAATTATTATTTCCATTTAGCCCAAAATTGTTTCTATATGAATGAAAATTTTATCCTTGTCTATTGATATTACTTAATACTCATTAACATGATCTTTCAAAGACAATTTGTCTTCTCATAAATTAAAGATAATTCCATTATATGTTCATGTTTTATTAAATACCAGGAAACATATTGGTGTATATGTTTTAAAAGTGGATAACTTTCATGTATTCAAATATGTGTAGAAAAATGTCTTCTTTGATGCTTATATTTTTTTATTCAAATCTAAAACACAAGTTTAACAGTTTTATTTCAAACTACCATAGCATTGATTAAATTATAATGGTTAAGAATGATTAATTTACTATAATCCTAGTAGAAGTTATCATTTTCACAATTTATGCAAACTATATGTGTATATAGACCCAATTTACTTTGATGTTGGTAGTTAAAAGTTTCTGTTTGAGTTAGTGGATAACCATTGGATATTATTCAAGCTTATGGAAGGAGACAAGTGATAATTTTTTTATTTATACTCAGAGATGAGTAATTTTTTATAACAAATTTTTTATTTCATTTTACATATCATACAATTTATGGATTCCATATCCTTTATTAAATTTTGGATATATTTTTTTTATTGTATAAATTTTAGTTTGTATGATATTTGGATCTGATGATTATACATATTTATATCAATTCTGGTAGAATTTCCCTAATATCATTATATTATGTTTTTTTGGTTTTGATGTTGGGTGACACATTATTGTTATTTGTGAGTAAATGTTTTCCATCATAAAGACAAGTGTATTTAATTGGATTAATGTCATATTAAAAATATGGAAGTTTTAAAAACAATTATTTCATAAATACATATATATTTAATTGGATTGTGTAATACTTGTTTCCCATTCCATTTATTATACTTTGTTTGGTTTTTTATTTGTAGGAATCGCTTGTATCATATGTTATTTATCTTATTTGTTATTTGGATAGCTACTAGTATGATTTGATTAATTTTATATTAAAATTTTTTATAATGAATTTTTTAATTATGTTTTACATTATTGATTTGAATATGAATTTTTTTCCTTTAATATAATGGATAGGAGTTGGATGTGTCATATAGATCGGATTTTAATTTAGTTTCAAAAGAATTTGGATATTTTTTTGAGATTTTACATTTAAAAATGCTTCAAATAGATTTCATACGTTTTCCATGTTATAATTGTGTTAGAAGACCTTGGTTAAGTTAGAAAGAAGTTAGCTACCATATAACGAAATCTGGATTTCAAACAAACTATTATGTTAGGTATCATAATGGGGAGATGAGACAATCTTCTATTGTTCATGAACAGAAAGAAAAAATTGGTATGGAGAATTTTGTATTTTATTGATTCCAATTTGTGTATCATCATGAGAATGGTAGTATGCCAGTGAAAGAAGAAAATGATATCAATACATTTGAGGAAAATAATGAAGATGATGACGTCAAGAGAGTGAAAAAAATAAATGGATGATGCTAGAACTCTTGTATATTAGGAATGTACTAAAATGAAAAATTTGGAATTTTTAATGCGGTTATATCATGTAAAAACCATGTATTGTATTTATAATACCACCATTGATTATATTCTTACCTTTTTGAAGGAATTTCTTCTTAATGATGTAGATATTCCCTAAAGTTATTATAATTCATGGAAGTTAATTAAATAGCTTGGATTTTCCACTAATAAAATTCATGTTTGTCTAAAATACTATAGTTTATTTTGGTAGGAAAAAAAGAACTTAATGAAATTAAATAATGTGGTCTATATTAATGGAAGGAAAATTTAGATGGAACACTATCTTGTGTGCTATATAAAGTCATGTGGAACTTTCCATTTATTCACATACTTCAAAATATATTAATGTTTGCTGAAATGTCAACAAATATCTAATGACATAATGTTGAGAGAATTAAAGATAGTGACTAGTTCATTCATCATATAGATGAATTATCATGGATTAAATTTGATGAACAACATCCTTATTTTTCAACTGAGGTGCATAATTTTTTATTGGGTCTATCCTATGATGGTTTTAATTGGTTTGGTCAGATGCTTACTTCTCACAGCACATGGCCAACTGTTATTCACATTTATAATTTTCCTCCATCTATGTGTATGAAAAAACCTTTAAATTTATTGAGTATACTAATATCTATACCTTATAATCCTCACAATTATATAAACGTATACTTATAACCTTTAATAAATGAGTTGAGGTAGCTTTGGGATACGAGTGTACACACATTCGATGCTTCTTCAAAAAATATATTTCAGATGCGTGATTCCCTTCTATAGAGTATAAATGATTTCCCTAATTATGCAATAATTCTTGGATGGATCCTAAAGAGAAACTATCATTTCCTATTTGCATAAAGAATACATAATCTAGAAGAATTAAATGTCATTGTAGTTTCAGTTTCATGGGGAATAAATGATTCTCTCCAATGGACCATCAATACAAGAAGAATCATCAGAGGTTTTATAATACTATTGACACTGAACAACCACCTCAGCATATTTTAGGAACTAATGTTCTTAACGAATTGTAAGATGTTAGTTTTTCATTAGGGAAAGGTCATATGAAATCTAAAAAGAGGAAGAATGTTGATACTAAATCCACTTACAATTGGAAAAATAAAAGTATTTTTTTGAGTTTCCATATTGGTCAACCGATTTGTTATGTCATTTTTAGATGTAATGAACATTGAGAAAAATATATGTGAAATTTTACTTTAAATTCTTCTAAATATTAAGGGGAAGATCACATATGGCTTATGATATCAGTAGGACTTGTTGGATTGGTGTATTTGACCAAAACTGCATCCAATGTTTATCAATGAAAATAAGTGGAAAATTCCCTGTGATTCTTATGTGATGCCAAATTTATATAAAAATCAATTTTTGTAAGTATTGGAGAATATCAAGGTTCTTGATGGCTATTCCAGCAACATATCTAAATGATTCAACAAAAGGGAGTTGAAACTAAAACCCCTAAAAACTCATGATTATCACATCTTTTTTCATGAATTGATTCCAATATCAATCTGATATTTAATATCAAATAATGCAAGAGTGATGATTATTTGTTTGTTCTATTTTTATAGATAACTTTATGCTAAATGGTTATACAAGTCTTTATTGATAAAAATGCAGTAATAGGTGCCATGAATTTTATGTGAGTTGGAGAAAAAATTTCCTCCATCATTTTTCACTTTCAAGCTGCATTTAACAGTTCATCTTTCAACTGAGAAACTTATTGGGGGACCTGATGTTTTTTAGTGGATGTATCCTACTGAAAGAAATATGTCCACAACGAAAACTTATGTTCTAAATAAGAATCATCCTTAAGGTTCCATTATGTGTGGTTATTTGGATCAAGAATGTATGAATTTTTGTTCAATGTATTTGTTTGATATGAGCATAAGACATAACCAACCAATGTGAAATGAAGATGGATAGTATGGGGAAATTGATCCCTCATTTCCATATCTTCCCCAAATAGGATGAATTCTTGGGTCATATACATTAGTTGTATTGATCCTTGAAGAGTGGGATATGGCATATTGTACAGTCTTGTTTAACTGTGGTTTATTCAATGACTATATCAAGTAATTAATTTGAATATTTTAATATTATTTAATACTATTTCATTTCAAATATAACTTAAAAATTTATTATCATTTTATGTTGGAAATATAAACAAATTATAAGTAGAGTTCATTAATATCTACCTTTGAGATTGAGAGACACTTTTCATATAAAAGAGTTTTCTGCATGGTTGAAATCAAAGGTATGACCATTAATTTAATTAACTTAAAATATAGATATTTATTTAGTTGTATTATTCATATATATTTCAGGTATTGAGTTTACCTTTTGACTATTTATCTTAATAATTAACTGTTTTGGATTTTATTCCCAATTATTTAGTTCATGAATGAAAATATTTAATTATAAATGGGTATAAATTTATTAAAATTGACTAATAAATGAATATAAGAACACATCATGATGGTATTATATTAACTACAACAACATACTGGTATGAAAGTGCATCAGATAACAGGCCTTGACATGAAAATGTGTCTTATTATGGACTCGTTGAAAAAATATTATTATTGGATTATCACTCTCATGGACGAGTCACTACAATAAAATGTAAATAGTTTGATTCAATGACATGAAATGATACATTTGTTGATGACTATGAATTTAGAGTTATTTAAATGACTTAATTCATAAATACTGATGAACCATATATTTTTGCATCAATGATAGAGCAAGTGTTTTATGTGAAAGATCATCTGATACCTGATTACAATGTAATTATTGAAGTAATCAAAAGACATATTTTTTCATGATGGTGGGGATGAAATTGAAACCATTAATACCCCCATTGGTGCTGACCAAAATATTAAATTTGATGACTAAAAGTTTCCAATTGTGAGAATTGATGTTGAACCTAAAGTAGTGGTGGGTAATATATAGAAGCAACCATATATGTTCACAGTTCATTTAGTTTACATTTATGTGGGTTTATTTGGTTGGTACTATTATAATTACTTTATTTTAGTTTTAGTTTGGAATGATATGATTGTTTTAGTATTTTTTTGTTTTCATTTCATTTAATTATATTTATTTCAATTCATAAAGCCATGTTTAAAATGGGTTTTTAAAACATGTATAACTTGGTTTTGAATTATTGTTTCTAAAATATGCTATGATATTGTCTATATCTTTTTTTGACTTTTTAGTTGTATGAAATACCCGAACTTTCTAGTGAACATCCAATCCACCACATCTTTTCATCCTCTACTTGATCCTCTAGGGATGTTCCCACCCATGTAACCATCATCATCTTATTTAGGCTCTACTTCTCATATCATGTCTACACCACCATTAGGGATATTCCCACCCATTCCCATCATCAACATTGTTTATCTATGTTCTTCACTATTAGTATCTTGCACATGGTATACAGTGATCAAATCATTGTATTGAGTATTGAGACCTTGTTTTCCCTTTTCCACCCCATTCTCTATGTTCTCACCATTGACTATCCATATAGACAATGATTAAACTAATGGGATTTTGAGCGATGAGTGATTTAGATATGGGTCTTTCAAATTATGAGTTTGGATGTGACAATAAGTATTGGGGAATAAATGATCAAATACGGGTGATAGCAGTGTCACATGAAGGTGTACCAGAGCATGTTCTTGGTGCAACGTTGTGTGGGGGAAATAGAGGTTGTGCGAGAAAACCTTGAAATCTATTTTATGGTGAAATAATAGAAAAAATATACTATTTTAGGCATTCAATTATTATATGAGTCATTGGGATAAATTTTGGTCTCAATCAGAGGTAGAAGCTATAATGAAGACATGATTATGAGTGATTTCTAGAATTTGGGATTGACGTCACATATGCACTGTGTGTTCTAGATCCACACACTATGTATGTACTGAGAAGTGGTAGCTAGGGTTTCACTTAGAGATAAATATGTACACCATGTTGCCCAAGTGTCCACACCAGGTATCCCTAATATGGCCAACATGGTGTGTACAGAAAGTGCACACCCTAATTTCCATTTAGACACACACACCATGTGGGTTAGGACTACATGTTGTGTACCCTCGATGGTATATGACTCATCCCCCAAGTAGTACATGTCGAGTGAGTTGGGTAAGTCCACATTCCATGTGCCCCCAGATACATGTCGTGTATGTTGACCCTCACATGACACGAGTTGTGATGGTACACCCCAACTTCCCCACTGGACCCACACACCATATACCTCATTACACATGCCATATATATAGACCCATAAAAGCCAATAGTATATGGATAGATGACCTTTAATGGTATTTATTCTGATTACTTCCATGGTACATGTTGTTTTTTATATCCTTGGTTTCTTTTCATATCTCTATTCTTGAGACCTAGATTTGGGCATGTGAATAATCCATTTTGAGTATTTTTTTTGTGTAGGAATTTAAGGTTCTAGGAATAGTGGAATCACTTGTTGGGAATACCCAACTCAACTTTTTGTCATAATCAACAAATTATCCAAGCTTTATATGATGAATAACATCATGATCAACATAATTAAATTGAAGATTAATTGACATTAACAAAATCATAACCAAGAAGGTGAGATCATGACATATAATTTATAATTAATGTATAAATAGTTTTAAAATTATATTATCTTTAACAAAATTTTAACCAAGAAGGTGGGATCATGACATATAATTTATTATTAATTTATAGATAGTTTGAGAATTACCTTATATTTTAATTCTTTCTTCTTTGATGAATTGTTAGACCAATCTTGTCTTATTGCCATCGTGTCATAGGATCTAAGGGTATAATCCCTCTAGCGGTGATCCACAGTGCTCCAAAATCTCAATACATTGTTGTAGAATCATTTAGTGTTGGCATGATTGATTCTAATCACTTGAGTCATTCTTCATTGATCGTAATAGGAATAACTATGTGGGTGAAAGATCCTTTGAGTTCTCCTGAATAATTGAGAGAAATGAGTAGGATGAGTGCTCTAGTTTTTTATCATGTTCTTGAGAGGATTATCTCAAGGGATTGAGAGAATTCTCTCTAGGTTTGTTGTGAAAAACAAGCAACTAATTGTGGAATGTGATATAACTAGGTATTTATAAATCTAGGCTAGGGTTTATAATTTCAAATAACCCCTTAGAGAGTCTATTATTCCTTAACAAACCTCAAGTCTAATAATAATTCAATTATTATTATTATTTTCTTGACATTCATACCACCAGCGGATAAATAAATATAATTTACTAAATATATAAATTAATATTTATTTAAATTATATTTAATATATCATTTTCATCTAGACCATTACACTTAGTATGCGATCCTCCTTAATATTTATCGAGACATAAATAACAACAATTTATATAATAAATAAATATCTCTACATTATTTAATGATAAATATAATAAATATTTTATTCATTAAATCTTGTAAATAAATATTTATTATTATTTAATTTAGATATTTATTCTTATAAATAACCTATGATTAAATCTTTCCAATCAACCAATCTCAAATAATTATTAAATCACAAAATGGGTATAATATTTATTCTAACTTGTTAGATTCAAATAGAATTTAACTGAGATTCCAGATACACTTAGTGTGTGACCCTCTAGGCCTCTTTCTCAGTGGCATTAGGTGGAACCACTTAAAGTATAAGGTCAGCATCTAGAAACATTCCAAGACACCCATAGAGAAATAAATTAATCTCAAAATTATATATAACATAACATGAATTCTTATTATGTAATATAATCCATTTATCCTAATATATCTAATCAAGTAGATTATATGGTGACGTCATCAACCGATGTGCTCAATAACTCTTTATTTGACTTTCCGAAATTGAACTTTCCCATAGACAACCATGGAAATAAATCATACCAGAGGAACAAATCAGCCATGGAGAACCTTCGTACTTCGTTCAATAATACAGATAGGTTGCTCCTCGAACAATGTATCCACCTCAAACTCGACTTCCTCGGGTTGGAAAGCATGAGACGGGTTTGAGAAGTAACATCGAAGCTAATAAACATGGAAAAAATCATTCATATCCCGATACCTTTGAGGTAACTGCAACTGATAGGAAACCGACCCACTCTCTCCAACACCTCAAATGGCCTGACGTACCTCTTCGAATGGTTACCCTATCTCATAATCCTCTTGTGTCCCAACCTCAGTGTGACATGTAGAAAAACCAGATCCCCAACCTCAAACTCCAAAGGTCATCTCCATTGATCAATATATGACTTCTGTTGAGACTGTGCAATATCCATCCTATTTTGAATAAACTCTATCTGCTCTGAGGTCTCCTGAACAAAACAAGGTCCCAACAAAGCTGCCTCTCCTACCTCCAGCCAACATAAGGGTGATCGGTATGGCCTACCGTAAAAAGCCTCATAAGGTTCCATCTAAATATTTTCTTAAAAAATATTATTATAGGAAGAATCTACAAGAGGTATGTGCTTATCCCAAGAACCTCTAACATCTAGAATACATGCTCGAAGCATGTCCTCAAGCACCTGTATCGTATGCTCGGATTAGCCGTCTATCTGGGGGTGGTAAGCTATACTCAAAAGTACCTATGTACCCAAAGCCTTATGAAGCCCCTTCCAGACCCGAAAAGTAAAACGTGCATATCTATTTGAAATAATGGAGTACAGAACTCCATATAAGTGCACAATCTCATAGATGTACAACCATCCTAGATCATTGAAACTGAAGGTCTCCTTGATCAGAAAGAAGTGATCAACCTCAGTGAGTCTGTTAATGACAACCCAAACTGCATCATTCCCTTGAGGAGACCTCGGTAAACCTATCATGAAATCCATCGCGACATCATTACACTTCTACTTAGGAATGGGTAACTGTTGTAAAATCCT
Organism: Viscum album; assembly: GCA_963277665.1. Taxonomy (NCBI): domain Eukaryota; kingdom Viridiplantae; phylum Streptophyta; class Magnoliopsida; order Santalales; family Viscaceae; genus Viscum; species Viscum album. The sequence continues at coordinate 1,326,534,777 of OY728151.1, read as the reverse complement.
TGTTGGTTGATGATGCTCCGCCTTCACCTACTGACAGGTGGAACACCTCATGAAGAAACTAGAAACTTCTCTCTTCATACCTGGACACCAATATTGATGGTCTAGATCACGATACATCTTGGTGACACCAGGATGAACTGCCCAAACTGAGGAATAAAAGTCCCACATCATCTCCTTGCACATGTCTTCTGGCACCAATACACACCCCTGGAAACACAATATCTCATCCTCACCTATGGTTCATCTAGGAATAGGGTCCTCTCCTGACACACTCTACATTGGGACTAGGCCTTCAGAATCTGATAGCTACCTCATTCGCACTCGATCAAGCAGAGTAGAGGTAACAACTATAGAAGAAAGAAAAGTCTGCCCCTGTCTATCGTGCACCTCCAAATGCATCTCAGAGTATAGAGCCATAAGCTTCCACTCACTACTGGCCTCCTGAGCTACATGTATATGAGTCCTCCTACTCAACACATCATACACTAAGTTGCCTTTCTCATGCATATAAGCAAGATCAAAGTAAAAATACTGAAGGTACTCAACCCACCTTCACTATATAAAATTCAGATCACGCTGAGTGAAGATGCACATGAGACTCTTGTGGTTGGTGAAAACCACAAAATTCTCTCATAGAAGGTAATGTCTCCAACAAATTAAGTTGTGAAAAACTACAGCCAACTTGAGATCATGCGTCAAGTAATTCTTCTCATGTGGCCACAACTACTGAGAACCGTACACAACGACTCCTTCTCCCTGCATAAGCACAACTCCTAGCCTAATACCTGAATCATCACAGTACACAATATAGATCTTGCCTGGCTCTGGAAATACTAGTATCAACGCTGAAGTCAACCTCCCTTTCAGCTCCTGAAAGGCTGATTCACAAGAATCTGACCACAAGAACTTTTCATGCTTCTTAGTCAGGCCTGTCAGTGGCGCTGCTAATCCTGAAAAGTCCTGTATGAAATTTCTGTAGTTACCATATAGCCCTACAAAACTCCTTACCCCAAAGACATTCTTCAGTTTCTCCCAGGAAACTACTTCTCTCACTTTTTCTAGGTATACTGACACCCCTGTCTTAGAGATAACATGACCCAAGAAGTGAATCTGATCCATCCAAAAGTGGCATTTTGAGAGCTTAGCATATAACTGATGCTCTCTCAGTGTAATCAAAACGATATCAAGATGTGTGGAATGGTTTTGTCGAGTGTGAGAGTACACCAAGATATCATCCATGAAAACTACCATGAAGGAATACAAGTATGGATGGAACACTCGGTTAATCAGTGTCCAGAAAACTGCAAGAGTGTTCATGAGACCGAACGGCATAACCATATACTCGTATAGACCATACCTGCTTCGAAAGGATGTAAGAGGTATTCTGATGGTTTGATGTGAAACTGATGGTAACCAAACCTCAAGTCAATCTTCAAGAACACATGGGATCCTCGAAGCTGATCAAAGAGATCATCAATCCATGGTAATGGATATCAGTTCATGACCATAAACTGGTTCAACTTTTGATAATATACACAAAGCTTGAGGGTACCATCTGCCTTCTTTGCAAAAAGGACAGGTGAACCCCAAGGAGAAGTACTGGGTCAGATGAAAACCTTTTCCTACAACTCCTACAACTTCTTCTTGAGCTCCTGTACTTCTGGTTTAGCCATCCTATAAAGAAGAATGGACACCAGTTCTGCTCCTGGAACAAGATCAATAGAAAAGTCTACCTCACGCTCTGGAGGCAAACATAAAAAGTCTTCTGGAAATACATCTATGAAACGATCCACCAATGGAGGAAAGTCTATCTGTGAAATCCCATGGTCATCCAGATATTTACTAGCAATCTGGGTTGTAACTCCTCCAAACCCATGATGCTCGAGTCCTGCTCTACTTTCCTGGACATCCCATTCTCCCTTATGAAGAAAAGATCAACCCTCTAGTGATATGAAACACACCCTACGGTGATAATAGTTGATGAATGCTTGGAAGGAAACTAGCCAGTCCATTCTGAGAATGACATCATAGCCTGTCATCTCTAGGACATAGTGGTGCCATAAAAAGTGACACCCACCAACCTCTAGAGGTAACTCCTTGCACTGACATACGCTCTCCATTCTAGTCCCCAATGGAGTGTCTAGTGTGAAGATATCAATAGCAGAAAAGATACAGAGCCCATGGATCTCCACAACAGTAATAGATATAAAGCTATGGGAAGCCCCTGTATCGAAAAGAGTAGAAGATAAAACTGAGTCTACTAAGATCGTACCTCACACTATAGAGGGTCCGGGATCCTGCTCCTGTTGGGTCTGATCCACTGCAAAAGTCTGACATGCACCGCGGCCCTGTGACCCTATCTAGCCACCCTGAGCTGATCCAACCTATTGTCATTGAAAACTGGTTGACTGGATACCACAACCATGACCTCCACCTCGGCCTGAACGGCCGGAAGAACTCCAGTTCCAAAAGTGGTGAGAAACTGGTGGTGCTGCTCCTGAACGAGGAGTCATAGAAGAACCCCTGTCACCAACTGCTGGTGAGAAGATCTGCCAGAAGTGATGAATATGACCCATATTGACGCAATATCGGCACTCCATTGGGTCTCTCGGGTAGTGTGGCCTCATATGCCCGCTCTTCCTGTACTGTTAGCACACCACTTGACTACCAAAATAAGTATCTAGCCTCCTTGGATCCCTAAACTTAGACTCCCTACGACGCTTCCTGGTATCATTGAGAGGGATATTAACTTCGGATGTTGAACCACCCTAGTTCACAACTCCAGAATCCCTCAAATTATGCTCTGTGATCAGTGCTTGGTTGATGATAGAAGTGACGAGAGTCAACTGGAAGATGTTCACCTATGATCGGATGTCTTTCCTTAGACCATCCTCAAACATCCTTGCCAAGAATAACTCATCACCTACTGGGATGGGCATAAAGTTTTGAAACTCTCTGAAGCGAGAATAATACTTCATAACAGAAAGAGTACCCTGTCCCAGACTCATAAACTCTCAGGCTCGATTGGCCCTCAAAGTCTCTGGGTAAAAGTAGTCATATAAGGAACACTAGAACTCATCCCATGCCATAACCTGCTGGCATCTCACCTGTGATATCACATCCCACCATCTCTTGGTGGAATCCTGAAGCATATAGGTAGCGATCTTGACCCTCCTCTCTGGAGGTGTCTCCAGATGCTTGTAGATAGAAAGCATGGCTTCTAACCATGACTCTGTATGCTAAGGTCCTCCTTACCCTGTGAAGGTGGGAGGATGCTGCTGCCGAAAAACCCACGCCAACTCTACCATAGAAGGGGAAGGATGCGGCACTCCTCGGAAGGTGTGCATGAATTTCATAAATCCTTCTCGGAACTATGCATCAGCACTTGTGTCTGGAATGAAGGATGGTTTCAAGACTGGCACAATTGTAGGATCTTCAGGTAGTCCTTGATCAGTCATGTCTGGTGTCTAATCGTTTCCCAGTAATTGGCATACAACTGGAGGACGTCTCGGTGGCATGACTCTGCAAGGTCAAGCACACACCTTAGATCAAGATTGTCAAGGGCTAAAAAATAGAAGAAAAGGAGGGAACAAGAGAAATAAAGCATTCAAGTATTTCAGAACATGACTAAATGACATGTACGTCCTCTACACAGTGTGTTCCCATAAGCCAAACACATTAGGGTGTACTCCTGCCAGAACTGGTCGTGCAACACCCCATACACACGGCATGTTCACCTAACACATGGCGCATACTTGAATCCTCTTCCCCTACCTGATTCCCCTTACATGACTAAGACACACTGTTCTCCTTGAATAAGACTACACGACATGTTCATGACAAACACAACGTGTACTAGACAAGCTTCAATGACCCGTGTTGTTAGTGGCATGGCCAGATACGTGACTCACACTTCACAGTGTGTTCTGGATGGACACGATGTGTACTAGGAATATTTCACCGACCCGTGTTGTTCGTTACATGGATGGGTACTCGGGTTACTCTACACAATGTATTCCATATGGACATGGTGTGTATTAGAAAGGACTCAACCGACCCGTGTTGTTAGTGACACGACCAGTTACACGGTTCTACAACACGGAGTGTAAATCCGGTACACGACATGTCCTACCAAAGATTCCAAACCCGGTGTCCCCGCCCACATAGTCTGAGACATGGTTAGAGACTACATGACATGTACATACAGTACGTGGTGTGTACTTACGAAAAATAGTTTCTTCCCAAATAGAAGAACACATGGCTTGTAGTTAACATTACATGCCATGTATTCTGGGTTTTTCTGGATAGTAAGCCTCTGAAACAACTCTGGAACCCAGAAAACACTAGAAAAAACCTCAAAGTGCCAAATTCCAATCTGTGAGGGCCCATACTCCTCACAAATCAAAACTTAGAATCTTATACATGTCATAACAAGGTAAACAAGTCAAAGATCCACCAAATTCTGATTCATGAGGGCCCATAACACCTCAAGAACCAAAGTTTGACATTCATTCAAAAAAATCCTTACACAAATCAATACCCTATCAAGAAGTAGGTATTCTATCAAAGCATCTATCACAACATCATGCATATCTAGCACAACATCTATCACAACAACATGAAATTGCTAATGCACCCTAAATGACATGGAAATAATGAATGACATGTGATTCCTAGAAAGTGCCTATATGATGCATGAGATGGCATACCCTCATCTCATCAGTATGAAACAGAAATAGAACCTCAATAATATCAAAAATAACAGAAAAAAACATGTGAATCACTCAAGGTGAAATCAAATCAACTGTAATAATTGAGAAACCAAAAAAGTTACAATAATTAGGTAGATTGGCTTTTACCTATGCACGGGTTAGCTACTCCCAGGAATAGCTTATTACCAAGTACACATTCCTTCATATCCCTGGATATAAGCTTCAAATAGTAATTCAAGAGAAAAGAATACCTCTGATACCACTTTGTAACGTCCTGGTATCAGAAACCACCCAGATATGCCCCGTACTCGGTTGGTCACATGAACTCAAGCGCATTTCCCCAAATGCCAGAGGCTGCTGACTAGCAGCGAGGGCCTTGGGTGTAATAATGGGGAAACTATGCCCTCATTGGAAGAGTAACACAATGGAAGTAAAACAAATAGAAATAGAGGAATCAAGAATAATCCATACAAAAGTAAAAAGTGGAAGACTAGAAATAATAAACCAGAGCACACACATATATATATGAATTATGCATGACACATATGTCTAGGAAAGCAGCCAAATAAATCACAATGCTGGAATACAATAGTACTAAACCAAAGTACAAATGAAATCAAGTAAACAACTCATTAGTATCGCAAGCCATAGCTTGGTCCCATGATCTCTAGATCCACAAAAAATCAAGTACCTGAAGTAGAAGGGAGCTTGACCTTATCTATACCTGCAACAATATAATCCGTTTGGGCCCAAAATCATGGCCCAAAAAAGGTGTGAGACTAAATCCCAGTAGCCAACCACCACAAGATATGTGCCTAACAATCAGTGAATATATGGCCGGTAATAATTACAGAAAGCAGTAAATAAAAAAGTACTCAGTAGTGAACAATCCATAGTTTCAATGCATTCAGTTTCATATATCAAGCAACAACTAATCAAAACAGGTAATAACAAATAGGTAATCACAAATAGGAAACCCTTTGGGAAGTACTCACAACCTATCCCCTCTGGTCCTACCTAGCAACACAAGTAAACATCTAAACACAAAAGGTAACCCTATGGGATGTACTCACAGCCTATCCCCTATGGTCCTACCTAGAAACACAAGCAACCCTTTGGAAAGTAAACTTAGTCTAACCCCTCTCGTTTAGCTTAAGCATAGACTCTCTGAGGAAGCACTCACTGTTAATTCCTCCAATAGTCTCGTGTTGGTAACTAAAGGCGCTCTAGGGAAGCACTTACATCACATTCCCTTTGTGTCCTGCATCGAGGAACTACAAAAACTCTGAGTAAGCACTTACGTCAATTCCACCTATGGTCTCACATCGTAAGTAAAATAGACCCTCTGGATAATCCCTTACGTCCATTCTCCCTATGGTCTACTACACCAGGTTCTCATGGCCCTGTGTAAGTCAAGCAGGTATAGAAACACGTATCAGCAAAAGTAAACATCAAGAACTACTTGGATAGCAGTCTACAACATAACAGCATGTAAGGATACAAACACCCCATCCTAATATACTAGTCATGGAAGGTAAACAACAGCCTAATATTCAAACTAGACCCAATAGTTAAAACATGCAATCATGCATGGGTAAACACTTCCAAAGCATATCAATTGACCCTATTCACATTCATTTAACCTCTACTAAAGAATACAAGCATAAAAGGAAAACAGTAGGGCTGAAATAGTAAACGCGCAATACCCTGTTCATGGGTATTGGTAATTTTTCACATATAACTCAAATAATTTAAATAGGAAGGAACAAACCACCTACCTCGGTGTTGGGAGATCAATATACTTGAGTCTTAGGGCTTGAATAACCTTAGAATGCCAAAGATCTACAAAAAGTCTAAAATGTTCAACAGAGGATAACTTGAGAAGGAGGAGGAATCAAAATATAGTGTTCAAAAATAATAGAGAACTCACTGATGTGATTCCAACGCAACTAATGGAGTTCAATTTGGAGAACAAACATTCGATCAAGGGCTCGGCGAAGATCAGCGCCATATAGACACTCTTGGTCGAGTTCAGTGGAGAAGAAGACGCTTCTGTCAAAAATACTCGACCTCGGTCCATTTAATGAAGAAAAATAAAGTACATGGTGTGTAATATGGAAGTAAACAGTGTGTACTTTCCATTTCCGTACTCCACTTTAGGCGGTCTCCATGTCACCACACACGGTCGTGTGCATGGTCACTACATGGCCAGCACCCGACTACCCACGGTAACTGAGTACATGATGTGTACTCATAAAGTACATGGTGTGTACATCAGAAATTTTCATAAACTCCACTTTTCTCAAAAACATCAGAAAAAAAGAAAAACATACCTGAAAAGAAGATCTGGGTTCTTACAGGAAGATTAGACGATGTTGGAAAATTGGTCATTTCTTTTCCTATAAATATACTAATGGATGAATCTGCACACCTTACAGAACCCAAGCTACATGAATCCAAAAACCTGGAGATCACGGGTGTCATGGTAGGAGAAACATTGATGTTGTAATCCCACAAGACTATGCCTCATCCATGACTTCCACCTTTCCATCAGCTACTGGGAGACCATGACCTATCACTACTGGAATGTGGGGTTTTACCAACACTTTCCATACCAACGGTTTCATAAAACCATTGGTAAAGAAGAGTTTTACAAACAATTTCATAAAATTGTTGGTAAATCAAGTCCTAAGTAACCTTTACCAACGGTTTAAATAGAACTATTGGTAAAAGGATGGCTTAGGGGACCTTTTACCAATGGTTCCTTAGAACCGTTGGTATAAGTGTGGCCTGAAAATTTTTACCAACGATTTTTAAAAACCATTGGTAAAAGTTTCCCCCAAATTAACAGCATCCCCTCCACTCCCCCATTCACGATATAGAACCCTAAACCGGAGCACTTCCCCCAAATTCCCCCCCTCTCTCATAGATCTAGGAGCTCCTTCAGATTCCTCTTCCTCCAACCCATACAAGCTGCTGAATATCCTGCTGAATCTCTATCTGACCCATCCTAAATTAGGTATTTCCTTAACCGGTACCTTATTTTTGTTGAAATTTATCTAATATTTCAGTTTTTAGTTTTTATTTTTATGTTTATATGTTTCTGTTTCTATTTTGATTTAACCTATATGTGATGAGGTTGTATCGTCATTAAGATGTGCAATGATGTGGGTTAATTGGAGGTGAGTGATGCTATATGAGATTTTATGGGTTATTTTGAGGAGTTTATTTATATTTAATTTATTGGTTCATAAAACATAAGTTGGTGCTGCATATATTATGTAATTGGAATTGGAAAAGTAAAATGTTGGTCTCAGATTTATGAGTTGGTTATTTTGATGTCATTCTCTATCAAAAGTGGGTATATCTCTATTGACTATAGGTGTATTTTCTAATTGACTAATGTATTTATTAAACTGACCATGAAATACACATTTCCCACAATACATAATCACCACAAAAATCATAGATAGACACTACACCCCACAAGACACCCATGGGAGACACCCCTTGACATCTACGGATAGTTAAGGGGACATTAACTTAGGAACTGAAGTCAATTGGCACTCAAGACTTGAGAAATTCTCATTGCTGGTAGAAAAGATACCAACAACTTTATTCTTAGTATATTATAATGAAATGGTTTACACCCTCATCACCATGTAGACTATCTGGTTCATGGACTGGTGCCCAACCAGGTTCAAGAGTAGAATCAACAACTAAACATTGATTATGGCCCCTCGATGTTATTTCCATAGTGAAGAGGGTTATGTGCACAATATTCAACTCAACTAATGTAGCATAGGTGCATATTCAACGGCTAAGTGTAATAGTATGGTGTTTCCAACAACGTGCTATATAAAGAACATAATGAAAAATGAAGAGATTATTAAATGGAATTATTTCCCCCTTGCTTGCAGGAACATGATATGACCCATGGGGTGGTGTGGTTCTTATATATTGGGAGGTGACATGTATAGTCACAGGATACAGGTATGTTTTTGTTTAGTTTTTATTTTATTTTCTTTATCGCATTTTCCACTTAGGTATTTTACTTCTTTCTACGGATGGAGGGTAGTGATGCTATCCTGACTACTTGACGTAGATCACTTATATACTGTAATACCATGAGGTGTGAGTGTGAGGAAACATTGGAAGATAGAGGAGCCTTGGGGTCTTCCATGAGATGGAATTGTTTTTCTAAAACATTGTGTGGGAACATTTCTGGAGTATGTTGGAGTCATGAAATTACCCCAAGTGTCTCCATGAGATAGCATAATTAACCCCAAGTGTCTCCAAGTGTATCCATACATCGTATCATCCTCGCATGGGTTGGACACTCACCCAATCCTATCAAACCTATCCTAGTCTATCCTCTCAGTCACATAGTCTAGACTCATCTCTCAAGGATTATCCCATGCCTCGATGCACATCTCATCATCCAACTAGACAAAGAGGATTATTCACCTTATGATTGTCCTAGTCACAAAATCACACCATGTCGAACCCATCTACATTATATTCTCAATAATCTGGTCAAGAACCTCATCAAAATAATGTATTATAACCCAAACCCACTAACCGGGTTCCATCCTAAGCTAAATCACACCAAGCCTCTTGGAATTATAATTCTAATCTGTCTGACAATACCCAATACCCACACTAGCATCTCATCCTTCATCTCTTTAGTTAAACTCTTGAATCATTAAATGGAGTAAAACCTTTCATAATACATTTTATATACTCAGAGGGACCATCCCACTCTAATAACCTACCAAGATTCCAATCCATCCTCATAATTATTTCCTCATAAAATGTTAGATGTACAATTTCCACACCTATCACTACAAGGCTCAATACTATTAGGAATATTTTACTTGATCTAAATCATCATCGTTAGTGACATCAATCACATTAAAGCGCATAAATGTCAACTGAACCCTAAATTCCAAGAATTATTCATGTGGACAGGACCCATGGAAATAGGCTAAGAACTAAAACCATAAATAATAATGACAAATACATGCATTATTTTTAAATAAATATCTCATGTGTAAACATAAAAACAAAGAATAACAAGACCTCATCCTTTGTATCGAACAAAACCAAACTAAATTGAAACTCATGAAAAATTGATTATATACCATTAATAGGAAGACTAATTGTTAATTAATAGGAATGTACTATTTGATACTATCATTTTGAAACATTGATCTGTTTCCCCTTCGCTTGCAGGACCATGATTTAACCCATGGGGCGCTATGGTACTTATATGTTGGGTGGTGATAGGTATAGTCACAGGAGATAGGTATGTTTTAGTTTAGTTTTTATTTTATTTTCTTTATCACATTGGTCACATAGATCTTTGACTGCTTTCTATAGACATAGGGTAGTTATATTCTGTGAAGGGTGCTAGAAGGAGTTCAGATTGATTCAGTCCACCAGCTTTGATCTGAGGTAAGATTATATGGTTACTAATTGTCTTGCACCTCATGTATTTTTGGCTTTAGTGTTTTTTACTCCGTATTAGGTTTTCGTTAGGGCGTTGGATCGTTTTGTGTTGGTTCGGGTGGATTTGTCTCTCCGCTTCCAATCTAGGTAAGGCTTTAATGCCATTGGTTGGTTTCTCACTGCTTATGTAGCGTCCTTCATGTGTTTTAAGGTTCTTAATATCCTTTGATAGTGCATTGATCCCTTTTCGTTGGTTTCGAGTCTCCAAGTCAAGGGAGACTCGCCTGCGTGTGCATAGGTAAGTAAGTATATGTATGTGGGTTCCCCCGTTACGTGTATAGTCACCCATGGAAGTGATTATGCACGTATGGGGATAGGTGTTCCCATTTATATATATATAAATGCATACACAGGTGAGTGGAGACTGATATATGCATATAAGCATATGTGCAAGGATACCCTTGCACATGTTCATGGCCATGCAAGTGTGTACATAGGGGATAGGTTTCCCTGCATGTGTGTGAAGGTGCGTATACCCAGTGGAGGAGCCGAAGCTTTTAGTTAGAAAGCTCCAAGAACTGAAGTGGGCGGCTTGGTTCCACCTTGAGGTAGAGTCCCTCTCATAGCCTCTTTAATTTAAGAATGATTTAAATTGAATTTAGCTTCTTTCTTAATTCTGCTTAATTATATTGAATTGCATATCTTGAATAAGTGTTCTTTAATATAATTGTTTCATTTGATAAATAAAGTCATGTTTTTATAATAAAACCCCTCCAACGGAGGTACGCTCTCTGCCAAAACTCACAGTGATAGTTTAGGGTGTGATAATTTGACTTTAAATCAGTAGTTTCAACTACCTAGTACCACTTTTAAAAACAAAAAACAAAAAACATATATCTTTATAATACCACAATCCCGAATCAAGAGTCTGTTTTTTATAACATAATATTAGTTTCTATAATATGAAGGACAGATACATTGGATTTATTTGGAATCCTGGCCGGAAGATGCTGCCATGCGGATGTCACTGGATCGGGCCAACACACTGCTGTCATGCCACAGTCACACCGTGGTCATGCTGTGGTCAAGCCGCGGTAATGTAGTGATTTGGCTCTGCTCCCGGACGACACCCCACAGAGGTTCGCAGTCCTATCAGAATTTGATGTATGATACCTAGATAATGTTTTAGATACATTACCCACCCTCCTCCCTGGACCCCAGACAGCCCCCCACCCTCCTCCCTGGACCCTAGAAAGCCCCTCGGACAGCCCCCCCAACCCACCTCCTTGGACCCCAGACCGCCCCCCAGACAACCCCCCAGACAGCCCCCCACCATCCTCCCTGGACCCCAAACATCCCCCCGGACAACCCCCCAGATATCCCCCCCAACCCTCCTCCCTAGACCCCGGATCCCAATCTAAGCTCTCTTCAAAATACACCCTAAATCCCAACGAAAAAGAGGGTTTTAGAGCTTCGGAAGAAGATGAGAGAAGATTGCAAACCCAAATCGAAAAGAGGAATCAAGGAGAGGATTAGACTCACCCAGATCTTTAATCCACACTTGACAGCACTCAAAACGCCCAAGTGATGTGTATGAGTCAACCCCGCCTCAAACCGAGGCATGATGTGGTCGGTACCACTCAAAGTGTCTCACTTTTATTGAAAATGGACAACATTTTAAATGAAAAAAACAACTAACATACGGAAAACTGACCAAACAGATTCAGATTGTGTTGATACTTTAGCACAATGATCCATGAGTCATTTTTGATGTGTATGAGTTAAACCCACCTCAATCTGATGCACGGTGTGGCCGGTACCACTCAAAGTGTCTTTCTTTTGTTTAAAATGGATACTCTTTTAAGTAAAAAAACTGGCATACGAAAAACTGACCAAACACATTAGGATTGTGTTGATACTTTATAAAATGTTCAATGGGTCATTTGTGACATGTACAAGTCAACCCCGCCTAAATACGAGGTGCGGTGTGGCCGAAACCACTAAAAGTGTATCTCTTTTGTTACAAAAGGACATCATTTTAAGTGAACACAACAACTGACATACAGAAAACTGACCAAAGGCATTCAGATTCTGTTTAAACTTTAGGAAAACGATCCATGGGTCATATGTGACGTGTACGAGTCAACCCTTCCACAATCCAAGGTACGATGTGACCGGTACCACTCAAAGTGTCCCACTTTTAGTTGAAATGGACAACATTTTAGGTGAAAACAACAACTAGAATAAGGAAAACCAACCAAACGCATTTGTATTGTGTTTATACTTCAACACAATGATCCATGAGTCATTTTTGACATGTACGAGTCAACATCGCCTCAATCTGAGGCACGGTGTGGCCGGAACCACTCAAAGTGCCTCACTTTTCTTTGCAATGGACAACATTTTAAGTGAAAACAACAATTGGAATACGAAAAATAGACCAAACACATTTTTATTCTATTGATACTTTAGGAAAAGGATCCATGGGCTATCTGTGATGTGTACGAATCAACCCCGCATCATTATGAGGCATGGTGTAGCCGGTACCACTCAAAGTGTCTTTCTTTTTTTTTTAATGGAAACGCTTTTAAGTAAAAACAACTGGCATAAAGAAAACCAACCAAACACCTTTGGATTCTATTTATACTTTAGTAAAAGGACACATGATAAATTTTTGATGTGTACGAGTCATCCTCGCCTCAATCTGAGGCACGATGTGGCTGGTACCACTCAAAGTGTATTTCTTTTGTTTAAAATGGATACTCTTTTAAGTAAAAACAACTGGCATATGGAAAACTGACCAAACGCATTTGGATTGTGTTTATACTTTAGAAAAATTATAAATGGGTCATTTTTGATGTGTACGAGTCAACCCCGCCTCAATACGAGGTGTGGTGTGGCCAAAACCACTCAAAGTGTCTCTCTTTTGTTTCAAAAGGACATCATTTTAAGTGAATATAACAACTGACATACGGAAAACCGAACAAAGGCATTAGGATTCTATTGAAACTTTAGGAAAATGATACATGGGTCATATGTGATGTTTAAGAGTCAACCCCACCTCAATCCGAGAGCCAGTGTGGCCAACACCACTCAAACTGTCTCACTTTTATTTGAAATGGATAGAATTTTAAGTGAAAACAACAACTGGAATATGGAAAACGGACCAAACGCATTTGGATTCTGTTGATACTTTAGCAAAATAATAGATGGGTCATTTTTGATGTGTACGAGTCAACCCCGCCTCAATCTGAGGTGCGATTTGGCCGACACCACTCAAAATGTCTCTCTTTTGTTTAAAATGGACATCATTTTAAGTGAAAACAACAACTGATATATGGAAAACTGACCAAACGCATTTGGTTTATATTGAAACTTTAGGAAAACTATTCATGGATCATTTTTGACGTTTACGAGTCAGCCCTACCTCAATCTGTGGTGTGGTGTGGCCGACACCACTCAAAGTGTCTCACTTTTCTTTGAAATGGACAACATTTTAAGTGAAAACAACAACTGACATATAGAAAACCAACCAAATGCATTCAGATTCTATTGATACTTTAGTAAAAGGATCCATGGGCGATTTGGGACATGTAAGAGTCAAACTCGCCTCAATCCAAGGCATGGTGTGACTAATACCACTCAAAGTGTCTTTTTTTTAAAATGGATACGCTTTTAAGTAAATACAACTGCCATACGAAAAACCAACCAAACACATTTGGATTGTGTTGATACTTTAGGAAAATGATCCATGGGTTTTTTTGACATGTATGAGTCAACCCCACCTTAATCAGAGGTGCGGTGTGGCTGGCACCACTCAAAGTGTCTCTCTTTTGTTTCAAAAGGACATCATTTTAAGTGAATACAACAACTGACATACGGAAAACCGACCAAAGGAATTCAGATTCTGTTGAAACTTTAGGAAAACGATCCATGGGTCATATGTGACGTTTATGAGTCAACCTCGTCTCAATATAAGGGCCGGTGTGTACAATACCACTCACACTATCTCACTTTTATTTGAAATGGACATGATTTTAAGTGAAAACAACAACTGACATACGAAAAACCGAACAAACGCATTTGTATTGTGTTAATACTTTAGGAAAACGATCCATGGATCATTTTTGATGTGTAAGAGTCAACCTAGCCTAAATATGAGGTGTGGTGTGGCCGAAACCACTCAAAATGTCTCTCTTTTGTTTAAAATGGACATCATATTAAGTGAAAACAACAACTGACATACGGAAAACCCACCAAATGCATTCGGATTCTGTTGAAAATTTAGGAAAACGATCCATGGGTAATTTTTGAAATGTATGAGTCAACCCATTCTGAATCCGAGATGCGATGTGGCCGGTATCACTCAAAGTGTATCACTTTTATTTGAAATGGACAACATTTTAAGTGAAAACAACAACTGACATATGGAAAACTGACCAAACAGATTCTGATTGTGTTATTACTTTAGGAAAAGGATCCATGGGTTATTTTTGACATGTAAGAGTCAACCCTGCCTCAATCTGAGGCCCGATGTGTCCGGTACCACTCAAAGTGTCTTTCTTTTGTTTAAAATGGATAAGCTTTTAAGTAAAAACAACTGGCATACAGAAAACAGACCAAACACATTCGGATTGCATTGATACTTTAGGAAAGCGATCCATGGGTATTTTGTGATGTGTAAAAGTCGACCCTTCCTCAATCTGAGGCATGGTGTGGTTGGCACCACTCAAAGTGTCTCTCTTTTGTTTCAGAAGACATCATTCTAATTGAATACAACAACTGAAATTTACACTCATCAACGATAGTCACAAACTCTTTTTCATCAGTTGGGTAGTTTCACTCATGGGATCATAAGTGCCGAGACTCATAAGAAAATAACTTTTCACCATATATTATAGAAAATACAAGTTCAATGCAAAATGCATCACAAATCATTACATACCCAAATCTAGGATCAGAAAAAAAAAATTAGGATTTGATCCA
Organism: Viscum album; assembly: GCA_963277665.1. Lineage (NCBI taxonomy): Eukaryota > Viridiplantae > Streptophyta > Magnoliopsida > Santalales > Viscaceae > Viscum > Viscum album. The sequence continues at coordinate 1,326,519,628 of OY728151.1, read as the reverse complement.
ATTTCAAACTCTTATTCAACTCTAATAAGTATTTATCAGACTATTATGCCTATTAGAATTTTATGGGGAAGTGGGGGGGCTATGCTGGTTGGGGGGTTGTGTAGGGTTGAGGTGAATTACTACTGGAAGAGTGATTGTCATATGAAGATTGAAATGGGTGTAAATAATGTTTAAGTTATTGAAAGTCTTATTCAACTCTACTGGATGATTGTTTTCATATGAAGATTGAAATAGGGAATTTTAGTACATGACATGGTTGGAATAGTTTGATGGTTTTATGTGTTTTTTTGCTATTGTAGGTGTTTTTTATGCTGTTTTAAGTCTATTTGTATGTGTTTTTGTGCTATTTTTTATGCAGGTGTATACTGGAGGGGCTATTGGAGGGACTCTTGTGCAATAGTTCTGGAAATACACAATACCAACGGTTTTAAACTATTGGTATACTTTGAGAGAAATTTAAAAACTATCCCAATGGTTTTAGAACCATTGGTATAGTGTTTAGTCTTCAATATATACCAACGGTTTCAATGAAACCATTGGTAAAAATTCATTACAAACATATACCAACGGTTATCCTATTACCGTTGGTAAATCAATACATCCAGTGGCCTATACCAACTGTTTAGATCAAACTGTTGGTATAGGGCTTTCCTCACGGCTTACTACTCTACGGTTTGCAAAACCGTTGGTAAAGGCTATACCAACGGTTTTCCAACCTATACACTACCACAAAAACAGTTTTTCCCAGCACCCCCCCTTTATCAGTTCTTGTTTAGTAGTGCTGATAAAGGGTCAAATTCAAAAAAAAATAAAAAAAATATATTAATATATTAATATATAAATATAGTTATATTGATATAATTATAATATATAATTTTTAAATATATTTCAGATAAGTATAAATGTACATTTACACTTAATATACTTAATATATAAGATATTTAGTGAAAATGGCTTCTTAAAAAATTAAAAAAATATTTTTAATTAATAATTTGATAATTATTATGGATTAATAGTCATTTAATAACAATTTTAAGACTAAAAAAATTTCAAAAATTAAAAAAAGATCCAAAATATGTTGAAAATGCAACTCAAACTTCAAACGACAATAACTTTTGATCCGAGTGTCCGTTTGAGATCTACCACATATCAAATCAAAGCCTGTGACGATATCTACGTTACTATGATTGGGGGGAGCCCTGGTAAAGGAATTTTCGAGGCCAAAATAGGCCCATAAGGCCTCTAAAACTAAGTTTTTAGTTGGGGTACCCCAATTTTTTAACATTTTGTAGATTTGAAGCCTCGTTTAAGGGGGTCTTATTGGCTCTTTTTGGTGGGGAATGAATTTATTCCAAGGTATTACATTCATATTGATATTATGTCTTTGTAATTTTATCATTTTTTATAATGCACTGCTATTTATAATAAAATATATAACTATATGTACATATTTTTTATATATTCACACCTAAAAATTAAAATTTTAAAATAAATAATTAAATATATTTACATATAAAATATATTAGCTTTATCTAAATAATATCTAATATCCATTTTATTTAAAATACCAATATATGAATATTTATATAACTACTATATATTAATATAACTATATATATATATATTAATCTAGCTATATATATATATATATATATTAATATAACTACATATATATTAATATTACTATATATATATATTAATATAACTATAAATATATATATTAATATCACTATAAATATATATATTCATATAACTATATATATATTAATATAAATATATATTACTATACGAATAAATATAACTATATATATATAAATAGAGATATATATTAATATAACTATATATATATATATTAATATAACTATATATATATATTAATATAAATATATATTACTATAAAAATAAATATAACTATATATATATATAAATAGAGATATATATTAATATATCTATATATATATATTAATATAACTATATATATTAATATAACTATATATATTAATATAACTATATATATTAATATAACTATATATATTAATATAACTATATATATATTAATATAACTATATATATAATAATATAACTATATATATATTAATATAACTATATATATATTAATATAACTATATATATATTAATATAACTATATATATATATATTAATATAAATATATATTACTATACGAATAAATATAACTATATATATATATAAATAGATATATCATGAAATAGCAAATAAATCAAAATAGAGTAGTGGTAAGGGCATAGGCGCGCTGGGGAGAGGTCTCGAGTTCAAAACCTGCTGGAGGCAGATGCGCGTGCATGGGGGTGGAGGGGGGGGGGGGGCTAGTGCTGATAAAGGGTAGAGGGGGTGCGTGCGGGGTGTTGGAGGGGGTGGAAAGTGCTATTAAAAGTGGGGGATCAAGCGCTATAAAGCCCCCCAGATTGGCATGATTTTTTAATTTTTTGTAATTTTTTTAATTTTTTTTTAATTTTTTTAATTTTTTTTTAATTTTTTTAACTTTTATCAGCACTTTTTTAAAAGCGCTGATAAAAGGGTCCTTTATCAGCACTAAAACGAAAGCGCTAATAAAGTAAGCACTGATATAGGACCCCTTTATCAGCACTTTTTTGAGCGCTGATAAAGGGGACCCCCCCCTTATCTTCACTGGCTTTAACAGTGCTTTTCTAGCACTGTTAAAGGACATTTTTAGCACTGATAAAGGGCGTATTTGTAGTAGTGATACCAACGGTTTAAACTCGTTGGTATAACCTTCATTTCCGTTAGTGTATCTCACCCTATGAGATCATCTATAGGAGTGTTATTAACACATTCATGCACCGATATGAGAAGGAGGAGGTCATCCCCACTAGGTATATAGCCCATCAGGACCTAGAGGCATCAACACCTCATCAAAATCTCCACCCTTGAGGCACACATAGGGGGAAACCACCCCATGTTCTGATGATGCTCTTGTTCGGAAGCCTTTACTTGGATCAATTTGATGACTCACTCCCCTATAGTGAGGAGGTAGGGGATGTTTGACTCATGTCTTACATAAATATTACCTAGGAGCCTCCCAAGAGGTCTTCGACTAGGCCTCATCAATTCCAGCACCAATAGGTCCCATATGCCGACAAATGAGTTGATTTCATCCCTGATCTGCTGCCCCCAGTCCAAATCACTTGACACCAATGTCATGGTAAGGCTCAGGATACCACCCGAAAAGGGAATCTTCTACAGCTCCTATGGCCACTACCACCACTGGAATATACTGACAGATCCTTGAAACAGTTGAAGTGGGATCAACACTCTATTGGGATCGAGACCCTATCTACCACACATGTAGGATGAGTTGACTCTATCAATCACCGACACCACTAAAATCCATTACAGGACATTTCATGATGAAGAGAACTAACAAAAAAGACATATCTATGCACCCACTAACCAAGGTTGATGTCCTCCTATCTCTTTCAGTAGACAGTATAAAGGACCTCACTTTACTCCCACCAGTCAACATGGAGGTCCTCCCTATACCATCACCATCCAAGGCAGAGGTCCTCCCTGCTCCATTATCAACTGAAGTGGAGGTCTTCCCTATATTATAAAAAACCACTAAGAAGGTTATCCCATTGTTTAATACATATCCTTCTCTGAAGAACCATCATGGTGTAGAAGGGAGAACACTCACTGACAGAGGTTAAACCATGGGAAGCACCTCATCACTATTGAGCTCTCAAATTCTGAGGTTATGGGAGACTCGATGGTGTAACATTAACCCCTACTACCAGAGTCTGGGGTAGAAGCCCAATAATTGAAATTCATGATCTAGGAATTTTAGGTCCATAGGATCCCTATATCACTCTGCGATACCTATAGGTGGGTGAAATTTTGGCTACCTTCCTAAAGATTATAGTGCATCTATCTCCATCACTACCATTTTACTTCCTTTATACCTCTACATAAGAATTTTGGGAGATTTATAGGTCTGGGATGATTCCTTAAAATGGTGAGCATTCTGTTGATCCATAAATGGACACTACCCCCTTTTCACATGAGGTTGTGGTGAACACCTTGTCCTAAAGGGATGTGATGATGAGGTTGGAACCACACCTAAGAGACATTCTAGTGTGTAATAGAAATTTTAATCATGAAATTAATCCTCTCCCGGTATACTGATAGTAAAACCGATCTACATAAGTTCCTCCACCCATATCTTATCCAGAACATATTGGGTCGTGGTCTGACCAAGATAAAGACTATTCCTATGAGAATGAGGGAATGTGTGATGCCATGGATACCAACCAGTAATCATTGGGGTTCTAGTTTCCTAGAGCCGCAAAATTTGACATCTTGGAGTCCCTCACAAAGGACCATACAATTTGTTTCTTCCAAAATATTTGGGTGACATTTCACCACCTCTATGATCTTAAATTAGACTACCTGGGGATCTATGAGCATGTCAATGTCATCTAATAGTAGTAAAAAAAGGTCAAAATCATAGAGCTCTTAGTAGCTCAGCACCCTGATTCATACGGATACCACTAGACCCTTCGGTGGATATACAACAAGAGTCTCATAGTGATCCACAAAGTTATGGAATAATTTTATATAAGGATCATAGGAATAGGTCCACTGACATAGATCATGATAGGAAAGATACACCTAAATGGGCAACACATTATGAGGAAGACTCCCTGATAAGTGTCCTCACTCATCAACAGAGGTAGGCACTTGGCCTTAGAGATCCCCCTAATGAGTTGTTGTTGCCTTCCCTTTGGAATCATGATAAGGTAAATGGACACAGCAAGCCATATGATCCATTCCAGGTTGCACCAAAGGTAGAGTCAAAAACCATAGTATCTGCTTTTCTCTAGTAGGCTGAGGAGTAAAAAAGGCTTACTGTCAAACTCATCACTGAGGAGTTCACAGATTATGGTATTGCCCTACGGGACCCCATCTATCCCCCTAGTGGGGAACCCAATTCTCCTTTTCCGTATTCCTCCATTCAAGCTTAGTGGCCCTACACATCTAGTCAGAGCTGAAGCTAGGAGATATGGAAAGTGACCATATTACGAGTCACCAAATCTACCAAAGTAGTATGATTATCCACCTCATGATTCAAGTCGTGCTGCTCTCCAAGTTGATGAGACCTCTCCTCGAGTTGGTGAGTATATAAATGCATTTTTGACCAGATATCCTTGCCAATATGACTTGATATCCACTCTAACCACTCAACTTGAGGCCCTATAAACATGAAAGGTGGCAATCCCACATGATGGAAAGCCATACCTGGCATGCGTGGATAATTTCCAAGCACCCCCATAGTTTGGAAATCTCAGCTTCACCTCGTTCAATGGGATAGGTGACCCACTGTCACACCTAAACCACATTATTTTAAGGTGTGGGAATATATTGGGATCCCTTTAACTACAAGAGTCCACCAAGCTCTGATGCTTTGTCTAGACACTATAAGGACCTACATTCATCCGATACAACTAGCTACCCATAGGGTCCAATGCAAGATGGGAGGAAATTCGTAGATAGTTACTCTATCATTAATTCTCCACCATGCAAAAGAAAAGTATTTCCAACCTTTTAAAGTGAAAACATAGGCTTGACAAGTGAGTTTAGGACTTTTTTTCTTGATGGAAAGACATCACATATTCACTCGACATGCCACTATCCTAGGAATAGCTTCCTGCGATGTGTGTGGAGAATTTTAAGGGTGGGTTGGTACATATCCCCATCACCCAAAAATACCCATTTGGATTATAGGAGTTCTTTGAAAAGAATTATTGCCTAGAGGAATCCTTATAGCAGCGCTCATTGCCTTTTCCAACTCCTATGAGAAGAACTATAAAATTCAAGATCGCCTCCACTATGCATGTAGAGGTTCCCGAGTCGGTATTCCTGTTGAACCTTCCCCAGAAAAGCCTTAATAATTTAATCCCTATGGTATAACTTTTTCCTACACAACCCCATTAGGAACCACCTCACCAAGTGCTACCACCTTTATGAGAGAATGTGGAGGTATCCCCTCATCAAGTCCAAGCTCCAAGATTGGATTTCCCAAACACAAGAGACATGAACCATTACTTAAAGGAATCATAGGTCTTGGGATATTTCATCTATGAAATAGAGAAGGGAATTATGAAGTTACTAGAGTGAATAAGACCTCAAGAAGTAGGAATCATTGGCCACCCTAACCATTTCCCGTACCACAAGATCCTCGGACACACCATCAAGGAATTATTCATGTTCAAAGAGTGGCTCCATGACCAGGTGGATTGTGGGCTAGTCAAGTTGGGTGATGTTCCAGCACTTTTTAAACTTATCACTACAAACCACAACAATGATAGTGAAGGCTCTGGTGAATGGAAGTAGGCTAATAGTCATAAGATGAAGAAATATGACGACTGGTTGGCATAAAGGTAGCTACTCACGCCCATGGTTTCATCCGTGATCATTTGGGAAATCTTGAACCTCCTGTAGTTGTTGCATCCCCTCTGGCCACTGATTCTACATCTATATCATAGCCTTCCATGTTTTGAAAAGAATAGGACCCAATGAGGCAAGGGAAATTAAATCTCCCCACTAGTGCTGAAGCCATCTCATACTCTTGGAAACTTCATGCCCCATGAATTGGGAGATGCACCAAGGATCCACCCACCACTAGATAAAATCACTTATGATGAGAAGAATTACACCTCTATGAATGTATTCGAGTTAGTATAATTCTTCATGATTCTAACAGTGAAGAATTCCATGAAAGCCCATCAGGTTCCTTCAGCCAACTCCATCGAAGAAAATAATGAGAACATGTAAGCTACCAGAATGCTCAGGCCAGTGCTTCAAACCAATCCATACATTCTACTAAGAACTAGCATCAGGTTTTTCATAAAGATTATAAAGAAATATCATCCCAGTTTACTTCATCAGGAATTCCTCCACAGTTGACAATGTTAGTTTACTGAGTAGCTCAACTGTGACTACACCATTATTAGCCGCATCTAGCCAAAGCCAGACCTCAACCAATAAACATTTATCTGTAAGTTGTTTAGAGTAGGATAGTTTGTGAGTAGAAGAATATGGACAATACTAGTTATACCCTAGTGGTTCAAATAACAACATCTGTTGTTCCCCATTCCAAATAGTGACCCTATGTGAGAAAATGTATGCCCTTGGTGTGAATGTATGATGTGTTGAATCACATCACCAGCATACCTTCAAGGCTTTTGATTCTTGAGGACCTCTTCCCATTAAAGGATATTTATGAGTCCCTTGTATAATCATTGAAGACAACTCTCTAGTTTGAAGATAAAGTAGCTGTTGTTGAGGCCTACTATGAATAAGAGGCTGATCAAGAGGAATAACAAGCCATCATCTCGTTTTCTCTGGAGGATGAGGGAATCATCATGTAGGGTCACATATGTAATGACCCAAAATTTTATTAATGAAAATTCCTATTGATCTAATTAAATGTATTATTATGTGAAATAGTTATATAAAATATTCACTTCTTTGGTTTTATGTTTTAGGATTTTAAAATACAGTTAAGAATTGTGACCATTTCTAATATAGTCGTTGAACAGTGATCACATGATTAGTATAAATATAGGGCTTTAACAAATCCAATTTACTCAGACAAAGGAAGTGATGGCCTCATCCAGTAGAATTTCTCTATACAAAGTCCATTTATCGAAGCTTAGAAATGAGGTGTCATCATTGGTCTTTGCTCTTGACCAAGCCCAAGCCGAGCTTCAATATGTTAAGCTCGAATGGAACCGCCTATGGGAGAAGTTGAAGTTGATAGAGATTACCACCCGAGCGATGTTATCTGAGCCACCCCAAGAGTATATTACCATCGCACTCCTAACCCTTCAGTCGTATGTGGGTATTATAAGGGGTTATGTAATGAGACCCTAGTACTATGATTATGTACACTATTTTTTTTATATATAATATACATTCATTTTATTATTGTTAATTTGTAAATGGATTTTAAAGAAAAAATAATATTTTTAGTTAATTAAGAAATATATTTTGATGAATTAATAGATTTTTTAATTAAATAAAATTTTAATAAAATATTATCACTAAATTAATTTTTATTAAATATAAATGAACTTATAATTATTATGAACTCATTTGTGATTTTTATTAAGGTTTGAAAGCTATTTCTGTCAAAACCCATGAATTTTTTATAAATGTCAATTTTTATTTTAAAAGTAAAAATTCACATATTTAGAAATTTATTTAGATAAAATAAATATTATTTTTGAAATCAGGACATCTAAATTATCCAACGGTGAATTTTTCATAATTTTCTGAGACTGTAGAATTTTTTGGGTAAAAATTAAATATCGTTAAAAAATATAATGTGTTTTATGACATCATAATGACCCAATAGTGATGTAATAAAATACTATAAATAATAAGTTCGGCCAATATATGTTTTAAAATTAAAATAATGTGATTTTAGGTTTTTTTTTTTTTACAAATCCTTAGTGGACCCTCCAAGCTTATAAAACATTTTAACTTTTTAAATTGATTTCCTTGAGAGTGACTTACCTACACATAAGTAAGCCTAATATTTTAAGATTTTCGGCCATTGGCCTTATAAAATAATGTTTTCCACTCCTCTTTGGAAAAAACCATAGGGAAAAACTATGGGTTAGTTTGTGGTTTTGATTAGTTTAACGTGTGGTTCCCAAAACATAAATACTAAAGAATTCCCTCTCATTTCCTATATAAACCCACCCAAGCTCCCACTTCCTATTCACTCAAAGACTTTTGATCTCGACCAACCTCTACATTCATCTCTCTATAATTATCCCAAGGTTCCCCAACCTCCTAATAAGCCTCTCTAAATCCTCTCCCAAGCCTTTGGGATCACACTTCCAAGTAAGAGATTCCTTCCTTTCTCATTTTATCCAAGTTTCTTAATATTGTTATGCACTTTTATTTTCAATTATAAATGTTGGGGTATGATTTATCACCTCCCATATAATTACATATTTATGTTTTAATTATGAGATACCCCTTTCCCTCTCATCGATTCCCTCCATGTATACCCGTTATCATGTTGAAATTCCATAAGGAATTTGTCTCTCCTCATTTCCTTTCAAGAAATTATTTTGTATTATGAGTATAAATTCCATTAATTATGTTGGAAAATGTATATATATAACACCCTTACTATATATTTTATGTACATATGATGAGACACCCCTTTATCTCTCATCAAACATTTTTTATGAATTCTTATGTCACACCGTTATACTGCCGAAATTGCACCGCGATTTTCCAAGCCAAAGTCATTGTGTAGTGAATACCATGACCATTTATCTAGCAAGGGTATTCACCTTTATAAAAATTTAATTATTTATTATATAATTTAATGTATTATTTCCACATTTCTTTATCATGTAATAAATGATGATTTTTAATGAATCAATGTTATATGATCCATGTGGCACACTTATACATGAAATGAAATAATTAAGAAGGGTGCACCCTAATAGCACTCCAATGCATTGGGTAAAGATTAGTATCATGATACATCAAGTGCAAGGATGGTTTACTCATGATAATTCAAGTTCAATAAGGGTTTAATCTTCACTAGTGCAGAAAACATTTTTTACGTCGGTTATTTTTCATTATTTACGTCGGTTTTTAGGCGACGTTAATACGGACGACGTTATAAATAACGTTTTTTACGTCGGTTATTTAAAACCCGACGTAACATACCTAACATCACAGTGTTTATAACGTCGGTTCATTAATAACCGACGTGATAAATATGCGCGGGGGGGGGGGGGGGGGGGGGGGGGTTATCACGTCGGTTATTTTCTAAACCGACGTGATAAAACACCTGGGATATCGTTTATCACGTCGGTTATGACATAACCGACGTGATTAACCCTTCCCCGGGCCTATTATCACGTCGGTTTCTTAAATAACCGACGTGATAAAAAGGCCTGGGAAACGTTTTAGCACATCGGTTATCCAATAACCGACGTGGTAAATCGATTCCCAGGCCTTTTAGCACGTCGGTTATATTAAGAACCGACGTGATAAAAGGCCCAGGAACGGTTTATCACGTCGGTTCTCGAAAAAACCGACGTGATAAACCCCTACCGATTTATTTACCACGTCAGTTATAAAATAACCGACGTGAAAGCGATATTTTTTTTAAAATAATTGCACTGCTCTCACCAAAAAGCAACCAGAAACCAAACAAAAATAACCATGCCAGCCCTCCCCCAAGCCCCAACTGAACCCCACCCTCATCTATACCCACCTAACAACCTGGCCAGCCCTCCCCCACCACATTGGAGCCCCACCACAACCCTTGGACACCCCCCCACCCCTTGGACATCCCCCCCACCCTCATTTACACCCCCACGACCCCTAGTACAGCCTCAAACACCCATTGGACACCCCTCCCATATCCCTTGGACACCCCCCACCCCTTGGACACCCCCACCCCTTGGACAGCCCCCCCACCCTCATTTACACCCCCAAGACCCCTAGTACTGCCTCAAACACCCATTGGACACCCCCCCCCCACACCTTGACAGCCCTCCCAGACCCCTTGGACACCCCCCCGACCCCTGGACACCCCCCGACCCCTAGGACATCCCCAAACACACCTTGGACAGCCCTCCCATATCCCTTGGACACCCCCACCCCTTGGACACCCCCACCCCTTGGACAGCCCCCCCACCCTCATTTACACCCAACCAGCCCCTTGGACAGAACTCCCAGACACCTTGGACACCACTCCCATATCCCTTGGACACCCCCCCACCCCTTGGACACCCCCCACCCCTTCGACAGCCCCCCACCCTCATTTACACCCCCCGAACACTAGGACAGCCCCAAAAACCCCTTGGACACCCCTCCCATATCCCTTGGACACCCCCACCCCTTGGACACCCCCCACCCCTTGGACAGCCCCCCCACCCCCTGGACACCCCCCCGACCCCTTGGAAACCCCCCCTACCCCTTGGAACCCCCCCCCCATCCCCTTGGACAGCCCCAAACACCCCTTGGACACCCCTCCTATATCCCTTGGACACCCCCCACCACTTGGACACCCCCCCACCCCTTGGACAGCCCTCCCCCCCACCCTCATTTACACCCAACCGACTCCTTGGACAGCCCCAAACACACCTTGGACACCCCTCCCATATCCCTTGGACACCCCCACCCCTTGGACACCCCCCACCCTCATTTACACCCCCCCGACCCCTAGGACATCCCCAAACACACCTTGGACACCCCTCCCATATCCCTTGGACACCCCCAAACACCCACCCACCCCCTTGGAACCTCTCCCCCCATACCAAAATCCAGACCAGAAAAACCATCAACAGTAGACCAAAACAAGAAGTAGAGAAAAATTAAACATTCACTTATATAACATTCAAAACTTACACTTTCAACTTCAAAAAAAACTAAATCCAACCTAAACGGCTACGAAATACACAATTACATTGACAATATTCAAAATTACATTTTACATTACAAACAACTAAAAGTCAATCAAACCTGTAAAATAATTTGACCACTCCACTTGTAAGTGTTTGATATCTTCAGCAGTAAAGGGTTGAGGGTCATCAAAAAGCTACAAAGGAAAAGGATAGTAGTCAACGTGTATAATGAATAAATCAAATTGAAATATTATGAGAAAGAGGAAATCTTACCAGGTCAAAACTCAGAACTGTCCCAGTTGTTATTATTTCATACATAAATCTTAACATGTAATATCCGCATTCGATGATGCCTTGTTGCTAATGAAATTTCTGTTTGAATGAGTGTAAATTCAATATATTATTTTTATGTAATAAATCAAAATGTACAAATCATAAATGGATATTTACCTTCGCATGTACATATTTGATCTTGAAATTCCTTTTCTTTGCGCTTTTTCGAAAGTGGACCCATGCCCTGTTAGAAAATAATACGAATGGGGTAAATTTAAAATTCATTATAATATATAAAACTATTGTTAAATTGAAACTTACGTTTCCAATATATTCTTAAAACTTTCTCGCACATCATCATGGAGAGAGCATATCCAATAAAGTGTTTTCTCCCTAGGGCAAAAAACCCGTAACATCCAATGATCCCTGATAAAAGGAAATTTAACGTTAGTGGTTTTTTATGTTAAAAGATAATTAACTCTTTGAGAGGGATGTGTTTCATACCTCTCACAAAAAGGCATCATCCAACACTGTGTGATTACATTCTTTTCAAATCTATCAGCAATATAAAGCATTCTTTGTTCCTCATCCAATGCACATGCTTCAGGGGAAATCAATTGTGGGTCCATGAATCCATATACATCTGTCAGCTCATTCCTCTCACAAATTTTATACAGATACCTAATACAAAGCAGACATAAGTATACATTTTTAATAAATATAACGCAAGGAAAAGGTGTTAAGACTTACATGATAAAAATTTGCACCACGTTGATGCCCAACTTATCTCCAGTGAAAAAATCCATGATATCAGTTTTCATAATCCCCACACTTATTTCACGTCCACAGACATGAGCTTCCATTGTAAAGTCATAATGATCCAACAACAAATTTGAATATCTTGACAATTTGTCAAGACTTCTAGTATCTGCATCTGATGTCATAACTATCTGTCTTTGTTGTTGTCTATACAGTATTTCTTTACCTTTGAAGTATTCCTGTAAAAATAAATTGAAAATATATTAGTTTCCAAATGATAAAACATTAATAAAAATATAAAATAAAAGATATAACATCCATACCTCTATGGTAATGAGTCGAAGAAGTCTGAATGGCCAAAGTAAAAAATGGCCGATACTATGTCCAACTGTCGTCACCTCATCTGTAGGTAATGGTATCCGAGCTGATCTATCTATAATATCCTGTACAGTGACCCTCTGATTCTCTACCTCTAACTGTTGATGATGAACTGTATCTCCTATACAATATACCATCCCATATGCAACTATATGATGTTGAGGATCATCAACATACAACTCATAATAAGTAGGTAGCTGCGGCGGAGGAGGAGGATCAAAAATGGGGTCCGCAGGCTGAGGTGGGGGAGTGGGAGCTACTGGGAGAGGTGGAGTGGGAGCTGCACCCTGAAATTGTCTTTGCAAGTCTGCAAACATAAACTGCACCGATGCTCTAATCTTGTCCTCCATTGTCGCATTAATATTATGGACTTCAGCCTCCAAGGATTCTATTTTTTTTATAAACTCCCTCAACGTTAGAAGTTGAGGAACGTGGCAACACTTTTCTTACCGATACACCTGCCGGATATCCTCTTACACGGCCAGGATGTTCGGGCTTTCCCAATGCCACAGATAAAATATCTTCCCTCCCAGATGGTGTAAATGTCCCCTGTGAACTCTTCTCCTCAAGAGAGTCCTGTAATAATTAATTGAACATTTCTATAATGATTGGAAATATATGACGAAAATAGTAAACTTAAATAAATAAAATAGATATCTTACAATCCTCTCAACTACGAGTCTTGATTCTTCCGAAAGATATTGTCCTTTTTTTCCCTTCCGAGCTCTTTTCCATTTCTCATGTCTAGATGGAGGGGATGGAGGGGCCACCTCTCCAGAGCTTGAAGACTCAGCTCTTAGTTGTTGAAATTTTTCTGCCATCATTTGTTCTTCCAATAATGCATATCCTCCCCGAGATAAACTATGAGGGTATACATTTTTAGATTGGATATCTTGATGAGCTTTCCTTGTTTGCTGTAAATTAAGAATAAGTAATCATTAACAAAACAATAATAAGATCATTTATATAAGAAAGCTTATAAAAGTTTACATTGCCCTTACCAAAAATGATTCTTTTCTTCTACTTTCAAAAAATTGTCTCCATGTGTCTTCATCTATAAAAGGATATATACGACATGGATTCTCACGACTCCTATGACCATAAATGAAATCAGATGAGAGGGTTGATTTGAAATCCCTCCATCTCCTAGCAGCCAACGATAAGCATTTCTTCCTGACTCCTCTAGTGTCAGGAATATCAAATGTCATCTGATAAAAAAGAGGTTAAAAATATTATATATACTAGAAACATTTAAAGAACAGTCAAAAAATAGCAAAAGATCTTACCAAAATGGTCTCCCACAACTGAGAAATTATCGCCTTATCCACACTTCTCCAATCATCATAGAGAATGCTTACTTTTCTCTTAGCCTGAGTTGCTACAAAACCCTTAAAATCTTTAGCATTTGGACCTCTAGGAAGATCATCATCATCAAACTCCACGACTATCCTCTCCTCCTTCGTACGGGCAAGTGATAATTTTGGTAAACGTGTGCACCCATGCTTACCAACCTTTGAACTCTTTTTCGTAATAGGAGCATTTGAATGTTCCTCCCCAGATGTATGACCAATATGCTCATCTCCAGAATCATGTGGCTGATCAACTGATTGATCTGTCATTTTCCTTCAAATCAAAAAAACAAACATTAGTTCACAAATATACAAATTCAAATATTGTAGTACTACTTAATCAGAAAATAGAAAAGTGTACTAAATTACATAATAGTAAACATTGGTAATATGGTAAGCATGTTAAACAATGATAAACATGGTAAACACAGGCAAAAGGTTGCCAAGGATTTGGCCCAAGAAAGCTGAAAAGTGGACTCACTGAGTCCACCGGTCAGCCGGTGTGAGCTCACCGGCTAGCCGGAGGACCCAGGCAGTAGACTTGCCCACTGCCTGGGGCCACCGGCCGACCGCTGGCTCACCACCGGCCGGCCGGTGGACCAGACAGAGCCTTCCTGTCTGGACCACCGGCCGGCCGCTGGATCACCACCGGCCGGCCGGTGGACCAGAGCCTTGCTCTGTCTGGACCACCGGCCGGCCGCTGGATCACCACCCGCCGGCCGGTGGACCAGACAGAGAGCCTTCCTCTCTGTCTGGACCACCGGCCGACCGCTGGATCACCACCGGCCGGCCGGTGGACCAGACAGAGAGCCTTCCTCTCTGTCTGGACCACCGGTCGGCCGCTGGCTCATCACCGGCCGGCCGGTGGACCAGACAAAGCTTTGCTCTGGACCACCGGCCAACCGGTGATCCACCACCGGCCAGCCGGTGCGCCCAGGACTTCTCCTCTTTACGGTTTTTATTGTTTTTTCGTTTTGGTTTGATACATGTTTTAATAAGTAAAAAATTTACAATATCTAACATTATATGAAAAAACTAAATGTAAACAAGAAATAAACATGTGTTACCTGTAATTTTAGGAATGTACAGTTGGATTGTTTTCCCAAATTCCTTCGTCGTGATCGTTCCTTATGGCACAAACCATGTCTTCAACATACTCATCATTATGTTCTATTAATCTTTCCATGGAAGTAGGGATCTCACATAAATCAGCATCTTCATCAAATTCATCCTCACCAACATATTGTTTTTTCCCTTGTAAAACAACAGCCCACTGCATATCTGATTGATCTACTACATAGAAAATTTGTTTGGCATGTGTTGTCGTTATAAAAGAATCAGCTGTGTCTTCCAATCTATTCAGATTAAGAAGTGTCATTCCAAATTCATCGTGTCTGACACTGTTGTTACCGATAACCCATTTACAGTTAAAAACAGGAACTTTAATTTTAAATTAATCAGCCTCCCATATGTCTTCAATCACTCCATAATATGCACTTGATGCCGAAATTGGGTTTCTGTCCTTAGCACTCAAAAAATGAATTGCTTCTGCAAACACCAATACACCACTATTCTGAACTGCACTTCTGTTGTCCTGAGCTTTCGTATGAAATGTATAGCCATTAATGTCATAAGCGGACCATGTTATCACATTTAAATATGGACCACCCACTATCCATTTTAATGTCTCTGATACATATGATCTACCAAGCAAGGTCTTTTTAAACCATGGAAAAAAAGTTTTTTTTGTGATCATTCAAAATCCACATTTCTTTCTTCTTTGGATGACATTGTTTCAACTCATTAATATGCAATGTGATATACGGTTGAACATCAGTTATGTTATTCAAGATGTATGATTCTAACTTCTTCATATGTTCAGCTGACATTGATTTGACTTTCATGCCACGAATCCCCTTTCCCTCATTATTAACCTGTTCATGGTGAGATGGAGGCAAACCTATGTGTTGCGCCGTAGCCAAGTATCTCGTACAAAACTCTGCTACCTCCTCAGAAATATACTTTTCAATAATGGAGGCTTCAGGTCGATATGGATTTTTAACATATCCCTTTAATATTTTCATATACCTTTCAAAAGGATACATCCAACGAAGATATACAGGTCCACAAATCATTATTTCTCGAACCAGATGAATCATTAAATGCACCATCATATCAAAAAAAGTTGGAGGAAAATACATTTCCAAATGACAAAGTATAAAAACTGAATCCTTTTCCAAAATGTTCAAAGCATTCACATCAATCGCCTTGTTACAAATTGAATTGAAAAAATAACACAACCTCATTATAGTCTTTCTGACACGGATGGGCAATATTCCACGCAGTGCAACTGGTAGAATTTGTTGCATCATGACGTGACAATCATGTGATTTCATACCTATCAAATTCAAGTCTTTCAATGAGACAAAATTTTTTACATTTGAAGAATAACCTTGAGGCACTTTGATATCATGAAGACGCTGACAAAAGCTACTTTTCTCCCTCTTCGATAATGTATGACAAGCCAGGGGAAGAAATGTTCGTCTTCCTTTAGGAGTGGGAGATAACTCCAAACGTATTCCCATTGATAGTAGGTCTAACCTTGCATTCAACCCATCTTTTGTCTTTCCTTTAATATCTAGAAATGTTCCGATCAAAGAATCACAGATATTCTTCTCCACGTGCATGACATCAATATTATGTTTGACTTCATGATACCTCCAATATGGTAGCTCAAAAAATATTGACCTTTTCTTCCAAATATGTCTATCATTACCAGATTTCTGTGTCTTTCCCAATGTCACATCAACGTTTTTCAGCCTCTCAAAATACAAATCTGGGGATAAAGGTTTTGGAGCAGTATCAAATTCTTGTGAGCCATTGAATGCCTTTTTTAGTCTTCTATAAGGGTGATCCATAGGCAAAAACTTTCGATGACCCATGTACACTGTTTTCCTCCCATGATGCAATTGACAATATGACGTCTGTTGTTCGCAAATTGGACATGCTTTATGCCCTTTAACACTGTATCCAGACAAATTTCCATATGCTGGGAAGTCATTTATAGTGAATAGAAGCACTGCATGCAGTTGAAAATATTCCATTTTATAAGAATCATACACCCTTATACCATCAGCCCATAACAGTTTCAAATCATCAATCAGCGGTGACAAGTATACATCAATATCATTGCCGGGTTGCTTTGGACCAGAGATCATGATACTCAACATGACATATTTGCGCTTCATACAAACTTCAGGAGAGAGGTTGTAAATTACCAATAAAACAGGCCATGAACTATGTGTGCTACTGAGGGTTCGGTATGGATTCATTCCATCTGTGCACAAGCCTAGTCTCAGATTTCTAATTTCATTTCCAAATGTAGGGTACTGGGCATCAATTTTCTTCCATTGTGGACAATCAGCTGGATGACGTATTTTTCCATCACATACCCGCTCATCAGCATGCCATCTTAACCTTTTTTCATCATGTGAATTAGTAAATAAACGTTTGAAACGAGGAATTATAGAAAGATACCAAAATACCTTTGAAGGGAGATTTGTAATCTCTACATCAGCTTGTGATTTTTCTTTCACCTTATACCGTGATGTCCCACATTTAGGACACTCTTTCAGAAATTCATATTCCTTCCTATATATAATGCAGTCATTCGAACAGGCATGTATTTTCCTGTATCCCAATCCCATCGGGCATAATATTTTTTTGGCCTTATAATGTGAATCTGGAAGATCGTTATCTTTTGGAAGAATGTCTTTCATCAATTGTAGCAGCTCTATAAAACTTCTGTCACTCCATCCATGTTTCTCCTTCAGGTTAATCAATATTAACACCGCCGAAAAAACCATAAAATCTTTACAACCAGGATATAATGGTTTTTCGGCATCACCATATAGACGTGCAACTGTCGATCTATCTCAATTTGTTCTGCTACAATATCGCGAATCATTTCTTCAATTCCATCGGAGTTACCATCTTGCGATTCATTATCATCAGTGACATTCTGTCCAGTTTCACCTTGCCAAATCCAAGGGTTGTAACTCGGATTGAAACCATGACAAATCAGATGATCTTTTATCTCTCTACTTTTCAACTTCTTCATATTCAGACATTTCAGTCATGGACAGAAAAAAATGTCACTACTTGGAACATTTCGTTTAGCAAATTCCAAAAAGGCATCAACACCTTCCTCATATTCATTGCTCATTCGATGTGCCGTAATCCAACTTCGACTCATTATTACCTATAACAAATAGCAAAAATATATATTTTTTAGATAAGACAAATATATGTTTATATGAAAAAAATCATAATTTGAATGTAAACAATTTTGAAATATAAAACAAATCGATGTGTATTTAAAAAAATATGCTTGAATATTATTTTTTAAACAAAATATAGTAAGATATAACCCCCCCTGGACACCCCCCGACCTCTCTGGACAGCCCCCCGCCCCTCCTGGACACCACCCCCCACCCCCTACCCCCTTGGACACCCCCCTGGACATCCCCCAACCCTCTGGACAGCCCCCCCACCCACCCGGACAACCCCAAATACCCTCTGGAGAGGCCTCCACCCACTTGGACAACCCCCCACACCCATCCAACCCCTTGGACACCCCCTGGACACCCCACCGACCCATCTGGACAGGCCGCCACCCACTTGGACATCCCCCCACACCCACCCATCCCCTTGGACACCACCCTGGACACCCCCCGACCCCTCTGGACAGCCCCCGACCCCTCTAGAAAGCACCCCCACCCCTCCTAGACACAATCCTCCACCCCCGACCTGCTTGGACACCCCCCTGGACACCCCCCAACCCTCTGGACAGCCCCCCCCACCCCTCCTAAACACCACCCCCACCCCCTACCCCCATGGACACTCCCCTAGACACCCCCCAACACCCACCCCACACCCTTGGACAGCCCCCCACACCCACCCACCCCCTTGTAAACCCCCCTGGACACCCCCCCGACCCCTCTGGACAGCCCCCCGCCCCTCCTGGACACCACCCCCCACCCCCTACCCCCCTTGGACACCCCCCTGGACATCCCCCAACCCTCTGGACAGCCCACCCACCCACCCGGACAACCCCAAATACCCTCTGGAGAGGCCGCCACCCACTTGGACAGCCCCCCACACCCATCCAACCCCTTGGACACCCCCCTGGACACCCCACCGACCCCTCTGGACAGGCCGCCACCCCCTTGGACAGCCCCCCACACCCACCCATCCCCTTGGACACCACCCTGGACACCCCCCGACCCCTCTGGACAGCCCCCGACCCCTCTAGAAAGCACCCCCACCCCTCCTGGACACAACCCCCCACCCCTGACCTGCTTGGACACCCCCCTGGACACCCCCCAACCCTCTGGACAGCCCCCCCACCCCTCCTAAACACCACCCCCACCCCCTACCCCCTTGGACACCCCCTGGACACCCCCCAACACCCACCCACACCCTTGGACAACCCCCCATACCCACCCACCCCCTTGTAAACCCCCCTGGACACCCCCCGACCCCTCTGGACAGCCCCCACCCCTCCTGGACACCACCCCCCACCCCCTACCCCCTTGGACACCCCCCTGGACATCCCCCAACCCTCTGGACAGCCCCCACCCACCCGGACAACCCCAAATACCCTCTGGAGAGGCCTCCACCCACTTGGACAACCCCCCACACCCATCCAACCCCTCGGACACCCCCCTGGACACCCCACCGACCCCTCTGGACAGGCCGCCACCCCCCTTGGACAGCCCCCACACCCACCCATCCCCTTGGACACCACCCTGGACAGCCCCCGACCCCTCTGGACAGCCCCCGACCCCTCTAGAAAGCACCCCCACCCCTTCTGGACACAACCCCCCACCCCCGACCTGCTTGGACACCCCCCTGGACACCCCCCAACCCTCTGGACAGCCCCCCCACCCCTCCTAAACACCACCCCCACCCCCTACCCCCTTGGACACCCCCTGGACACCCCCCAACACCCACCCACACCCTTGGACAGCCCCCCACACCCACCCACCCCCTTGTAAACCCCCCTGGACACCCCCCGACCCCTCTGGACAGCCCCCACCCCTCCTGGACACCACCCCCCACACCCTACCCCCTTGGACACCCCCCTGGACACCCCCCAACCCTCTTGATAGCCCTCCCACTCCCCTGGAATCACTGAATAAAGTAGTAACAACTGTAAAAGGGCAACCCATCCAAATGGACACGCCCCAACCCTCTCGGGGATTTATAGAAAACGATGAAAAATTAGTGAAATCATAAAATTAGTCAATATTGCAAGTCGAACTAATAGATCTAGGGATGATAAATAAAATTATGGTTCCAAAACGAGTTAAAAGGGTTCGCAATCGAATAATATTAGCTAGTTTCAACAAAAAAATCACAACACATATATATATACTATCCGCGAAAAAAAACGAACGAGTGGGAGGATTACCTGAGTGCTGCGAGTTTAGATGATTGATCCCATGAGATTAAATATGAGAAACGATGATCGCAAAACTAATCTAAACCAACGAAATGGACGAGCCGATTCGGGTTTACGCGCGAGAGAGATGAGTCGCGACTGTCGAAGGTAAACTTGCGAATGACAATCCACGGGTCTGGGTAAATTTTTAAATGAGTTATCACGTCGGTTATTCAATAACCGACGTTATAGTTTTTTTTAAAACATTTATAACGTCGGTTATTGAATAACCGACGTAAAAACCTTCCTCCGATTCTTTTTTTACGTCGGTTATTCTATAACCGACGTTATAAAGGGCTCAAAATCTGCGTTTTATTACGTCGGTTATTCCATAACCGATGTCAAAAACATCTGCGGATTCTTTTTTTACGTCGGTTATTTTATAACCGACGTAAAAAGGCCTTCAAAAACCGCGTTTGTTACGTCGGTTATTCAATAACCGACGTAACAAACACCCCCCGCTTCTGTTTTTTACGGCGGTTAATGTATAACCGACGTAAAAAACGAATCCGCGCGATTAATAACGTCGGTTATCAAAATAACCGACGTTAAAGGTGTACTAAACACAGGGTTTTACGTCGGTTATTAAATAACCGACGTAAAAAACCTCGTTTTACATATTATGACGTCGGTTTTATATAACCGACGTAAAAAATGGTGACGTAAAAAACGTTTTCTGCACTAGTGCATGCTCCATGTGCAATGAGCCTTGGATCATGCTAATACAATGTTAAGTGTTGTTGCCACATTTCCATGTCATGATAATCATACTATATCATGACTTTATGTTCATGTTTTTTTTATGCTCCATTGATATGACTATTTCCTAAAATGTATTGTATTATTCATGTTATTCCTTGTTTACTCCCTTACTGGGCTTTATATCTCACCTTTTTCTTATGCATGTCCTCAGGTTATCACATGAAATGCTAAGTACGAGGGAATGTAGTGGTCATGTAAAGGAAGTTTGCAATAAAGATGTTGTGTTTCATATTTTAAGTCATTATGTAATATTCCTAATCCAAAAATACACTAGAACACGTGATATTCTATGTTGTATCAAGTGAATATTTTATTTAATAAATCATGTTTCGGTGTGTAATAAAGAGCAGGGTTGTTATAACATACACCCATTGTACAACACAAGATACTTCAATGGTGTGAAAATGAACCAATAACTAGTGGATATTTGATTTGGGATTAACCTTATCCATACCAATATTCTTTACAAGATCGGAGTGATAGAGGAAGATCATAATCCCTCCCAATTAACAATTTAGTATTATGACAAGAGAAAGAAGAAACTGCATGGAAAAGTTTAGTTGAAGGCCCAGTTTGATGGATTAATATCAAGCATGAAATTCATGGTAGTCTCATATTATACCACCTATAAAATTCTTCTGGGTAAGACTTGGATTCATTTTAATGCATCAGTTCCCTCCTCATATCACCAGTGCTTAAAATATTCCCTTAATGGTTGAGTAGGGGTACTCCAGGGTGATGTGTCCCCCTTTGATTCTTGTGAAGCCCTCTATCTAGATGATGAATACTATAAGAGAGATGGGAAGTAGGTTCAAATGAATAGGGTTGAGAACCTAAATTCTCACAATGATATGACAAACAATGTGGTCAATACAGAGGTAGACTTGGATAAAAGCTTCATTATCCCAATTAATCATTTAGAGGTAATAATTCCATACTTGGTGGATGTTTCGTTGCCTCCAAGAAAAAGGGATTTAAAATTCCTAAGATGGAGTTCCCTCGGATTACCTCACACTTATACACTAGATAGGCCCGAGTGATAATGGAATCTATTACTTATATTAAGTACCAAGAAGTATTCCTAATGAAAACCAATCCATGACATTACCGCCTATTCCACAGGGCAGGGTTGACTTAATGTAAGATGACTCATCATAATTGCTTTGACATCAAGAGTGGACCTCACAATTGAAGGTCAGACAAAATTATCTCGATAGCTTATATCACCATAGTTTCAATAGAGAAAAAAACCCTCAGTAAGGATTATGTATCTTCCAGAGAAAGTAAATTTTTTTCCCTGAGTTCATTATCTTGGAAGATCCACCTCCTCCCACTAATTCTCCTATCTCAGATGATGAAGAGTATTTGGAAGACACCCCTCCTACATTAGAATAAATTTTCTATACCACCATTGATACGTTAACCCAAAAAAACCTTGGTACTAAGGAATATTTGATTCCAACACTGATCAACACAACCATGTACCTAGTGAAGCAGTATCAGTATGTGGCCTTCCTAAAACAACACTGTGATGTATTCTCTTGAAGTTATGAAAAGATTCCAAGGCTGGACCCTCAGGTCACCTCTCATCATCTTGGCCTCCCGATAGGTCATCATGAGTTCAAGCAACCTCCAAGAAAGATTCACATCTCTCACGGTTCTATGGATAATACCAAAGTTGATAATCTTACCAAATCCAACTTCATAATAGAAGTTCAATACCCCATATAGGTAGACAATGTTATCAAAATATTGAAGAAGAATGAGAAGATTAAAGTCTATATTGACTTCTAGGGTCTCGACCATCATTTCATGAAGGATGATTTACCCCTTCTAGTGACATATATATCGATCGATGCTATATATAGGTTTTAGGACCTCTCCTTCATGGATGGATATTCTAGGTATAATCAAATTCAAATTGTCCTAGAGGATGAAGATTACACAACCTTCATGGAACTGAAAGGGACTTTTTTCTACTAGGTGATTTCCTTCTACATGAAGAATACAGGAGTCACTTATCATTGGGCCATGGAATACATATTCAATACAATTCTCAGGACATTGGTGTAATCCTACGTAGACAACTTGGTGCTCAAATTCCATAAACTCTAGGAATATCTCAAGGACCTGGAGAAAGTTTTTATCTTCCTCCACTCCCAATAGTAAAAGATGAAGCCATTGAAGTGTGCATTCAAGGTCACCTATGGTATGTTTATCAGTTTCGTTATAATATACATAAGCATCAAGATAAACCAATAGAATATCAAGTACATCAATTAAATTCCTCCTTTATCAACCTTTATGAGTTATAGGGACTTTAAGGATACTTATCCTATATACACTGATTTATTCTGAATCTAGTCGACAAGTGTAACCCCTTCTCAAGAATCATGAATAAAGGAACCATTTACAAGTTGGATGATGAGTATGAGACTATGTTTGAGAATATCAAGTAGTACCTACTACAACCTACGGTTCTAATGCCACCCATTTTAGGAAATACTTTGGTCCTCTATGTGACCACCCTGGAGTGATCTCTAGGTGCACTTCTAGACTATAAAAATAATGAGGGGATAGAAAAATTTATACTATATTAGTATCATGATACTAAAAATAGAGACCAAATACTCCCCTATCAAGAAAAGTTTCCTTGTTCTGGTTTTCACAATACAGAAGTTGCTACATTATCTATAGTATGAGGAGAGATAGTCAGTGTTTTGAGTAGACCCACTAAAGTATATTATCAATCGCCCCATATTTATGGGATTTTTGTCACATGGGAAGTGATCCTCTAGTAGTTCGACATCTGGTTTTTCCCACAGAAGGTCGTCAAGATCCAGACACTGGTGAATTTCATGGCTACCAATCCAACCCCTAAAGAACTATCCATGGATATTGATTTCCCAGATGAGGCTATCCTATTAGTGGATTCGTATATACCACATTGGAAAATGAATTTTGATGGTGCCTCCCGAAGACCAACCGATAAAAGTCTCAACAATCCCAAGCTCTACAGCGTAGGCTTGAAGATCATCTTCGCCACTCCTATACCTATCATCCTACCATACTCATTTATGTTTTCAAAAGGATACTCCAACAATGAGGTAGAGTATCAGGTTCTCATCACTGGTCTCATGTTGTCCCTTAAGATTGATGTTCCTTAATTTCATGTGAAGGGAGACTCTGAGTTAGTCATCAAATAGATCAATGGTGACTACATCATTAGAAATAAAGAGATCATTCCCTTACTAGAGTGCACTCATCAGCTGATGTCCCAGTTTACTTCCCAACCTAAATTGACTCATGTAACGCATTCACAAAATGGTCAATCTGGCACTTTGGCCAATTTAGCCACATCTCTTTTAGAACCTGACCAGGATGACCTGATCATCCATGTGGCACACCAGAGGTTCATTAACCCCTCTGTTTTAGATTATGATGATAGGTAATAGGTAAAACAATTATCTACCAATAATTTTGTTCTAGGACCCTCACTCCCCCCCCAAATAGAGTAAATTCCTGATTGAACAACTCTCTTCATCGAGTATCTCTAGTATGACATTCTACCATCAGACTAGCTAAGCGTGAGTGAATCAGTTAGTGTGAAACATAGTTGACACTCTATAGTGGGCCTAACCATGATCTAATCCTTTACCAATTTGTGTTTGATGGAATTATTCCCCCTTGCATCCAAGGAGATGAGATCCCTCAGGTTATACAGGAATTCCATGCCAGGTCTTGTGGCACCAATCAAGTGGGATTGAAGATCTCCTAATTGATTCAGAGGTTGGAATAATTCTATCCCACTAGGGTCTATGATTTCATTGAGTTCACCAAGAGGTGTCACATGTTTCAGATCTATTCCAACATGGTGGGAATCGACCACTGGAGCTTCTCCACACCACCATATATTCAGGGTCCTTTTTAGTATGGGGACATGACATCATGGGTCCATATCCACTAGTGAAAACTCACCAGTGTAGGTTCATTCAGACCACATTATAATTCTTCTACAAGTTGGTAGAAGTTATTACCCTTAAGGAATTCAAATCCCGATCTGTGATTGAGTTCATGAGCTCCCACATTATCTATAAATTTGGTGTTCCTCACACTATTCTAACAAACAATGGAACCAATTTTTAGGTTTCCAAGATGAATAAATTGTACTCCAAGTACAATATCCAATCCAATCGTAGTTATCACTACCATGCATAAGAAAATGGGTTGATTGAGGCATTCAATAAAACTCTCTTTAGCATAATATAGGAAATAGTGGTCCAAAATAAGAAAAATTGGCCAAAAAATATCCCCAACACCCTATGGGTCTATTATATGATGACTTGGAATTCCACCCAGGTGACCTCATATTCCCTACTATGTAGAGAGGCGGTAGTCTTTCCCATAAAGGTTTATTCATCATCACTCTTAATAGATATCTATGACCAATAGAGTCTAGACATAATAGAATAATTTCACCTAGATAAGTTGGAAATCCTCAAAGAGAACAAGTTTTAGGCCTTTCATAATCTAGAGAGGCATGAGAATAGGATAGAGAGAGCATTCAAAAATAAGGTGCACCCCTTCTCTTTCCTCTAGGGTGACATGGTATTGGCCCTCAGAATACTGATGATACCCAGAAAGAAGCCACCAAAATTGGATCCCAAGTTAGAAGGACCTTACATCGTCTATAAGGTCTATTCCAATGGATAATACTCTTTGATCACCATGGATGAAGAGTGTGTCACACCTACCACAAATTCCAAGTTTCTCAAGAATTACTTCTTATGAGGAGTAACATGGTCTATGCAACATGACCTTAAATTATTTTCAACCGATCCATGAAACACAACCTTAAATTTCTTTCAAGGGTATGAGCTTTATGACCTTAAACTAATAGAAACCCTAGGGTCCAAGAAGTATGATCTTAAACTATTTGTAATAGGTCTAATCATTATTACCTTAAACTATTTTCATTCACTATAGTCTCAGTTGTATGAATTTAAACTACAAAGCCTAATATCCTCAGCACATGATGTTAAAATGTGATCTCACCTTGTATAAAACTGATATTACTCATACGATAAGTGTGGAATGATCTAAAAAGGTATACCCTATAAAACATTATTATTCTTCATGTAATAAGTATGAGATAGTAAAAAAACCTTACCCCATGTCCCAAGTATGGGATACCCCATGAAAACCATGGGATGCCTCAATTCCCTCACTAGAGAGGATTTCCCCCACTTCCGGTGTTGATCTCACACCACACTGATTTCTAGAACTACATGTGGCTTGATTCTCATACTCTTGGGATACATAGTGATGCCCAACCTCCCCATATTCAGGCCCAACCCCAAATTTATCAACCCTTTGTCCCCTCATACCCATTCATGATCCAATCATTACGACCTTAAACTATATGTAGTTCGTCTCAAGGAATTTATGTGGTAAGTGGGACCACATTCCCTCCTTTAATGTCAGGACTTACCTCATCTATACTGCACATATACCCTTGATACCAACACATTCCTAGTCCAAGAATCATTACTTTAAATTGTTTAACACCATTGATATGGTCCAAGTGTTATGACCTTAAACTATGTTCCATTTGTTTCTTGGTATTTTTGTGGTACATGGGCCTTCATGACCTCCTTTCACATTGGGTTTTAACTATTTCATGCCATGAAAAATCCCTTGAAACAAATACTTACCTTAGTCTAAGAATCACAACTTTAAACTATTTGTTGATAGTCCAAGCATCACAACTTTAAAATATTTTCTATGGTCTGGTCCATACAATATTAAACATTATGCAACCATATTCAGGATATCTTCATGTGTTACAAGGCCCCCTTGGATCCTTTCATGTCAGGTTTTAATAATTTTTCACAGCACGAATATCCTTAAATCCCCTACCCATGGTCCATGAAACATGAACCTAAACTATTTTCAATTGTTCCAAGCTCTATATCCTTAAATTAGGAGCCCTAGTCTAATCATCATGAGCCTAAACTATGTGCATTCAACCCTCATTAACATGACTTGATTCATACCTAGTGTTTCAACAAGGCTATGCCTCCACCCTATTTCCATAACTATATGTATATTGATTCCCATATTCATGGGATATATAGTAACACATAGACCTTATGTCTCCAAGCCCATTCACAGATTCACCATAAGAAAATTTATTACCTGAGGTGATATGACCTCAAATGGGCCCCCTTTTTAGGTACAGTCCCCATTCATTTACCTTTACCCATTAGTGGGTCTAGGTTACCTCAATATCTGTCTTGAGGAATAAAAGAGCGGTTATATCGATGCATAATCCCCACTAACTTCCTCAGAGAACAACATTAAACTATTATCTTACCCCATACAGAATTGACATGCATCTTAATATAAGATATTTACCCTGTATCAAACTAGAATGCCCCATATGACAAATATGGGATGAAAAAACACCAACGTCCTCAACACATGATGTTAAACTATAGCCTTACCTCATATAAATTTGGGATTTCTCAAATCCTAACATGAGAAGATTCAATATCCTCATTTGAGAGGGTAACGGCTTTTGGTATCGGTCTTCTACCACACTATTTTCTTAGAACTATATGTAGCTTGATTCCCATATTTATGGGATACATAGAGAATCCCATATATTTTATCCTAGGCCCAACCCTCTCCTCGAATCCTTGAAAGGTCCTCTCTTCCCTAGCAGTATGGGATCGACCTGGGGTACCATCTATCACGTTTTTTGTGGAAAAGGGTCCCTTTGGACCTCCTTCCACATTAGGTCTTCAGTCTTTCATGCCACAAAATACCCCTTTGGACACCCTTTCCCCCTTTTGGTCAACACTATGTGACCTTAAACCAACAAACATCCCTATAGTCCGAGCTCTATGACTTTAAACTAGTAGAAGCCTTAGTCTGAGTTGTGTGACTTTGACTGTCAAGACCAATGTCCTCATTGAATGACATTTAAGTGCAACCTTAAACTATAAAACAAACACATGATCCCTCATATAATAAGTATAGAATGATGATACAAAGAATTACCCCGTATTAAATAGGTATGCCTCATTCCGTAAGTATGGGATGTTAAGAAATACCCTGTAAAAAAACGAGATTCCTCATATGATAAGTATCATATGAACCACACATTACACCATATAAAACTATGATTACTCATAATATGAGATGATTTGATATCCTCTCTAGAGAGGACATCACTCCACCAGTGTTGTTCGCCTACCACATTGTATCCTATAACTATGTGTAGCTTAATTCCCATTCTCATGGGATATGTAGTGATGCCCAAATATTTCATCTCGGGCCCAAACCTTCCATCGGATCACCTCAAGGTATTTCCCCCTAGCCCAATATTGAATCTATTCTACTAGTTCATTCAATAATGTTATGGAATAGCTCCTAGGGCCCCTAATATTCCCTCAGATACATTCCCCACCTTTTCTTTATCACTTTTTATTTTCTTCGATTTGGAACATCATCATCCTCCCAATCTGAATATTCCCTCTAATGGAATAGTCTCATGCCACACTTGCTCACCTACCATCTTGGGATCACACCTCAAAGGATATTCAGTAGAAAAAATTGGATCTCATGTTTCAAACATGGTCAATGGTTGATTTTGTATTTGTTCACCCCATATATAACTGAAACATGAATTGAACCTATGTTTTGAACATGGTCAATAGTTGTTCCCCATATTTCAGTTAGTCCCATATCTTACTATATAGGTTTGTTAAGTCACAATATCCCATGTGGTAATTATCAATAACTTCCACCCCTAATGGTGTTATACCCTATGAATAATAGGAACTCTATACCTTTATTTATTTCTCACAATGAGCATGGATCACACAGACTTAGGATTCAAGAAGAATTTACCCTAGAGTAAGGTTGTGATGCATAAGCTCCCCTGGTCCAAGCATCATGACCTTAAACTATGTGCAAGTTTTCTCAGGGATGTTTTGTGTGGAATTAGGTGGACTCCTAGGTCCCAATTTTCACATCAGGTTTTTCACTCATCCACACCACTCATATCCAGTTGAGATTCTCTCACCTAGTCCAAGAATCGTGACCTTAAACTATGTTCAGGTTGTCTTAGGGATGATTTTTTGTGGTGTTAGATGTCCTCCTAGGCCCCTCCTTTCATATCAGGTAACCTTTTTGATGCCACACACATTTCTTCGAGACACCAAGACACTTGGTACAAGCATTATGACCTTGAATTATTTTCCTTTGGTTTAAACTCTTTAACCTTAAACTAGAGTCCCTTGGTCCAAGCCTCATGACCTTAAACTATTTTCAACCTTCCCACTATGTTTCATATGGAAAGGGGTCTCCCTTGGACCTCCTTTCATGTTGGGTTACTACTCCTTCATGTCATTCTAATCACTTTAGGGCGCCCATTGGTCCAAACACTATGACTTTAAACTAAGATACCACAGTACAAGCTCCTTGATCTTAAACTAAGAGTGCAAGTCCAAGAATAATGACTCTAAACTATGTTCTAGTCCTCTTGGGAATGTGTTGTGTGGTGTTGGGTCCCTTGGACCTCCATTCATGTCAGGTTGTCACTTCTCTATGCCACACATATCCTTTTAGGGTGCTCACCCTATAGCCCAATATCTATGACCTTAAACTAAGAGTCATGATCCAAGAATGATGACCTTAAACTGTGTTCATGCAAGATTCCACTAGGATATCCCATGTAGCAGGTCCTCCTAGGCCCATCCATTCACACATGGTTACTTCTCCCCTATGCCACACATATCCCCTGTGAGAAAACCATTTGGTCCAAGCATCATGACCTTAAACTATGTGTGACTCACCCCAAATTCCATTATTAAAGAAGGGAATTATAAGATCCCTTTTCCTTATAGTCCCCTCCAAGGAGTTCCATCATCATGTTACCCTCCTATTCCCTCCACCACTATGGTTGGGAAGGAATTATTCATATTGGTCAACAAGCCCCAATAACATGATGTTAAAATTTGTAATACATCATCCTCACCTTATGACATTAAACCACTTACCCAACATCCCAATCACACAATGTTAATCTTAATGATACAACATCCTCACCATATGATATTAAACTTCATGTCTATCATCCTTATTTCATGATGTAAAACTACGAAGAATCTTAGGCCCTTTGCTGAGAATACATTTCCTTCAGTGTCAATCACCTAAATCAACGTTCATGTTCCTCAACCATTGCTCAACATCCAAGAAAAATCTCCCCTTAGAAGACGATTTTGATAGTTATTCAAACCAATTTGCCTACCAAATTTGGTCAAATCCATGGTATAATAATTACAAGAGGGTTTAAATCCATTCGAAAACTCCATCAATTCATCTCCACACTTCACATGTCCCTTTATTTGGATCATAATTCTCCTCCATGTATGAATGGTCCCCCTTTATGGCATGGTTCGACGCCAAAATGGTTCACCTATTGTATAGGGCACATGCCTCAAAAGACTTTTGATGACATTTTGAGATAAGTCTTGTGTTTTGAACATGGTCAATGGTCAACCCTAATTTTTTTGTCCTCATCATCAACAAAATGATAATGGATGATGTGTTTCAGACATGGGAGAAAGTTATCCCCCATCATCACCCCACTCCCCATATGTTCCAAATTTTTCACATCACTATTCATGCTCTTCATTCAACATTGTTCAGGTAAAAATCAAAATCCCTGGAATTATCTAATTTGTGCACTAGATTGCATTGGAAAAGCAATTCAGATGTTCGGAGAGACCCATTCTCCAGCCATAACCCCTCTTAGTTTAAACACTCCTAGTGGAAAGTCAATAAATATAAACCCTGGGTGTTCAATAATTGTATAAAACTATCATATAAATTAGAAATCATATGGTCGTCCCTTATTTCTCACACTGACCATGAATCACATGAGCTTATGGATTGGTCGTTGGTTGTCTCAAGAGTATGGTTGAATAATAATAATAAAAGGTGACAAAAGAAATATGTCTATGCATGTGAGGAAGTTTTAAGAAAAGAAACAAAAATAATTGGAGAGGGTCATCCACAAACTAGATCCGCTCTTAAGTCTTGGAAAATAATCCCCCTACAGCTCCACCTTGGTGATTGAATTCTCTAGTTCAACTAGCTATTTGCACATAGACTCCAGGTTCAACTAAATCCTAATGAGCCCCACTTCTTCCTCCTCATCCATAGGAAAAAGCTCAATAGCCCACATCAACACCGGATCCTGCTCATCCTAGTACTCAACTATCTAAGATACATAATCCTTCACTTGATACTCACCTGACACCAGCCGAGCCTTTAAATGGATGATGAACTATGCTTGAGAATTGAGGAAGGTTGCATGCTCATTCACATGCTCCTCCAGAAGTTGAATTTCTTGATCATACTCCTAGAGATTTTGGGTTCTATCATATTTATCCTTGCTCAAAGAAATTTCTAAATGTCGGCTCTCCACATGAACCCGCTCAGCAGGGTAATTGAAGAATAGTGCACGGAGAGCATGAATATCAACCCCTACAGTGCTCAGGTTCCATATCCAGTGATGAAGGGACCCCATTTGGCTCACTAGGTATGACTCTAGGATGTGAATGATGAAGATCCATATGCTCCTCTATGCCCTACACTGGACAGTGTAATTCCATCAATGTCAGACCCAGATTCTTCTAGATCCTCAAGTGACGCAGGATTATATTCTGGAAAGGTTTTAAGGACAACATTGGTAGGTTCCTTCTCTGGGATCCTCTTGTTCAGTTCAGGATTCATGCCAATAGGTTGACCATTTTCATTTGACCGTCCATCGGCAACATCACCTCTACCAGACTCAAGCTCTACCCCTTCAGCAGTGTCATCTGGGACAATAACAGGATGCCCACTTGAGACCAAGGTTGGGTCATCTTGAATTTTTTAATCCCAAAGATTTGACATAATCATCAGGGAAGGTTCCCCAGATACCCCATCCATAGCTACCTAGTGGGAACACATCCTCTTGAGTAATTCTTGAAACAAAATCATTTTAGTTAGTTTGACTGATGATAATGCATTGGAAAAACATTGCTCACATAAGAGAGAAAGACTTATAGAGGCTACGCCTTCGGGTGAGGCTTGGTCCTAAAGTCTCAACAGGGAGTTCCACCACATGAGACCCCTCAATTCCAATCATCATTTAAATGGCTGGCACCAGACCCCTGAACATTGGTTGATCAGGAGCTATATAAGAACAAACATGACGCATTGATTCTTTGAAATCAATAACCTTGTGAAAATTTGAAAAGGGACAGTTAGATTAAGATTTAGCCTTACCTTGAGGTAGATGGATCTTGATAATAAGCTACCATGGGTGATATTATTTTCTAGCATTAGACACCATCGTTGGGATGCCAGGGTGCGATCCCCTTTAGATGATAGGGAGGACCAGGGGATCCTAGGATACCACTCTAACCTCCTTGAAGGGCCCTCTAGTTACAGAAACCTCGGGCATAGGTCTTCGAACATGCTCTCCATCACCTGATGGAGAACTATCATCTCCTATAACAGGGACCTCTTGTATATCTTTGGTTCATTTATATATAATAAAAATCTTAATTAGAGCCTCAAGAAAAATACGGGGGCTAGAAGAGACAAGTAAGTTAACATGCTTACATTGAAGAGTTCGACTAGGTGAAAATAACCCATAGGAGTGGCTGCTCTACTCTCCTAGGGACTCTTCTGCTTATTTTACAACCCCTAGGACCCCCCATCATTGGATCCTTTCACGCCATCACCATTTGATGACTCCTTAGTTGATTATTTAGTAGATGTGTTCTCATCATGGTCAGTATTAGTACCGAACATCACCTACACCATGCCAGATGGAACATCAAGTTCCCCAAACTAGAAGGAAATGGAATCCATGACTACAATGTATTCAAAAATCTTGTGGGAGTGAACCTTGGTAGTGATCTCGGTATGCCACACCTCTGAAAGCTTTATCCCCTCCCGGGTCAGTATCTACCATAGCTGCTTCACCGATAGGTTCATATTCAGAATTCCCTAGGCCACCCAAAGTGCAGGGAAATTAGCATCCGTGGTTGGATCCAGAAGATACCATATCATTTTTTTCTATGAACCTTTGTGGATCTAATAGTTTTGTCCTAAGAGACCCTTGCTTTTCCCATGACTTCTTGTGAGAAATATGCTCCCCTACAATAGGCGGGGGTGAAACAACACCTTGCATCAACCCAATATAACTTCATCTTAAGCTTCCCCCGATGCTTGGATGACCCCTCTAAGAGTATCCCATTGACTTACCTACTACTCTTACACCCTTCTTTCTAGAATGATCAACCTTACATGCTAGCTCATAATTGCACCTAGATATGCCACTACCTAGTTGTCGACATATTCTTGGGAGAGGTTGGCATTAACATTGGTTAGTGGTAGCATGATGGTCTCCTTTGATCACTATCCTATGAAAATCCACCACAACTGATGAAGGATATAGAGACTCCACTCCTCATGGAACCCCATATAGACTCTCTTCATTGGATTCTAGACACATCTGAACTGCCGAGAAAACTAAGATGAAGTTTATGGATCTCAATATGTGTTTTCATCTATTCTAGACATCAGGACTTCACCCTAGAAGCTCTATAGGTATTACCTCTTCTCTATTTTCCCCTTTAGGTTTTCCAAAATCTCAATGATTGGGGTTGGAAATGGGTGTAAGTTGAAGTTCTTATAGTTTCTAATAAAAATCATGATCCCAACTTCACAGAGAGCCACTAGATGAACCCCAGAAATGTTGAGAATTTATGGATACAGATCGACATTTGTAGGGATGATGATATTAAAAAATTCATAGTCACTAAAGTTCACTATTATTTAGACTTATAGAAACGAGAACACACCACAGATCCCCATATAAATGTTCCCCTCATCACATGATCCAACAGGCTATAGAGTCAGGCCAACACTAGTACCCCCAAATTCACCCTATTGCTGGCTACCATGATCACCATCATCACAAGAATCCTCGGGCGTAGGCCCATGTGTATGTCTCTAACTGGAAGAAACTAGACTCTAAGGAAGGTGGTCAGAAATATATTTTAGCTGACTAATGAATGTTATTCCTTCACCATGTTGTATCCCCATTTCTCATACTCCCCCTCCTCTAGAATCATCAAGTATGATCCTATCCTCCTCCTTTATGGTGCCTCCAGACACTACTTTAGATGAACCTACATTATCATGACCAGGTACTTCTTTAATAACTTTCCTAGCCATGTATTTAATGTGATATCCCTATGGAAGGGGGGTGATCCAACATTCTCTTCAACAACTCCAGAAGGTGTTTTACTGAGAGAGGGGTATTCTACTTGCCTCCATAGGTGTTCAACACCACAATAAACTCATAATACTTGAACCCATTCTGTGGGATTCCATTGATGTAGTTCACATCCCATGGGTTTATGCCCACCTCCCCATGATAAAGGTGGAATGTGTTGGTATCTAGAGACCAATAGTTGAGGAGCTCTATAAATAGCTCATATTAATGGTACATATGGAACCGGGATGCCCAAAATGCCTAATATAATCTGATATTGTGTAGTTCAATCCCATACTCTAGGAAAGTGAAGCGTACCTAGTATGCTCAGGCCCACTAATTGATGAAGTTTCCTATATCTTGCAGATCCCAGTCTTTATACTAGCCCTTATTTTTTTCCTGGTTACTTCTATGGAAGACGATGGCATAGCGAGCTGGGAACTATTCGACCACTAGTTGCTACCGAATAGCAATCCTCATCCATCCACTCAACATGTATATGGAAATGGCCCTATGATCCCAAGTAGGATGACATTTAATTGTCACGTTTCAGTGGGAGGACTCATCGTGGCGACTGAACCAAGCGTGTCGTGTGTTGACTTCAATGCCTGGGACAACCACCTCATCCATTAGTCCAAAATTATACAGAAAAAGGGGGTTTATCATTAGATAATTCCTCAAGGATTTAGTCAGCATTCCCATAGGTGATTCGTTTTTGGAAATGACCATCTTGGCTTAAGGAATCTCTAGGTTCCCTACCATTTTGGCCCTCTAGGGGGTAGCAACAACATCAATATTAGTTTTATTTGTTTGGTTGTCCATTTTAAGATAATTTTTGAGTTATAAGGTAGATGCATGCAACTACAGGATCTGGGTGTACAAATTTCATAGTGGTGCACACTTTGGAAGAGTGTACACAAAAGTCCACCATGTTCGCAAAAGTAGTTTCATGAAAGAGGAGGTCGCGTGAAAGTGATGGTTGAGGATCAGATTTCACACAATGGAAAACTTCCATGAATGAGAGAAATATTGTAATTCAAGGAAGTTGGAGTACTATACAAGGGCCCCTCCCCTATTTATAGGCCCCACCCACAGGCTTGTGTGAAGCGCACAATGAAGTTGTGTAAACACATAGAAATGAGCCACTCTATTAGTGTCTCCCTAAATATATAACATTCCAGTCCCCTATTAGCTCAAATTCCAAGGGCATTTTTTGGTGCTAAAATCTCATCCTGGACACGAAACAACTAGTTTTGGAAGAACTGAACACACGAACCACCCAAAATGAACATTCAAGATCCAAGGAGCATATTTTGTGTAGGTTTCAATGGTTTCATAAAAATATGTGATTCCACACACAAGGGAGTTTCATGCCAATGCAATTAGAATTTGAATGGAGGCCTCTAAGTTCAAACTCATTCCCAAGGATCATGTGAATAAGAAAGAAGTATTGTACACGATAATGGAGTGTTGAGCACAAACCTTCTGCACAACCATCCTATTGTGCACCAAATGAGATGTCAAACCAGAACTATTGCATTTCCAAGACCTAGTGAAAATGGATGGATAAGCACGAAACTTTGTTTTATGACCAATAAGTTACATTCCAACATTTTAGGATTTTTTAAATAAATAGAAGCTCACCCCTAACCTTGTGGTGGGTCTTTAGAAGACAAATTTCCACTCTACTACACACAACTAACTCTCTTCTATGACAACATTCAACACCAAAGATAATGGACCCTCAAAGTAGATCATTTGTGTGACCTACCTTTTATGGGCCCAAACATGACTTGGCCTGTGGTAGAGTGATCCTTGTGAAAATACTCCTAAGGTTGGTCAGGTTTATACAAAGAGAAGATTCCTTTGCGCAACCCTGCTTTTCATGTGACTCCAAATCTTGCACATAACTACGCCTATTGAATCCATAAGTTTACCTTGTACTATATCCCTATACTCATTCAAATATTGTGTGCAACATAAAAAATTTGCACACAAAAATTTCCTATAACCCATCCTTATGCCTCTAATGCATCCATTAACCTACCTATTTCTCCTAATAATAGGTACCCTCATTCCCATTTCTCCTAATCATAGGTATCCTAATGTCTAGCCTCTTGATTGACACAACTCTAAGGTAGTGACAACACCATGTTTCACTCAGATGCGCATGAGAGTTAGTCACATAATCCCTAAGGATGGAATCTTCGATGGAAATTATGCATATGTCTCAGAAAATATTCCTTATGAATCTTCCTCTAACCTTGACATGGTCCCCCTCAAGGAGTGACCCCATACTCCACATCTGAGCAGCATGATGTACAACTATCTAGCTCCACATCATAGTCATATGATGTTAAACTTCATGATAACATCCTCATCACATGATGTAAAACTATAACCTTACCCTATGTGATGAACAAAGGATGGCCCATGTATGATCATAAGGGATGCCACCCTCTCCCCCACCATGGGATATGAGAAACCCATAGAGGGTAGCTTCTATGAGTAAGCCCCACACCATCCCTTTTCGATGCTCCTTCTGTGACATGAGTGTCATTACCAAATGAAATTAAACTACATGGATCGATCCTATCACATGAACTTAAACTATGGAATAAAATTATATAGATTTTTATCCCTGTATATTAAATAGGGTATGTAGGAATCCTCCTTGAGGTTCAATCCCAACAAACCCATCACCCAAGTGTGACATCTTCCCTCCTAGGGACACACTTAACAAACATATCTTAACCAATCCATTTCAATAGGATAATCTAATCCATCTTCACGAGATGTTAAACCTTTGGGACACACCCCTACATCTTGGTGTAAAATCTCCCCTCCTAAAGACACACCCCATCGGTCCATATCAGTAGGATGTGACCATCTTTTCCCCACAAGACATTAAACATTCACCCATTCTATCCCCACAAGACATTAAACTCATTCCTATTCCGTCCTTGCAAGACATTAAACCTACACCCATTATATCCCCACAAGATGTTAAAACTACGCCCATCCTATCCCTATAAGACATTAAAATTTCACCCACTTTTTCCCTAAAATACATTAATCCTATGCCCATCCTTTCCCTGCATGACATTAAAACTGTGCCCAAGCTGTCCTAGAAAAACTTTAACCCTACTTCTGTCTCCATAAGACGTTAAAACTGTGCCCTAACCTAGAATAACTACCCCAACAATAAATGTGGGATTCTTGAGGTAAAATTCCTTGTAATACTTTTTCCCCCGGCATTAACTACCTCGTGATCAACACAAGATTCCTTGGGTTCCATGCCTAGGATGCCTCATATGAGATTTCCTCCAAAAGAAAAAGATTTATAGGCTCCCAATATAACCAATGTCCATACATGTTTAGATATTCACAATATAACTACTCTCTCAACCGAAGGTTACTACCTTATCTAGACAAAAGAATCATAATTAACTAGTATCCACATGGAGATGACACTATGAATGAGTTCCACAAACATGACTTAATCTATAAATGAGACTTGGACTAGGAAAAAAACTCCAAGGAGGAATCGATGGAAGGAGGAACTGATATCTCATCATCCCATTTTGATCAAGAAGTATACATTGTCTATGAAAGTGATGAAAGTCACCCACCTTTGGAAATTTTGAATATGGGGCAATAGAAGTCGCACACAACAATGCACTGATTCATTGAAAAAAGTGTTGGAAACATATATAGCTTATGTAAAGGTAAAATATAGATTTTAATACTCATGTAAGGGTAATTTAAAGCTATTTAAGGGTACTTTATAGTTTACAAAACATACATAAGGGTAGAAACAAAATCCACGTAAGGGTAAAAGAAAGTTTAAGGAACTTACATAAGGGTAAATATAATACTTATAAAAATATAAAAAACTTGAAATGTCTTTTTAACAAAAAATAAAATAATTGAATAATAATAAAAAATGACGAATAAAATTACTAAAATTTAATTTAATTAATTATTAACAATTAAATTATTTTTAATAAATATTTTTTATAAAGGAATTTGAAATTTAACAAAACAATAAAAAAAATATATAATACCAAAACTAAATCCCTCAATATAAAAAAATTCACACTTTTTGTAAATTTTTAATCCAAAATCAAACTTTTTATTTAAAAACTACAAATTTTCTCCCCCTTTTGAAATTTATCAAAAAATTATTATTAAGTGAAAAATAATTCTCCCTCTTAATAATAAAATAATTGAACATGCTTATACTATTAAAAATATAAAGGGATAACTCCCCCTAAATTCATGATTTTTTAATACATATATAAGAATAATAAAAAATAGCATGCTCACATAAAATAAATCTATATCATACCCTGCTCAAACTTCAATTTCTTATACCTCAAAAAATCTAATGGTTTAGTAAAGATATATGCATGTTAATTTTTTGTTGGAACAAATATGAAAAAGATATCCCATTTATTAAAAAAATCTCTTAAAATGAAATATTACACAATATATAGGAATTTTGTCTAAATAAACATTGAAATCAGATTGAGTTTATTTTATCCAATGTCTTTGAGCATAATAATTTACAGTAGAAATTTACTAAACCTAAACTATGGATAATGCAATAGACAATTTTTTTGGAACTCCACGATATTAAACATTTTCAAGTAAGTGACACATACTTGAAGTGATTTTTTGGTCTAATCTACAGCCTTCAAAATTATAGTTAGAAAATGATAATAAATTTAAGCAATTCTGACTGGAGTAAAAAAATAAGCGTTAACAGTTCCTTTAACATATCTGATTATTATTTTTAACTACTTTTAAATTAATTTCTTTTAGATTAGACTGATATCTTGCACACATGTATACTTAAATCATGATATCGTGCCTTGATGAATTAAAATAAATTAGGCCTCCTATCATTCCTATATACATTTTATAATTCATACATTTTAAAAATTCATCCACATAATATTTAGAATTGGTTCTCATTGAGGGTTTCATAGGTTTACATGAATCAATATTGAAATTTTTAACTAAATATTTATCATATTTTCTTTGATTTAGAAAAATGCCATATTTTCTTTGTAAAAAATGAAGGATAAGGAAAATTTTTAATTTACCCATTAAACTCATATCAAATTCATTTATCATTAATTTTGAAAACTGATTACAAATAATATAATTTTTAGATCTAAATATAATATTATCAATATAGATTTCTATAATTAAAATATCATTAGAAATTGTTGGGAAAGAATCCCTCAAGGTAACATTTCAAAATTTTTAGGTTGGATGTTTTTGTGGACAAGGTGTGTTTCTATGGTGAATTTTTGAGTTCTAGAGATATTTTTGACAACCCATATTGATAAATAACCATGAAAAATGAATGGAAGATCTAGAGGTAATACAAAAAGAATAGATACAAGGTGGTGCCATTTTCCAGTGTTTTCCAAATTTTGAGGGTCCAAAATTTGGAGTTTGGATAGCATTGAAAAATATGGATTTACTTGAATATCTCATCAAAATATGGATTAGGCTTTATTTTTGAGAATATTTGATTCATGAATATGGTTTCAAAAATGATCAAAGGAAGCTAACAGTGATCTCTGCGACTACAATGAGATTCACGAATGGTAGAGGTAAAGAGCATTTTAAGTGGAGATTTGAGGCACTACAAAGGATTTTTCAAATTTCTACATGATTATGATCAGCTTTGTGATATGGAAAATAGCCAGGTAAAGAGAATTTCAAGTGGGTTAAGGCATCAATTTTCTTTAGTGAGAACTTCCTAACAGAATGGAGTGGTTGAAAGGAGATATTTGATCATCAACAACATGACTAGAACGATGCTTATTGAGAAAGACCTACCATAGAAATTTTAGAAGGAAGTAGTTTTGATATCCATCTAAATTTCTAACATGGATATAATGTGTCTAAATGAAGGAAGGACTTTGTATGAGATGTGGTACAGAAAGAATACAACAGTGAAATACTTTCGAATCTTTGGAAATAAGTTCTTTATTCTCAAAAAATAAAATCATAGGAAATTTGAGTTACGTGGAGATGAGGGGAGATTCCTCGGATTCTTAAGAAAAATAAAATCATATGAATACTTTAATAAAATTATGGGAAAAGTAGTTTAGAGAAATGATGTCACTATCATGGAAAATGAAGATAATATTTAACAACACAGTGAACAGTTTCCTGGTGAAAGTGATGAGGAGGTAAGCAACATAGGGGGAGCAGAAGTGGTAGATGATAAATTAGAAGAAGATACTGATGATGAGATGGAGGAAGTCAATTTTTTATCTTCAAAGAAGCCAAATAGTCAATCTAAAATTAATAATAAAAATATCATTGGTGATTAGATAATGCTCGTTCAAACAAGAAGAATGAATTCATTACAATAGGCATCTTTTCTATCTCAGTTAGAGCCTAAAAGTTTTTCCGAATTTAGTTGGAGATGAAAACTGGGTTTAGGAAATTAATGAAGAACTAGACCAAATTGAGAAGAATCAAACATGGAAGATTATTTCAAGGCCAACGGGTAAGAATGTCATCGATACTAAATGGGTCATTCGCAATAAGATTAATGAAGATGGCACAATGATTCAAAAACAAAGAATGACTATTGTGAAAAGGGAACTCCTAGATAGATGGTATCGATGTTGATGATACATTTACACCTATTTCAAGGATGGAGACAATTATATTATTCTTGGCCATTGTAGTTCAACAAAAGTTCAAAGTGTTCCAGATGGATGTCAAGACTACATTTTTGAATGGGGTTCTAGAATAAGAAGTGTATATCAAGTAGAAAAATGGATTTCTCATTCATAAAGATGATAAAAAAGTTTTTTATATGAAGAAGGAAATATATGGGTTGAAGTAATCACCAAGATCATGGTATTCAAGATTAGATCAACATTTGAAGAAGCTTGATTTTCAGCATGGTGGAGTTGATTACAATAAATATGTGAACAATGATAGTAATCAAAGGATGATGGTGTTGGTATATGTTGATGACATAATCTTCAATGGATTAGATGAAGCACAGTGTAGAGAGTTTTTTGAATTCATGAAGAGTGAGTTTTAAATGTCAATGATTGGTGAACTCAAAATTTTCCTTGGTTTACACATGACACAAGGAAGGAATAGTACATTCATTTCC
This sequence comes from Viscum album, assembly GCA_963277665.1. Classification (NCBI taxonomy): domain Eukaryota; kingdom Viridiplantae; phylum Streptophyta; class Magnoliopsida; order Santalales; family Viscaceae; genus Viscum; species Viscum album. The sequence continues at coordinate 1,326,477,648 of OY728151.1, read as the reverse complement.
CAATAAAAATATACGAAGAAATTTTTGAGAAGGCTTGGAATGGATAATTCCAAGTAGACAAAGACTCCAGTTTCAAAATGAAAAATATATATCAAAAGATGATTATTACAAGATAGTTAATATCATTGAATATAGGAAAATTATTGGAAGTTTATTGTACCTGACAATGACAAGACCTGATATTTTTTTTACCACATGAAAAGTAGCAAGATATCAAAGCAATAATAAGGAAAGACACATGCTTATAATAAAAATAATACTTCGATATATCAAGCGCACTGTGGATTTTGGTTTGATGTATAATGAAAAATCTCAGCCAGAGCTATTGGTATATACAGATACAGATTGGGACAGTTTAGAAGATGATAGGAAATCAATGTCAATAGGTGATTTCTATCTTGGTGGATTATTTATTTCTTTGCTAAGTAAGAAACAAGATTTCCTTTCATTGATCACAACTGAATATGATTATATTGTGGAAACTCAATTATGAACATAGTTATTATAGATGAAACAACAACTTGATGTCATGGGATTCAATGTGAAGTCTCTGATCAGAATCCAATGTGATAATTCAAGTGCTATCAACCTTAGAAAAAATCCAGTCCATCACTCAAGGACAAAGAAAATTGAAATAAAATATCATTTTATCAAGGAGAAGTTGGAGAAAGGGCTTGTGAATTTGGATTATATGCCTACATAACTATAGGTTGGAGACATTCTGACAAAGGATTTACCCAAAGAATAATTTTAAAGGCATTGACTAGATCTAGGAGTTCAGTCGACTCCCCACACTTAAAAGAGTGTGGATGTGGGACCCCCTCTCCCTGATGTATGATGTGTTTTTCCATAATGTTTTGATCTATGTTAATTTCTCTATTACAGATCACAAAGGAGTGACCTTTGGATTTTTTGACAAAGGGGGAGAAAGTGTGACTATTCAAGGGGGAGAAATTATGACTAAAGAAGAGAGAAAATGTCTCTATTGAGACATGGGGAGAAGCTGATTGGTGGAGTAGTGAGATAGAGGGAGCAACATGATAGAGGGATTAGGAGTATTAAATTCTACGATGCTAAAAGTGATCGATCAATGGATATATATCAAGACAGCTGAGGCCCGTGATGAAATAAGGTGTTGGTTTTCAAGAATTGGTGTTAGTAATGAAGTGTTTCATTGATGAACTTTTCATCATACTCTTGTTTCTCATGATGAGCATTGATCATGTGGGCTTAGAGTTTGTGTTGAATAAATATTTGATTTCTATATTAATCTCAAGAGTCAAATTGTGGTAGAGGAAAAAAGGATCTTCAATGATGTATCAATTTATGAAAGAGCTGTTAATAAATCCAAAGGGGGTGATTGTTGGAAAAAAATACCTCAAGGTGACATTGTAGAATTTTTGGGTTGGTTGTGTTTGTTGACAAGATGTGTTTACATGGTGAATTGTAGATTTATATAGATATTGTTGACAACCCATGTTGATAAAGAACTATGACAAAGGAATTGAAGATCTAGAGGTGGTACAAAAAGAACAAATATAATGTGGCACCGTTTTCATGTGTTTTCCAAATTTTGGGGGTCTAGAATTTGGAGTTTTTCTAGAATTGAAAAATATGGATTTATTTGAAGATAACATAAAAATATGGAAAAGTCATGAGTTTCATGAAGATGGGATTTGTAAAGATGGTTTGGAAAAGGATCAAAGGAAGCTGATAGTGATCTTTGCAGCTACGAAAAGCTTCACGAATGGCAGAGGTTAAGAGCAATGAAAGTGGAGATTTGTGATGATATAAGGGGTTTAATGGAATGATTTACGACTATGATGAGCTTTGTGATCTGAAAAAATAGTCTTGGAACTTCGCAGAATATAGAGAATTTTAGTGGAATTTTTAGAGCTTTGTAAAATGAATATGTGGCACTAATGTGGTGTGGAAGGTTCTCTAGTAGGTGGGAAACACCTAAAAATAGGCCTACACCCCTTGATAAGATAAGAGAGACTTAATGAAAATTATAGGGCTCTCGAATTGTGAAATAAGTTTGTCAAGGTACTGAGCTTCCTGAAATTAATGGAATTCACAAAGTCTATGTAAGCTTTGCGAAAAGAAGGAACATTGTGAAGGCTAAGTGAGATTCACAAAAAGGTAGGAACTTAAAAAAGGTTTTTTTTAAGCTCTACAAAATAGTGAGCTTTGTGAATGGAAGTGTACTTTGAAAAGGAATGTTTAAGCTTTGCGAAATTGGGAGCTTCAAAAAGGTAGTGTTCTTTAAGAAAGTGTTTTAAAAGGTATTGCACGGTGTTTAGTGGTAAAGTGGTATTCATTAGTGGATGAAAGTAGGACATCAACTGAGCATCAACATATAGTAGTGGATGCATTAATTAGAGATAATTATAGTATCTAAAAGTCTATAAACTGTGAGTGGATCTTCTAAAGAAGTAGTAAGCACACTTCAGCTGAGAGAGGAGTGAGATTTCATATTGTGACTAGTTGTAAACCAGGAGGGACAATGAGTCCACTCTAAACTTTGTAAACAGTAGTGTGATTTTGGTGGATTTGTTACATCAGAAAATTGTTTTTGTATGCTCCTTGGATGTATCCCAGTGAGGGTGAACTAAGTAAAAATCATTGTGTCTCATGAATGCTTTAATTTTTGTTCATACTTTGCTACAGGTAATAGATAAAAGAGATCTTTGTTTAACAACAAAACAAGATAAAAATGGGAAGTTTTTTTAATATTTCATACCCTGATTCACCCCCTCTTAGGGTATTTGACCTAGTAGACCTAACATAAACATTATTTATAAATAAAGGTAGATCAACCTTTACTTTTTAAAATAATTTTGCAATAAAAATATAGCTAGTCTATCATACCAAGCTCTTGGATCTTTCTTTAGACCCTAAAAGTTTTTAGATGGTTTTAAAACATGATTATTAAATTTATCATTTTCAGAACCAGGTGATTTATTGACACAAACCTCTTAAAAATTATACTATTTAAAAATGAACTTTTTACATCCATCTAAAATAATTTAAAATTTTAATAATAGAAAAAATATTATAGAATCATAATGTCTTATATTATATAAATCGGTGAAAATGAATACTCAAAATCAATACCTTTTTTTTAAATATCATTGGGTGGATAGTATATCCTTATTTCTTACTATATTAACAGACACAACCATTTTATTTTGAAAAATAAATTTGGTTCCAATGGAATGTTTATTTTTAGGAAACTCAACCAAATTCTAGAATTTATTTCTTTCAAATTGATTAAGTTAATCATGCATATAATTTATCCAATTTGAATCATTCAATGCTTATTTAACATTAATAGTAAAAAACATAGCAACAAAGGAATACATAGTAAAAAAAATCAAAACTAATTTTCAACATCTTGTTCCAGATTCAACATTTCAAATTACATTTTATAAAGAATGATCTCTGTGAGTTTTCCAAATCCTAAAATCATATTTATAAAATATGTTCTCTCCCTCAATTGATTCATTATCATTTCCACTTTTTTCTTCACCAAAATTGGACTCTTTAAATTCTTTATCTTGATTGTTAGAATATTCATTCTATTTTTCAATATTTTCAATGAAATTTACATGAACCGATTCCTATATTGACAGGGCAATTTTTATATAATATATAATATTTACTATTATTTGAATATCCCAGAAAAATACTTTCATCACTTTTAACATCAAACTTATCCAAATTGTCTTTAGTATTTAAAATGTAAACTCTATATCCAAAAAAATTTAAAGTGATCAATCTTAGGTTTCTTTTCTTTAAACAGTTCATAAGAAATTTTCTTTAACATGATTCTAATAAAAACTCTTTTTAAGATATAACAAGTAGTATTAACTGATACAATCCAAAAATATTTTGGAAAATTAAATTTATTTATCACAATTCCTATCATTTCTTGGATCTTTATGTTTTTCCTCTCTAAAACCCCATTTTATTATAGTGTTATAGGGGTATAAAAATTATGGAAATATCCATTATCTTCACAAAATTTCTGAAAATATAAGTCAAAAAATTCTTCTATTTTATCACTTCTAATTGACTTAATTAAATAAATTTTTTGATTTTGAATTTTTTTACAAAATGTAATGAACTTGTATAGGGTTTCACTTTTATGAGATAAGAAATGAGTCCATTTGAATCTACTGAAATCATCTTTAATTACAAACTTCCCAAAATATCAGTTCCCATGGGTTTAAATTAATCAAGGTGAAGTAATTCTAAACATATTATTGTATTAACTTTTTAATAATACCAGAAGTCTCTTTGTATAACTTAACCTTTAGAAAATAATCACACAAAAAATACTTGTTTTGAATTTTGGAAGTTCTGGTACCTATCCATGTTTTTCAAAATTATAAAATTATCAAAGGTGGACGTTTCCCAGTCTTCCGTGCCAAAGAATATGGTATATTTCTATAGCATTTAAACACTTTACATTTTGTTGGGTTAGTTATGAAAAATATATAGATTAGATATTTTCTTTTCTATTAGTATAAAATAATACAATATTAAGTTTTTAAATAAGACATTTATTATCTTCAAACTTCACAATCATTCCATCATCGCAAAGCTGTGAGATGCTGATTAAATTGTGTTTTCATCCCTATGTATAAAACAATTTAGAAATTATAATAGTTTTTAATATTCCCACCTCTCCAAAACCTATTACCTTACGTTTAGTGTCATCACTGAATGTGATGATGCTATATATAAAGACTTTAATGATGCTAAAATAGGCCTTTTTAGCACAAAAATGTTGAAAATTAGAGTATGATTAAAATCCTTATGACTTTATCGGTTCTAAAAAAATGATGATAAAGGGAAACATTATCAGAACTAAAAAATAACTAATAAAGGCGACCTTTATTATCACTTCTTGAAGCACTGATAATGGAACCCCTTAATCAGTGTTTTTATTTAGTGCTGATAATGTTAACCTTTATTAGTTCCTTTTCTAGTGTTGATAAAGGAGTATACCGCTATAGTGTTTTGTTAAAATTACAGTAGACTTTAGTGTAAAAAATATAAAATATAGGAGAAAATGTAAGAGAAAATACAAAAAAAAATTGAAATAAAATTTATAACACAAATATAAGAGAAAAAACTATATTATAGGAATTTAAAACATTGGTTTGTACAATTACATGGGTAAGTACAAATTATCACAGATATTAAAAAACATCAATGTTCCTTTTTCCTTGAACCCCAACCCCCAATCATGCATTTAGTTTAAAAAAACACCGTATATTGAGAAAAATAATACACCTATATAGGGAAAATATTATTATGTCAGTAATACTATAAAGAAATAAATTAAACATAAAGTGTCAATTTTAAACTAAAAACATATAATTTGAGCCATACCAAGCACACCGTGTATCAGACTGAGATGCAGTTGATTCTTACACATCAAACCATTTATTTTTTCTCTAAAAAATAGGTTCTATCAAATTTTTTCTCATCTACGGTGATAAAAAAATCAACATGGATCGGAGAAAATTCCAGAGGAATTTATTTTTTGAGAACAAACCTTAAACTGTCACACCATTTCTTGTTCATATTCAAGAATTATTTCAATGAAAATTAACTAAATAAGTATAAGATAAAAATGATAAGGAAATTAGTTAATTAATGGTAGATAAAATGATGAGAAAACAATATGATCTTGTTTTCTTGATTTTGGCGATGTGATGCTCGTTGTAAACTAAAATGGTACTTATATATTGAAAACATGAACTTCAAGTCATACCAAACACATCTTATGTTAGATTTATGTGAGGTCATTTTTTATATTTTGAAAATTAATTATGGATCATTATCCTAATATTTGAAAAAAATCTGAGCTTATTTTCTTGGTTTTGGATAGTGACATAAATTTTAAAGTAAAATGACACATTTATATTGAAAACACGTACTTTGAGTCACATTGGCCACATCATGTGTCGAATTGATGTGTGGTTACTTCCTACAAGTCAAAAATGAATTATGGACCATTTTTCTAAAGTTCTAAAATAATTAAAGCTTTTTTTCTTGGTTTTGGCTATTTGATGTGTGTTTTAAACTAAAATGAAACTTTTGTATTGAAAACATGTACATCAAGTCATATCGACCACATTGTTTATTAGATCAATGTGTGTTCAAATCCTATATGTTAAAATTGAATTATAGATCATTTATATAAATTTTTAAGAAAATATAAACTCATTTTCTCAGTTTTGGTGATGTGACACACATTTTAAATTAAAATAGAACATTTCTATTGAAAACACATACTTTGAGTCATATCGGTCACATCATGTGTCAGATTGATGTGTGGTCAATTCTAACACATCTAAAATGAATTCTGGACCATTTTCTTAATTTTTTTAAAAATCCATGCTCATTTCCTCAGTTTGGACTATCAGTGTGTGTTTTAAACTAAAATAACACTTTTATATTGAAAACATGCATTTTAAGTCATTCTGACCACATCAGGTGTCGTATTGATGTGTGGTCGATTCCTATAGGTCAAAAATGAATTATGGATGATTTTCCTAAAGTTTTAAAATAATATGATCTTGTCTCCTTGGTTTGGTCTATTTGATGTGTGTTTTAAACTGAAATGTCACTTTTGAATTGAAAAGATGCACTTTGAGTCATATCGACCACATCATGTGTCAGATTTATGTGCAGCCAATTCCTACATGATAAAAATGAATTATGGAATTTTTTTATAAATTTTGAAAGCAATACGATCTTGTTTACTCAGTTTTGGAGATGTGAAATGCATTTTAAAATAAATTGGAACCTTTCTTTTGAAAAAATACACTTTGATTCATATTGGTCACATCATGATTCATATTGATGTTCAGTCAATTATTACCCATAAAAAATGAATTATGGACCATTTTTCTAATGTTTGAAAATGATTTGATCTCATTTTCTCAATTTTGGATATTTGATGTGTGTTTTAAACTAAAATTAAACTTTTGTATTGAAAACATAAACTTTGAGTCATACTGAACACATCGTGAATTAGATTGATGTGTGGCCTATTCCAAGAGGACACAAATGAATTATAGACCCTTTTCCTAAAGTTTGAAAATAACATGATCCTATTTACTTAGTATTTTCCATGTGATACTTTTTAAACTAAAATGAAAAATTATATTGAAAGCACGTACTTCGATTTATATCAACCAAATAATGTATTTTATTAGAATAAATTTAGTTTTTACACATGAAAAATGAATTATGGGTCATTTTCCTAATGTTTTAAACCAATTCGAGATCATTTTATTGGTTTTAGAGATGTGACATAGATTTTAAACTAAAATGGAACCTTTCCATTGAAAACATGCATTTTGATTTATACCAGTTACATCATGTGTCAAATTGATGTTTGATCAATTATTACAAATAAAAAATGAAATATGGACCGTTTTCCTAAATTTAAAAAACAATCAAATCTCTTTTTCTGGGTTTTGGATATTTGATGTGTGTTTTGAACTAAAATGACAATTTTGTATTGAAAACATGCACTTCGAGTCATACTGACCACATAAGGCATTGAATTGATGTTTGGTCAACTCTTATAGGTAAAAAATGAATTATGGACCATTTTTCTAAATTTTGAAAAAAATACGAGCTCTTTTTCTCAGTTTTGGATATGTGATGTGTTTTAAACTAAAATAAAAACTTTTATATTAAAAACACATACTTTGACTCATATCGACCGCATTGTGTGTTGGATTGGTGCACAATAAATTCTTACACATGAAAAATGAATTATGGATTGTTTTCTAATTTTTTTTAAAATAATCCAAGCTTGTTTTCACAACTTTGACAATGTGACATGAGTTTTAAACTAAAATGGTACCTTTATATTGAAAAAATTCACTTTGAGTCATATCAATCACATCATGTATTTGATTTATGTGTGGTAACTTCATACATGTCACAATTGAATTTTGTTCTGTTTTCTTAAATTTTTGAAAACAATCTAATCTTATTTTCTCAATTTTAGTTATTTAAAGCATGTTTTAAACTAAAATGACACTTCTTTATTGAAAACATGCACTTCTAGTCATACCGACCATTTCCTATGCTAGGTTAATGTGCGGTCGATTCCTACATGTGAAAAATGAATTATGGATTTTTTTCCTGAAGTTGGAAATCAATAGGATATCATTTTCTTAGTTTTGGATATGTGACATGCATTTTAAATTAAAATGACACTTTTATATTGAAAATAGGTACTTCGGGACATACCAACCACATCATGTGTCAGGTTGGAATGTCGTTAAAGTATACATGTCATAAGTGAATTATGGATCATTTTCCTAAATTTTGAAAACAAATTAATCTTTTTGTCTTGGTTTTGGCTACACAAAACATGTTTTAAACAGAAATGACACTTTTGTATTGAAAACACACACTTTGAGTCATACCAATCACATCGTGTGTCATATTGATGTGTAGTAAATTCCTACACATCAAAAATGGCTTATGGATTTCTTTCCTAATGTATCAAAAAAAGTTTAATTTTTTTCTTGGTTTTGAGCATATATGATGTGTGTTTAGAACTAATGTGTAAATTTAACAAAATAAGCATCAGATAAAAATGATAAGGAAATTAACTAAGAAAATAGATAAAATGATGAAAAAATTAACTAAATAAGTAGTAGTATGTCACCTATTCATGATATATGAATATATTTTGACACCATGTATTCTGACCATTCATTTATAAACAAATTTATTTCTTCCATTATACTTCTCCTTGAGAAATGGATCAAAAATAATATATAATAATTCTAATACTATTTCTTCACACCCCAAATACATTTCTAGGGTCCTAGCCTGTACATGATCACAAACATAATAGGTAATCACCTAAATTTTATTTTGGAAAAAATTTCAACACCATGTATGATTCCCACTCATCTCTAAACAAATTTACTTCTTATTTTGAGTATATAGATTGTTTTAAATCTTGGTATTACTAATAAATTATAGACACATAAATGATTAAGAAACATTTTTAATGAAATTTTAATTACCATTGGAAATTAACTATTTGGGGATGCTAGTATTTTTATGGTATATGATATCTTTTATAAATTTGTAAACATAATATCCACAATCATTGTTGTTATCTTACTTCAGACACTACAAAAACATTGACCAAAATAAGTAAATTGTTTTGAAATATTCTTTGATAGATAATCTTTCTATATAAACCTTAATCTATTTCCATTTGATGTAATCCATAGGCTTCTTATTTTCAGTAATCAACCTCATACCATGATTTATACTATATTTATAGATCATGTGATCATAAGTTGTTTTTGTTAAAATAGAAACTAAAGCATATAATTTGAATTTTATCTATAAAATGTTGATTGGAGTGCATTATAAATTCACAATACACATCAGGTGTGTCCATTTTTATGGAAATCCATGCATTGGATCCAAAATATAAATATTTGGGATATCCAAATTGATTACGTTCATTATATGATGATTCATAAAAAAATAAGTAATTTAAAAAATAAAAATATATTTTATATGATTAGATTGTAGAGTTTTATCCCTGAATTGTTGGTATAAAAAAGAGAATGTCTTCTATTATTTTCTTCTCAAACACATTTTTTAGTTCATCTTTTTTATTATCAATTTATTTTAACTCCAAAGTAATTTTTTCCTTAGAAACTATATAGGGATTAATTATTTCAAATCATGATTCATAGGGTTTCCCTTTATATAGTAGTAATATACAATCCTGTAAAAAAATATGAATAGTGTTTAACTTTAATGAACATATTACATCATTTTTTGGATAGAAAATTTATGAAAATGTAACTTATGTGCGTATTCACAACTGATACTTATAGCCATTAAAACATGAGAATCTCATTTATAATATCGATACCAACCATATTTGTAATTAAAGTTTCAAATATTTATTCTTAATATGGAATTTAGGACACATCTAAATCTTAGAATGTGGTGTGTGCATGAAGTTGTGATGATAATATATATTATAGTGGATCTAGTGGGGAGAAGGTACTCCAATAAGGTCTTTTTTTCCTTGGTTGATTCATTAAATTATCTTGATATGGCCTTATGTTTCCCCATAATTTTATCCATATGTAATACCATACCTCACTTTAGAACTTTTTTCATCAAATTTTATGGGTTTTTTCACTTGAAAAAATTTGGTTATGACATTCCTCATGTATCTTTATAAAATTATACAACCATGATATGAAAGTTCCAATAGCATTGTTAACTATTATAATATCTAAATCATCAAGTGGAACATGAAACTCAGTGCTCGACTGTTGACCTACTTCAATCACCACTCTCATGTGATCTTTTAGGAGTTCTTTGTTGTGTATCCAGTCTCTAAGGATATTAGAAACTGTTCCCCTCACAATAAAATGGTGTGTGGGTATTGATAGATAGAAATCACATACAACTTTACCCTATAAAAATTTAGTAATATAATGTTATCAAAAATTATTTGATTCACATTTAGGAGAAAGAGTAATGAAAAAAATTATTACCTAGAGTAAGGTATGTGGTTGAGGGGAATGACTAGGCTCAAAGCTTATAAGGTAATTTGGTTGTTCATGTGATGATATTTTCTCCACAACAAATTCACATTGATCCTTTCACACATATTGGTCTGCCAAACCAGATCGGACGATAATATCTTGCAAAGCATCTATTTGAGCATGAAATCCTTCCATCATCTGATATATATCTTCTTTCGGTTTTTTATTCTCAAAATATATTTTAGGACACACTCCAATACCTGCACCTCTAACGTGAATATACTATTTTTAACACTTAAAAGCTTCTAAAAGTAGTTTTTCCTCCAATAAAGTCATTGATGATTCTTGTGTCTAAACCATATGAAAAATATATGAATATAAATAGATTTTTTATGTAATACTATTCTAAAACATAAAAAATTACTATTATGTTATACTTACACATGTTTCCCATAACGTGTGTTTTCATCAACTAGTTTACCCTCTTTATTTATACGGGCCTCCTTTCATAACACATGATGAGGGATAGAAGTGGATTCAGATTTTTATTCATAAATATGGATATAAAAAGGAACATATGTTATTTAATATCACATAAAACTTTTATTATTGATTCAAAATACATACCATTTTATTCTCTAGTGAAGCATACCCCATCCTTTCTTTGTGATAGGGGAAAATTTATTTTTATGCACATTTTTTATTTTCAGATCTAATTTATTATTTCATAAATTAACAATTTTGAATCAAATTGGATAAATTAAATAATGTTAAATAATATATTATCAACTACAATTCACCTAAAATAATTTCTCATCATGATAACTAATGAAATAATTCCATGTTACCTACTTTATAATGTTTTCATAAGTAATTAGTGGGCGGGGTTTTACTTTTTACTCAGCACCCCTAATATGGAACTTGGTAAGAAGAGTGTGGAAGACTCTGTGTGATTTTCTAATAGCCATTAAGACATATTTTTTATGGAAATAATTTAAAATAAATGAACTCTACAAGGGATAATGAAAATTAAGTCAATATTTCATTGTATACTATTTTGGAAAAATAATGAAATTATATCATAACATTACCTTAATATCTTCCTTAAGGGTTTCCTTTATTATAGTCTAGATATGGAACCAAAAATCCATATCAATTGACACATTCATTCTCATTATGACCCTAACATAACTAATGAACATTGACTTATTGGGGTCAAAATTTTGGCCGCATTGATTCCATCCAACCTAAAAAATACCCTTTCTTTTTACTATGATAATTTTAGTCAACATAGTGATGCTACACTATTCTTAGTTTTTTCATCAACATGTTGTTGATATTCTAATAATTATTTAATTTCATCATCAACTACAAGTTCTTTCATGAGATTGGTAATATCATTATGTGAAGAAGTAATTATTTTTATGAGTAGTGAAACATTTAATTTAGATTATGTTAATATAGTAGAGAACACATAATATTAAGAGTAAAGGCATAGTATATTTAAAAATAATTTAACCTAATCTTTGAACTCACTTTCTTTTGAAGGGATTTAGATCCTCTATAAAGAATACAAATCCCTATTTGTGGTCCCCTTTAATGTAAATAGGCCTCTAAGAGATGGGATGACATGGAGCTGACGTGGCATAGAAGGTTCTGGAGTAAGTGCAAAAACGCTTATAAATAGGACTCTACCCCCTTGAAAAGATAAGAGAGACTCAACTAAAATCATAGGGATATCAAATCACGAAGGAGGTTCACGAAGGTAGTGAGCTTTGTGAAATTAAGGGAATTATAAAAGGCTAAGTAAGCTTTGTGAAATGAAGGAAAATTCAAAAGGCTATGTGAGATTTGTGAAAAGGTGATAACCTCATGAAGGTTTTTTGAGCTTTGAAAAATAGTGAGATTCATGAAAGGAAGTGTTCTTCCCAAAGGCCAGTTTAAGATTCGTGAAATGGGGAGCTTCACTAAGGCAGTGTTCTTTGTGAAAGTGTTTTAAAGGGTATTTCCCAGTGTTTAGTGGTAAAGTGTTATTCATCAATGGATGAAAGTAAGATATCAACTGAGCATCTACATACAGTAGAGGATTCATTCATTAGAGAATGAAAGGACCTAAAATTCTATAAACTATGAGTGGATGTTCTGAGGAAGGAGTAAGAACACTTAAATTGAGGGAGCAGTGAGCTTTCATATTGTGATTGGTTGTAAACTAGGAGGGGATGTGAGTCCACTCCAAACTTTGTAAACAATAGTGTACTTTTAGTGGATTTGTTACATCGATACATTTTCGTTGTATGCTTTTTGGATGTAGCCTAGTGAGGGTGAACCAAGTAAAAATTGTTATGTCTAGTGCATGCTTTAATTTCTATTCATATTTTTATATGGGAAAGATAGAAAAAAGAGTTTTTTTTACAACTAAACAAGATTAAAAGTGGCAGTTGTTTTAATTTTCTATACCCTGATTCACCCCCCTGTCATGGTATTTGACCAATTGGACCTACAATTTGGTATCAAATCCATGTTAATATCAGTTTTTCTCTCTCAATGGATTTCATCAATCACAACGGAATTCCAATCTTCAATGGGAATAATTTTCAGCTATGGAAGAATCAGATACAACACTAATTCCGATCTTTGAGAATGGATGTGTTTACAGCAGTGATGCATGGTATTTAAACCAATATCAATAGTTGTGCTTTATCAGAAGCTAAAAGAAGGGAATTTCATGTAGATACTAAGGGAATAAATTCTTTAGGAGGATCCCTATCCAATGCAATCAATATGATAGTGACGTCATAAAAAACATCACATGCTATGTAGTAAAATCTATTGAATATTTATTAAGGAGATTAAAAGGTCAGAGAGGCAAAGATGCATGTTTTGTGCAAAAAGTATGGAGATATGAAAATGAACCTAAATGATTCTATTGATGCATTATTTGAGAGGGTAAATGATATAGTGGAAGACATGAGAGGTATTGGAGAATTTATTGAAGATATAAAGACTGTGATGCATATCTTAAGGAAGCTTCCACCTCGGTTTAATCCAAAAGTTTCAGTATTGGAAGAAAAATATCTGAAAGAGATAACAATGGATAACTTTCACAGTACCCTTGTAGCATATGAAATGAGAAATGATGATAATGATGCTCTGTAAAAGAGAAAATCTAAAGAGGTGGAATTCAAGACCATGAAAAATATCACCATTAAAGATTTTCAAGAAGAAGAAGAGATAGACGAGGTGATTTAATTCCTTTCTTAAAATATTCAAAGAGGAGAAGGAAATCTAAAAGGGAAAGTTACACTTGATTTCTTTAGGTGTGAAAAGGTTGGTCATATTACAAAAATATTTCCCATGAATTTCCAAGAAGATGATGATGATAAAGTTGAAATTCCCACGAAGAAGACTTAAGCCTCTGTGAAGGGAAATAAATGGTTAAAGAGAAATTTCTTTAAGAAAAGAATATTCTTTCACAAGAATGCGACACTTAAGATGAATCTGAGGGTGAAGAGGTTGATGCGATAGATAACTGAAAATATTGTGGAGAAAAATTCTATGGCGGAATTCATAGGACACACTCAAAAAAGGGAAGAGAGTGAAAATGATGAAGAAGAAGTTCAAGTAAGAGTTGACTTGGAAGCTGAATTAGAATATTCTATTGAAGAGATAGATGTTTAGAGAGCAAGATGACGAAAGCCAAAAAAGTGTTTTGTGATGCCAAACTCTACATGAAATAGCAGGATGAAGAGAATTATGAGTTAATAGAATAAATTGAGAATCTCAAGTCTTCATTACCAGTGGACTTAGAAACAATTAGTGAACATAAAATCGGGTTTGAAGAATTGAAAAGATAGATCAATGATTTGAATAACATAGTGAAAGTTCAAACCAATCATATTGAAGAACTTGAAGAAGAAGTCATCAGCCTACAAAAAAAAGGTTAAAGACCAATAAAAACTCTTGAATCCTAGTGTGACATCATGAATGAAAATAATTTAGAAGATTAAAAGCAATAAGTGGAGATATAGGTCTATAAAAACATAATAAATAGTCAAATATATATGATAAGTCTGGTATGGGGCTTGATCAAAAACAGAAATCAGTCATGGTTGAAGTCATACCACAAGCAGCAATTCCAAGATTGAAGGTTGATATGGGTACGAAGAAGAATAATAAGATTCAAATAACCCAAGTGATAACTAGTGGTGTTGAAGTGACACACAAGAATGTACCTCACATCAAGTGCTATTACTATGGAAATATGGTTCACTCGCAAAATTTGTTTTCCATAACTAATAGATACAGAAGGGCATAAGAACAACAGTGGAGGAAAAACAAAGCTCAATACAATAGAACATATTTCGAGGGATATTGTTTTTAGTGTGGAGAATTTGGGCACATGGCTTGATACTATACATCAACCATGCTGAGGAATGTTCCAAAATAGAATCAAAGTGGTCACAAGAAGAAAATCAAAGAATAAATAGGTGATATTAAAATTCAAAATCGATTTTCAGCCCTACAGGATGAAGTTGGTATATCATAATCTAAGGAATATCAAGATTTTCAATCTATACTGAGTATAAAGACAAAAACATGGATCAAGAAAAAGATAACTGAGAAGGTAGTTATTGTAGAAATTTCCCTTAAAGAATAAAACTGTTATAGTGTATGGATTCTCGATAGCAGTTTCACATCCCATATGATAAGAAATAAGGATCTTGTTATAGGTATAAAATATGACAGAGAAGGATTTTTCAAGTTTTGAAATAATGAAGTTCTGAAGATAATTGGCTCGAGAAGGTCTAGTTTTGGGGGAAAATAAATGAGATAGGCTGATGTCTTGGTAGTAGAAGGTCTCAGTCACAAATTTCTTAGTGTCAGTCAACTATGTGACTAAAGAAATTATATAAGATTTAATAAGAAGATGTGTATCATAAAAGGAAGATATGGTGTAGTTTCTATATAAATAAAAATAATAAAGGGAAATCTATACCCTGCAAGTGGGGAATAAGACATGTTCTTTTTATCCAGAGAGGAAGAAAACAAGTTGTGGCATAAACGACTCAGTCATCTATGGAAACCATACCTAGAAGATCTGGTAATGTGTGATTTATCTAGATATCTCCCTAAGCTATCATGTGATTATACTCATACATGAAATGCATGCCGACAAGGGAAGATAACCAAAAAGACGTACAAGGTAAAGGAACAGAAGACAACAAGAGTGCTTAAATTTGTGAATACTGATTTATGTGGACCTACATCACTAAGATCAATTAATAGAAAGAGATATTATGTTATGTTCATTGATGATTATAGAAAAATGGCATGGATAGTTTTCATTTCCCACAAGTCTAATGTGTCTAGTTGCGTAAAGAAGTATCGGAGGGAATCAGAAAGGATGCTTGAGTAGAAAACTTTGAGGTTCTGTACTAATAATGGTATGGAATTCAAAAATAGTCAAGTGGAAAATTATCTTGAGAAAAATGGGATAAGGAATCAAGTTTCTTCAGCGAGAACTCCCCAACAGAATGGAGATGTTGAAAGGAGAAATTTGATCATCAACAACATGGAAAAAATGATGCTTATTGAGAAAGACCTACCGTAGAAATGTTAGAAGGAAGTAGTTTTGACATCCATCTAAATTTCTAAAAGGGATCTATTGTGTCTAAAGAAAGGAAAGACTTTTTATAAGATGTGGTACATAAAGAATCCAACAGTGAAATACTTTCAAATCTTTTTAAGTAAGTTCTTTATTCTAAAAAAAAGAAAATCATAGGAAATTTGAGTTACATGGAGATGAGGGTAGATTCCTTGGATACTTAGGAAAAATAAAAGCATATAAATACTTTAATAAAATGATGGAAAAAGTAGTTTAGATAAATGATGTCACTATCATGGAGGATGAAGAGAATTTTTAACAAAACGGTGAATAGTTTCCTGATGAAAGTGATGAGGAGGTAAGCAACATAGGGGGATAAGAAGTGGAAGATGATGATTCAGAAGAAGATACTGATGACAAGAAGGAGGAAGTCAAGTTTATATCTGCAAAGAAGCCAAATAGTCAATCTAAAATTAATAGGAAAAATATCATTGGTGATTAGACAATGATCATTCAAACAAGAAGAATGAATTCATTACAATAGGCATATTTACTATCTTAGTTAGAGCCAAAAATATTTTCGAAATTTAGTTGGAGATAAAAACTGGGTTTAGGCAATGAATGAATAACTAGACCAAATTGAGAAGAATCAAACATGGAAGATTATTTCAAGGCCAATAGATAAGGATGTCATCGATACTAAATGCGTATTTCACAATAAGATGAATGAATATGGCACAATGACTCAAAAAAAAGAATTAATATTGTGCAAAGGGGAATCCTAGATAGAGGGTATCGATGTTGATGATACATTTGCACCTATTTCAAGGATGGAGATAATTAGATTATTCTTGGCCATTGTAGTGAAACAAAAGTTCCAAGTTTTCCAGATGGATGTCAAGTCTACATTTTTGAATGTGGTTATAGAATAAGAAGTGTATATCAAGTAGAAAAATGGATTTCTCATTCATGAAGATGAGAACAAAGTTTATTAGCTGAAGAAGGAAATATATGGGTTGAAGCAATCACCAAGAGCATGGTATTCAAGATTAGATCAACATTTAAAGAAGCTTGGTTTTCAGCATGGTGGAGTTGATTACAATCAATATGTGAACAATGATAGTAATCAAAGGATGATGGTGTTGGTATATGTTGATGACATGATCTTCGGTGGATTAGATGAATCACATTGCAGATAGTTTTCTGAATTCATGAAGAGTGAGTTTGAAATGTCAATGATTGGTGAACTGGAAATTTTCCTTGGTTTACACATGACACAAGGAAGGAATGGTACATTCATTTCTCAATCAAAATATATGGAGAAATTTTTGAGAAGGCTTGGAATGGATAATTCCAAGTAGACAAAGACTCCAGTTTCAACATGAAAAAAAATATTTCAAAAGATGATTATTACAAGACAATTAATATCACTGAATATAGGCAAATTATTGGAAGTTTACTGTACTTGACAATGACAAGACCTGATATTGTTTTTACCACATGACAATTAGCAAGATATCAAAGCAATCACAAGGAAATACACATGCTTATAATAAAAATAATACTTCGATATATCAATGGAACTGTGGATTTTGGTTTGATGTATAATGAAAAATCTCAGCCAGAGCTATTGGTATATACAGATACAGATAGGGACAGTTTAGTAGATGATAGGAAATCAATATCAAGAGGTGATTTATATCTTTGTGGATTGTTTATTTCTAAGATAAGAAAGAAACAAGATTGCATTTCATTGATCACCACAGAATATGAGTATACTGTGGCCACTCAATTATGAACATAGTTATTATAGATGAAGAAACAACTTGACATCATGGGAGTCAATGTGAAGTCTCTGATCAGAATCAAATGTGATAATTCAAGTGCTATCAACCTTAGAAAAAATCTAGTCCATCACTCAAGGACAAAGCACATTAAAATAAAATACCATTTTATCATGGAGAAGATGGATAAAGGGCTTGTGAAGTTGGAGTATATGCCTACATAAATATAGGTTGCAGACATTCTGACAAAGGATTTACCCAAAGAATAATTTGAAAGGCATTGACTAGCTCTAAGAGTTCAGTCGACTCCCCACACTTAAAAGAGTGTGGATATGGGACCCCCTCTCCCTGAGGTATGATGTGTTTTTCCCTAATGTTTTGATCTATGTTCCTTTCTCTATTACAGACCACAAAAGAGTGACCTTTGGGTTTATTGAAAAAGGGGAGAAAGTGTGACTATTCAAGGGGGATAAATTATGGCTAAAGAAGAGATAAAATGTCTCTATTGAGACACAAGGAGAAGCTGATAGGTGGAGCAGTGAGATAGAGGGAGCAACATGATAGAGGGATTAAGATTATTAAATCCAATGATTCTAAAAGTGATTGATCAATGAATATATATCAAGACAGCTGAGGCCTGTGATTAAAGAAGGTGTTGGGTTTCATGAATTGGTGTCAGGAATGAAGTATTTCATTGATGAACTTTTCATCATACTCTTGTTTCCCATGTTGATCATTGATCATGTGGTCTTAGAGTATGTGTTGAATAAATATTTGATTTCTATATGAATCTCAAGAGGCGAATAGTGGTAGAGGATAGAAGGAGCTTCAACGAGGTATCAATTTATGAAAGAGTTGTTAATAAACCCAAAGGGGAAGATTGTTAGAAAAAAATACCTCAAGGTAACATTGTAGCATTTTTGGGTTGGTTGTGTTTGTTGACAAGATGTGTTTCCATGGTGAATTTTATAGTTCCAGAGATATTGTTAACAAGCCATGTTGATAAAGAACTATGAAAAATGAATTTAAGATCTATAGGTGGTACAAAAATAACAAATATAAGGTGGCACCATTTTCCTATGTTTGCCAAATTTTGGGGGTCTAGAATTTGGAGTTTGTATAGAATTGAAAAATATGTATTTATTTGAAGATATCATCAAAATATGGAAAAGGCATGAGTTTCATGAAGATGAGATCTGTGAAGATGGTTTCGAAAAGGATCAAAGAAATCTGACAGCGATCTTTGCGGCTACGAAAAGATTCATGAATGGAAGAGGTGAAGAGCATTGAAAGTGGAGATTTGCAATGCTATAAGGGGTTTAATGGAATGATTCTTTATTACGATGAGTTTTTCGATTAAAAAAATAGTCTTGGATCTTCGCAGAATAGAGATAATTTCAGTGGAATTTTAAGAGCTTTGTAAAATTATGATGTGGCGCTAATGTGGTGTAGAAGGTTCAGTAGTCGGTGGGAAACACCTATAGATAAGCCTCTACCCCTTGAGAAGATAACAGAGACTTAATAAAAATCATAGGGCTCTATAATTGTGAAATAGGTTCACGAAGGTAGTGAGCTTTGAGAAAGTAATGGAATTCACAAAGTCTATGTAAGCTTTGTGAAAAGAAGGAACATTATGAAGGCTAAGTGAGATTCAAAAAAAGGTAGGAACTTAAAAAAGGTTTTTTGAGCTCTACAAAATAGTGAGATTTTTGAATGGAAGTGTACTTTGAAAAGGCCAGTTTAAGCTTCGTGAAATTGGGAGCTTCACAAAGGTAGTGTGTTTTAAGAAAGTGTTTTAAAAGGTATTGCCTGGTGTTCTGTGGTAAAGTGATATTCATCAGTGGATGAAAGTAGGACATCAAATGAGCATCAACATACAGTAGTGGATTCATTCATTAGAGATAATTAAAGGATCTAAAAGTCTATAAACTGTGAGTGGATCTTCTGAAGAAGTAGTAAGCACACTTCAGTTGAGATAGAAGTGAGATTTCATATTGTGACTGGTTATAAACCAGGAGGGACAAAGAGTCCACTCTGAACTTTGTAAACAGTAGTGTGATTTTAGTGGATTTGGTACATCAGAACATTGTTGTTGTATGCTCCTTGGATGTATCCCAGTGAGGGTGAACCAAGTAAAAATCATTGTGTCTTGTGCATGATTTAATTTTTTTCATACTTTTCTATGGGTAAGAGATAAAAGAGATCTTTTTTTTAAAAAAAACAAGATAAAAAGGGGTAGTTTTTTTAATCTTTCATACCCTGATTCACCCCTTCTTAGGGTATTTGATCTTTTGGACCTAATAGAAACATTCTTTATAAATAAAGGTAGATCAAACTTTACTTTTTAAAAATCATTTTTCAATAAAAATATATCTAGTCTATCATACCAAGCTCTTGGATCTTTCTTTAGACCCTAAAAGTTTTTAGATGGTTTGAAAACAAGATTATTAAATTTATCATTTTCAAAACCAGGTGGTTTATGGACACAAACCTCTTAAAAAACTATACTATTTAAAAATGAACTTTTTACATCCATCTAAAATAATTTAAAATTTTAATAATAGAAAAAATATTATAAAATCGTAATGTCTTATATTATAGAAATCGGTGAAAATGAATAATCAAAATCAATACCCTTTTTTGTAAATATCCTTGGGTGTCTAGTATATCCTTATTTCTTACTATATTGCCAGACACAACCATTTTATTTTGAAAAATAAATTTGGTTCCAATGGAATGTTTATTTTTAGGCAACTCAACCAAATTCTAGAATTTATTTCTTTTAAATTGATTAAGTTAATCATGCATATAATTTATCCAATTTGAATAATTCAATGCTTATTTAACATTAATAGTAAAAAACATAGCAACAAAGGCATACTTAGTACAAAAAATCAAAACTAATTTTCAAGATCTTGTTCCAGATTCAAAATTTCCAATTACATTTTATAAATAATGATATCTGTGAGTTTTCTAAATCATAAAATCATATTGATAAAATATTTTCTCTCCCTCAATTGATGCATTATCATTTCCACTTTTTTCTTCACCAAAATTGAACTCTTTAAATTATTTATCTGGATTATAATAATATTCATTCTATTTTTCATTATTTTCAATGAACTTTATATTAATAGATTCCTATATTGACATGGTTCTTTTGTTATATAATCTATAATATTTAATATTATTTGAATATCCTAGAAAAATACTTTCATCACTTTTAGCATCAAACTTATCCAAATTTTATTTAGTTTTTAAAATATAAACTCTATAACCAAAAAATTTAAAGTGATCAATCTTAGGATTATTTTCTTTAAGCAGTTCATAAGAAATTTTCTTTAACATGATTCTAATCTAAACTCTTTTTAAGATATAAAAAGTAGTATTAACTGATACAATCCAAAAATATTTTTGAAAATTAAATTTATTTATCACAATTCCTATCATTTCTTGGATAGTTATGTTTTTCCTGTCTACAACCCCATTTTATTATAGTGTTCTAGGGGTATAAAAATTATGGAAATATCCATTATCTTCACAAAATTCTCAAAATATAAGTCAACAAATTCTCCTATTTTATCACTTCTAATTGACTTAATTAAATAAATTTTTTGATTTTAATTTTTTTTACAAAATGTAATGAACTTGTTTAGGGTTAAACTTTTATAAGATAAGAAATGAGCCCATGTGAATCTTCTGAAATCATATTTAATTACAAACTTCCCAAAATATCAGTTCTCATGGGTTTAAATTAATCAAGGTGAAGTAATTATAAATATATTATTGTATTAACTTTGTAACAATACCAGAAGTCTCTTTGTATAACTTAACCTTTAGAAAATAATCACACACAAAATAATTACTTTTTTTGAATTTTGGAAGTTCCGGCACCTATCCATGTTTTTCAAAATTATAAAATTATCAAAGGTCTACATGTCCCAGTCTTCCGTGCCAAAGAATATGGTATATTTCTATATCATTTAAACACTTTACATTTTGTGGGGTTAGATCTGAAAAATATATAGATTAGATATTTTCTTTTCTATTATTATAAAATAATACAATATTAACTTTATAAATAAGACATTTATTATCTTCAAACTTCACAATCATTCCATCATCACAAAGCTGTGAGATGCTGATTAAATTGTGTTTTAATCCCTAAGTATAGAACACTTTAGAAATTATAATAGTTTTGAATATTCCTACCTCTCCAAAACCTCCTACCTTATGTTTAGTGTTATCACTAAAAGTGATGATACTATATATAAGGACTTTAATGATGCTAAAATAGGCCTTTTTAGCACAAAAATGTTGAAAATTAGAGCATGATTAAAATCCTTATGACTTTATCAGTTCTAAAAAATTGTTGATAAAGGGAAACATTATCAGAACTAAAAAAGCACTAATAAAGGCGACCTTTATTATCACTTCTTGAAGCACTGATAAAGGAACCCCTTTATTAGTACTTTTATTTAGCGCTGATAAAGTTAACCTTTATTAGTTCTTTTTCTAGTGTTGACAAATGAGTATATTTCTATAGTTTTTTCTTAAAATTATAGTTGACTGTAGTGTAAAAAATAGAAAATATAGGAGAAAATGTAAGAGAAAATACAAAAAAAAATTAATTGAAATAAAATTTATAACACAAATATAAGAGAAAAAAACTATATTATAGGAATTTCAAACATTGGTTTGTACAATTACATGAGTAAGTACAAATTATCACAGACATTAAAAAAACATCAATGTTCCTTTTTCCATGAACCCTGACCCCCAATCATGATATTAGTTTAAAAAAAACACCCCATATTGAGAAATATAATACACCTATATAAGAAAAATATTATTATGTCAGTAATATAATAATGAAATAAATTAAACATAAAGTGTCAATTTTAAACTAAAAACATATACTTTGAGCCATACCAAGCACACCGTGTATTAAACTGAGATGCAGTTGATTCTTACGCATCAAAAAATTTATTTTTTCTATTAAAAATAGGTTCTATCAAATTGTCTCTCATCTACGATGATAAAAAATCACCATCGATGGGAGAAAATTCAAGAGGAATTTATTTTTTGAGAACAAGCCTTCAACAGTCACACCATTTCTTGTTCATATTCAAGAATTATCTCAATGAAAATTAACTAAATAAGTATAAGATAAAAATGATAAAGAAATTAATTAAGTAATGGTAGATAAAATTATGAGAAAACAATCTGATCTCATTTGCTTGATTTTGGTGATGTGATGCTCGTTGTAAACTAAAATGGTACTTATATATTGAAAACATGAACTTCAAGTCATACCAAGCACATCCTATGTTATATTTATGTGAGGTCATTTTTTATATTCTGAAAATTAATTATGGATTGTTGTCCAAATGTTTGAAAAAAATGAGCTTATTTTCTTGGTTTTGGATAGTGACATAAATTTTAAAATAAAATGACACATTTATATTGAAAACACGTACTTTGAGTCACATTTGCCACATCATGTGTCAAATTGATGTGTGGTTAATTACTACAAGTCAAAAATGAATTATGGGCCGTTTTTCTAAAGTTCTAAAATAATTAAAGCTTTTTTCCTTGGTTTTGGCTATTTGATGTGTGTTTTAAACTAAAACGAAACTTTTCTATTGAAAACATGTACATGGAGTCATATCGACCACATTGTTTGTTATATGGGTGTTTGATCAATTCCTATATGTTAAAATTGAATTATGGATCATTTATATAAATTTTTAAGAAAATATAAACTCATTTTCTCAGTTTTGGTGATGTGACACACATTTTAAATTAAAATAGAACATTTATATGAAGACACATACTCTGAGTCATATCGGTCACATCGTGTGTCAGATTGATGTGTGGTCAATTCTAACACATCAAAAATGAATTATGGACCTATTTCTTATTTTTTTTAAAATCCATGCTCATTTCCTCAGTTTTGACTATCAGTACGTGTTTTATACTAAAATTAAACTTTTATATTGAAAATATGCATTTTGAGTCATTCTGACCACATTAGGTGTCGTATTGATGTGTGGTCGATTCCTATAGGTCAAAATGAATTATGGAAATTTTTCCTAAAGTTTTAAAACAATCTGATATTGTCTCCTTGGTTTGGTCTATTTGATGTGTGTTTTAAACTGAAATAACACTTTTGAATTGAAAAGATGCACTTTGAGTCATATCGACCACATCATGTGTCAGATTTATGTGCAGTCAATTCCAACATGATAAAAATGAATTATGGACTGTTTTTATAAATTTTGAAAGAAATACGATCTTTTTTACTCAGTTTTGGTGACGTGAAATGAATTTTAAAATAAAATGGAACCTTTCTTTTGAAAAAATACACTTTGATTCATATTGGTCACATCATGATTCATATTGATGTTCATTCAATTATTACACATAAAAAATGAATTGTGGACCATTTTTCTAAAGTTTGAAAATAATTTGATCTCATTTTCTCAATTTTGGATATTTGATGTGTGTTTTAAACTAAAATGAAACCTTTGTATTGAAAACATGCACTTCGAGTCATACCAAACACATCATGAATTAGATTGATGTGTGGTCGATTCCTATCAGACACAAATGAATTATAGACCCTTTTTTTAAAGTTTGAAAATAACCTGATCCTATTTACTTAGTTTTTTCCATGTGATACATTTTAAACTAAAATGAAAAATTATATTGAAAACATGTACTTCGATTTTTATCAACCACATAATGTATTGTATTGGAATAAATTTAGTTTTTACACATGAAAAATGAATTATGGGTCATTTTCCTAATGTTTTAAACCAATCCGAGGTCATTTTATTGGTTTTAGAGATGTAAAATAGATTTTAAACTAAAATGGAACCTTTCTATTGAAAACATGAACTTTGAGTTATATAGTCACATCATGTGTAAAATTGATGTTCGATCAATTATTACACATAAAAAATGAAATTTGGACCATTTTCCTAAAGTTTAAAAACAATCCAATCTCTTTTTCTTGGTTTTGGCTATTTGATGTGTGTTTTGAACTAAAATGACACTTTTGTATTGAAAACATGAACTTCGAATCATACAAACCACATCAGGCATCGAATTGATGTTTGGTCAATTCTTATAGGTCAAAAATGAATTATAGACCATTTACCAAAATTTTGAAAAAAATATGAGCACTTTTTCTCAGTTTTGGATATGTGATGTGTTTTAAACTAAAATAACACTTTTATATTAAAAAAATATACTTTGAGTCATATCGACCACATTGTGTGTTGGATTGGTTCACAATAAATTCTTACATCTGAAAAAATTAATTATGGGTTGTTTTCCAATTTTTTTAAAATAATCCAAGCTTTTTTTCACAACTTTGACAATGTGACATGCGTTTTAAAATAAAATGATACCTTTGTATTGAATACATTCACTTTGATTCATATCTATCACATCATGTATTTGATTTATGTGTGGTAACTTCATACATGTCACAATTGAATTTTGTTCTATTTTCTTAAATTTTGAAAACAATATGATCTTCTTTTCTCATTTTTAGTTATTTGAAGCATGTTTTAAACTAAAATGACACTTCTGTATTGAGAAAATTCACTTTGAGTCATACCGACCATTTCCTGTGCTAGATTAATGCACGGTCGATTCCTACATGTGAAAAATGAATTATGGATTTTTTCCTGAAGTTGGAAATCAATTGGATATAATTTTATTAGTTTTGGATATGTGACATTCATTTTAAATTAAAATGACACTTTTATTTTGAAAATAGGTACTTCGGGACATACCAACCACATCATGTGTCAGGTTTTCATACAGTCAAAGTCTACATGTCATAAGTGAATTATGGATGATTTTCCTAAATTTTGAAAACAACTTAATCTTTTCGTCTTGGTTTTGGCTATGCAAAACATGTTTTAAAGAGAAATGAAACTTTTGTATTGAAAACACACACTTTTATTCATACCAATCACATCATGTGTCGGATTGATGTGCATTCAATTCCTACACATCAAAAATAACTTATGGATTTTTTTCTTAATGTATCAAAACAAGTTTAATTTTTTATTGGTTTTGATCATATGATGTGTGTTTAGAACTAATGTGTAAATTTAAAAAAATAATCATCAGATAAAAATGATAAGGAAATCAACTAAAAAAATACTTAAAATGATGAGAAAATTAACTAAATAAGTAGTAGTACGTCACCTATTCATGATATATGCATACATTTTGACACAATGTATTCTGAACATTCATTTCTAAACAAATTTATTTCATCCATTATACTTATCCTTGAGAAACGGATCAAAAATAATATATAATAATTCTAAAACTAATGCTTTACACCCCAAATACATTTCTAGGATCATAGCCTCTACAAGATCACAAACATAATATGTAACCACCTAAATTTTATTTTCTAAAAAATTTCAACACCATGTATGATTCCCACTCATCTCTAAACAAATTTACTTCTTATTTTGAGTTTATAGATTGTTGGAAATCATGGTATTACTAATAAATTATAGACAGATAAATGATTAAGAAACATTTTTAATGCAATTTTAATTACCATTGGAAATTTCCTATTTGGGGATGCTAGTATTTTTATGGTGTATGATATCTTTTATAAATTTGTAAACATAATATCCACAATCATTATTTTTATCTTGATTCAGACACTACAAAAACATTGACCAAAATAAGTAAATTGTTTTAAAATATTCTTTGATAAATAATCTTTCTATATAAACCTTAATCTATTTCCATCTGAAGTAATCCATAGGCTTCTTATTTTCAGTAATTAACCTCATACCGTGATTTAGCTTATATTTGTAGATCATCTGATCATAAGTTTTTTTGTTAAAACGCAAAATGAAGCATATAATTTGAATTTTATCTATAAAACTTTGATTGGAGTGCATTATAAATTCACAATACACATCAGGTGTGGCCATTTTTATGGAAAACCATGCATTAGATACAAAATATAAATATTTAGGATATCCAAATTGATTACGGTCATTGTCCGATGATTCATAAAAAATTAAGTAATGAAAAAAATAAAAATATATTTTATATTATTAGATTGTAGATTTTTATCCCTGCATTGTTGGTATAAAAAAGAGCATGTCTTCTATTAGTTTCTTCTCAAACTCATTGTTTAGTTCATATTTTTTATTATCAATTTATTTTAACTCCAAATTAATTTTTTCCTTAGAAACGATATAGGGATTAATGATTTCAAATCATGATTCATAGGGTTTTCCCTTTATATAGTAGTAATATAAAATCCTGTAAAAAATATGAATAGTTTTTAACTTTAATGAACATATTAGATAATTTTTTGGATAGACGAATTTTGAAAATGTAACTTATGTGTGTATTCACAACTGAGACTTATAGCCATTAAAACTTGAGAATATCATTTATAATCTCGATACCAACCATATTTGTAATTAAAGTTCCTAATATTTATTCTTAATATGGAATTTAGGACACATCTAAATATGTGAATGTGGTGTTTTCATGAAGTTGTGATGATAATAAATATTATAGTGGATATAGTGGGTAAAAGGTACTCCAATAAGGTCTTTTTTCATTGTTGATTCATTAAATTATATTGATCTGGCCTTCTGTTTCCCCATAATTTTATCTATATGTAATACCATACCTCACTTCAGAACTTTTGTCATAAAATATTAATGTTTTTTTCACTAGAAAAAATTTGGTTAGGACATTCCTCATGTATCTTTATATGATTATACAACCATGATATGAAAGTTACAATAGCATCATTAACTATTATAATATCTGAATCATCAAGTGCGACATGAAACTCAGTGCTCGACTCTTGATCTACTTCAATCCACACTCTCATTTGATCTTTTGGGAGTTCTTTGTTGTGTATCCAGTCTCTAAGGATATTATAAAATGTTCCCCTCACAATAAAATGGTGTGTGGGTATTTATATATAGAAATCACATACAACTTTACCCTATAAAAAATTATTAATATAATGTTATCAAAATTTATTTGATTCACATTTAGGAGAAAGAGTAATGAAAAAATTTATTACCTTGAGTAAGGTATGTGGTTGAGGGGAATGACTAGGCTCAAAGCTTACATGGTAATTTGGTTGTTCATGTGATGATATTTTCTCCACAACCAATTCACATTGATCCTTTCACATATATTGGTCTGTCAAACCAGATCAGATGATAATATCTTGCAAAGAATCTATTTGAGCATGCAATCCTTCCATCATCTGATATATATCTTCTTGCAGTTTTTAATTCTCAAAATATTTTTTAGTACACACTCCAAAACCTACACCTCTAACATGAATATACTATTTTTACCACTTAAATGATTCTAAAATTAGTTTTTCCTTCAATAAAGTCATTAATGATTCTTGTGTCTAAACTATATGAAAAATATGTGAATATAAATAGATATTTTTATGTAATACTATTATAAAACATAAAAAATTACTATTGTGTTATACTTATACATGTTTACCATAAGGCGTGTTTTCATCAACTAGTTTACCCTCTTTATTTATACGGGCCTCCTTTCATAACACTTGATGAGGGATAAAAGTGGATTCAGATTTTTATTCATCAATATGCATATAAAAAGGAACATATGTTATTTAATATCACATAAAACATTTATTATTTATTCAAAATACATACCATTTTATTCTCTAGTGAAGCATACCCCATCCTTTCGTTGTGATAGGGGAAAATTTATTTTGATGCACATTGTTTATTTCCAGCACTACTTTATTGTTTCATAAATTAAAAATTTTGAATCCAATTGGATATAATAAATAATGTTAAATAATATATTTTCAACTACAATGCACCTAAAATAATTTCTCATCATGATAACTAATGAAAGAATTCCATGTTACCTACTTTATAATGCGTTCATAAGTAATTAGTTGGTGGGGTTTTACTTTTTACTCAGCACCCCTAAGATGAAACTTGGTAAGAAGAGTATGGAAGCCTCTATGTGATTTTATAACAAACACTAAGACATATTTCTTGTGGAAATAATTTAAAATAAATGAACTCTACAAGGGATAATGAAAATTAAGTCAATGTTTCATCTTATACTATTTTGGAAAAATAATGAAATTATATCATAACATTACCTTAATATCTTCCTGAAGGGTTTCCTTCATTACAGTCTAGATATGGAACCAAAAATACATATCAATTGACACATTCATTCTCATTATGACCCTAACATAACTAATTAACATTGACTTATTGGGGTCAAAATGTTGGCCGCATTGATTCCATCGAACCTAAAAAAATACCCTTTCTTTTTACTGTGATAATTTTAGTCAACATAGTGATGCTACACTATTCTTGGTTTTTTCATCAACATGTTTTTGATATTCTAATAATTATTTAATTTCCTCATCAACTACATGTTCTTACCTGAGATTGGTAATATCATTATGTGCAGAAGTAATTATTTTCATGAGTAGTGAAACATTTAATTTAGATTATGTTAATATAGTATATAACACATAATATTATGAGTAAAAGCATAGTATATTAAAAAAAAATTCCTAATCTTTGAAATCAGTTTATTTTGAAGGGATTTGGATCCTTTATAAAGAATACAAATCCCTATTTGTGGTCCCCTTTAATGTAAAAAAAATTTTCTATATTGGGACCACCATGAAATGATTTTGATCTCCCAATGAAAGGGTTATCCTTGATTGAATTTTCATCTAACCCTACAATTATTTTATTCACCAATAGGACAATTGACCAATTCTTATTTTCTAGATCTGAGACATAAAATACCTTTACTACTTGTGATTAAATTATAAATAGCCAATTCTTTCCCTCTTCCACACTAAAATTAACCTTTATGAATCCAATTTCATCAAATTTCACTACACTCATGTTTTCAACCCATTTCAATAGAAAATCAGCACTTTATATGTTGTATAATTAAAATTTTGTGTCTATTTTATGATGCCAAAATATGACATATTCACATAAATTGGATTTTTATCCTTAGAACCAGATATTTTCATCGCTTCCACCACAAGCATGACTCAACTATTTTGCATCATAATACGATTATCATGTTATTTTATATAGGACATATAACCATTAATTACAAAACTAGTGTATGATATAACATTTTTATTTGGTCCCCTAACTATCCATTAAAGTCATTCAACTAATGAATTCATATTTTTGTACAACTCCTTATAAATATGAACTTGGAACCATATTATAATATTTTGATTGTGTATATTTTCTATTTATCCTTCATACCTTAATGGATTCAAATATATAAAAAGTTCTTTGTGGGCTTCAATGTAAGGATCAACATATTCACTATTATGTAAAATGTAAAGACGAGATTTATCCCACTATGTGATAATAATTGTAACAATATATCTTCCAGAAATCTCTTCGCCCATAAGGTGTCCATTGTGACTAAACTTTGGGGGACCGATGCTATCAACATATAATAGATAATTGGTATATAATTCAATAGATTCTTGAAAAATATATCATTCTACAAGACAACCTTTTGAATGAATTCAATTCATAATGTACCCTTTCAAAAATATCCATATACCATTCAATGGGGTACATCCATTTATAATGGGAATGACTAAATAGTTTAATCTCTCTAACCAAATAAATCATTATGTGGAACACTATTTCAAATAATAATTATGTTAAGAACATATATAATTCACATAATATGACTGAAAACTCCTTATTCATGATTGGAAAATTTGTTGGATCTATAAATTTACTGTATATGGCTTTGATAAAGAAGCAGTCTATTTAATGTATGTTATATATTTTAGGCTTAATGAAACGTAAAGCGAGGGGTATCAAATCTTGCATAAAAACATGGAATTCATGTGATTTTATTCCCTACTACTTCAAATTAGTCATTGACATGAAATTCTTGATATTTTATGAATAACCCTCTAGAACTTTTACACCATTATGGAAAATGAAAAATTGTAATTTTTCTTTTCTGAATAGAGTGTAAGCTTCCATTGGAAGAAAATTAGGCATTTTACCCCTTACCGGTGCCAACTCTTCCCTTATACCCATGTTAATCATGTACAACCCAGACTTAATTCTATATTTTATTTTTATAGGAACATTTATTAATGTTTCAATAACACTAAAAAATACATTTTTTTTCTAAATACATGGCATCAAGAAAATTTCAGACATATAAAAAATTCTAGTATTATAATTCAAAGAAAATTGATCTCTTTTTCTAACTTAATTTGATATGGTTTTTCATAAATGGTTTACCAAAAACAGTGTCAACATCTTTTACTTTATTGAACAGTTGATCACCTATTATTAGAGACATTGTTGTACCTTGTTTGACATTACCATCAAAAATTTTCATCTAAAATAGATATTTATTTCATTGAGGTAAAAAAATTCAATTTCCAAAAAACAAAATCTTTGAGGAATGATTCAAATGAATTGAGTGTGTGTATTATTTAAAAATGGAGCACCCCAACATTGCATTAATGTTATAGCCAAAAAAAATTCCATAAGATGGAAATTCATTTATTGTCCCTTAGAACATGTACCTCAATGTTAATTCTTCACTTCTACGAGCATTATAAATTATAACACCTATATCCCAAATCAATTTTGGATCTCTGATTAATGGAGCTAAATATATATCAATATCATTATCATTTTTTTCCTAGATGTAAGCAAAGATAATATAATATATTTGCGCTTCATGCATATCCATGATAGAAAATTATAATTTACCAACATAACTAGCCATGTACTGTGAGTAATATTATATACACCTTAAGGATTTATTCCATATGTGGATAACACAAGATGAAATTTTCTAGGCTCATTTATAAATTTAGGATACTCATAATCAAATTTCTTCTTCTAAGGAGAGTTTGTTAGATGACATGGTTTCCCATATTTAATTATTGTATCTATATTCCATGCCAATTTTGTCATAGTTTCCTGACATCCATATAGTCTTCTAAATCATGTAATGATAGGAAAATGCAATAAAACCTTTTAAGGACTTGATTCATCATTCTTATTTCAATTTACGACACAATTATGGTAATTATGAGTGATTCATGGCCCTTGAGAAACAAATTGTAATCATTTGGACAAGCATGTATTTTTTAGATATCATTCCCATTGAATGCAACATTAATTTAGTTTCATATGCTTTATAAGGAAGTTCATTTTCTTCTGGTATCATATCATTTAGGAGAATAAGTAGTTCTGAAAAGATTGTGTCACTCCATATGCTGCCATTTTTCAAATTATATAACTTCAATACAGGTAAAAATGTTGTGTATTTAGTAAAACTAGTATATAATGGTCTCTTAGTAAAACTGTTTAACTTCTTAAAAAAATTGGACAGTCATAAAGGTCATATAAATTTCCATTTTCATTTATTCCCTATAATATCCATCATCATTTACAGAAGTATTCATATCAAATGATCTATAAACTACAGTATAATCCCAATCAGTGTGCATGTTTAGTTTTTCCCCATGTTTAGTCCAACATTTATAGCTTTGATCTATTTCATGACAAATTAAATTTTCTTCCAACTCCTCTAAACTAATTTTTCTTGAATAACAACAGTGTAAATATAGAGAAAGGATTTTATAAGGTTTGTATGCATAATTGATTCAAAACATGATGAACTCTTTAACTCATCTCTATACTATTTTTTCATATGATTAGTGTGCATTCATTTTTTGATTCATATTCATCCTATTAGGTTCATAAAATATTTTTTTTTAAAAAAAATAAATAAATACACATTAGATGTTTATAATAAAAGGAGAAATTTATAGATAATTATAATAAGGGGAACCCAACATTTTAATGTTATAGGTTATAATTCCTAACAAGTTATCATTTTAAATAAGGGTGACATGAAAAGAAACAACCTAGGGTAAATGTGTGGTTGTTGGTCTAGGTTCTTGATTTGATGTTGTGTGGGAAAAAATGGTGATAATGAATATCTTGGTAAACAAAATTTATTTATTATTGGATAACATACTTACCTTGGATATTCATGTTCTTTCTTATCATGTAATTATGACATGGCTTTCTAAATTTGTGTAAAAATATCTTTCCTTGGAACATACAAGGTCATGTAATCATCATATTTTGACATAGGGTCAAGGAGAATGGAATTTCATGAAACCAATAGATAAAATTTTTATTGATGACTGAAGTGAAGTTAAATTACTTGTTACTCTCTCTTTATATTTCTTATTCTACACCATGTATTA
This sequence comes from Viscum album, assembly GCA_963277665.1. Lineage (NCBI taxonomy): Eukaryota > Viridiplantae > Streptophyta > Magnoliopsida > Santalales > Viscaceae > Viscum > Viscum album. The sequence goes on along the minus strand of OY728151.1, from coordinate 1,326,444,336 downwards.
TAGGAATACCAACAAATATATTTTTACTATAACCCACTGACAAACCACTATTTCAAAAATAGTAGAGTTATCAATCTTAGGCATATTTCAAATATCCTATAATATCCAAAACCTCTATTAAATTTCCTTAAAAAAACTACAAATACTTTCCATTAATAAAATTTACAAAAAACTAAGTTAGCATGGATTTTACATCATTGAGATCCAAAACATTTTGATTTCACCTCTAATAATGAGACAGATCACTATAATCTATCTCCCACATCTAGTAGTCAAAACCTTCATAGGTATATCCAAAAGAGTATACCCATTTAATCATATTACACATGGTCCAAACTTGAATTATAAGTTTTAAATCCATATGACACTTGAACCAATCTTTACCCCTCAAACGTCGTGTAACTAATTTAATATAAGCAATTCCATACCAAATTCAATAACCCAAAAACATTATAACTCAAAACATTATCATACCTAATAGAAATAATTACCAAAACTAAACACTTTCATAATGAATTAAATAATACCCAAAACCATTTTCATAAAACAAAACAAATTATAACCCAATAATATTAACCCAAAATAAATGGAGTTTAAAATTATAATATCATAAAATGATTTTTTAAAAATATCTACTCACCGAAACAAGAAATTACACTTAAAATGGGAAAAGAACAATCACATTTGTTTCTTAAAATATAAGGAAACTCATTTATTTCCATAAAAAAACTCTAAAACCAAATAAAAAACAATTTTTCAACTTTAAAAGTCTTAAAACATTTTTATTTTGAATAAAAAATCCCAAAACAGAAATGCATCCATAAATCTAATTTATAAACACTCTAAAACTCATTCAAATATCCTATTAGATAAAAATTTATGTATATATGAAAATAATAATTAGATTAATATATGAAAATGATACTTCATTCAATAATAATTACTTTATCTCACTTTAAAATGAAAATTTATAATTTATCTGAAGTAAAAAAACAACTTCAACTCTTTATTTAAAACATTTCATTGCATAATAATAATCATTTAATAAAGAATTTAAGTGTCCTTTATACTAAAAAATAATTTTTTTTGAAATCCCTATACATGGAAATAATAAAATGTAGATATATACATGAAAACTATAAATATACATCAATCAAACACTTAAAAAATTTAAAAGAAAAAAAACATGAGAATAACTCAAACATTTCAATTATAATAAGTTCAAAACACATTAATAGAACAATTATGAATTCAAAAATCTTAAAGTAGTTCACATACATAAAGAATACATCAGAGTATACCCAAAATCCTTTTCCTTATATTTTTCAGGATATATTTTCTTATTATAAATCCTCTATTCTTAACAACATCCATATAAAAAACCATCATCCATAAAAACACCAACTCATTCAAACTAAATACCACTCAATTTGTTTTATAAAAACATCATAAATAACCATACTGAATTATTGGAACTAAAAAATTTATCATTATAGTAAATAAAATGGATGAAATTTAGTTTTCATTGTAATACATATTTTTAAAAACTAAAAAAAATATTCAAAATGCATATTTTCAATCTGTAAATGCCTAAAAACCAAATGAAATGAAATGAAATAAAATAAATTACAACAATTGTTTTGAAATGAAAAAAGTTATTATCTATTTAGAGATAATTTATATGAAATTACAAAAAAAATACCATGAAACTAATAAATGTGGAGAGAACCCATAAAATATCTACTAATTACCTATAAAAACCCCAATAAAACTAATTAAGTTAAATATAATTATAAATGATACACACAAACTATAAAATAAAGTATCAAACCCTCACTAATTAGGATTCCACTGTAACTAAAATTTTAATAAAGTTTATATTATTATTCAATGATATTTAAATTAACATAGGTCATGTTTAAAATATGAATGAAAATAATCCAATGAATTCAGAGCATATAATGACCTTTCTGGAATACCATAAAGAGACAATAATGAAATGGGTTTCAATTTATTCTATATAAAACCTTGTGTTTCTAAAATTACTTTTATAGATACCAATTTAGCCAAATATTGTCACATTTAAAAATACTAAAACACTAAAACATAATTTTTTTTATTCCAAATAAAATTTCAAAACATTAATTCTATCGAAATACATTCATAAGAAAGTGATAATTAAATTGTTTTATATCACAAAATTTTAAAGGAATCATTAAAATTTATCATTTTATTTTAAATCTTGATAATATCATTTTTTTTAGAAAAACAACTATATGTAGAAGTTTAAATTTGAAAACTTTAAAAACAATTATTATAAGATAATTCATTAAAACTATGCATCTAGATAAATCATTCTATATATTAATTAATAAATAAATCAATCTCCATGCATATCATCTAATAAATAAAGAAAACATATCAAATAAATCAAGAAATTTTTGGATCAATTATATTATCAATGATAACCATTAAGGAAAAAACTAAATAATAATTAGGGGTATCTAATGAATTAAAATAATAAAGAATAAAACCACTAACAATTTCAAGAGAGTAGAATGTGCATTATCCAATTTCCAATGATTGGAAAACCACCCCTATTTATAAACCAGTTGCCTTGCTCAAAACTATCAGTGTGGATTGATCAACATGAAAAACATGACCCACTAATACTAGCTGACATAGATGACCCCAAAAACCTCAGCAAATGGAATGATCCTAGATATGATCAGGTTAGAACAATTGGTTATAAAATCACAATCAATTGGTTTCCCTCAACTAACTTCAGTAGTGGAACTCCCAAATTGCCTATCCCTTACCAAAGGGGATCTAGTTACTCTAATCATGACTAGATAACAACCTTCCCCCAATATCAGACTAAAATTCTTAGGATTCCCTAAAGCTATCGATGAGAAGCGAGGTCACAATTATAATGAATATAACCCAATCCCAAGTCCCAAAACACCCTTCATTCCAGTACCTTATATATATATATATATTCATGTAATTCCATCAACCATTTCAATACAAAATTCAAGGGTGAACAAAATTCAAGGTTTCATGAAATATGAATTATTTAATGAAGCTTCCAAATGGGCCTCTACAATAAATATAAATAGGAATTTTTTATAATTCTTTATTAAAAAACATTTTTAAAATGATATAATTCATAACTATATTTTTAAAGTACCAAATTATCCTTCGAAACATTTATTAGGAATAAACATTTAAAATTCCCTTTTATTTAACAACTTTTTAAAATTAAATTTTATTTCCAAAATAAATTTTAAAACCATATGATGTTACATTCAATTAAAACTAGTATGAATCATCATAAAAAACCACCTTAATGGTCAAAGCCATAAATTTTAGATAACTATAGAGGGAAACCCATCAATGAAAATTTATATTATTTTTATGTAACCAAAATCCAAATTTAAATCACACATCAACCTTAAAACAAAACATTGTACTAACTCACATAGAAGAATAAACCCATTTAAAATATTTAAAATCACTAAATGAAACTCTTAATTAATTTAATCAGATATATACAAAACATACCAATAAATTTAAATGTCATTTAATTGTAAAACATTAAAACATCCCTTTTATAAAAAACACAAAAAATTAAAAACTTTTAAGTTTTTAAGTAACACTAACTATTATTCAAAAAATTAACATAATTCTTAAATAAAGTTGTGATAAAAAAATTGAATCATTCAAGGTGTGATATAAAAAAGGTGGAAACATGAAATCACCTACAAGGCACATATAAAAATGAATAAAGTCCCAAAAAATGATGATGTGATTCTCTTATATAGAACCTAGACACCCTACATATCGAGACAATAAAAATTTAGAACCTGAACCCAACCAGGGTTTGGATAATAGTGAAAAGTAGTGAGGGAGGAGAAAGAAGAACATGGATGGAGGATAAATTGATGGATAAATAGAAGATACCCAAAACTTGAGTGATTAGTCTTGAAACCGAAGGAGGTGATCTACATGGGTCAATGACAGAATAAGAAACTGACAAATAAGATAAGAGTGAAATAATAACATACCTTATGATTTGAGAGGGTTGATTCATCTGAGAGAAGTTTGAGGGGGAGCAGTGACAGAGTTGGATTTTCAAGAGATCTTGAATGATGCAACAAAAATTGGTTTGATTCGGGTTCTTTTTTAAGGATCGGGTAGAGTTTTATCAGTTCTTCCAAAAAAGTAATAACAAAGAGGGGTTTTATCAACACTAAAATAATAAGTGCTGATGAAATAACTCTTTATCAACACTTTTTTAGAATTGATATAGACATATATAATTAATTTGGATGATGCATTGATGTGTCTTGGAAAGATATCTAGTTCACTAATCGTAGATGAAAAACAACACAAGTATCACAAGTCTCTTTCTCGAATACATCAATAATTGTTAAATTAAATTTTATAAAATGTTTTGAAAGAAAAATCCAATGATGAGTTTTGTATAAAATTGGAGCATCTATGCATGATGAAAATACCTACCAGTAAATTTAATCTGAAGCATATACTCTTCTCTCATCATAGGGTACATCTATTGTGAATTACTTAATGATAACCACAGAAATTATTTATGATCAAAAAATTGTGGATGTTAAATATAATGAGAAGGATTAGATATAATTTTATTATTCCCCTCACCCACTAAATATATGACCTTTAGAAATAAAATCCTATAAAGTCATGATTCAATTACTCCGTGTGATTTTTGTGATGCTTTATTTTTAAATGAGCATATAAAATTCCTAGTGGATGGTTTTGAATCTCAAATAGAGGGTCTAGTTTTTAGAAGGGTAATGAGTGAGATAAAATTTGGTAATTCTAAAATTGGTAGGTAAAACTATCGAAATAGATCCAAATTGGTTAATGGTATTAACTTTCTCCTCAAGAGTTTGTCAAAGTTTCATCTCATTGCGATTTTATATTAATGGATAAATCTAGAAACTAACACCTTTATATTAATACCTTCAATGAACATATCAACAATGATAGGGGACAGAGGAATCATGTTGTGGTGGGTTTGATTTCTTCCCCACACTTCTCAATTCTTTTATTCAATGTTGTGGATCTTGGTATTTTTTTGGAATTCATAGAATTTTAAATTCATGCCATCAATGAAAAGGTTTGGAAGAAAATGCTAACAATTAATCAAAATAGTTAAATTTATGATGAAACCTTTAAACAAAGTTCATCATTCTATTGAAATGGAAGTCATACGATACTAGAAATGATAATGTGTACCTTTCACTAATCAAATTATAAAATCATTTCCTTTATTTCTATACTCGGTGAGGATCACCAATAAATAACTGAATAGTTATTCCCTCTGATTTGTATCCATGGATTACACTGAATCACCCAAAAACATTGTGTGGGATTATTCAACCTTCACAATATTCTAGTATCTTACATATAAATAAGGATATAGGAGGAGAGCTTTGATAGGAAGTGTTTTGGTCAGAGATTATTTGAGAACCATACATGTGATTACCTTGGATGAGATCCCTCTATATAGGATTATAAGGATGCTCCCTAAGCCATGAAATTACTTATACATTTCATAAATGTATGAGTAATTCCTTCAGTTACATTCCATATAACATACAGAAATTAACTCTCCCTGCCTTTTAGTGATAACTGATGTGTAGGAAATTTATAACATTAACTCTTTAACATTTGGAAGGTTGAATGAGTCATGGAAGTTCAAAAGATATCAAACTTCTCAATACTTAGCACTATGATTTGATCATATCATACAATAAAATATACACAAACAACCAACATATGATATTACTATATCATTAAATACGATATTCCCACTGACTTAAATTCATGACTTTCCCCCATACTCCAGGACACACCCAATCATATTATATGATATAAATAGGATTCTAGGGTATATTCCTTTTACTATCCAACTTACACTAAACTCTATAATATTTTAATTCCATTTCATATTATATCATATCATAAACAATAAACTCGGAAATCATATCGAAAACTATTTTGGATATATTCTAAAAAAAATTGGGATGCTATCATTTACTTCACCTTGTATTACATCATATGCAATACCTTATGAAAACCCCATCCAATAATACTTGGGATAAAACTCTAAAATACTTTCAAAGCATATTTTTGAGTCAAAATAAATCCCCATTTAGTAAAACCAAATAAGTTTAACCCCATGAGAATTTGTTGTATTGATAAAGAATATGAATAAATAAATCCATAGATATATGAAAAGAGGGACCTCTAGAAATGTTTCAATGATACTCAAGCTACAATGTGATCTGGCTTGGTCATTATTAAACACAGGTATCTTTGTATCACTATCCACCAGTCGTATCACATGTTAGAATTCATTTTCATACATTCCATTTGTCTAAGACATCGAGTGACCATGGGATAAGAAGCATGTCAATCCCATATAGCCACCTTAAATGTTCTCAAATCTCTAAGTATAAACTATCCGGGTTGATTAATACATCAAATATCATTCATATAGAAGATGAGTAAATCATAGGCCTATAATAAAAGTATATAAGAACATCATTTATACCTTTTAATCATTTTTATACATTTTCTCATACAATATAAATCGAGGGACCAGATGTCATACTCATCATATAAGAAGGAAATTCCCATTTTGGTTGAGCTCCAATTGATGAAATGATTAATAACATACCCAATCACCCCTTTATTAGCTAAGACTTGGGGTTTTCATATGAAAAATATAAAATTATGTTGGCATAAATCCATTTTGGAGTTTGTGCATTGATTGTGTTTATTGGTAATAATTTTTGAGTATTGAAGTTGAAAAAGGTTGTAGATTAAGAGTGATGATTGGAAAATTGTTATGGATTCATCAAATCAATAAGGTCTATGATGTTGGAGGAAAATGTTCGAAATATAGCCACTACACCTCAACCTAGGAGGATGAATCATAGGATATGTTTGGATTTTTCATTTTCTCTACCATATTTAGGGCTCCTACACCATGGATAAGAGATTATGACACAATATGATTATAGAAAAGGTGGCCATGTTTTAAGATCTCTTTGTCCTATAGAGGGTTAGTTTTAGGTAGGTCCAAAGTTTTGGTGATCTATTTATGCCTACAAGAGGCTACACTAGAAATAAAGGGTATTTATTGAGGATATTAATATGGATGACCAGATAATTTTCATCATCTCTAAATATTTAAGGAGTCCTATATTGTGGGGACATGCTATGCCATAGTGGTTTGAAGAGAAGGATACCATCATGATATGATTTCACCTTATAATGTGGAGATTGTGGATTTTAAAGTGTGATTTGTTTTTTATTTATTCTGACCATATAGGAGTTCATTCCATAAGAGATGACAATGATACAATTAATTTGGTGAGTCAATAGGTTAGATGAGATCATGGTGTGATTATGGTTAATCCTCATAGGATCATTTTGTTTAAGAAAAATGTACATATTCAAAGGAACCCACAATTTAGAATATGATACTGCATCTATAGAAATTTATTGAATCCATATTCTACACTATAGTTTAAGATGATACATCATGGTGTTTCTCTTGTCAAAGGATTTTATGTCACAGAAGGTGAAATCATTCCATGTACTAGAAGATATAGAAACAAAATTTATAAATTTGACAGAAATGTTGTGCTTGGGTTTTGAGGCATTTAATGCAAAGTTAATGGTACTTAATCACTACATTGAAGTGGGGAGAGCACATGGCATGATTAGAAGGAGTGAAAGGATAAATTGATTGATCTATACCCTTGGATAAAATCAAGTTGGTTATATTTTCTGCAACCACACACAATAGTTATAGGAAGAGAGTATGAGAAAAATTTATCAAGAAGAAAAGGATATTCCATATAATTAAGGTAGATGAGTTTTCTGTATATGTTGGGAAATTAAAAGCGACATAGGAGGAAATTATAGGAGCTTTATCTCACTAGAACATTAGAATATTAGGTATAAGTGACACACCATTCTCGGTGTATATCAAAATTATTATCTCATGAATAATGCCAAGGTTTCCATGGCAGGAGCCCTGAGTTCATCATTCTGTTGAAAGGAAAATAACTTTTCAAATTGTGTGAAAAGTGAGTTTGTAGGGTTAGTGAAACCGCTATATTGTTTAAACCAAATAATAATTTTTCACTCCATTTTTTTTCATAGGCACATTTAATTTTCATACTCCTTAGACTACCCATATTAGGGTGAATCAAGTAAAATTCTCTATGTGCTTTATTTATTTCATCGCACATAGAGTGTATGTAATGGAGAGAAAGGAGTGTTCCTAAAATTGAGAGAAAAAAATTATAATAAAGGATTGAAGTTTGAAAATTTGTGTTACCATGATTCACCCCCACCTCTAAGAGTAATCTCTTTGATAAGTGACCTACAATTGGTATCCAAGGGAAGGTTAAAGGGTGATGTTTCTCTCTCTCCCAAAATCATGGCCATTATAGCAGTTATTAATCACAAAGGAATACCTATTTTAAAGGAAATAATTTATAGTTATGGAAGAACCTGATGCAACACTATTTAAAGTATTTTGTGATGGAAGTTTATATGAAAACCATTCATGGTATATCAATGAACACGGAAAACAAATATTTATCATAATGTGACAACACGGAATTAAATGTGTATGTGAAGGAAATCAATGCACTAGGGGGTACTATAGAAAAACCTATCTATAACAAGGTAATGTTCTATAAAACCTCTTATTCTATATGAGAAAACATCTTGAATATTTATGAAGGTGGTTCTATAGTTTGAGAGGTAAAGTTACAAGTATCATTGAATAAATATAAAGGCTTGAGGATGATCCTAATAGAAACTATTGAGGTATTTTTGATAGTCAAAATGATCTTTTGAAATACATATATGGTCTTAGAGAAAGTATTGGAAATATCAAGATTTTTAAAATAATCCTAAGGATACTTACTCTATGATTTAATACAAAGGTTGTGCTTGAAGATTTTGATCTAAAGGATGTATCTCGGGATAGCCTTCACAGTACACTAGTCACATATGAAATGAGAAATAATGATAATAAAGTCATGTTGAAGGAGAGATCATAGGATTTTGTGTTAAAAGTGATAAAGAAACTTTTATTAAAGAAGGTCTAGGTGAAGATGAATTAGATGAAGTGATATATTTACTTTCCTCAAACCTCATGACGGGAAAAAGAAAATTCAAATTCAATATTATAATTTCTTTTTTCTAGTGTGATAAGGTGTGGTTCTGGACCCATAAATATCAAGAAAGTTATTTCTTGGGAAGCACCCAAGAATGTGGTAGAAGTTTTTATTTTACTTAGTATCATGGGATATTACTAGAGGTTTGTGTCTGATTTATCATGGATCATGACCCTGTTGAAAACTCTAACCAGGAAAGAGTAGGATTTCATTTGGATTGATTAGTGTCAGGAAGTATTTGACTACCTAAAGGGGAAATGTATTAGTACTTTGGGGCTTTAATTTAAAGGGGAGGGGTAAATGTTTTAGGTGTTATATTATGCTTCCCATTTGTTATTGGAATGTTTTTGATATAGAAAAGGGAAATGATATCTTATGTGTTTAGGAAGTTACGCCTCCATGAGTATAATTATGTCACCCATTATCCAGAGCTAGTTTTAGTTGTGTATGCACTGAAGCTATGAAGATATTACCTGATTGAATAATGATTTGTGGTTTTCACTAATCATAAGAGCTTAAGGTATATATTTTCTTAGTGTGATATGAATATGAAACAATGTATGTGGATGGTTTTTCTCTAGGAATGTGACTTTGATATCTCCTACACCCTAGAAAAGGGGAATATCATGATGACACATTGACCAGGAAGCTGCAAAAGGAATTTATTTTGGAGTTCATAGACACTTAGAGGGAAATATAGGAGTTGGAAACCCTATGCTTATATGTAAGGGTGGATGATTTATGAGGTTTCTTATTATAGATGATAGTGTTGTTTTCTCTGATGTAGCATGTGGAAAAGTATTTGTGGGGAGACTCAGAGGTAGAGACATATGTGTCCATGTTGGCGTTAGTGATTCCCTAAACTAATGATCAGAGGATGGTAAGAACCATATATTGTTTCAAGGTTGTTTATTTTTTCTGGTGGTGATTCACTAGGGATTCCTTCATGAGTTTCATATCTTACCCTAAGCGGTACACCTAAGAGTATCTAAGATGTACTATGGTTTGAGGAAACTATTTTGGTGGACCAAGATAAAATGTTCAGTGGTAGAGTTTATGGCTCAATGTCTGGTTTGATAGTAGTTAAAGGCATAACATCATGTTCCTAATAGTTTATTGTAGCCCTTGTATGTTCCTGAATGGAAGTGGGATTGCATCTTAATGGACTTCATCATAGGGCTACCCTAATCTCATGAAGGTTATGGTACTATCTGGATAATCATGGATCAGTTGTTGAAGTTAGATCACTTCCTAGTAATCAAGGAGTTGGGCCCTGAGGATGTCTTGGAAAAGAGGTATGTGGATGAGGATGTGTAGATATATAGAGTTATGAGGTCCATTGTTTTATATCCGGATTCTCATTTTACCTCATGACTCTGGAGAGGATTAGAAAATGTTTTTACAACTAAGTTATGCCTCAGTACTTCTTTCCACCCTCATACAGACATATAGATGGAGTGGACCATCCAAACAATGGAATATATGTTACGATTATGTATCTTGGTCTTCAGTGGGTCTTGGGAAAAACACTTTCCTTTGGTTGAGTTCAATTATAACAAAATCCACCACTTATCCATTTTCATGGACCTATATGAGGATTTTTATGGGTTGTCATGTCATTCTATATTTTACTGGGATAAGGTTGGGGAGTTGTTAGTTATCAGACTCGATGTGGTACAGAGCATGATTGAGAAGTTTTAGGTTTTCATTAGAGGATGAAGGTAGCACAAGAACGATATAAGTCTTTTGACGATTGTGGGAGGAGGCCCTTGGAGTTTGAGGTTGGGGACCACATGTTCTTAAAGGTTTCCTCTCATCATAGGTAGTAGAGGTTTTACAGGAGGAGTAATATTTCGACCTAATTTCTGGAACCTTTCAAGGTGTCGAAGCATGTTGGTGTAGTGGAATATGGGTTTTCGCTTCCATTACAGATGGGTAGGGTCTATGAAATATTTCACATGTCTCAAATCTATTGATATCTTCATGATGAATCCCATTTCATCGACTAGGGAGAATTTAATATCAATAATGATGCAACATTTATAGAGTGGCTAGTAGATATCCAGGACCATTGAGATAAGGAGTTTCATGGATGAACCATTCCTTTGGTTCATGTGTTGTGGATCCATGGTGAATTGGTGGAGATTTCTTGGGATCATGATACATATATTTGTGCCCAATACCCAGAGTTGTTTTGAATTTTTCTTTCTTAGTTTACTTTGATGATGTGATACCTAAATCTTATTGGTTTAGGAGATGTTATTTTCTTTAATGATGATGTGTGATTAAAGCTTCAATCATTTTAAGAGGGGAGAACCCTTTCCAAATCAAGATGTGTTATACTATGACATGTTTTAAAACTGCATGGGAGAGTCAGTTCCACCCAAAGATGATAATATCTTGATATAGGAAGTGTATTTTATTGATTTGTGTGCTTGGGGACATACTGTTTGTTGGTTGTAGGAATTTTTGGCATGGGTAGTGTGGAGGATGGAATGTCAGCACATATGATTATGCAAGGGAGGTGTTTCAAGGTTATTATGATATAGTGGCAATGTTTTAGTTGTGAAAAGATTTCTAAGAGGTATCCCATGGGATGGTTATTTGGACCTCTTCCCGTTTCCACTTCTCGAGTATTTTTTTAATTCTTTAGGTGAGAATTTTTTCATAGGTATCTAATGTAAGGGTCCAAGTTTTCTTAAATTATTCCTTTATCATTTTTGGTTATACAATGGTTCATGAGAAGTTTCATAAATTTTATAAGTTGTTTTCAAATGATGTTTCAATTTATAAAATATTTTTAAAAATGTATTGAAATTTATGTAAGTAATTTTAAAGTATGAAAAGATTATTTGGAAACTAATTTAGAAGTATTAAAATGATTCTAATGTTTTTGGAAGCGATTTGTAATTTTTGGAAAGAATAATAAAAAAATTCTTAATTATTTACAAGTTAATTTAATTAAAATGAAATATTTTCAATGAAATATTTACCATTATGCATGTAATTGAAGTTTCATAAGGGTGATTCCATTTTTAATGGGGTGTGTAAGGGTAAGAGGGTGTTCCTATACACTTCATAAGGGTCGTCATAGATTTACTAAGGGTAAGTGAGCATTTCCAAATACTGCATAAGGGTTACTCCCAACTCACATAAGGATAACCCACAATTTTCTTAAATCACATAAAGGTAAGGATGATTTTTTAACTATTGTGTAATGGTAACCTAAAAATCCAATACGCAGCATAAAGGTACCCCTAGAAACATAAGGGTTGTCCTATACTATGTAAGGGTATCTCATGAATCACATAAGGGTAAACTATAGTTTCCTTGAGTTTCGTAATGGTAAACTGAAATCTCACATATGGTTAAGGCTCTCAATTGAAATGTCTCCTAAGGGTAAGTTACCCTTATGAGAACCTTGGAATAACACTACGTAAGGGTGAAACATGTTACCCTTATGAATAATACAGACCTTTCATAATCATAGGGAGGTATTTTCATAGGTTTCATATGAGTAAGAAAGAGTTATCATTATGTGATCTTTTTCAAAGTGCCTCATAAGGTTAAAGAAATTTACCCTTACACAGACCCATTTCTATGCATAAAGGTATATTTTTTACCATATTTTCTCTATTTTATCTTCTTTTTTGACCTCTAACACCCAAGACTCCTTTTTCAACAATCTTAAACACTAAATTTAATGAATTAATTACTTCCAAATTGTTTTATGATTTGTAACTCTTTTTTTCGAAGGATTGATTAATACCCAATTAATTTTTAAACTACAACCCGTTGGGGGAATTTAATGAGGGTTTCAACAATGATTTTCTAGTTTAAACATTGTTGCTATTTTAAAATACAGGAACACTTCTCCCTTACTTTTTTACATTGTTTTTTCTCTCACCCAAATGACCCCAGAACCCTCCCTTTGCGTTGGTGAGCTTAAAAAATTGTGGGAACTCTTCCTTGAAATTTTTAGGTGAGGCTATACTTTAGCTAAAGTGTTTTATAAGGAAAATACCAGGTAGGGGATCATTTTACTTTCTTTTATTTTTATGTGTGGGAGGTACCATGCTTTTGTTTTTCCTTGGGAAGATGGTATGCACAAAATTTAATGAATATTCATATTTGGTTAATTGAAACTAACAGAGGAGGGAAGAAATCACATGAGGTTACTATTTTTATGGTTTTACAATATGACGAGCATACCAGTTATTCTTCTAGCCTTGGATTATATTGATTTTTTTTATATTGTTGAGAATTATAAATTATAAAACCTTTTTGTGCTTGTTGTCTAGATTCACCACACATGAAATTCACTAATAATGTATTCCTAGCTAATACATCGGTTGCACTTAAAATTTATTATTATGTGAGAATGCCCTTGAAATAAAGAAGTAATACAATGAAAGCCCCCTGTTTAATCTATAAAATGATATGTTAAAATTTCAGTGTGGTGAATATGTATTATGGTGGTTACAATGAGATTTGGTTGTGTTTTGTGGTTGTGGTTGTGACTTGTGGTGACTATGATGAGATGAGGTTATGATCTATGGTAGAGGTAATGTGGGGCTTGTTGATGTGTGAAAGAAGTTTTTTGTATTTGATATGTATTTCATTAGTTTTATATTAGAAATTGGATTAATTATTAGTAATGAAATTGGAATGGATAATGGGATGAATTGGATAATGGGATGGAATAATTAATGAATGATTAAATTGAAATGGGATGTGTGGATTAAGTGGTTGTTGTTAAATATGAAATGAATGGGATCGGTAAATATAGTTGGTTAGTAATAGGTAAATTTGAGAATTATCTTAACTTGAAAATAAATATGGAATGTGGCTTGTTTCTTATGGCTTACTTATGTAGTGTAATGCATTTAGAGGTGGTATTAAAAGTGTTTGGGGTTGTGAGGCTTTGTGGTGATGTTGTGGGTTGGGATGGTATTCTTGTTATGATCCCATAGGCTTGGATTGTATGTGTGGATTATATATATTGTATGTTATTCATGATTTATATATAAAACTATCATGACCTCCTCCCTCCAAAGGTACCCCTATTGGTTCGACAATGAAGAAAGGGAGATAATGACCCCCTGAGTCCCGCCTCTAGTAGGTCATGGGTAGGGAAATAGCACCAAGGGTCTAAAAATATCATGATATGGGAGAAAATTCCATATATAAGAAAACAATATTGAGATTAGGATGAATCAACCAAAAGAAACCCCATTATATAATATAAATAAACCCAAAATCATCAAAAATTCCATGTGTAAATGAAACAGATACATATAAAAGTCTCCAAAAACAAGTACCAAAATAAAATCTAAAGTAGCCACACAAAAACTATCCAAATGTATGAGATATTAACACCCAACATGGTTTGAATAATCCACTTAGAAACCTAAAAAATAGTTTATATACATAGGGTGATCATGAAAGTATAATCAGCAGGGTAACCAAAGTCTCTCATGTACATGTGAAAGAAGAATACTAATACAGCGTTGAGTAAACAATAGAGCCAAACAATACCTAAATAGGCCAACTAACAAAACCTATTCTCACCATGTAATTATCACCAAATAAAACATCCACACATAATAACATAATACAAATCATATCTATATGGGGTATCCTGCATCGATTTCCCACTGATTTTTCACTCTCACACCCCAATATCGCATGTCATGGTGCTTTCATCTCTTACGTATCAAGATGCATCACAACACCCCCACAACACTATCATCATATAACATCCCACTCTAATACACCTAATTCATCACATCACCTCTCATCACCCCATGACAAGGTCATCACATCACCTCTCACCACCCCAACACATTCATCACATAACATCTAACTTAAATACACATGGTCCATGGAATAACCAGAGTAGTAGGGCATCATGAACATGTAGGTCATCAACCTTGTGTACTCATACTAACACAAACAACACCCACCATAAACCATCTAATCATATTGATAGTGCACTTTTGACTTCTAGTTATCACAGCCTGTGCATGTCATCAATGCATGGAAGATAGAAAAAGAAAGAGTATGTAGACATCCATCCATCATCCTCACCAGGATGTTGGAAAAAACACTCCCCATATACATATATGGGTGTCGACACATGGTGCTTGATGTGGGTGGGGTGCATATATAAAATCATAAGGAATATACATGGTATAAATATACATATTTTCTCACATAATTCCAACCTATGCATTCACAACAAAGAACTAACCAACTCCTAATATCACCACCTAGCCTCACAACATCACCACTTTTTCTACCACCACTAAATGAAAACCCCACACAAATAATATGAAAATAAAATTTCACATTCCAACCTTTATTTAAAAATTTATTTATTTTATATACTTCCCATTTACCAACCAATTACACTTCAACGAACCATATATTTATATCTCTAGCCCATTATTTCCTATATAAACATTAACCATTTAATACACACAACCCACTTTGATTAAAGTGTACGTTATTCATTTCAACCTATTTTTCAAACTATCCTATTCCATTTTAATTTCAAAATTATCATTTATTTAATCCCATTACTACCCGAGAAACTAGATTAAAACTGCACATCACAATAATAAATAACCCATCATTATCATTCCAATAAACCCACATAACCACCATCACATCCGCATCCAACTCCTCATCAAAACTACCACATAACCACCACTTTCCATCCCAACCACCCCACCACACGACTTCGCAACCCCTCACACATTCACATATCCCAAAAGTTTCCACACAATGTCATATATAATTTTTCAGATTTATTTAAATGGATTTATCACATTCCACTTTAATTTTAAGGGTATTCTCATAGAAGAATAATTTTCTAGGGGAAACCATTTATTTATCTGAGTTTAAGTTATTAACCAATTACATTTAGGGTGATATTAAACAATCACACAATCATGGGATCCTTAACACCACAACTACAATGAAAAAAAATTCTCTCAATCACCATGATTTCCAATGGGTCATTAGCATGAAAAATTCATAACATCTATAATTACAAAAAATGGTAAAATCATATGATTTCATTCCCCTTATCCTTTAGATTTCAATTAAATCAATTAATTTATCTTATTTAAGCCAGAAACAACTATATTATTGAGATATAACAAGAATAAAACCATACCACATGATACAATGGGTGAGAAATGAAGGAACCCCTGCTTGGAAGAAATAAGATTTATATAATTTGTTGCGCCAAGAATAGGGGAAGCACGCATAGGAGGAAACCACCTATAGAGAACTCAAACCAATAATAGTAACAATGTTCCATGAATCCAAGGGAAAATTATCTAGAACCTATCATCATAGGATAAAGTAATCTGGAAATAATTAAGTAAAGATATTCACTTTAGAATGAACAGATATGAAACTAGTGGGATTTGATATGGTTTTAAGTGACCATTAAAGGAGGATATCATCAAATCCATATAGTATATCCATTTAAAAGGCTCAGAACTTTTAATAATTTGAAGATATAATTATCCTACTTTAAAACATCTTCTTATTCCATTGATTAAGTCTTTAAAAATATTTTTCATTAAAAAAATATGTCAGAAATAAAAACTATAAATTATGGAAAATATGGAACATGATACTATTAAGCACTACCGTTTGAAGTTATAGTCAAGTGCTAAATCTAGTGTTTTATCAACAGATGCTACATTGAATGTTCTACCATCAGGTCCTACCACCAGTGCAAATATGTCAGATGCTACTAATAGTGTGATAACATCAAGTTCTACCACTAGTGTGCTAAAATCAGGTGCTACCTGTAGTGTTCTATTGTCATGTGCTACAATTAGGTGAAATTTTCAACCTCTAAACCACCCATTTTCCCTCCAAAACACCTCCAAACTCCTCCATTCCACTTCCAAACACCTATGTACTTCCCTATAAACCTATATAACTATATTTACCACTAATTAATAGGTCATAAGTTCAAGGATGTTACATTATATAACTATCAAACTATTATCACCCTTGATAATAAAAACCAATACAGAAGTAAAGTGGGAAGAGGTATAAACATATATCCCTTGATATATGTCTCAAGGGTCTCATTACATCCAAAAAACTACTACTAAATAAACTCACCAACCAATTTAAAACATTCATAACACCTCACAAAACCACTATATTACCATCTTAGCCTCCATAATGCCTAATAAAAAAACTTCCAAAAAATATCAAAATAGAGCCCCAAGCACATAAATCAAGAAATTTCATCTCCCATGTCAATATACTGTTCACTTTGGGTAGCACTGACTCTCCTTCATGGTTTTAATTGCATCAAAGTATAACGTGTCTCTAAGGTACCGTGATGGGAAGCGGAAGTCGGTGGATTGGGAAATTAAATTTTTTTTGTATTACCAGAGTGAAGTTACGACGTTGACTCCGGTGAGCTGTCCCGTTACGGTCCAAGGACTACGCATTGATTAGTCAGAGCACAAAAATAAACAGAACATGTACCTAGTTTGGAATTGACGTGTGCAAGTCCGCCGCAGGATGCCGGTGATCGTTGATCGAAGAATCTGACGTTGAAGCCCTCTAGATCATCCACACATGCCTCTTGAATCTGCTCACGCACCATTCATCAAGATACAGGTGCTAGCTTGGATCTTCGATGCTCACTTTAGCACAGCGACGATCGCTGTAAGGGAAGAAGCTTCAATCCGAGATGGATGAACTTGAAGATCTTCCTTTTCTTGAGAGAATATCTCTAGATTCCAGGAGGAGAGAGAAGCTCTCAATCTCAACACATGAATAGTTAACATGATAGACCCTTTCTCACACTTATATAGGGAGTTTTTAAAACATGAAGTATGGATTCCCAGCCCCCGTGTAATAGATGTCTTCTATATAAGTGTTATAAAAAATTATTTATGACAAATAAAGTTGTGCCATAAATAATATTTATAATTTATCACTTACATATAATATATAAATATATTATGTGATAAATTTGAGTTTTTAACTCGACTCACACATCCTGCTAATATTAAACGAACCTAGGATATTAAAATCCACTCGAATAATATTAATACTTGTATTTACTATATAACTTGTAAATACATGTTATAAATAAATTCAACAAATTATTCTAAACTTGAATAATTAATGAATTTATTTATTCTTTGGTGATCTATAGAACTTGGATAGTTCTTGGACCCTTTGGTAGGGCCCACCAAGTTCTATATTCCTATTCCCAGAATAGGGCATATTCTCAAGGTGCTATTGTGTGTGACCCTCTAGGACCTTACCTCAATAGCAGTGAATAATATCCACCAACCTAGAGCAGGGTCTAGAAACCTATCGAGGCCCCTATAGAGATAAGGCAAAGTCAAATCAACGACTTCCTTTCTATGAACACGGTTCGTGTAATATAATCTCTTCGTCATCGATATCTCAATAAAGCATAATGCATAATAGTGTCATCATTCTTTAATTTGATTTATATTGTTTGTTGAATTGTTCAGACAGTCTTACCTTCCACTACCATGTCCATGGATTTAATGAAGGTGCAACCATCCTAATCAACCAAGCCCGAGATATCTCTTCTTGAAATCAAAAGCGACAAATCCTTTCTTGATCATTCAATCAATGCCATGCCATTAATGTCGTACCCAATACAAACTAACTCACCACGACTTTGTCACCATGGTTTTATCCTTACATCAAATGTACATAATTAAATGACATCCATTGACAATGATATCAAGTCAAAATAATATTACACATGTCCGTATATAGGAATTACCAATGACACCTAAAACATGTGGTGTTCCTATTATGCGGGTCTGTCCTCATGATCTCAACTACTAGAGATCATCAAGTGCGAACTTCATGAGAAGAAGTCTCAAGGCTTATGAGCCCCCAGCACCTGATGGTCACAAATCATTTGTGTCCTTTCAGAATGATGTATCTGGATCATAGGACATTACTTTAAGATTACTGTCATGGAATCTTAGGGTTCTCATTATAGCTTGGGATCTACTATAACCCTTTGATGCAACAGGTAATCTAAGGAAATTTCCATAAACAAAGTGGATGCATAAGTATCTACACTATTATGGAAAGATAAAAACATGTATTATAATGAACTGAATACATGTAGTAGTAATCAAAGTACAAAACAAGTTGGGTATAGGGAACCCACTTTCAACAGTGTCTTGATTAGGAATCAAGTTTCCTTAATTTTTATGCACTGAATTATTAATCACAAATCATACCAACAATAAATAAGTACGTATCATATAAAAAACAAGGTCAAAACATCACATCAAAGCATAAAAATGAAATAAAAATCTTAAAACGACACAAAACAACAACTCAAGGTATTGGGAACACATCTGTGTCTCATACTCCCAAGTAATCTCCTCTAGGACACCATGCCTCCACAACACACAAACCAATGGAATGGTTTATCCTCATAGTACATTCTCCCAATGATCCTGGATCTCTACTGGACACTCCATGAACATCATGTCATCCACAATAACTAATTGTCCCCAATCAATGACATGGGAGTCATCATAGAGGAATGCACTATCATATGAAACAATAATCCTCCATCATCAACCACCCTCGCATCTATGTATATGGATTCCAACTCCTCCATCACTTTCTAAGCATCCTTAGACTCCCATACCACATACTTTCACAAATTCCTACTCAAATAATCAACCTCAATGTTACCATTGTATAAGGTGTAGGATATCTCAAAATTGTAATCCTGAAGAAACTCCATCCACCACCATTTTTATATATTCATATCACGTTGAGAAAAGATATACCCCAAAATATTATGATCTGTGAAGGCCACAAAGCACTCTCTAATGAGGTAATGTCACCATAGCTTTAGTGAAAACACAACAGATACTAGATCTTGATCATGGGTGTCATAGTTACACTCATGCAGATGTAACTACCTAGACCCATAATAGATCAATGCCTTATACTACATCAATATGCATCCCAATCCCATATGGGAAGCATTATAAAACACCTCAAACATCACGCTTGTGGAAATTGAATCACTGACCAATTTCTCCTTCAGGTAGTCCAACATTATCTAAAACTGATCTGTCTAAATAAAATACCGGTCCTCCTTGTCAAATCTATCAATAGGTCCATAATCCAAGATAAATAGTACATGAACCTCTAGTAGTATCCCATGAGACCAAGGAAACTATGAACCTTTACCATGTTCTTTAGTGTTGACCAAGAAACAAATGCCTCGAACATCGATGAGTCCACTACTACTCCCTGCTGGGACACTACATGCCTAATGAAATGAAACTCTCATGTCTAGAACATACACTTATACAACTTTATATACCTATTGTATATTAATCATGGAGAACCAAATGTCTCCCTAAAATAGTTAAAAAACCTTTGATCCTTTGAAGAGGATAACAATTCTTTATTTTCACCTAGTTCAAACTATGGTAGTCTATGCACAACATTATACTACCATCCACCTTCTTGGAGAATAATATTAGAGCACCCCATAGTGACACACTAGACTGTATGAAACCTTTCTACATTAGATAATATATCCAAGTTCTCAAATTTAAAAACTCAAAGGGATCCATGCAATAGGGTGCCATTGAAATCAGAGAAGTATCGAGCTATAGATATATCCAAAACTCAACATCTTGTCGAGGGGGTAGTGTCACAATATCCTTAGAAAAAACATCCAGAAACTCCCTAACAATCTTGGGAACTATCAAAATCCTAGCATCTATTAATTCCATAGATAGATTGGCCATAAATGAATTAAGGGGAACCACACATCTACTACCCACTTGATGAATCTGTTTTCCAATTAAAATACACGCTATCCATCCACATCTAAGAACATGACTCTCCTTTGGAAGCAGTCAATAAAGGTACACACATAATATAACCAGTTGATGTTGAGGATAAAATCATATAACATATCTAAAGTAAGAAAATACCCCCACATGACTATTGTGGCTCCATTATTAGTATGCATCCATAGCACACCTCAAAAAATATGGTCTGTCCTCCGATTAACTTAGTCAACACCAGGGGAATTAGAAACCTCTCTATATCTAATTCAAACGTACAGACTAGAGCTGGTGAAAAAATGGAGTGTGAAGTTCATGAATCAAACAAGGCACAAACAATGGTACTAAAACAACTCACCATACCTCTAATGATATCTGGACCCTCCAATTTTGACACCTCAACTGCATAAAAATTACAACACTCGTCTATTTTATCTCTATGTTTATGGAAAACATGAAAATAATTCTTAGTTTGAGGACCTTGAGCATGAGGATAATACTAAGTCCAAACTATACCTACTACTTCTCCTCTTAGTGGGGCATAAGCCTACTTCCCCCAATGCTGAAATGGCCTCACAAGCAAATGATGTTGAGGTTGACATTGAACTTGACCACTCCCACCCAACTGAGCTCAAAGAACAACCAAGAACTGGTTTTGGCTATGTCCATGAACCGCAAATACAAATAACTCTGGCCTTAAGACCCCAGGAAAATCATGTAAACCACTATCCTTAGAAGTTCAAAAAGTAATCTACTGAGGTTTAATCTCTCTTGGCTAAATCCTCAAATACCTTGGTGGCTAAAACTTGTTACTGGAAAATCTACCCCTCAGGGAACCATGTTGGCCCCTCTCTCATGGTAAACCTCCTTGAAATTTCATGTGCTCTATCACCTATACCTTTTTATAAACTCCCATGTATGTTGGAAATGTAAATGGAGTAACCACATACCGTATTAAAGGACTAACTTCCTCCTCCTCATGTCGAGCATTGGACCCCTCATCAGGAAAAACGTCAGGGGTGAAACACAACAAATACTTGAACTTCATCAAAAGATCTCACACTAACATGATCCCTTGCTAAAGAGAGAGAAACTCCTCCCTCTTCATTGCATTCATGGTTGACAATAGAAACTCTAAACAAAACTCACTATGGAAATCGGAACATAGCATGTTTTCCACCTTCCACTCTCCCAAGAACAATATCCACCACTAATGTGCAGCTCCCCACATCTGACTGACCACCAACGAGACCCAATACTTATCACCAACCTATATCAAATCAAAAGTGATCCCCATATCCTCCAACCAATTCCACTTCACCACATTAGATATGTTGTCCTCAAAATTCCCCAAATATGTTTGTTGAAAATCACATAATGTCCTCTACAACTGATCATCCTCCTCAACAAGATTAACCCTCTAGTGATCAACTAGGTCAAACTGCTAAACCTCCACTACTTGAGCCCCACACCAAAGTTGACAAGGAGGCATAATTGAAAGGGAAATTAATATTTCCTAATCCTGATAGTATATAATTTTATTAAGATTTATTTAATTCATTTTATCTTCCCTAAAACCACCCAAATTCAGATATGAACACAATTCATCAAGATGCATATACTTCTTCTAGGTCTTTATCCTACAAGTGGTTCTATCTTACTTGATTATTCAATAAGATCAAAGTTCATGTAATAGATCACAGGGGGGGCTAAATCCCATGTCCTAGTCGATCTCCCAGGCATATATCACATGCCAAGATCAACTGACATTGTTTACCTACCATCGTATAGAATTGTCATTATTCCTAACTCTAAACTTTATTATATTTCTCAACCATAACCTTTGATACCACTCTATCACAAACCCCTCCCTCCAAAGCTACCAACAATGAATAAATGAAGATAATGACTCCTTATGTCCTGCCTCTAGTGGGCCTTAGGTTGGATATTATCACTGAGGGTATACGAATCTCATGATATGGGAGGCACTACCATTTATAAGTAAATAAGATCATAAGATAGGGTGAATAGACCACAATAAACTCCATGAAATAATATAAATAAACCCAAAACCATCTCACAATATACTTTCTAACAAAATAGATACATATAAAAGTCTCTAAAAACATGTACAAAAATAAATGTTAAGGCATCAACACAACAACTGTATAGATGTTTGAGCTTATAATAACTAACATGGTCTGCGTAATCCTCCTAGAAACATAAAAAAAAATAGTTTATATACATATATTGATCCTGAAATCATACTTATTAGGGTAACCAAAGTCTCTCACGTACATGTGAAAGAAGCATACTAATTCACCGGTGAGAAAATAGAAGAATCGAAAACACCTAAACAGGTCAGCTAACCAAGACCATCCTCGTTATGGAATTCTCACTAAATAATGCATCCAAGTATAATAACATAATATGAAGAATATCGATATAGGTTACGCCACACCACTTTTCCATTTATTTTATGCTCTCACACCCCAACATCGTATATCCTGGCACTTCCATCTCTTCTATATCACAACTGCACAACACCACGCCATAGCACGGTCATCACATAAAATATCACATGAATACACCTAATCCATCACATCACCTATGGACACCCCAAAACATAGTCATCACATCACCTCTCACCACACTACAACACAGTCATCACATAACATCTCACCCGAAGACACCTGGTCCATGACATAACCCGAGTAATAGGGTATTGTGAACATGTAGGAATTCATCCTCGTGTCCTCCTCCCACGATGCACAACCCCCACCATAATCCATCTCATCATTTAGAAAGTGCACTTTTGACTTTTGGACATCACAACCCATGGCAGTTATCAACGCCTGTAAGAGAGAGTAGGAAAGAGTGGGTAGACAATTATCCATCCTTATCACTGGGATGTTAGAAAAAACACCCCCATATATATATGGGTGTTAGCACATGATGCTTGAAACTAGTGAGGTGTGTATATAAAATAAAAAGTAATATACATGGTATATATATATATATACATATATCTACACACAAAACCAACCTATGGATTCACAAAAAATCACTAACCAACTCCCAACATCACCACCTAGCCTCAAAATGTCACCAATTTTGTTTCCACCACTAAATGAAAACACCACACAAACAAGACACACTTCACATTTCACATTCAACCCTTTCTTTAAAAATTCAATTATTTTCCATATTTCACATTTACCAACCAATTCCACTTTAACAACCCAATTATTTATATTTTCATACCATTCTTTCCTATATAAACACTAACCATTTAAACTACATATCTCACTTAGATTCAAGTGTAAATTATTCTTTTCAAACCAATTTTCAAACCATCCCATGTAATTTCAATTTCAACATTATCATTTATTTAATCCCATTACTACTTGGGAAACTAGTGTAACACTACACATCACAACAACAAATAGAATATCATCCTAATTCCCAAAAGAACACACAACCACAATCACATCCACATCCACCTCCTCATCACAACTATCACATCACCACCACTTTCCATCCCAAATAGCCCATAAAAAGACCTCACAACCCATAACACACTCACATATCACAAAAATTTTCATAGATTGTCACATATGATTTTTCAGATTTATTTAAGGGGATTTATCACATTCCACTTTACTTTTAAGGGTATTCCATACAAGAAACATTTTCCAGGGTAAACCATTTTTTTAGCTGAGTATAAGTGATTAACCAATTCCATTTAGAGTGACATCAAATGATCATAAAAATAGAGGATACTTAACACCAAAAATACAACATAAACAAAGGATCAAAACTTCCATTATTTTCAATGGGTCATTATCCCATATAGTTCATAACATCGATAATAATAAAAAATAGTAAAATCATGCGATTTCATTCCCCTTACCCTTTCAATTTCAATTAAACTGATTTATTTATCTTAGATAATATGGATGAAATCATCTTATCAAGAGATAATAAGAATAAAACCATAATTCATGATACACTAGGTGAGAAACTAAAGAACCCCTACTTGGAAGAAAGTAGTTTTACACAATTTGCTGCACCAAAAATAGGGGTTGCACGAATGGGAGGAAACCACCTATAAAGAACCCGAACCAGCTGAAACAATAAATTTACATGACTCTAAGGTAAAAGGATCTTGAACCACCCATCTCAAAAGAAATTAAGACAAAAAGAACAAAGGAAATATCTTCTCTTTAGAATGAATAGATCCGAAGCTATTGGGATTTGATATGGTTTTAATTCACCATTAAAGAAGGATCTTATAAAATTCACATAGTATATCCATTTAAAAGGATATGGAATTTTAAGAAATGGAATATATAATTATAATCATTTAAAATGTATTTTAATTCCATTAACTAAGACTTTAAAAACATTTTTCATTAAAAAATGATGTCAAAAGTGAAAAACTAGAAATTTTAGAAAATCTAAAACATGAAATTATTGCGTGCTACTATTAGGTGCTAAGATTATAAGTTATGTCAGGTGCTACCATTAGGTTCTACCACTAGCGTGTTACCATTAGGTTCTACCATCAGTGCACTACCACTAGTGCGCTACCGTCAGGTGATACCAATGGCATGATACCATTAGGTGTTACCGCCAAAGCGCTATCATCAGGTTCTATCACCAATGTGATATCATCAGGTGCTACCATTAGTGTGCTACTGTCAACCTCAAAACACCAATTTTCCTCCAAAACACCTCTAAAATCCTCCCTTACTCATCCAAACATCTCTGGACTTCCCCTAGAAACCTCTATCACTAGATTTATGACAAAGTTATAGGATAGAAAGTTTGAGATATTACAACAAACCACCTTCATTGATCACTTTGTGTTGACACCCAAATGTTTTTGGGGTGTTTTTACCAATATCCAGATGGTGAGGATGAATGGATGGATACCCCTTATTCCCTAATCTCTCTTCTAGGCAAGTTTTTTATGCACATGCTATGATTGATTGTGTATTGTATTGCACTTTAGGGTATGGTTGATGAGTTTATGATGTGGTTCTTAGTGGGGGTCATGTATGGTAGGAGGAGGGAATGGGTTTGATGTTCTTAATGTTCATGATACCATACTATTCTAGTTATGGTAGTGATTGAGATGTGATGTGATGGCCTAGGTGTCTTTGGGTGAGATGTGATGTGATGGCCCGGGAATATTTAGGTAGGGTTACTATATAGAAGATAACGGATCACCATGACGATGATGTTAGGGTTTATGAGAAACACCCTAGTGGGAAAGAGGTTCATGGTACCCTTTTATAGATTTTATTCTTATTATGTTATTATTGTTGGGTGTGTTATTTGGTAAACATGATATAATGAGGATGAAATTAGTTAGTTGACCTGTTTAGATGCTCCTGGTTCTATTATTTTTTCACTGGTGTATTAGTATGCTCTTTTCACATGTGTATGAGAGAATTTTGGTATGATCCTGTTATGTATTCATATTATGCTCACCCTAAATATATAAAAACTATTTTTTAGGATTCCAAGATTACTTCATGGATTGTGTTGAAAATTACTAGCTCCAACTTTGGAGTTGTTGTTGTGCCCCTTCCTTAGGACTTTTTTTTGGGTATTGTATTTGGAGACTCTTTGTATTTGTTTACTTTACACATTAATTGTGGGATGGTTTGGATTTTCTTTAATTTCATATTATTTCATGGAGTTTATTGGTATTTGTTTATCTTATTTTAAAATAAAATAATATTGTAGAGGTTAATGCCTTCCATATGTGAGATTTGTATACCCTTGGTTTCTATCACCAACTAAGGGCCTACTGAAGCCGAGAATAGGGTGGTAATTATTTCCATTTATTATTTACCAGCCCAAGTGGGGTACCTTGGAGGGATGGGGTCATGAATAAGTGTTATCAAATTTTTTGGTTGATGTATGGGATGGTGTTTAGAGTTTTGCACATTGAGGATTTCACAGGTTGTTGGGGAAACAAATCCAGTTGATCTCAGTGGGTGACATAGGTTTGGGAAGACCAACTAGTACAAAGGATTTTAGAGCCTCTCATGATCTGATGCAAGGAATTTGAGCCTACCTAATGAGTAAGTGAGGTTACACCACTTGTTGTATCGTGATTTTTTGTTTTATTAAATTAATTTTGTGATCTTGGGAGTTAAAATTAATTAATTTAATGAGTATTAATAAAATTCATACTATCAATTTTAGGGAATCTTTGTTTTTATTTTAGTTATGGCTCATGGACATTGTTTATCTATTGTTTAATCAGGTGAGGTGAAATAAGATGAACGTGTTGATTTCTAGAGGGTTTATATGACTAAAGAGTATGATTAATGGTAGAGAAAATTTCATACCTTTCATCGACAGTCCTTGTAGAAGTATCAGGTCACCATTTCTAATCTGGAGAAAAATAATTGGTTAGAGGAGCTTGATATAGCCTTTAGTATTATTTGATCCTAAACATAGTAATGGGTCCCCCTAATAGTTAATATGATGATTGGTGAATCACTTTATTGGTGTACATTATATCAAGGTAAGCGAAATGAGACAGAAGTTTCGTGGTCCCACTTTCAGAAGGAGTTCGGAGCGGAGATTCTATCATCGACCATGATGGTAATGAAGAGGCAAGAGCTATTATATATTTAGTAGGAGATCATGTCTATTTTGGGTATTTGTATCAAGTTCAAGGACATTTTTTCCTTCTATCTTTTCCCTAATGAGGATTCCCATGCACAGTGTCTTTAGAAGGCACTCCTCCCTTCTATCAAGTATACAACCACTCCTTTTATGTTACCAACATACTTGGAGGTTCAGAAGAAGGAAAATGTGATCAAGTGTATTAACTTATGAGGAGGGTTATCATGAGAGGTAAAAATTAGGGTTCCTTGAGGAGTATATTTTTCAGTGCAAGATCTCATGAATGGGGCCTTCGTGGTTTCAACCAGCAGGGATTCGACCTCAATAGCTTCCTTTTTAGCCTTCTAGTCCAATGATTTCTATTCTTTTCTTGGGGTATTTTGGAAAGTGTATTATGTATATGGAGGAGATGGTTATCATCATAATCAGTACCCAATGGTTATTGGAGCTTAATATAGTGGAGGTGGTTTGTTTCAGCATCATCCTCAATAGAAATCGCTAGCGAGTCCATTTCAGCAATAGAGACAGTTGGATTATTCTCTTCTAAGATGATATGGGGTAGGAATAGGTTGACCTTAGAATTTTAATCATATTTAGGGACCTCAACCTAATCATGTTTGTGGAGGTGGTTATCAAAATCAAGGTAGTGGAGCTAGATGTGGATAGTTTCATGCCGTGGAGGTTCCAACTCTAGAGGGGACATAGGTTGTTCGAGGTACAATTCACTTATATTAAACCCTTATTTATGCCTTATTTGACTCGATATATTCACACTACTTTGTTAAATATTCTATAATTCATGATATGATAATAGCTGTAGAGAGGCTTCCTATTTCCCTAGCTTGGACTATGCTTGTCAAAGGACATACTAGCTTGTTCGATGTGTTCTAGGGGTGTAGACTGACGATGGGTCAAAATTAGTCATTTGGGGATCTTTTCTTACTATATATGTAGCTATATGATTTCATCATCAACATCATCTATTTTTATTCAATGCATTCAATTATTAAATACTTATATAGGAGATTGATGTTCTTGTATGTGGATGTTCAGCTTTCAATTTTCAGTGGCGAGCAGAGTTTTCAGATGGATAATAGGTATGTGGAGACCCTTATTTCATTTATGGTAGGGTTGTTAGTATAATCAGTATATGATGGTGTGGATGAGGCTCCCATGTCCATTCATAAATTTTTGAATGTTTTTTCAAGGAGGTTTTGAAACTAACCCCTCAACGTGGTATCAAGTTCAATATATATATTTCCATCTAGGTGCTTCTATGATTTCAATGGATCCTTATTATATGACACCCTCAGAGTTCAGGGAGTTGAGGATTCAGATAGATGATCTGATGAAAAATATTTTCATTAGGACTAGTTTTTTTTGTTGGGTGCTCTGATGTTGTTTGTCAAAAAGGTTGATTTAGTTTGAGGTTGTGTATAGACTACCGAAGGTTGAACTAGGTGACGATAAAGAATCACTACCCACTTTCTAGGGTTGATTATATTTTCAACAATTTGAAAGGATCTATTTGGTTCTCTATGATTGATCTATAATCTTGGTATCACCAATTAAGGGTGGAGGAGGCTGATATCCCAAATACTACCTTTCAATGTAGGTACGAGTACTTCGAGTTCATGGTTATGTCATTTGGTGTTACAAAAACACCAACCATGTCCATGGGGCTCATTAACTCTATGTTTTGAGAGTTCCTAGAATAGTTTTTATTTGTGTTCTTCAACAATATCATAATCTAATCAAATTTGTTGGAGAATCATATAAATCATCTCATATTTATCTTATAGGTCCTTCAAAACTACCATATCTACGCAAAGCTATTCAAGTGAAAGTTTTGGATGCATGAAGTGTATTTACTCAGGCATGTGGTGTCCCAACAAGGTGTTTCTATGGAACTATCAAAGATTGAGGTGATTATTTCTTGGGAAGTACCCAATAATGTGGTAGAGGTTAATATTCTTCTCAATATCATGGGCTATTATCAGAGGTTCCTATATAATTTCTCATGTATCATAGACCCATTGAAAACTCTAACCTAAAAAGACTAGGATTACATCTTAATATATTAGTATCATACAATGTTCAAATTTTTGAAGGGTAAATTGATTTGTGTTTTAGTGATTTAGTTTCTATCATAGGGGGTGGTGTTTGAGGTGTTCTATGATGCTTCCATTTTGAGCTTGGGATGCATATTGATGCATCATAAGGCATTGATCACTTATGTGTATAGGTATTTATAACCCCACAAGCATAACAACTCCACCCATGATTTAGAGATAGTTGTTGTTTTGTTTATGATGAATTTGTGGTGACGTTACCTCATTAGAGAACACTTTTTGGTCTTTAATGACCACAAGAGTCTGAGGTATATCTTTTGTCAGTTTGACCTGAATATATGGAATTATAGTGGGATATAGTTTTTTTAGGACTATTACTTTGATATTTACTATATCTCATGAAAGGGTAATGTCATGGTTGATGAATTGAGTAATAATTTGCATTAGAAATTTAATCAGGAGTTTAGAGAAACTTAGAGGGAAAAAGGATTTGATAGCCCTTCACTAAGATGGAAGGATGGATTATGGTGAATGTTTCTTATTTTAAATTATATTGAAATATTAACTGATATAGTATGTGGAATTGAATTCATGGGGAGACGTATAGGCATAGTTTATGCACAACTGTGTTGGCTATAGTGATGCCTCGAAGGGATGCTTGGAGGATGGTCAAAACAAGATGCTATTTTTGGAGAGGCTGTTATTTCCAATGGAGATATATGGGGGAGTCCTTTATGAGTTTCATATATCACTCTTAGTGGTAAAATTGGGAGTATATAAGATATAATGTGGGTTGTGGATGTAATTTCAGTGGCCTAGGATAAAACATGCAGTGGTAGAGTTTGTGGCTTGATGTATAGTTTTACAATAGGTAAAGACGGAGCATCATGTTCCTAATGGTTTTTTTCATCCCTTGTATGTTCTCAAATAGAAATGGGATGAAATATAAATTGACTTAATCATAGGTTTATCATGAGATTATGGATTTTATGATATTATCTGGGTAATCATGGATTTTTTGACAAGTGATTAAGGAGTGGGACCCCATGGATGTCTTGTAAATGAGGAATGTAGAAGAGGTTGTGTGGATATATGGAGTTTTGAGTTCTATTTTCTTGTATAGGGATACACATTTTACCTTGTGAGTCAATATAGGATTGAAACATGTGTTTGACACTCAGTTACACCTCAGTACTACTTTCCACCATCAGACAGATGGAAAATCATAGCTGACCATCAAGACACTGGAAGATATATTCAGGGAATGTATCTTGGTCTTTAGTGGGTCTTGGGTAAAGTGTTTTCATTTGGCTAAGTTCTCTTACAACAATAGATACCACTCATCCATTGGCATGGACCCATTTAAGGCTTTGTAAAAGTGACCATTTCATTCTCCATTGTATTGGGATGAGGTTTGGGAGTCATCAGCTATCAATACAGATGTGGTATGGAGCATGACCGAGAAGGTTCATTTTGTTCATGAGAGGATTAAGGAATTAAAAGACCGTAAAAATACTTTTTATGATCATAATAGGAGTCCCTTGCAGTTTTAGGTTAAGGACCACTCTTTCTTAAAGGTTTCCCATTGTCATGGGTAGTGGAGGTTTAGAAGGGTGAGTAATATTTCTCCCTAGTTTGTGAGACCATTAGAGGTGTTGGATCATGTTGGTGTGGTGGAATATTGGTTAGTGCTTCTATTATATCTAGATAAGGTCCATGAAATCGTCCATGTGTCTCAAATTCATATGTTTCTTCATGATTACTCTCATTTCATTGACTGCGGAGAGTTTAATATCAAGAAAAACAATCAACGTTCATGGATATTTTTGTAGAGATGTTGTATCACCAAGAAAAACATGATTCACAAAATCCCTATCGATCCTACTAGCCCTCATGCCACTGATATAGTTCCTGTACTAGGTAAATCTAGCACCAAGATTAATTTCCACCAGTCCAGTTCTCTCAATGAATTCTTTAAACTCTCTTATAGAGGTGTTATTTGTAGCCGGACCTATTTTCTCATTAGCGTGCAGTATGGAATTAAAATCACCCATAATAAGCCAAGAATTTGATAGACTACTCTCCAGGTTCTTAAGCTTATCCCACAAAATACTCTTATCCACATAATAGTTGTAGCCATAAATAATGGAGCAGAAGAGTTTCTTTCCACTCTATTTAAAGCTACAAGTGATAATTTGATTTTCCTCATCAACAATCCTCAGAGAGTCCACCCTATGATGTATAAGCAACAAAATTCGGTCAGGGTTTGAAACAGCCCGGGTAGTGCCTAAAATATTGTATCCTCTACTACTAAACAGATTTCCTAGATTTCTAGAATTAATCTTAGGCTCAGATATTCCAATTACATCAGGATTATACCTTCCTGTAAGTAGCCTGAAGGAACCTTTAATGTCCGGGTTGGCTATGCCCTGACAGTTCCAGAAGAGTAATTTCATTTTGATGTTGTTATGGAGTTCATCCATCCTTGTTTACCAAGTAACCTTGATGATCTTCTGGGTGTTTCATCCTGATTCACATTTGCATCCACACCCTACTTTCTGTTCTCTATATCAAGCCTATCCTGAGAATCCTCTTACAGATCCTGCATGCAGAATTTTTCTTGTTCATCATTGCTAGAGTTGTCCCTCTGTGCATGTTCCTGTCCTACCCCCACCTCAATCTGAGAAATGTTGGCATTCATCACTGTTTGGCATTCAATTAACCCCAACATTCCCTCAATTTCTTAATCAATTAGTTTGAAAACAAAATCCACGGTTTGATAACTATAGACTGTATCCACCACCTCAAAAGAAACTTCCTGTATCTACTCATTGATATTAACCCAGGTACTATCATTAGCAACATTATCTGACTTGATAAGCCTCTCATTACCTATATTTTGAGTATTATCTTTTTCAACCATGTTTTCCCTTGAAGGTCCAATCTCAATTGGTTTTTATCTATTCCC
The DNA here is from genome assembly GCA_963277665.1 of Viscum album. Classification (NCBI taxonomy): domain Eukaryota; kingdom Viridiplantae; phylum Streptophyta; class Magnoliopsida; order Santalales; family Viscaceae; genus Viscum; species Viscum album. The sequence goes on along the minus strand of OY728151.1, from coordinate 1,326,411,521 downwards.
TTCCAAATCATGAGCTTTTCCCTTATCCTTTTCCTCTTGTATGCCTCTCTTGCTCCGTGGTACTTCCTTCCAGATTGGAGCAACTGGCATTGGATTTACCAGTTTCTTGACAACACGACATTATTGGAAGTCATTCCCAACCATTTTACAATGCTTGCAGAATCGAGGAAAACTCTCAAATTCCATCGTTGTCTTGGGTAGTATAGTGGATGGAATGGTAGTGTAGATGGTTGTGTGAGGAAGGTGTCTTGAGGTTATTATGAGATAATATAAATGTTTTATTATGATGATATTTATTATAGGTGTCTCATGGAATGGTTTTCTGTACCTATTCCCTTTTTCCCTTCCTAGGTTTTGTTTTAATTCTAGAGGATGAGTATTTTTTTAGAGGTATTTGATATAAGGGTCTCAGTTTTTACAAACTCTTCATTTTTCATTTTGGGGTTTCCAATGGTTCATGATTAGTTTCATAAATTCTAGAAATTGTTTTAAAATGATTTTTCAATTTATAAAATATTTTTAAAATGGTTTTGAAATTTATTTAAGTAATTTAAATGTATTAAAAGTTTATTTGGAAATTAATTTAGAATTTTTAAAATTATTTTGATATTTTTTGATGTTTTTTGGATTTTTTAGAAAAGATAATAAACACTTTTAATAATTATTTACAAGTTATTTTAATTAAAATTAAATATTTTCAATGAAATATGTACCCTTATGCATGGAATTGAAGTTTCATAAGGGTAAGAGGGTGTTCCCATGAGCCACATAAGGGTCCTGGAAGCTTATGCAAGGTTAAGTGATTATTTATAAATGATGCATTGTGTTCACTCCTAGATCATGTAAGGGTAACCTATAATTTCCTTATCTCATGTAAAGGTATGGCTAATTTTTTAAGTATTTCATAAGGGTAACCTAAAAATCCAATGCACTGCATAAAGGCACCCCTAGTAGTACAAGGGTTGTCCTCCACTATGTATGGGTAGCTTAGGTCACATAAGGGTAATCTATAATTTCCTTGAGTTGTGTAAGGGTAACCTAAAATATTGTGTAAGGGTATGGCACTCCTTTTAAATGTGATTTAAGGGTAAGTCTCCCTTGTGAGAACCTTATAACAACACTACGTAAGGGTACAATATAATATCCTTACATAGAATACCTACCGTGAGTAAGGTTAAGGTTAAATTTTCAAAGGTTACATATGGGTAAGATGAATTCACCCTTACATGAGACTTTCCAAAGCACTATATAAGTGTAAAGGAAGTTACTTTTATATGGACCCCCTACTGTGTGTAAGGGTAGAGTTTTACCCTATTTTCTCCATTTTTCCCATCTTTATCGACTAGTAACCACCCTGAGAGTCTTTTTAAATGATCTTAAATTCTAAAGTCAAGGAAATAATTTCTTTTCACTTGTTTGATAATTTAAAAACCCTTTTTTGATAGGATTGATCAATCCTCAATTAATTTCCAAACTAAAAATTGTAGGGTAAATTTAATGAGAGTTTAAACATTATTTTTCTAGTTAAAAAATTGATTATATTTTAAAATAACTAAAACATTCTCTCTTATCTTTTACTTTTTTTCACTCACTCGAAAGACCCCATAACCCTATCTTTTTTTCGACAAGCTTCATCAGTTACAGGAAATTCTCCTTGAAATTTTTTGGTAAGGAATAACCTTCTCTGTCCTATATCCTTTAGCTAAAGAGTTTTAAAAGTAAAATACTAGGAAGGGTATCCTTAGTCTTTATTTTATTTATACATGTATGAGGGTTCATGCTTTTTTATCTATGGGGAAGATAATATGCACTATTTTTATTAAAGATAAATATTTGGTTAATTGAAAATAAAAGGAGAGGGAAGAAATCACATAAGATGACTATTTTGTATTTTTCCAATATATCTAGCATTCTTGTTATTCTTTCATCCTTGGTTTATGTTGTGTTTTGTTATATTTCTGAGAATGGTGAATTATAAAACATATTTGTGATTTTTTCCAGAATTCATAACGTATGAAATTGCTAAGAATGTATAACCTGTTAAAAAATAGGTCTCCCATAGAAATCCTGATTGTGTGTGAATTCCCTTGAAATAAATAAGTGTATGTGATAAAATCCCCTTGTTTAATAATGAAAATAATGAGTGAAAAGTGTGATATAGTGAATATTTTGTGTGGTGGTTATGATGGGATTTGGTTTTGATGTGTGGTTAGTGGTTGTGACTTGTTGTGGTTGTGATGAGATGTGGTTGTGATATAGGTAGAGGTAATTTGGGGCTTGTTTATGTGTGAAATAAATGATGTTTGTGTTTGATATTTGTTGTGTTAGTTTCCTGATAGTAATGGAATTAAATATTAATAATGAAACTAGAATGGATAATGGGATGAACTGGATAATGAGTTGGAATAATTAATAAACACTTAAATTAAAATAGGAAGTGTGGATTAAGTGGTTGTTTTTAAATATTAAATAAATTATCTAAAATATAAGATAACTCATGAAAAAAATTATAGAAAAAAAACCCTTGCACACACTTCCTTCATCTTCAAGGACCTAGTCCAAAATAAGCTCAACACACCACCGAAGAAGAAGTAAGAATCCTTCTTCATCACTAATTTCATCAGCTCTAAGTCATATTAAAACAATAATTTAATAGAAAAAAATATCTCTTCTAGAATAGCCTTACCAAGACTCAACACTCAAACCCTTTTCTACTTCAAAGGGCTCTATAACACATGAGACCAAATGAACCCACCAACCATCGACATTCAACCCAAAATTGTCAATATTATGGTTTATTACCAATGGTAGATCCTCACTCCACTCCTTTAAAGAGTAATCTTGTTTTTGGTTATATAATAGTAACCCATTAACATAAAACTTGACACTGAGTGCTTCAAAAAATTCCACACTAACACTAGAAGAGTTGTAGAGCAGCATACTACCTTGGATGATTGTCATTTCCTCTGTCATCTCTTTCCCACAAGGCACGTGTACATTTGTCTCTAGCTCATGAAACAATGGTAATATAGGCCTTCTTTACCAACGTTAACATTTATGGGAATAACCTATCCACATCATAATCCCCAATAGGTTTTCATTCGCTATCTAAGATATCCTAGTTATGTTATCATCATTCTTTCATAAAAGCTACTGATGATCAGCACATGAACAACACTATTTTTATTCAATTTCTCAACAATGCACCAATGCCCGTTGGGTGGCCCAATCCACCAAAATTTAAAGTATACATTCCTAACCATTTAGATAACCCTACTCTATTAGCTCCATGATCTAGTATTACACCATTTTGAGAAACCAAAAATCCATAAACTCTATAGGAAACTTCATCACCCATCACATAACAAGAATTATCATGTGATGTGTACACCCATAGAGATTCACTAAACATAGCACACGGAGGGTTGTTCCCCACTAAGATGTTCTCTAATCAGAATTTTCATTCCAATATTCACTATGGACTCAAATTTAAAATCAATTTCCACTTGGTAAAATGATCAACACACTTCCTGACTTCCATAAATCCCTTCAGGTCTAATACTTGAGAACATCTGATCACAAAAGTTTACTAAGTTGAAATCACCATTGAAATCCTCTCCCACACAAAGGAAATAGTGTGGGCCACCACTATTGACCAAAGGGGAGTAATGACTCTCTTTATATACAAGGATCAATACTCTGAAGCTAGTATCTCATATGCATGATTCATCATCTAAACATAGATTCCTCTACTAGAAGTTTCAATTATCACTCCATTTCTACACTACCAAGATCTCACCAAATTTCATGACTTAAATAACATGAAGACCAATTATAATATAAGAATATTTATCTCTCACAATGAGAGGTTATTACATGGATAATACTCTTAAGGTATGATAGTAGCATTTTCCAAAACAATAAACCAGATTCTCCCTGAACCGATATTAGGGAGGATACTATCCCAGTGCTTCATAAACATCACTAGGGAGATCATCATTACACATGGAAATATTCAAACATCATCTATGAAATATAATTCAATACAAACATCATACACTCAACAAGGGAAATCAATCGGTCACCATTTGGAAGCATCGATGCATTTTTTCACATTTACATGGGGAGGGGACTTCTCATCCATGCATATAGGATATAAATCCATGATTACTAACTAATGGGTATATGTATGCAACTTATTATGGGTGGGATATGGTTACCAAACCTAAGGGGATCCCACTCACCACTGGACATGGACCTTACCTCATACTCAGCTTCTCATCACCACAAATTACCAACACTTGTACCCAAATAATATTGTGATAAGTATTATTGAACCTCCCCTCTACAAAAAAAGAGTGTGTTGAAAAATATCATTATATAGTAAGGATTAACTCACTTTATAAGAATGGTTGAGTGAAAGATGACCTCCATCAGTGAAAATTACATAGCCAATAATTTTATATCTAGGAGATCCACAAGAATATCCATCTTTAAAACATCTGATGCTAAAAAAATAATTTTCATATTCTCCATCCAGTATGAGGGTCCATAAAGAAAGGACACAGATCATACTCCTGACTATATCTTTTGAAACCCAACCTTAACCATTCATCATGCAAATCTTCCTATAACTCTGACTGTTATCACTCTATAATAAACATGAATTAACCAAATATGGTGATTATAGTAGTTGATCGACACATTATACATACTTGAACATTTTCCAAACAACTACTTGGTAGATAATGGGTTTTATAACTAAGGTGACCACTCTCATCACCATATCCAATGTAGAGGTCTATCCTTTAAACCATTTAAACTAACTTCAAGTAAAAATATAACCTGATCCCACCACTAGGGTGAAACTCAAACAATAATTTTTCTTCTAGGAATTGATTATTAGAGGACTTTGGTATAAGTGGTATTGCATTAAAGCACAACCATAGATCGTAACATGTTCTTATAAAGTCTAGACTCGATCAACTAACCCTAAAAATTTTTATCATGAAATATTCCCATGGAACACCTCATGGGGTTTTTAATCCTAAGCACATATCTAGTCACAGTCAATCTACCGTATAGAGTATTCAAAATTCCTAGATAAATATCCTTCTTGAACAAGGTATCAAACTCTAAACAATATAGAAAAATATCTCCATGATTTTGAGGAAATTTCATCCACTAATGACTTATAATTCTATATAGGAATCTTGATACATGAATTGACATCTGTTTAATAAAATTCCAGTACATATGGTAACATGAGTATCATAATCTATCCAATCCTCTACCACTCAAGGATTAGGTTCACATTTTAAAATCATGAGGTATCTGTCATCCAAATTAACACAACATACTCAGTCTATGGAAAGTCTCATCCAACTCACCAAAAACCACTATCCTCTCTACAATAAGGATTTTAACTAAGTGAAAATGGAAGAGGAGTTTTCATGGGAACTCACTGTTGTATTTATGATACCTTTTAATGTCATCATTGGTATGGACTGATTATCGATATTTCTTTCCCAAAATTGATTTTGATAGAGAGTGAGATGTATCTGAGATGATGGGATGAGATTATCTTTTATGCGAGAGAGATAAATACAGTTGATATAGTTAGGACTCAGGTTTAGGAAGATATAGTTTATCATGTATTAATTATCCATTTTTACTATATGCATGATATATTTTTTGGGTGATCAGTTTCCTACAGTAATGGATGAGTATATATATGTTTTCCTAGATCATGTACTAGGGATTACTCTTCAATGTGGGGTTTATTTTTGCATAAAATTCCAACTTAGGACTACTCCATTATATTTATACCCCTATCATATGAAATAATTCGAGCTTAATGATCTAAGGGTGAAATTGGAATACCTCACAAAGAAGGGTTTTATTAGACCCAATGTGTCTCCTTGGGAAGCTCTGGTATTTTTTCTAATAAGGTGAACATGAGTTTGAGTTTGTATATTGACTACTATTTTCTAGAATATACAATAATCAAGAACATATATCCCCTAAAAAATATGATATCTTAAACTAGATGAAGGAGGTGGGGTGGTTCACAAATATCAACCTCAAGTATGAGAATTATCAGCTCTAGGATCAGGAGGATAACATCCTGAAGACTACATTTTGATATTGATATATTCATTATGATTTTCAGTTGATTACCTTAAATGTGATGAATTCCCCAAAAATAGTAATGGTTTTCATGAACTATATTTTCTAACCTTTCTTGGATCATTTTTTGTTTTTCTATATTAATGAAATTCTCATCTATTCTTCTTTAGAGTTTGATCACACTGGGTACCTGAGGATGGTTGAATATATACTATGGTAGAATCATCTATATGGAAAGCTCTCAAAGTGTTAGTTTTATATTAGATATTTTAACTTCCAAGTCCATGTTATCTTATAGGGTGGTTTCTCTATGGACCTGGAAAAGTTTGAGGAGATGTTAGCTTTGAAGCCTCCGAGGATCATTTTTGAGATGTAGAGTTTTCTTAAGTATTTTAGGTATTACTTGAAATTTCTGGCTGATTTCTCTAGGAACATAGACCATTGCCCTAAACAATAAAAGGTAACATTTTTTTGGTTTAAGTAGTACTATAGGGCCTTTTATAATTTAATGTAGAGGCCAACTAGTACCCCATCATGCACTTTCTAGATAAATCAGTTGAATACTTGGTGCATTGTGATTCATATAGAGTGTGGATAGATTGTATCCTAATGTATGGGTAAGTATTGATCACCCACTAATATAGGTATTTGAGACCCCATAACTAGATTTATATAACTCATGACAAAGAACTATTCATGATGGGGTTCACCTTAAAGAGATAAAGGAACATCTTCTAGTTGAGTGACTTTTAGTCGATTCAAACCATCAGAGCCTTAGGTACATCTTAAATCAAATAGATTTTAACACAGGGTAGAAAAAATGGTTGGGGTTCTTTCAAGATTATTACTTTTTAATCATCAATACTCTGAGGAAGGGAAATGTCATAGTATATTCTCTTAGTAGGAAGTCTTATTCCTAGTTGTTGGAGGATTCAGTGAAATTAGCCTATTTGTAATTATCCTTTGTGGATGAGGGAGACATGGCCTATCTAGGATCGATAGTTGTGAATCCACCACATATTAAGTGAGTGAGGGAAAAAAACTAGGAGACATTGATTATGAGATTATACATGACAATATATTCATTATAGATGTAGTGGATAGATATTTTGAAGGTGTGGGAAACATCATCCTCTATTGAGGATGGATGGTAGTGACCGACACACTACATGGGGAGGTGTTAAGGGAGTTTCACACTTCACCCTTGGAAGTACACTCAGGAGTTTCAAAAATGTACCGATACTTTCAATTCTAGTTTTGAGGGGCTGGGATAAATATGAGTCTTAGTGAATTTATTTTTTAGTGCCTCCTCACCCATTACTAGGTAAATATAGAGCACCTAGTTCCAGTAGGTTTAGACCAAACCCTTGATGTTCTAGACTGTAAGTGGGATGAAATATTAATGGATTTCATGATGGGGAACCCTTAGTAATTTATAGTTCATAAATCTATATGGGTGATCATTGACTGACTGACCAAGTCATGGCAATTAATTTTCATTCAGAAGATGTATTTAATTTTAATATTGGGATGATTGAATATGTAGAAGATCATATGGCTTCATGGGCTTCCCTTAACTATTTTCTATAACTATAATACTCAAATTTTTTCCAAGTTATGTATATGTTTTCAATAATATTTTGGGAACTAGTTATGGATGATTAAATCCTTAGGTGGATGGAAAAATCAAGAAAACAATTTAGGTTCTTGAGGATATACTAAGGGAATACAAGATGTATTTTAATTAGAGTTGGGGGGACCACTTACCCTTGGTGGAGTTCACCTAGAACAATAGATACCACTCATCTATTTTCATGAAACCCTTTGATACCATATATGTTAGACCCTATAGTTTTCCCCTTTATTGGATGAAGATCATGTATATGTCACTGGTGGGGTTAGAGTTTATGCAGGTGGCTAGAGAGAAGGTACAAATGATCTAGGAGTGGATAAGATCCATGTAGATCCATCAGAATTCCTATTAAAATTGATTATAGATACCCTTGTAATTTGATGAGGGAGACCACATATTCCTAAATTTATTTCCTTTACATGTGTTTCATAAATTTGATTAAGGTAGTAAGTTATCCTTGTGATTCATTAGTTCATTTCATATATTTCACAATGTGTGAGATATTACTTACTACTTGGTACTACAACCATAGTTGAATAGGGTACATGGAATCTTCTACATGTCACAGATGAGAAGATTGGTGCATAACCCATCACATTTCCTTGGATGGGGTGAGATTCACATCGAGGAAGAATCTACCTTTTTAGAGTACCTAGTGAAAATTGAGTACTTCTGGGAGATATTCCTTCATGGGTGAGATATTCCACTAATGTGTGTCCTATACCAACATTGGAACCTTAAGGAGATATATTGGGAGAAAAAAGGGGTATATGTGAGCCAAATACCATCAATTTTTTTTACATATTTATCTTATTAGGATGAGAATCCTTAAAGGTGGGGAGTATATAATGTTATCAATTTTTGTGAGACCATACACTATTTTATAAAAAAATAATATTTTTTTATCCCACACATATGAATTCTTATAAAATGTTCCTTTACTTCTAACAGGATCTTCAGATGGAAAATTTGATACCATGGTCACACTCGAGATACAAGTTTTAACCTAGGGGTTTTGAATTTTAGTTTTTATCAAAAACTTAGGAGTTGGTCATTATCGATTGGTTATGGTAGATGTTAAAAAAATAGGGAAATAAATTGTTTATTTAATAAAAGTATTAAGTCCATTGGATGGGGTGAAACCCTATACATTGTCTATAAATATACATGTTAACAATTCCTAGTGTTAACTGCTTTGGAAGCCATCATGATTTTAGTCACTGATGGAGAACTCTCTTCATTAGATAGATCATGGGACGAGATATGAGAAGGGCACCTTAGAAATGACATCATTAGATACATAACCATCTTTGGTAAACAATCCAAAACTAATGTAGGACTTTGGGATTTATTTTTTATTAAATCTTTATTATTTAATTCATTAGAATTAATTGATATAATTGATGTGTTATTCCTTTGTGAATTAAGTCTAAATTATTATTGGGGTTCATTATTATTCATGGAATATCTCATCATTGATCAATATCCATGTTATTCACATGTTATTCTTGAATTCTCTATGTATTTAACTATATTTGTTTTCTTTTTAGTAGAGACATTTTATGAAGATAAGGACGAATTATCCTCCTTATATCTCAATATTTATTATTGATAACCTTTTTCCCTTACACCCGGATGTTTTCTGTCATCCCTAGTATTGGCCAATGGTGGGGTGGTGCAAATGTTTAATGAGATATAAAAATGGATAAATGGTGAGTAGGATACTTTATATAGAGATAGTATCATGACACATAAGGACGCAACATTGAAGGTGGTGCTCAGGTGAGGTGTAACCGAACACCATCATAGCCAACGGTGGTCAAGGATAGCTGATCACCAGAGTGGTTAGTGTTCATTCCCAATGATGGATTAATCAAACCATTATGGGAGAGGGATGCAATTCTATTAAAGGAACCACAACCCTAGTTGTAACTAGACAAGAAACACAGATAGTGTGTGCTTATGAGACTAATGAGTGGGTCTTTATAGGTAAAGATATGCGGTGCCAATGCATCCAATTTCACATGGGGGTGGTGACCCATGAAGGTCACCATGTGACGTAGAAATATGGAACCATTATGGTGTCACAACCACTAGTGAGACCAAGTCCCATTTAGTTGGGTGAGGTTGATGATCCCCCTGGTCCAATAGCACCCTAGGCTGGCCACCCAGGCTATTCTAGTGGCCTAGAACATCTATCCAACCCACATGGGCATGAAACATAGTCTATCCTACTAGACAATGTAAAATTAAGATGAAAATTATGGGTAAATGGATCCCTAATTTCCATCTCTTCCCCCAAAAAGGAGTAATTATTGGGTCATATACATTGGTTGCTTGAGCCTTGAAGAGCAGGATATGGCACATCGCACAGTCTTGTTTAACTGTGGTCTATTCGATGACTATATCAAGTAAGTAATTTGAATATTTTCATATTATTTCATAATATTTAATTCCAAATATAACTTAAACATTTATTATCATTTTATGTAGGGAAAATAAACAAATTATAAGTAGAGTTCATCAATCTCTTCCTTTGAGATAGAGAGATACTTTTCATAGAAAAGGGTTTCCTGCTAGGTTGAAATCAAAGATATAGCCCTTAATTTAATTAACTTAAAATCTAGATATTTATTTAATTTTATTATTCATATATATTTTAGGTGTTGATTTTACCTTTTGACTCTTTCTCTTCAGAATTAAGTGTGTTGTATTTTAGTCCCAATTATTTAGTTCATGAATGAAAATATTTAATAATAAATGGGTATAAATTTATTAAAATTGATCAAGAAATAAATATAATAACACATCATGATGGTATTATATTAACTAAAATAACATACTATTATGATAGTGAATCAGATAATAGGCCTTGACATGAAAATGTGTCTCATTATGGACTTGTTGAAAAAAATAATGTTACTAGATTACCACTCTCGTGGACGAGTCACTATAATGAAATATAAATGGTTTGATTCAATGACATGACATGATACATTTATTGATGACCAAGGATTTAGAGTTATTGACATGACTCACTTCCTGGCTACCGATGAACCATATATTTGAGCATCAATGAGAGAGAAAGTGTTTTATGTGAAAGATCATCTGAGACCTGATTATAGTGTAATTATTGAAGTAATCCAAATAAATATTTTTCATGATGGCGGGGATGAAATTGAAACCATTGATACCCCCATTGGTGCTGACCAAAATATTATATTTGATGACTCAAATTGTCTAATTGTGAGAATTGATTTTGAACCTAAAGTAGTGGTGGTTAATATATAGAAGAAACCATATATGTTAACAGTTCATTTAGTTTACATTGATGTGGGTTTCTTTTGTTAGGATTATTGTAATTAATTTAATTTAGTTTTAGTTTGGAATAATATGTTTTTTTTGTTATTATTCTTTCATTTCATTTAATTAGATTTATTTCAATTCATACAACTAGGTTTTAAACGGGTTTTTAAAACATGTACAACTTGGTTTTGAATTATAGCTTATAAAATATGTTATGATATTGTCTATGTATTTTTTGACTTCTTAGTTGTATACAATGCCTTAACCTTCCAGTTAACATCCCATCAACCACATTTTTTCATCCCCCACTTGATTCTCCAGGGATGTTCCCACCCATGTAACCATCATCATATTATTTAGGATTTACATCTCATACCATATCTACACCACCTCCAGGGATATTACCACTCATGCCCATAATCATCTTATTTAGGTTATACTTCTCATACCATGTCTTTGCTACCTATAGGGATGTTCTCACTTATAGAATATCCATATCCTATGATGTATCCCCATCCCTTCTATCATTATCCTACTATGTCTACACTGCCACTATTTTCTATTATCCATCCAAGATCCATTGATTATGATCCTTCATCTTTCCGTCCACTACATATAGATGACTCAATTAATGAATTGGAATATGAACATCCTTTAGAGGTTATCGATCCATGATAGCACACAAATACATTAGAGCCTAATGATTAGGCTAGATTAATTTTTTTTATAAGTGTGTCAAATTATATCACATAATTTTTTCCCAGTTATATTGTGAATTAATTATACTTTTTTCTCTTTTATATTATTAAGTTAAATATTCTAATAGGTGATGTGGTCACACCAATATGCGTGAATCTTGGAGTTACCAAACACAAATAATGGTATATTAAAATTAAGACAACCAAATGATAGGTAAAAATGACAGAAAATATAGAAGTAATATGGAAACTTTAGACAATTACAATGATATCATTCTAGTGAAACTAGTCTCATAGAGGAATATCATTAATCAAATCAAGGAGAATGAATGGGAGGAGATATGGGTAATAAAAAATTTTAAATTGGTTTTCGCATTATTGTTTTATTTATTTGAATTAACATGTTTATACAGCATCAATTTAACTTTACCAATGGTCAAGATACTAAGGTCATGTGGTTTATGGAACATGGGGAGTTGTGGTGATCATATAAGAATGAGTTATATATTGGTTGGAATAGTAGATTCAGCTTTGAGTTAAAGGGTGCACCAATATTCACCGACTTTCCTACAACACAATACAAAGAAATGATCATATATTGGAAGAGTAAGGAGTTTAAGGTATTATTAATCTTTAATAGTTTTATTGAAAATTTAATTATTATTAATTATATTAATTTTTTTTTCAAGATGCGTCAGAAAAAAAACAAAAAGAACTAGGATTCTATGATGTATAAGAACACTTTGGGGCATGCTGCAATGCTGTAGCATGAGAGGCACCAATTACTCTTATGACCAATTGAGTTTTACTAGGCACTAATCGAATAAATTCATAGATAAAAGTTGTGTGTAAAAAAATTCCTTTAAATAATTTAAATATAAATACATTTAAAAAGGTGGAATCAACTACATACCATATCTACTAACTGGGTTAGATTTTTTAATAAGATTTATTGTGAAATGTTTCCTACAATTTAAAAATATCAAACATTATAGTGCACACAATACTTTTTGAAGAATTACTAACTAATTGTACAATTCAAACCTAATGGTATAATGATAGAATGATTGCTCTTTTGATGTTGATTTAGAATGAGAGGTATAAATTTTTTGAGGAGTAGGTATGGTAGAGGGTGGATTAATGACCTTAGTTGGGATAATTAATCTGAAGAAAATATACAAAGTGACTTTAATATGAATAGAAATAATATCTATAATTAAATTATTACTTAATTATAAGGGATTTATTTGATGAAGTTAAAATTTGGGGGGATAATTTCTGGCTAGCATCTTAACCTTTTTTTCCATTTTATTATATAATATAGTAGAATGTATTCCATTAATACAATTTATATGGTTGCCTTAAATAAAGGATGATCAAAAATTAGTCGAGTAGAGTGATGTATTAATTATGATTATTATATAATTAGGACAAAAATGAGAGAACCAAACAAACCATGTGCTAGAAATTCTAATAATAAAAAATGTTTATAACTTTTTATATTCATGTTAGTATAAGAAAATTCATTTATATCATAAATATTTGGTATTTTCCTTTTATATTGTAAATAACAACTGCCAATACGTGAACCTATAGCTAAAGGGAGTGTTTTAATGGGTATATCAACAAAAAAATAATGTAAAAACTAACCTATCAAATATGTAATGACATTATATTATAAAAAGAAATGTTTCCAAAATTATTGAGTTGGTGACTTTTTTGTTCAATGTTATCATCTTTTATCATATCCTAGATTCCTTGCTACATGTTATTTTATTTGAATAATTTTTCTCCCACAGTAAAAAAGTTTTTATAAGGATTTTGATAAAAAAATATATTTAGAAAAGATATGCTCATATGGACCTTAAAATAAATGACTATAAATTTGGTCAGTGATGAAAAAACACAACATGAAGTGATTTGGAATGTTAGGTTCCTGAATTTAGGCTTTATAATATACTGATTTTGGATAATTAATAATGTTTAATTCCTTGTTTATATTTCCCCCATTGTTAATATTACCATTAGATAATATGTTTTCCAAAAGGATTCCTGAGTAAGACCTATATCACATATTCTCTAAGTTTTCAAAAAAAAAGGTAGAAGCAGCATGTCATCCAAAAGTTCAAGATTATATAATTTCATCTTCTATGATCATGGATAAATCATTTTACAGAGAAAGAAACTCTAAAAATATTTCAATTTTATATGGAACAAGATTTCACTAATAGGATGGGACATTCAGAACCATTTTTCTCACTTTTTTAAAGAAGTTTGAGCATTAAAATGAGTGGAACTTATGGCCATTTCTAATAAAGAAGGTAGTATAAAATGGATCAAGCATTCAAAAATTAGGAAAATCAAGAAATTTTGGAAAAGAACAAGTCTTGCTAGAGTCATCAACTCGTGCAGATATCATAATGAAATTCCAGATGTATCATGCTATAATTATTAGGTAAATGGACTTATGTTATACTTTCATGAGAAAACATAGAGTACACTAGAGCTCAGTAATTGTGTTGGAGTCATTTGACATAAACTATGCTCCAATAGGTTTCTCACTATAATTCATATAGGCCATCTAATGAATTCACCCCAAAATATATATTGGGGAAGATGTTACCTTTATCCTTACTACATTTCATGATAATTTATTTAAAAGAATATATAATCATCATTCTTAGTAGAATCAGACACTTTTCATTTTTAATGCATCAAATTTAGAGGGGGGGATTTAGGTGCTAAAAAAGTTCCCAACGCCTAAATTTGGTGATCATGGTGATAAAATAATCTATGATAACATATAAAAATGTTACAAAGTGAATTGGTTCATGTATTATCATTAGCTAAAACTTTACAACTTCACACTATCTTGGTATTATATCATTTATATATGAAACCATTACAAAGTGCATCGAAAATACTAAAAAAGAACTATAAATACCAAATGATATGTGTTTTTTATATAATATTGTACAATTTCACACTTTTATAGTTATTGATAGATAGATACCATGTGGTTAACTGATATGGTTTTCATTTATTAGTTATAGTATATGATCTAGTTAGTTCATAATTAGAAATAATGGATGGATAGAGATTATGTAGTTAACTCATATGGTTTTCATTTATGAATTATATCATATGATCTAGTTAGATGCTTCTTCATTTTATGGATTTCTTAAATAGATAAAATTTTAATTCATTCTATATTGTGTTGGAATCCTATGTATCTTAAATTTCTTACATTAAAATTATCTACTCACTATATTATTAATTTAACATAGATTTATCCTTATCCACGCTTCCCATTTGAGATTTAATTTCACTTAATCACATGTAGATTCATTCCCTTACAGCTTAATTTAATGTGATAATTGAATTTAATACCATATAGTGACTCACCACTATAATTTAATCTAATGTGGGAATGTTATAAATTTATGGGAGTAGATGGTTAATATCACAAGTCTTCACAATCGAATTTGTTTTGGTTTTGTTTATCAATTTTATATTATTCAATAATTTACTATTATAATAATTAATTTCTTTTTTATCAAGTGACATTGGGCATTGAAGGCCATGTTCCTTGAGAAAAATTATTTTACTTGAGTAGAAAGAAAAAGTATAGAAGTTCTATAAATTTACATACACAATAAAATATTGTAAGTATTTATTGATATTTCAAATTTTGTTACTCAATTAATAATTAAATAACTTATTGATATTTTCAATAGTGTGACCTGGAGGCCCTCGATGATAAATAAGATGAAAAATTTGGTCCAAATGATCATTTAAGATAGGTGTTAGGTGAGGTGCATAAGGGGGGAATCCGATATTGACCCAAGAGAAGAAGCATCCCCACTAGACATTGGCCCTCACCAAGCACCTCTAAAATCTCTCACACCACCGAGCTATAAAATTATTGTGCAAAAGTATATGAGGCCTAAAACATAGCTATATATGATCATTAAAGAGCTGAACTAGTCACTGAATAGTTCCTAAAAGCTATCAAAGTAATATGTCCAACACTTCCATCAGAGGTTGTTAATGTGTTTGATTCATGTATGTCAATAATAATCTTTTTATATGATGCACTAAGTGATGTAACTTATGGTCTTAGTGGTGGTCGAGGTGATGATACTCCTAATGATAGTGATAGTGATGGTGATGATGCTGATGTAGGTGATCTAGGTGATGAGTCTGATAAGGATACCAGTGATGATTATGATGTAACTGGTGGTGGTGATGGAGATATTGATCCCCTCCATTTTTGAGATGAAATTAAAGAGACTTATGTTTGGATGATGTTTAATTACTAAAACCGATTGATTGTGTGGATTTTAATTGTACGTTATAATATTTAAAATGATTGAAAACTATTGATAACTAGATTTTTAAATGATAAATATATAATATTTGTATTGTATTAAATGTGTATTGTGGTTTTTAATTTATTTACAGGTTATGGTAGAGGTATTGGGCGGTGGTGATATGTATTAGGGATAGGAACCTATACCAATAGTTCTATGAATTATTGGTATACATCACTACTAGATAGGATTCTATGCCCACAATTTACATCAACCCATGTGTATTGAAATTTATCCATGTTCTATATTAACGATTTAAAAGGAAACCATTGGTATAGCACTATACTGACACCTATAATATCCAAAGTTCATAGAACCATTGTTATATGATATACCAATGGTTCTGGGCCATATAGCAATAGTTTTAAACCATTGGTATAGGTTAATTTTTGAGTATTCGGATACAATATTTTACTTAAATGAAACTAAGTTCCAAAATAATATTGTACATTCAATCACCCTAGTTTTTTCTATTTGAACTTTTATAATATTTTAAATAATATTTTTGAGGTGGGTCACTGAGCAGGTTCTTGGATTTTAGTGTCATGGGGATTTGGAAATTATATATTAAATAATACATATTTGTTTAGTCTATACACAATTGTAGGGAAATTTCATTGTTCCCTTGGTCAGATCCTCAAATATGAAATTTGATACCATGGTTGTGTCTGAAATGGGGTGGGGCTATATAATATTCATTCATGCTAAGGTCCTTGGGATTGGTCCATCGCAGATGGAATTAATTGATCAAATAAATTTAATTAATTATTTTATTTTTTTAATTGATATTATATTTTCTAGGAAACTCTATATTCCCTTAATTAATCATCTCTAACTATCTAATATAGGTTATCCACTATAAAAACTATGATTAGAGAGATTATTTGAGAAGAAACAAGATATCTAACCAACATGTTTCTCGAGGAATCACTAACAACACCTAAAAGAGATGCAATCTTCACAAATAAATGGTCTAAATGTGATTCATGGCCTATTATTTTTTTCTTTCTCTATTTTTTGTAATTTTGATCATGAAATATTGGTTTGGAAATTGTTTCCCAAATGCATGTCCCATAAAACTTATTAATTTATATTTTTACTTGAAATTCCCAGATCTACATTTTTTATCTATGTTCTACACCATTAGTATCTAGCACATGGTAGATAGTGATCAAATCATTGTATTGAGTATTGAGACCTTGTTTTCCCTTTTCCCTCCCATTCTCAGTGTTCTCACCACTGACTATCCATATTTACAATGATTCAATAAATGGTATTTAGACCAATGAGTGATTTAGATATGGTTCTTCCAAATTATGGGTTTGGATGTGACAATAAGGATCAGGGAATAAAGGATCAAATACAGGTGATAGAAGAGTCACATGAAGGTGTACCAGAGCGTGTTCTTGGAGAAACGGTGTGCGGGAAAAATGGGGGTTGTGTGAGAACCCCATACAATCTATTTTATGGTAAAATAATAGAAAAAAAATACTATTAGAGGCATTCCATTATTATATGAGGCATTGGGATAAGTTTTGGTCTCAAACAGAGGTAGAAGCAATGATGAAGGCACAATTATGAGTGATTTGTAGAATTTGGGCTTGATGTCACATATGCACTGTGTGTTCTATATCCACACACTATGTATGGACTAATTAGTGGTAGATAGGGTCTCAATTAGAGATAAATATGCACACCATGTATCCCAAGTGTGCACACCAGGTATCCCTAGGATGGCCAACACGGTGTGTACACGAAGTACACACCCTAGTGTTCGTTTAGACACAAACACCATGTGGGTTAGGACTACATGTTGTGTACCCTCGATGGTATATGACTCATCCCCCTAGTATTACATGTCGAGTGAGTTGGGTAAGTCCACATGCCATGTGTCTCTAGATACATGTCATGTATGTTGACCCTCACACGACATGAGTTGTGATGGTACACCCCAACTTCCCCATCAGACCCACACACTGTATACCCCATTATACATGCCATATAGATGGACCCATGAAATCCAATAGTACATGGCTAGATGACCTTTATGGGTATTTAGTCTGATTACTTCCATGGTATATGTTTTTTTATTATATCCTTGGTGTCTTTTCATATCTCCATTCTTGAGATCTAGTTTTCGGCATGTGAATAATCCATTTTGAGTATATTTTTTCACGTAGTAATTTAAGGTTCTAGGAACAATGGAAGCACTTGTTAGGAATATCCAACTCAAATTTTTGTCACAATCAACGAATGAACCAAGCTTTAAATGATAAATAACTTCATGATCAACAGAATTAAATTGAAGACTAATTGACTTTAACAAAACCATAACCAAGAAGGTGATATCATGACATATAATTTATAATTAATGTATAAATAGTTTTAAAATTGCCTTATCTTTAACAAAATCATAACCAAGAAGTTTATATCATGACATATAAATTATAATTAATTTATAGATAGTTTGACAATTACCTTATCTTGTAATTCTTTCTTCTTTGATGAATTGGTAGACCGATCTTGTCTTATTGTCATTGTGTAATGGGATCTATGGGTATAATCCCTCTAGTAGTGATCCACAATGATCCAAAATCTCAATACATCGTTGTATAATCATTGGGTGCTAGCATGGTTGATTTTGATCACCTGAGTCATTCTTCATTGATCATAATAGGAATCACTATGTGGGTGAAATATCCTTTGAGTTCTCCTAAATAATTGAGATAAATTAGTATGATGAGTGCTCTAGTTTTTTATCATGTTCTTGAGAGGATTATCTCTAGGGATTGAGATAACTCTCTCTAGGTTTGTTGGGAACAAAAAGTGACTAACTGTGGAATGTGATATAACTGGGTATTTATAAATCTAGGCCGGGGTTTATAATTTCAAATAATCCCTTATCCAATCCCTTATTCCTTAGAGAACCTCATGTCTAATAATAATTAAAAGATTATTATTATTTTATTGACATCGATACCACCATCGGATAAATAAATATAATTTACTAAATATGTAAATTAAAATTTATTTAAATTATACTTAATTTATCATTTTCATCCAGAACATTACACTCGGTCGGTAACCCTCCTTAATATTTATTGAGACTTAGATAACAACTATTTATTTAATAAATAAATATATCTGCATTATTTACTGATAAATATAATAAATATTTTATTCATTAAATCTTGTGAATAAATATTTATTATTATTTAATTCACATATTTATTCTTCTAAATAACTTGTGATTAAATCTTTCTGATAAACCAATATTGAATAATTATTGAATCACAAAGTGGGAATAATATTTATTCTAACTTATTAAATTCAAATGTAATTTAACTAAAATTCCATATACACTTAGTGTGTGACCCTCTAGGCCTCTTTCTCAGTGGAATTGGGTGGAACCACTTAAAGTATAAGGTCCGCATCTAGAACATTCTAAGACACCCATATAGAAATAAATTAAACTCAAAATGATATAAAAATAATATGAATTCTTATTGTGTAATATAATCCATTTATCCTGATATATCTAATCAAGTAGATTATATGCTGGTGTCATCAACCAATGTGCTCAATAACTCTTTATTTGACTTTATGAAATTGAACTTTCCCATAGACAACCATGGAAATGAATTTATTTAGGTCATTACATTCCCATAAATGGGCATGAGATATCATTTTTTGTTAAATAATAAAAGGGAAAAATCTTTTCTCACATTATTCATTAATATAATATCACTTGTGACGTATCCAACATATCCTACTTTTCCATGAACATAGGTTGTCATGGTTTTAATCAATATATCAAAGAACATGAAAGATGATATAAATTAATAATAATATTAAATTATAAGGATCAATACACACCTCCATAATTAGGAACATACAATGACACATATAAATGTTGATTTCCTACTAGTGGTTCATGTTCTCATAACCTCTTACATTGGAAATTACCAAGAGAATCTACGATGAGAAAGTGCCTAAAATTTATATGAGTATCCCCCACTGATATCCTTTATAATTTTTGTCCCATCAAATGATATTATATGGCTATATAACATATATTTAAAAATAAATTTGTGGAACTTCTAGGCTCTCATCATAGCAGGGAACTGTTATGACCTTTCAGTGTGATAATTACTCTTAGGAAATTATCACATACAATGTCACACATAAGAACGGTAATGATGTGATAAAAAGTTTATTAATATTCAAAATAATGAATACAACTAATCATACAATTTGGTTGTAGGGAACGAACTCCAACATACACCCACTTTCACTAAATCCAACTAATAAGAACCTTGATTCTACTATCTCTCACATGATACTCATAATTTTACTGAGATAAGTATTTAGTTAATGGGTATACCATGTCCTATTCTATGAAAATTCTAATCATCACAACTGTACCCTATTAGGTCATAGTGATATGGAAAGATTTACTATAGGGGGTTTAACAGTCCTTTTAAAAAAATCCCAAAATATATTTATCAGAGTAATAAACAATGCAACGAAAAATAAAAAAAATAGCACATGGGGTTTTTTATATTTGTTTGGATCCCCAAGATCCTAGTATACTCTTCAATTTTCTCTACATAGTTAGATGAACGATATCACTAAGATACTCTCTTTTGATAGGGATAGATAACTCTATTCTAGAAATACCTTTTTCTCACATGGTAATATAACCCAATTACACATGTAAATTTTTCTCACCTTGTAGTATAACCCAATTATAGACATGCCTTTTTCTCACCTGGTATTATAACCCTAATTGACTTCTGCAAGAGTCACAACCCACCTAATTTTTTCTAGTATTCATAAAATTAACTTCCTTTTTAATATGAGGAGTAAACTAGTATGATATATTTCAGATGGGAAAATCTTAAACTGAATCTAGAAGAACAAATAGAAGATATAAAGATACATTAGAGAAAAACTAAAGAAAATTAAAAACAGTAGTGGAGCAGATAATGATGAATGAAAATTCATATCAAGAACTTTAATTACATTAGTAGTAGATGATCAAATTATTATGTACTTTACGATCACACCAGTGAAATATTGGTCATAGTAGGGTTTTTTTACTACAAAATTCTTGTATGAATATTTTATTTTTATGTATGTCTCTTCTCTCTATTAAATAAACTATATCAAGTTTATTTAGTCATGTCCCCCCTGATTTTATTTCAATAGCTAATCCTACATCATTAATTCCAAGATCTTCTTAAGTATGAAGGAGTGTCTAGAAAACCAATCAAAGTATTCCATGTTACAAAATAATAAACATATAATAATATAATTTATGTGTAATTTTAATTATCGTGCTCATTATCAAAGAATTATCGCCCTCTTTTATTCCTATATGAAATGGATCCAAAACACTTTTAATATGATCTTTAACATAAATATGCATTTTAAAAAGTAATAAAATAGTTAAAATTATTTGAATAAACTTTAAGTTAAACATTTTATCAAAATAGTGAACAAACAGAGCATGTTGTAAAATATATATTTTCACAAAATAAATGAAGTGATGATATGACCATTAGTACTGAGTGGCTGTGAGACATAAGACTTTTGGTCAGTTAACTTACAGTGCTATTAATGCATGCAGTCTCTATAATAACCATGTGAACAAACTCATTGTGCAATCATTTACTTTCGGTATCTTAAAAATAACTCATCCAACAACTTGGTTTTTAGTCACTTGAGATATACTAATGTGATAAATTGATTTGAGGTCACTTGAGATATACTCAAGTGGTAACATTATTTGTGGTAACTTGAGATATACTCATGCGGTTACTTGAAATAAATATGGTAGGTTGAGGATTATTCCTCCTCACAATAGGTCGAGCTCATTTTAGGGATTGAAAAAGCATGTAAGATGACCTGATGTCATGATGAAATATGTAAGATAAAAACCATGGGAGTGTAGTTCATCATGTGATTGAGAGGCACAAAATAGTACAATTGGTCCACATGGAAGATGAAGTGCATGGATGGTTCTACTAAAGATAATAGTCAAATCATATGAAAGATGACCCAAGGAATAAGTGGCTCTCATAAGGGTCATCTCCCTCGTCATGTAAAGGTTGTTTAGAACTTATTAAGACTGTATAAGGGTAATAAGTGATTTTCATGTGTTTTATAAAGTTATATCGAAAGATGTATAAAGTTATTTTTAACAGATGAATAAATGTATTCTGAATACACACATAATTATATTTTGAATACATGCCTAAGGGTAACTATGAATTCCATACGTTATATAAAGGTGCTTTGAACCTTTCATAAAGGTAAGATATAATTCATATGCATAGTGTAAAGGTATTCTAGCTTTGTGTAAAGATAGACAAGAAATTACATATATTTCATAAGGGTAACATCAGAAGATGAATAAGGGTAAACTAATATTTTTTTAAACCCATGTAAAGGAATAATGAACCTCACTTATAGGTAAAATGAATTTTTTACAAGCTTTATAAGGGAAACTAATAGATATAAGGATTTCATAAGGTTGTAATATAAATTATGTAAAGGTAATAAAAACCTGTAACCTACTTATTTAAGGTTATTATATTGTTGGTGAAAAAATATCATCTCAGACCCAAAATGACTGGTTTTGGAATAACTGAACAGGTGACCCCCCTGAAGGAACATTCTGGGGCTGAGGAGCAGCTTGTGTGTAAGATTCAATGGTTTCACACAAATATGTAATTCCACATGCCGAGTATTTTTGTTCCAAAGGAAGAGAGAAGTTTCATCGAGTCCCATAATTCTAAGCTTGTTCCAAAGGATCATGCATGCAAGGAATAATTATTTCATGTAAGAATGGAGTGTTTCATGAAAACCAATCATGAAACCATCCTGTTGCACAGCAAAGGTGAAATCAAACTAGAATTATTGTGCGGAAAATACCAAGTGGAAAAGGATGAAGAAGTGATCAAATCAGTTATGTGCCCAAGAAGTTGCATGCCAATAGTTGAGGATTTTAGCTATAAATAAAAGCTCACCCCCAGCCTTGGGGAGGATATATGGGAGAAGAAGTGAAACTCTACTACATAAAACTACCTCTATTACAAGAAATAACACAACTCCAGAGATAATGTACCCTAAAAGGTAGAGTATTGCATGACAGACCTCCCATGGGACCAAACATTACTTGTCCTATGGTCTAGTGATCTTCACACAACTACTCTTAAGGATGGTTGGGTTTGTGAAAACAGAATCCGCCTTTGTGCAACCATGATCTTTACACAACCTCAAATATTGAACACAACTATTCCTCTTTAATTCATAAGTTTCTCTTACATTATAGACCTTTTCTCATGAAACTCTTGAATGCAACACAACAAAGTTACGAGCAACAACTTCATGGTCCCCTTCCTAACATTACTTGTACCTCTAATTCATCCATTACCATACACATTACCCCTAATCATAGGTACCCTATTGACTATTTCTCCTAAGAATAGGGACCCTACCTTTAGGCATCCTGATTTCCACTCATCTATGGTAGTGCTAATGGCATGTCCCACCTAGAGGTGTATGAGTGGTGGTTACGTAATCCCTAAGGGTGGAATATTCAAGGGAAATTGCACACCTATATCAGTGGGGATTCCTTATTAATCTTACTCTCACCTTGACATGGTCCCCCTCAAGGAGTGACCCCATTCTCCATGTTCAATCTACATGACATAAAACTACATATCTCTGCATCTTAGTCATACAACATTAAACTACATAAAAATGTCCTCAACACATGACATAAAACTATAGCCTAACCCTATGTAATGAACACAGGATGCCCCATGTATAATCATCATGGGATGGCACCCTCTCCCCTAACATGGTATATGATATACCCAAAGAGGTCAACTTCCATGTGTAAGCCCCACACCATCCCTTATCGACACTCCTACAACACAAGTGTCCTTACTACATGATGTTAAACTATATGGATAAGTTCTATTACATGACCTTAAACAGTGGTATCAAACTTCTTGGGTTTTTATCCATATCCCTTAAAAAGGGTACATAGGATGTCTCTATAAAGTTCAATCCCGACAACCTCATCACCCAAGTGCGACATCGTCCCTCCTAGGGACACACTTAACTGGTTCATCTTAAATGATCCATCTTAATAGGAAATTTTGATCCATATCCCTGAGACATTAAACCTGCAGGACACAACCCTCTATCCAGGTGTGAAATCTTCCCTCCTAGGGACACACCCCATCGGTCCATCTCAATAGGATATTCACATCTTGTACATATAAGACATTAAACTTGTACTCATTCTGTTCCCACGTGACATTAAACTTGTTCCCATTCTATCCCTGCAAAACATTAAATTTGCACCCATTCTATCCCCAAAATACATTAAACCTACACCCATCTTGTCCCTATAATACATTAAAACTAATCCCATTATTTCCCCACAATACATTAAACATATTCCCATACTTTCCCCTAAGGACATTAAACATGTGCCCAACCTATCCCCACAAGGGTTTAACCCCGTGCATGTCTCTACATGATGTTAAACCTATAACCTAACCCAAAATACCGATCCCATTAAATAAATGTGGGATTCTCAAGGTAAAAATCCTTGGAGGACTTATAACCATGGTGTTAACTACCTCATGATCAACATAGGACGCCTTGGGTTCCACTCCTAGGATTCCTCATATGAGATTCCCTCTAAAAAAGGAATATTTACAGGTTCCCAATATACACAATGTACAAACATGGCCAAAAATTTCCAATAAGGATACTCTCTTGACTGAAGGTTGCATCCCTATCAAGATAGAAGCAACATAATTAACCCACATGGAGATAACACCAGGAATGAGTTCCATGAATTTGACTTAATCTATGAGGGAAACCTGAACTAAAAAAAGAGCTCCAAAGAGGAATCCATGGAAGGAGGAATTGATATCCCATCATATCATTTTGATTAAGGACCATACATCGCTAATGAAAGTGATGAAAGCCTCATGACTTTGAAAAGGGGGAATGCGGGGAAATAGAAGTTGTATGAAACAATGTACTGAACCTCATTAAAGCATAAAAAATAGAAATGGTGAACCCAACATGAAACTCTTCTCATCAACCTTAAGGACTAGTAGAATCTGGGGAATTAGGATATTTTCATGTCACTAGATTCATACATTTGGTACAAGTTCCCACAAAGTAAATGGTGGGCCCAACATCAAACTCACCTATGAATTGGGTCAGTTAGTGTTGGGAATCCTTGTTCTATGACATTGTCATCACGGATCCCTATCCGTCTTTGGAAGATTAGATGACATTGGGAAATTGGTCATTTCTTTTCCTATAATTGTATAAATTGATGAATATGAATGCCTTATAGAACTCAAGATATATTAATCCAACAATCTGGAGCTCATGGGTGTCAAGGTAGGAGAAAATTTTATGTGGTAATCTCACATGACTACTCCTCATCCATGAATTCTACCTTTCCATCATCCACTGAGAGGTCACGCCCTATCTCACCCTCTAAGATCATCCAGAGGAGAGTGATTAACACCATATTGCACCAATAAGAGTAGGAGGGGGTCATCCCCACTAGGGATATACCCCGTAAGGACCTAGAGGCATCAACACTTCATTGACATCACCACCCCTGGGGCACATGTAGGGGGAAACCACCCCCTATTCTGATGATAAACTGCTTCAGAAGCCTCTCCTTGGAGAACTTTGATGACTCACTACCCTACAGTGAGGAGGTAGGGGATGTTCGAATCATTTATACCATAAATATTACCTAAGATCCTCCAAAGAGGTCTCCCACTAGACCTCATCAATTCCATCACCAAATGGTCCCATAGGCCGAAAAATGAGTTGATTTCATCCATTCTCTACCACCCCTCGTCCAAAGCACCCAACACTAACATCATGTGAAGAATTAAGATACCGCCCAAAAGGGGGAATCTTCTATAGATCTTATGGCCACTACCACCACTAGAATATACTTCCATATCCTTGAAACAGTTTAATTGGGATTAATATTCACTCAATTGGGATTGATACCCTAGCTGCCACACAGGTAGGCTGAGTTGACTCTATCAATCACCAGCACCCCTAAAATCAATTACAGGTCATCCAATGATGAAGAGAACTCATAAAAAGGCCATATATGTTCTCCCATCAACAAAATTGGAGGTCCTACTATCTCTTTCAATATCTAGTACAGAGGACCTCCCTGTACTCCCACCAGTAAACATGGAGGTCCTCCCCATGTCATCACCAACCAAGGCAGAGGTCCTCCCTGATTCATCATCAACTAAAGTGTTAGTCTTACCTACATTATAAAAAAACCACTTAGAAGGTTCTCACCATGTTTAATACAAATCCTTTCCCGAAGAACCATCCTGGGGTAGAAGGGATAACACCTATCTATAGAGGCAGAGCCATGGGAAGTGCCTCATTACCATTGAGCTCCTAGATTTTGAGGTGATGGGAGACTCGATGGTGGAACATTCACCCCTATTACCAGAGTCTAGGGTAGAATCCCAATAATTGAGATTCATGATCTAGGAATCTGAGGTCTATAGGATCCCCATATCACTTTGCAGATACCTATAGGTGGAGGAAGTTATGGCTACCTTCTAGAGGATTGTAGTGCATCTGTCTCCATCACTGCCATTTTCCCTCGTTTATACCTATATATAAGAATTTGGGGAGATTTATAGGTCTGAGATTATGCCTTAAAATGGTGAGAATTCTACTGAGCCATAAATGGACACTGACCCCTTTACACATGAGGTAGTGGTGAACACCCTATCCTATAGGGATGTGATGATGAGGTTGGAACCACCCCTAAGAGACATCCCAGTGTGTAATAGAAATTTGAATCATGAAATGAATAATCTCCCAGTATAACGATATTAGAACCGGTCTACATAGGTTCCTCCACCCATATCTCATCCAGCACCTATTGGGGCTTGTCCTAACCAAGATAAGGAATGTTCCTATTAGAATGAGGGAATGTGGGAGGCCATGGCTACTAACCAGTTATTAGCGGGGTTCTGGTTTCCTATAGCTTCAAAATTTGACATCTTTGAGTTCCTCACAGAGGACCAGGAAATTTGTTTCTTCCGAAATATTTGGGTGACATTTCACCACCTCTGTGATCATAAATTAGCCTACCCAAGGAGCCATGAACATGTCAATGTCATCGAATAGCAGTGAAAAAAGGTTGAAATTATATAAATACTAGTAGCTCAACACCAATATTCATACAACTACCACCAGACCCTTTGGTGGACCTAAATCAAGAGTCTCATAGTGATATTCCAAGTTATGGAAGAATTTTCTCTGAGAATCATAGGAACAGAGGCACTGACACAGATCATGATTGGGAAGATCCACCTAAATAGGAAATGCATTATGAGGAAGTCCCCCTAAAAAGTTTCCCCACTCATCAGTAGAGGAAAGCACTTGGCCTTAGAGATACCCCTAATGAAATTTTGTTTCCTTCCCTTTGAAATCATGATAAGATAAAGGGACATATTAAGCCCTCTGATCCATTTGAGGTTGTGTCGAAGGTAGAGATAGAACCCATAGTAGTTGCCTTTCTCCAACAGGCTGGGGAGTACAAAAGGCTTACCACCTAACTCATCACTGAGGAGTTCCCGGATTATGGTACTACCCTATAGGACCCCATATATCCCCCCAGCGGGGAGCCCAATTCTCCTTGTCCAGATTTCCCCATTCAAGATAGGTGGCCTTGCACATCTAGTCAGATACTAAACCAACAGATATGGAAAGTGACTATAGTATGAGTCACCAAATCTACCTGAGCAGCATGACTGCCCACCTCAGGATCCAATTCGTGTTGCTATCCAAGTTTATGAGAGCTCACCTTGAGTTGGTGAGTATATAAATTCATTTTTAACCAGATATCCTTGCCATGATGACTTGATATCCATTCTCACCACTCACCTTGAGGCCCTGGAAACATGATAGGTTACAATCCCACAGGATGGAAAGCCATACTTGGCATACGTGGATAATTTCCAAGCACGCCTATAGTTTGGAAAACCCATATTCACCCTATTCAAAGGGATAGGTAACCCACTATCTCACCTGAACCACTTTATTTCAAGGTGTGGGCCTATATTGGGAGCCCTAGAACTATAGGAGGTCACCAAGCTCTAATTCTTTTTCTATACAAAAGAAGGACCTGCGTTCATCCGGTACAACTAGTTGCCCAGAGGGTAGATTACTAGATGTGAGGACCTTCATAGATAGTTCCTCTATCAGTAATGCTCCACCATGCACAAGGAAAGTATTTACAACCTCTTTAAGTGAAAACAGAGGCCTGATGAGTGAGTTGAGGACTTTGTTTCTTGGTGGAAAGACATCACGTATTCACTCGACATGCCATTATCCTAGTAATAGCTGCTCGCGATGTGTGTGGAGAATGTTAAGGGTGAGTTGGTCCCTACCCTCATCACCCAAAAATACCCATGTGGATTCTGGGAGTTCTTACAAAAGTATTAGTGCCTATAGGAATCCTTATAGCATACTCAACAATAACAGTGCTCATTGCCTCTTCCAGCTCCTATGAGAATAACTATAAAATTAGAGATTACCTCCATTGTGCATGTAGTGGTTCCCCAGTTGGTACGCCTACTAGAACCATCACTGGAAGAGCCTCACTGAGTGCATCCCTATCAGGAACAACCTTGTCCTGCACAACCCCATTATGCACCACCTCACCAAGTGCAACCACCTTGATGAGAGAATGTGGTGATAGCCCCTCATCAAGTCCAAGCTCCAATGTTGGCTTTCCCAAACCAAAGAGACATGAAATATTCCTTCAAGGAATTGCGGGTCTTGGGATATTTCATCTATTCCCTAGATAAGGGAATTATGAAGTTACTAGAGTGAAGAAGACCCCAGGGAGCTGGAATTACTGGCCACCCCAACCATTTCCTGTACCACAAGATCCTCAAACACACCATCGAGGAATTATTCATGTTCAAATATTGGCTATATGACCAAGAGGATTGTAGCATAGTCAAGTTGGGTGATGTTCCAGTGCATGTGAAAGTTATCACTACAAACCCCGACAGTGACAGTGAAGGCTCTGGTGAATGGAAGTAGGATACTAGTCAGAGGATGAAGAAATATGATGACTGGTTGGTACAAAAGGTAGCCACTCATTCCTATGGTTTCATCTATGATCATTTAGGAAATCCCAAAACTCCAGTAGATGTTGTATCCCCTCTGGACACTGCTTCTGCATCTATATCACAACCTTCCAAGTTTTGAAAAGAAAATTCCTCAATGGTTCAAGGGAAATCAGAGCCCCCCACTGGTACTGAAGCCATCTCGCACACTTGGAAGCTTCATGCCCCATGAATTAAGAGATGCACCCAGTATCCACCAAACACTAGATAAAATCACTTATGATGAGAATAGGTACACCTCTATGAATGTCTTCGAGTTAGTAGATAACTTCATGATTCCTGATAGTGAGGAATTCCATGAAAACCCATCAAGTGCCTTCAGTAAACTCCATCAAAGAAAAGAACGAGAACATGTAAGCCGCTAGAATGCTTAGGCAAGTGCCTCAAACCAATCCATACATGATACTGATAACTGGCATCATGTTTTTTATAAAGATTAGAAAGCACTATCTTTTTAGTCTACTCCATCATGTATGCCTCTGCAGCTAACAATATTAGTTTACTGAGTAGCTCAGTCATGACAAAATCGTTATCATTCGCATCTATCCAAAGCCTAACCCAAACCAATAAATAGTTATCTGTAAGTTGTTTAGATAAGGATAGTTAGTGAGTAAAAGAATATGGCCAATACTAGGTATACCCTAGTGGTTCGGATAACATCTGTTGTGCCCATATCCAAAGAGTGACCCTCTATGATAAAACATATGCCCTTGGTGCGAAAATATGATGTTTTGAATCACCTCACCATCATACTTTCAAGGATTTTGATTCTCTAGGCCCTCTTCCCATTAAAGGAGATTCATGATTCCATTGCATAATCCATGAAGATACCTCTTTAGTTTGAAGTTTAAGTAGCTGTTGTTGAGTCCTACTATGAATAAGAGGCTAGTCAAGAGGAATGAAAAACCATCATCTCATTTTCTCTAGAATATGAGTTAATCATCATGCAGGGTCACATACTCTCATTGTACAACACGAGATAGTTGGTGTGAAAATGAACTAATGACAAGTGGATACTGGATTTGGGATTAACCTTATCTAGACCTAGATGATCTACAAGATGGGACTGATAGAGGTAGATATAGATCCCTCCCAACTAACAATTTAAGATTATGACAAGAGAAAGAATAAACCACATAGAAAGTTTAGTTGAAGTCCTGGTTTGATGGATTAATATCAAGAATCAAATTCATGTTAGTCTCACAGTATACCACCTATAACATGCTACTGGGTAGGCCTTAGATTCATTTTCATGCATCAGTCCCCTCCTCATATCACCAGTGCTTAAAATATTCCCTTAATGGTCGAGTAGGGGTGCTTCAGGGTGATGTGTCCCCCTTTGATTCTTATGAAGCCTGCTATCAATATTCTGACTACTATAAGAGATAGGAAAAGAAGCATCAAATGAATAGTATTGAGTGCATCAATTCTCACAATGATATTCCAACCACTGCGGTCAATACATGGGTATACTTGGATGAAAGCTTCATTCTCCTAATTCATTATTTAGAGGACACAATTCCATACTTTGTAGATGTTTCATTGCCTCCAAGAAAAAGGGTTTCAACATCCCTAAGAGGGATTTCCCTCATATTACCTCATACTTCTACACTGGATAGGCCCGAGTGATACTGGAAGCCCCTACTTCTATGAAGTACCATGAAGTTTTCCTAATGACAACAAATCCATGACAGTATGGCATATTCCATAGGGAAGGGTTGACTCGATGTAATCTAACTCATCACCATTGCTTTGACATCAAGAGTGGGCCTTGAGATTAAAGTTCAGACAAAATTTTCTTGATAGATTATATCACCATAGTTTCAATAGAGTAGAAAACCCTCAGTAAGGATTTTTTATCTCCCAGAGTAAGAAAAAATGTTTCCCCTGAGTTGACTAGCATGGAAGATCCACCTCCTCCCACTAATTTTCCTATCTTATATGATAAAGATTATTTTTAAGACACCCATCCTACATTAGAATAGAGTTTATCTACCACCGTTGATAAGTTAACCTAGAAAAACCTTGGTACTAAGTAAGATTTGAGGCCAATGCTAATCAACACAGCCATATCCCTAGTGGAGCAGTATCAGTATGTGGCCTTCCTAAAACAACATTGTGATGTATTCACTTGAATCTATGACAAGATTACAAGGCTGGACCCTCAGGTCACCTATCATCATCTTGGCATCCCGATAGGTCATCATGAGTTCAAGAAACCTCTAAGAAAGATGTAATCCTCTCACAGTGCTATGGACAATACCAAAGTTGAAAATCTTATCAAATCCAACATCATCATAGAAGTTCAATACCCCATATAGCTAGACAATGTTATCAAAATAATGAAGAATAATGAGCATATCAAAGTCTATATCGACTTCGAGGACCTTGACCATCATTTCTCGAAGGATTATTTTTCCCTTCTATTGATAGATATATTGATTGATTCTACAACTAGGTTTCAGGACCTCTTCTTAATGTATGGATATTCCAGGTATAATCAGATTCAAATGGCCCTAGAGTATGAGGATTACACCGCCTTTAGGGCACTAAAAGGGAATTTTTTCTACCAAGTGATTCCCTTCAGTTTGAAGAATGAAGGATTCACTTATCATTGGGCCATGGACTACATCTTCAGTCCAATTATCAGGAAATTGGTGGAATTATATGTGGACAACTTGGTGGTCAAATTCCAAAAACTTCATAAATATCTCAAGGACCTTGAGAAAGTTTTTATCTTCCTCCACTCCCAACATTTGAAGATGAACCCATTGAAGTGTGCATTTGGGGTCACCTATGGTATGTTTATCAACTTCATTATAATATATATAAGCATCAAGAAAGACCCATATAATATCAAGTCCATCAATTAAATTCCTCCCCCTAGAAATATCCATGAGTTACAAGGCCTTAAAGGATACTTAGCCTACATACACTGATTTATTGTGAATATGGTCGACAAGTGTAACCCCTTCTCAAGGATCATGAATAAAGGAACCATTTACAAGTGGGATGAGTAGTATGAGACGATGTTTGAGAATATCAAGTAGTACCTACTACAACCTATGGTTCTGATGCCACCAGTTTTAGGAAATCCTTTGTTCCTCTATGTGACCACCCTGGAGTGATCTCTAGGTTCCCTTCTCGACTATAAAAATAATGAGGGAAGATAAAAATTTATATTATCTTAGTCTCATGCTCCTAAACACAGAGACTAAATATTCCCCTATCAAGAAAAGTTTCCTTATTCTAGTTTTCATAATGAAAAAGTTGTGACATTATCTGTAGAATCATGAGAGACGACCATTATTTTGAGTAGACCCACTAAAGTATATTCTCAATCGCCCCATACGGATGGGATGGTTGGCACACTGGGTAGTGATCCTCTAGCAGTTCAACATTCAGTTTTTCCCACAGAAGTCCATCAAGATCTAGGCACTGGTTAATTTTCTGGCCTCCAATCCAGCCCCTGAAGAACTATACCTGGATATTTATTTCCTAGATGAGGTTATCCTATTAGTGGATTAGTATATACCTTATTGGAAAATTCATTTTGATGGTGCCTCCCAAATCCTGACTGATAAAAGGCTCAACAATCCCAAGCTCAAAAAAGTAGGCCTAAAGATCATCTTCACCACTCCTGAACTGGTCATCCTACCATACTCATTCATGTTTTCAAAAGGATACTCCAACAATGAGGTAGAGTATCAGGCTCTCATCCCTAGTCTCAAGTTTTCCCTTGAGATTGATGTTCCCTACTTTCATGTGAAGGGAGACTCTGAGTTAGTCATCAAACAGATCAATGGTGACTATATCATTAGAAATCAAGAGATTATTCCCTTACTACAGTACACTCATCAGTTGATGGCCCATTATCCTTCTCAATTGAAATTGACTCATGTACCTCGATCACAAAATGGTTGAGCTGGAACTTTGGCCAGTTTAGCCATGTCTCTTGTAGAACCTAACCAGGATGACCCGATCATCCATGTGGAACACGATAGGTTTATTAACCCCTCCATTTTAGATGATGATGATTTTTAATAGGTAAAATAATTAGATACCAATAATTTTGTTCCAACACCCTCATCCCCACCCCCCCACCCCCAATAGTGGAAATTCCTTATTGGACAACTCCCTTCATATTGTATCTCTAGAATGACATTTTCCCATCAGACCATGATGAGAACGAGTGAATCTGTCAGTTTGAAACATAGTTTACACTATAGAGTGGTTCTAACCATAATCCAACACTCTACAGATGTGGGTTTGATGGAATTATTCTCCATTTCATCCAAGGAGATGAGATCCCTTAGGTTATTCAGAAATTCCATGCCAGGTCTTTTGGCACCCATCAAGTGGGATTGAAGCTCTTCCAATAGATTCATAGGTTGGGCTACTTCCATCCCACCATGGTCCATGACTTCATTGAGTTCACTAAGAGGTGTCACTTGTGTCAGATCTATTCCAACATGGTGTGCATCGACCACTGGAGCTTCTCCACACCACCATATATTCATGGTCCTTTGTATTATAGGGAAATCACATCATGGGGTCATATCCACCAGTGATAGATCACCAGTTCAGGTTCATTCTGGATATAATATAATTCTTCTACAAGTGGGTAAAAGTGATTCCCCTCAAGGAATTCAAATCCCAATCTATGATTGAGTTCATGAGCTCCCACATCATCCATCATCATCATAAAGTAATTTTATTAATAGAGGGGGGGAGAAAAAGAGAAGAAATAAAGCCCCAAGAGAGAAACTAAGGGGGTCTGAAATAGGGAAGACTAAGCACATACCCTTTAATAAAATCAACCCCATTGGGTTTTATGCTGCCATACATGTGTAGGAACACCTCCACCATATTAGGGAACTCCATTGAGGCCAATTAGTCTGCAACCTTATTTCCCTCCCTCCATGTATGTAGCACACCAATGTTTTTTTTGAGAAAAATTTTATATTTTTTGATGGCATATCAAATCGTCCATGGAGAAACACCACAACCTTTCAAGGAATCATGAACAATTAAAGAGTTGATTTAAACTTCAGAGATCTCCAACCCCTTTTTTATGCAAATTCTGAGTCCTGTGAGCAAGACCATGGCCTCCAATTGAAGGGAAGTTCCCTGGAACAGTCTGGACAAATAAGATAAGTACGCTGATCTATTGGAATCACAAATCACTCCTCCACCGTGCATGTTCCCTTGGACACAAGATCCGTATGTGTTAAGTTTCAAGCCACCCAATGGACGTCGCGATCTGACCCAGTTGCCTATCCTGGTGTTGGAAGGAAACCCCGACCTGGTTCTTGCTTGAAAATGGTGAAAATATAGATCTTCCTTCAAAGATATCACCACCTTGTTCAGGTCGAGTAACAGGTTTTTTTCCCAGACAGTAATGACCCAAGCCATCACAGCCCCACCTTTATGCTTTGACTTGTTCCATGCCTGCCAAAGACTCCAGCATCCTACATGCAGTACCACCAATTGGGACACCTTCTCCAGTCCTCTCCCCTCAGAGCCATGGAACCATTTTTCTAGAAAGTAAGGGATATCATCATTCAGAGAAAGACCCACATATAATTCCCCCAGGTATTTCCACACCTCTCTCACCCATTTACTGTCGAAGAACAGGTGAGTAGTGCTCTCACCCTTATGAACATTGTAGCACACACACTTGGATGCAATGGGAATACCATATCTACAGATATTATCATTAGTAGGGAGGTCTCTATTACAAATCCTCCAAGTGAGAAAGTTGAACTTGGTAAGGATATTTTTCACCCAAATGATCTCATCCCAGCCCCCAGAATGCACCTGATCATGGAGCCGACTCTAGAACTCCCTAGAGGAGAAAAGGCCCAAGGAGGAAGTGGTGAAGATGAATTTATCCTCCTATTCATTAAGCTCAATGAGGTGAAAAGTCTCAAGAGGATTCATATCCAAACCCGCATTGATGAACTTGGGGTAGGGGCTTGCATCCTTGAATGAGATCTCAGTGGCCGGACATCCCGGAAACCACAGCACGCCATCACCCCAATCCTGGTGCCAGAAGGAAGAATCTCCTTTCCCAACCATCCAATGAGAGAAGGGGAAAATAATTTTGGCAATGGGACCAATCATTGACTAAAGGGAAGAGAGACACCCCTCCAGAGATTCTCGAAGATACAGATCGGTCTCATGCATAGTGTTTACTCAGAGAGTATGCCATTCCATCACACCCCATTCAAGACTTGAATGCATGTAGTAGAGGGTATCCTTCATTTTACACACATAGATACCTCCTTCACCCACTGGACTTGCCATTTTTTCCTAGGCCACCCAATATTTCTTCCCTCTCGAAGAAGGATCCCAAATAAAGTTGGCGAGAATCCTATCAATAGAGTTGATAACTCCCATAGGTACCATGATTGAGGAGAGGCTATGGATCGAAGAAGCCACCAGAATTCTATTCACCAGAGCGGTCCTTCCACCAAAGGAAAAGAAAATATATTTCTTGTTCATTAATCTGTTAGTAATCCTGGTGAGAAGAGTGTCAAAGTCCTAGATTTGAAGTCTTCCTCGCGAGATGGGTGCACAGAGATAGACCATGGGTAACTCCCCACTCTAGATGCCTAGAATCCTACTGACAGACTTCACCCTCTTGATAGAACACCTTTTAGAAATAAATAATCCTCTCTTACCTGTGTTAACACTCTGACCACTCCATAGATAATACCCTTCTATCACTCTATTTAAGCTGCACAGGGATCTACTCTTATAATTCAAAAACAAAATGGTATCATCGGCGAACATGAGGTGAGAGATCACTGGAGCCTTCAACCATGATGATATGGGATTATTCCACCATTTCTAATGCTCTTCTAGATGAGACAACTTAAAACATCCTAAATGAGAATAAATGGAGTTGGCGATATGGGGTCCCCTTGCCTAAGTCCATGGGTAGACTTGATGAAACCATAAGATTCTCCCATAAAAGACACTGATAACCACAAATAACTAAAGCAACGAAAAATAATGTTGATGTTCCAAGAGCTGAAACCAATACCTGATATAACTTTTTTAATGAAGCTCCATTCAACCCGATCATAGGCTTTGTTCATATCGAGTTTAATAACAATGTTAGACCCCTAATATTTGAAGTTGATGTCGTTGAGAATCTTATATGCCAGAGAAATGGCTTCCTATATTGAGCGCCCCTTGATGAATCTGTGTTGTTCTAGGGAGATCCACCACATTAGATGAGCACCCAGTCTGGAGTTGATGATTCTAGCTAATATCTTATAAGGAACGTTGCACATACTCATTGAGCGGTAATAAGAGATAAAAGATGGGCTCTTGATCTTCAATAGGAGAACCAAGGTTGTGGTGCTGGTGACTCAAGGTAAGTTACCCCCTCTAAAAAAATCATGAACATCATCAATCACATCCCTCTTCACCATATCCCAGGAGACCCTGTAAAAATAATCCATGAACCCGTCCGGACCCAGGGCACTATCTGAGTTTAAGTGCATGAGCATGTCCTTGATCTCCGACTCGTCAGGAACTACTCCCAGGATGATGTTATGATGATTAGACGTGAATCTGAGAATCACTTCAAATAAATCTGTAGACTCTGATGGATACCCATTGGGTAGGCATTCATTTGGACTGGCAAGGAGCTCCTAGAAAAAAGAGTTAGCCATACCTTCCAAAACATCCCTGTCATTAGAGAAGGAACCATCTTCCAGCATGATATTTGGCTTGACCAGCCATCACCTCTCCTAGATGAATGCATGAAAGAAGGCTGAGTTCTTATCTCCATCCTTAATCAATTTAATCCGAGCTCTCTCCCTAGCCAAGTTCTTCTGCTTTAGGATCAAGTCCTTCATGATCCCCTTCTTCCCCTATAGCTCCTCATAGACCCTTTAATCCCACTACTCCTCCAGACTATTCTCAAGATGATCGGCCTCCTTTATGATATCATTTAAAGCTTCCTTAAGGGGGGTGAGGTCGCGGGACCACAACAATAGTTTTTATTTTAGCTTCCTTGGTTTACCATGAAGGATGGACCACTTATTTCGATGGAGAGGGACAACCCACACCAAATTAACCAGGTCATGGTACCCCATGTTGTCTGCCCAGAACTGGGAGAAATGGAATGTCTCATATAGCTTCTATGAAGAAATAAAATAAATAAGAAGCGAGGAGTGGTCCGAGATACCCATAACCAGGTGGGTCACCTTCACGCTGGAGAATATGGAAATAGATTACATGTTAGCCAGGCAACGATCTAACTGACCCCACGAGCGATAGGGCCCCCTCTGATTGTTACACCATGTATATTGATCTCCCAAAAACCCCAGGTCAGAGAGACCCTTCATAGCCATGAAACGAGTAAAATCCATGCTATCCCTCCTAGGAAAAGTCCCTCTACCCTTCCTTTCATTCGAATCAGACACCACATTGAAGTCCCCCCCCCCACGATCCACAGTTCAGATCCAGGTTCAAACTTTCATAACTCCTTCCACAAAGACTCCATGATGTGAATATCGTAGATCCCATACATAAAATAGGTGAAGAAGGAAACCAGGACCTGGGATATCTTGATAGTTATAAACTGGTCTTCCACTTAGACTAAATCCACAGATCACCTCTTGTGCCAAAAGACCCAAATATACCTATTAACTGAGTGAGACTGCATGCTACCATGAAACCTCAGTTTTCTAAAGAACTACCTGATTCTGGAGGATTGTTGTTTATTTTCAAGAATGGACACCATGGCCACCTTATTACTGGAGATATTAGAAGCAATTAAATCAGACTTAACTCGGGCGCCAATCCCCTGAGCATTCTAGATTAACAGAGGAATCATTTTAAGGATATCACCCTGGGGATTGCTCTAGATACCTTAGCCAACATGAAGTGGGAAGAGAACTCCCCTTGAATCAACTTACCTTTGGATCTTGTACACATACCTGACTCCTTATCCAATGCTCCCGCGGGATACATAGGACTATTTATAATGCACATTTTGTGATTCCTTTTAGGGTGAGCAGCAGACGAGACCCACTCCCACTGGATCCCGCTGGGCAAGGGGAGGATCCCTCATAGGGAAGATGTAACAGAATGGGTAAATCCTCTGACATAGGAGGTGTAGAACACCCAAAGGCCTCACTAGAGACATGATATAACACCATCAAGGCCCTCTGGTACACTTTTGATCCTCTACCCGAAGGGACAGAGCCAAGGGGGGTCGGGAATAGAGGCCTTGGGAGATTCGAACTAGGCAGGCCACATGCACCAGCTTGCAAGAGACTGTCCGGACCCAACAAAGAGGGAGAAAAATGAAAGGAAACACCTCTCGGGATAAAGGGGACATGTTCCAAGGAATCCTACGAAGAGTCACGCTCCTCGTATTCCAAATAAACCATTTGGATGACCTTAGAGAGAGGGAGGGGCCCTGTGGCCTCCTGAACCACCACCAGGACCTTCTTAGTCAAACACGGTGGAAGAGACCGGTCAATACCACCACCTCATAATCTTTATGCCACTTTTTACTATGGTAGTGACATTTTTGGAGAGAGAAATGCGAGCAAAACCTGGGATACACCGGGTACACCACATCCTAACCCCAGGAGAAGGAGTCCTCAACCTGGAGGTCAATCTTCTCTGGTAGGGTACACACGATGTCGAGTTCAACACAAATGCATGCTTCTGAGGCAGAAAGGCCTCTTCTTGTGGTGTCATCGGAGCACAAAAAGGACCCAATAGAGTCACTGATCATCTTCAAGAAACCTTTGTTCTGGAATGCCGGTGGAAACTCAGGAAGGCACATCCATACAGCCACCCATGAGCATTCCTTACCTCTATGGGAATCCATGGACCATCTGTCCAGAAAAAAGCTCCAGCGACCCACTCTCCTTGGGAACTTGAACCAAATGTGAATAAATTCCACCTCTGAGGCAAGGACAATACAAAAATAGCATCTACGAAGGACCGAGACCTGTGTCGGCAGTAGAAGACCCCAGGATGAGACCAAACACCAGAAGACATTGAGTGGTGGTTTAGCCACCCCGAAGCGATCCACCAGGTTCCACACGAGGTAGGACTTAGCCTCCTAGAAGGTGGAAGCTGAAACATGTATCTTACCCATGCTACCTTCACATGACGGCTATACAGATGCCACAGAGATCGCCAGGAAGAAAAAAGTCTCCCAAGTCGGGCTGTGGAGAACATCCCTAAAGGAAGCCTCGATGCTTGGGCAAGGAGAGCCAAGAGGGGGAGGGGCCAAGGTAGCCTATGAGAACGGAGTAGGGGGAATCAGGGATCCATTGGGGGGAACAGAGGACGAACCAGGATCAAACACCTTTGGAAGGAGCGGCGGAGGCCATGCCAAACTGCCTGCAACAGTCAAAAATTTTGAAAGTGGAGGAGGCGCGTGAGGCGCATTCTTCATATTACTCATCCCTGTGGGAATCTCAAATCCACATTTTTAAAGATAAATCCCTTACATTCAATCCCACATCATCCATAAATTTTTAGTTCCTCACACTATTCTCACAAAAAATGGAACCAACTTTAAGGTTTCTAAGCTGAATAAATTGTGCTCCAAGTACAATATCCAATCCAACCATAATTCTCACTACCATGCATAGGAAAATGGGTTGATTATGTCATTCAATTAGACTCTCTCTAACATAATATAGAAAATTTTGGTCCAAAAACGATTGTGTTTCATCATGTGTGAGCATATCCTTTGTCGAAAATAACCCACGACAATCTTCTAGTCCATGTTCGCCATCAAACACCACACCACCACCAGAATCTGTCAATTTCATCATCTAAAAAGCTCATGGGAAGCTCAATGTTGCCTCTAAAAAGCTCAAGAACACCATGGGAGTCCTCTAGAAGCTTGGGAAACCCTATGTTAGGCACTATGAAGCATGAAGATTCCATGGATGAATCTGTGGAGCTCGGGTGAGGCCACCTTGAGAATAAAGAACCTATTGCAGTGGGTTCATGACCTAAAACCCTGATTCAGAGCATGAGATCTATGAAAAAAAAGTAATCTAAATTAGAAGTTTGGATTTATGTGATGAAACGGCTTCATGATGTGAATTATGCATGCATGAAAATTTTGTTGAGGAAAATAAGGATAAATGTGATTGATAGATACATGGGAATAAAAGACATGAGGAGATAAAAGATATATAAATTATAGATACAAAACACATATCTCAAGAGATTTTGTCCATAAAAAGAGTGATGTTGTGCACACTAAGGAGGTTCAGAATTCTGAAGATTGGTGATACTGTTGAAGGGATTATTCAACAACTAATCCTACTTTTTTTATCATTTTTATCACCCTCCCATGGAGAGAATTAGGGTGACTTTCTTAGTGCCAAGTAAGATGTTAAAGGGGGTTATATCTAGTTAACGGTTGGTTTTTTAAGTCATTTAAGTTAGTTTTTCATATTTGTTTCAATTTTAATAATTTTTTTTAAAAAATAAAATTTAATAAAATTACGATTAATGAAAAAATAATATTACTATTATTAAAACAATAAAAAAATAAAAAATATTAAAATTCTCAATATTCACAAAAAAATATAAAAAAATATTAAAAATATTAAAAATTAAATTATGTAATATTTGTACCAATATAAAAGAAAGAAAATGTAAATAATTCATATTACAATGTTCAATTCAAATGTTGGTAACATAAAAAAAATCACTGGGGGTCGTCTTCTAGAGGAGGTGGAGGAGATGAAGGAGCTGGTGGAGGAAAATCCATCCCTAAACTACGAGTCAGATGGCGCATGTACTTTGTCTGATCGTAATGGTGTTGCTTCCATCGACACATCTACTCCTCATAATGCTGCTCCTGCTGCTGCTGTTGCTGACACATCTCTTCTTACTGCTTCTGAAAAGCCTCTATATGCTCAGCCTGAGCTCACAACTGCTCCTGATACTGTGAGACAGAAGATGATGCCTCTCCACGAGCTCCTCTCGAGCTGGACGCCGACATCGTAGCAGTAACATAATAAGTACAAGGAGTCAAATGAGAGTTGATTCCAACTACTCTTCACTTCTCAAAGACATACTGAGTCACCTGTGTCTTTGTTGTCTCATCGAAATGGTGAGCACTGGTCTGCTCAGCCGTCTCGTCCTGACCCTCAGCCTGTGTCTGAGAGGTCGCAGCCTCATATGACTCCTTCAATTCCAATTTAAAATTAAAATTGTTGAAATATAATATACAGTTAATTGTTAAACTGAAAAAATAATACTAACCACAATCTAACGCTAGTGATCACCTCTAATCTCTCCAGTAGCTGGATCACTATACATCCTCCGATAAACGTCGAACTCCGTAATATCGGGATGCTCGACTTCCAACAGAAATATAAAATAAACTGTTTATATTTAAAGTTATATAAAATATTTAAAAAATATAATTACCAGATTATCTCTATGCGAACTGAATGTACGACTACCAGCTCGATGTGTCACCTCCTGTCTCCCCCGGTTCTGGCGTCCCACTGGAGATCTCCTCTGAAATCCACCACTCAACCAGTGTAAACATAATCTATCCCAAACGTGAGATGAAATGTACTCTGGTCGATGGGCTCTACACGACTCATCAAATTCTGTCACCTCTTCTTTATTAATGGCTTTCCTTCTCAAATTGTGCAAAAACTGGCGGAAACGGTCATGCATAGAAACCTGCCATGCCGCGTGGACATCGCCGTGCATGCTATCATCGATAGGATGCCATAAACCCTAAAAATAATTTATAATATCAATTTGTTAATAAAATAAATTTCAAAATAAATATTATTTATTTATGTACCAGCCAATGCTGGAACATGTTGCATCACACATCAACGGGAATCTGTTCTCATGTGATCCATGGCGGAGAAAAATAATTGTGCAACATAGCGCTCCCCTGTCCAATAGCTACATGCTGAAAATTGTGAAAAAGGAATAAATAATAAAACAATTTGAATATATATAAATAAATTAACGAAATCTAACTAAAATATACAAGTTATCGTACCTCTGTGTGCGTGGATCGAAACCAAGATGTGGATGGTGCTCGGGGATAGGGTCAGGAATCATCAGTCATGCAGGATCATGCCCCCTCCGCGTACCTCCTGAACCACCAGTAGGTTGAGGGTCAGATGATCCCACATCCTCATCATCCAAAGGTAGCTCAGCCTCCTCTAACTCACGCAATAGATCAGAGTCTATCTGAAACACAAAATTATTGTTATTAGCAGATAGTTGAAAATAACTATTATATATAGATATATATTAGTTATGATTATAACCAACATTTAATTGTGTCAATGTTCATCTTCATCCTCTTCTCCATAGCTATCAATATCAATGTATTCATCTTCCTCCTCCTCATCATCAATATCCATATGAGTTTCAGTTTCCGCATCTCTTGTCATTCCAAATTCATTTGTAACATCATTAACATCTTCATCACCATTGATCCTTAATTGTGGGGTGTCATCGTCGATATTCACATCTCTTTGTGAATCAGATGGATTTTGAGCCGTCTAATGAAAAATTTCAATTCCTTCCACTTCAGTAGAACCACATTCAGTTTGAGTAAATTGATTTTCCTGAGATTTCATTTTTATTATGCTCCACCAATCGCTGAAATATCTTGAAGTAGCACAGTACATTGCATACTAAATTTTATGTGCCTGTTAAGCCAGTAAAAATGGTTCATTTACTGTAAGAAGACTTTTATATTTAATATTTATGATTCCATGAGTCGGATGAACACGCAAACCTATCTCAGTATCCAACCATCGATATTTAAACATTGTTATGTAATTCTGTACTAGATAACACAGCTCAATAATTTCATCCAAAATGCCATAAAAGTCAAATTCAATTTCTCTGTGATGTGATCCTCTCAAGAAAAATCCATTATTCATTGTTTTTTTGATTCCCTGTATTCATGTGTAGGAAATCGAAAACCATTCACCACATATGCATTATAAGATTTAACCATTTTGGATGGTGGGTTACTCAATATACACAGTCTCTTATCAATTTTATCAGCATATTGAGACACCTAAAAATTTGTAAAAAAATTATCAATATAATAAATAATAAACAGAATTGATATTAAACCATCAATAATTTATGGTAATAGTTTTTGAAACCATTGAGAGAGAAATATTTGTCTGTGTTCTTCAAGAGCAGCTACTATAATTTGTGGAAGTTGTTTCTTGATATGATTATCATATAACCTAAAAATAAAATAAGGTTAAATACTATAACAAAAATTATAGAATAATTGATAAAAGAACTCACAGGACAAATGCTGTCTTTTCATCATAGTTGAGCAGAACATATGTATGAGCTCTGTGATGTTCATCATCTGAAAGGAATCGTTCATGAACTCCACCGAAACCAAGATTTGGATGATTAAAAACTGTTAATTGATTGTCCATTTTGTCATTAACATTCCCCTCGTTTCATCCCATATGATTCTATTTTGAGTTATATTGAGATTCAAAAT
Source organism: Viscum album (assembly GCA_963277665.1). Lineage (NCBI taxonomy): Eukaryota > Viridiplantae > Streptophyta > Magnoliopsida > Santalales > Viscaceae > Viscum > Viscum album. Next base: position 1,326,367,608 of record OY728151.1, on the reverse strand, counting down.
AGTGAGAGTAGAAAAAAGAAATTTCCTCTTGCAAATAAACTTTAGCAATTGAGCCTTCAACTGATGCTTTGTTACGTATTTTTTTCTTCAATTTCTACATGCATCTCTCGAATGGGTACATCCATCAAAACTGTACTGGACCTCCACATTTAGCTTCATGTAGAAAATGTAATATCATATGTTCCATTGAGTCAAAGAAATCTGGTGGAAATATTTTTTCCAGTTTACATATAATTACAGAAACAACTTCTGCCATTTTTCTTAGCATATTGTAGTCTGTTGTCTTTGCAAAAATGTCTTGAAAAAAATATGATATGTCTGTTATTTAATCCCAAATCATAGAATTCAACAAACCTCTGAATCCAATCGGCATAAGTCTTTCCATTATAACATGACAATCATGACTTTTTAATCCAGTAATATAACCATTCTTAACACATCTGTCCAAATTGGAAGCATAGCCATCTGGAAGTCTCAAATCTACAATCCACTGACAAAATAGTAAGTGACTCTCTTTGGACAGTGTATAAGCTACTTTTGGCTTCATTAACCTCTATGATCTTAAATTTTCAAATAATTCAAGTTCTGGTCACCTGAAAATTTGGGCAAGATCTAATCGTGCCTTTATAGTGTCTTTGGTCTTACCTGGTGTATCCAAAACTGTATGAAATAAATTATCAAAACAGTTCTTCTCAATATGAATAACATCCAACATGTGGCAGACCAACAAATCAGACCAATACGGAAGATCCCAAAAAATTCTCCGTTTTATCCAATTATGTTCGTTCCCAAAGCCATGAATTTTTTGTTGGTTTACTGTTGGTCTAAATGTGATGAGGGGTAATGAAAATACAACTGATTTTAATTCTGTACCTGAGATCATCTTTGCAGGTTCATCCCTTTCAATTGTACCTTTTCTGATATGATATTTTTTCCTCCGAAAAGGAAGATCATTTGGAAGAAATCTATGGTGACAATCAAAATAGCAAGGTTTTTTTCCATTGAACATCATAAAAGCTTTTTTTTCTTTCATACAGTAAGGACATGATTTTGGACCATGTGTACTCCAAATAGATAACATGCCATATGCCGGAAAGTCACTAATCGTCCACATCAATGATGTTTTTAATATGAAATTTTGTTTTGTAGCAACATCATATGTATTAACACGATCACTCCACAATGAATTTAACTCATCAATCAATGGTTTCAAATAAACATCAATATTATTTTTCAGATGTCATGGTATTAATAGAGTCAAAAAGATATAAGGATCCTTCATCAACATCCATAGAGGCAAATTGTATGGATTTATAAAGATAGGCCAACATGAATACTGACTACCATAAGAACCAAACGGACAAAAACCGTCAGTAGAAAGACCCAATTGCATTTTTCGGGCTTCTATAGAAAAAGATGGATGCAGACGGTCAAAATGTTTCCATGAATCACCATAAAATGGATGATTCAAGATTTTATCAGTTGAAATCTTGGTTTTGTGCCATGAAATCATTGACGTTGTGTTCTGAGACATAAATAAACACTACAACCTAGGAGTAAGGGGAAATATCTCAACTGTTTTACTGGAATTGATCTAGAATTCCCTGGTTGAGATTCTTTATACCTCGATTGTCCACATGTGGTACAAATATCAAATGACTCATTTTCGCCAGAATATAAGATGCAATCATTTGGACATGCATGAATCTACCGATAACTAAGGCCCAAATTACGAATCAGCCTCTTGCTCTCATAGTAATTTGCAGGCAACACATTTCCTTTAGGTAACAGTGTTTTAACCAAAGAAAATATCTGATCAAAACAGTTGTTTGATATTGCATTATCTAATTTAATAGCCATAAATTTTGCAACCGCTTATAATTTTCTTATCCTGTAACCAGGATATAATGCATCCTCAGCAGACCTCAACAACTCATAAAATTATGATAGTGCCAACTCAGGAGTTAAATCAATATCATCATGAGTTTCAGTTTGTTGCACAAATGGACCTACAACATCATGTACTAAATTTTGAAATCATGATAGATCCAGAATAAAGTTATTAAGATCTTCTCTGGAACTACATTCACCGTGTTGATACCAAAAAACATAATCTGGTTGAAAACCAAACCGCAAGAGATGTCCCCTAACCTTGTCAAATGTGTCAAATGTTCTCATAGCACATTTTTTACAAGGATACTTAATTGTGCCTTCTGAAACATATTCTGGTTTTGATGATGAAAATGCTAAGAAAGCTTCAACACCCTCAATATATATAGGATTTAAACCAGAACCATTTGGATTTCTGCGCTGATTTATCCAAGATCGATCATCTAATAATGATTGATGTTGACTTCCTTGTTCCATATTTTTATACATAAAATATAAAATCATCACTGTTTTTGAATAGTTTGAAATTATAAAAACACTATCTGAAAAACAAGATAAATAATTACAACTACTTAATAATTATCATTAATTAAGGGAAACACAATTTCCAGTGGATTGATATCTACTCTTTTGTCTGACAACTCATTTAATTGCATATTTCTCACACTTATTATTGCTAATTATTGCTAATTATTCATAATTATTCCTAATTATTACAAATTATTAAAATTTATTACTAATTGTTACTAATTATTATAATTTATTACTAATTATTAAAATTTATTACTAATTATTACAATTTATTGCTAATTATTACTATTTATTACTAATTTAGCAATACTTAGAAATACTTAGCAAAAGGAAAACTGCTTCAATAATGAAAGTAAATTTGGAAATCATCGTTGTGGAGAAGATTACAAATTTTCCCTTCATTATCCAAGCAGATTTCATTTACTAATTATTAGTAATAAAAAATTATATTATCAATATTTATGAAAAAACAATATTAATATTATTAAAATAATAAAATATTTATAAAATATTAAAATTGTCAATATTCACAACAGAATTTGTTCTATTCTTAAAATGATCAAATCTCAAAGGGTCGTCAATTGTCAAGTCATGCACAATAAAAAGTTTGTGTCAGTCCTGTCCAATGTAAAATCTATAATTGTACTTCAATGGTTGATCACCTTACAATTAGTGTTGCAATAGGACGACCAAAGTAATGGCATTCTCGTCTCTAAGAATCATCTCACATGAAACTTTACATAGATCATTCTTCCTTAAAAATTTGAGGGAATATCATTATTTTTCCCTTAAATTTTCAAGGAAGAATTGTCTATGTAAAGGTTCATGTGAGATAATTCTTATAGATAAGAAGGGCATGACTTGGTTTGTCTGATTTCAATATTACTTGCGAGGTGATCAACCATGCAAGGACAATTATAGAGTTTACATTGGAAATGGCTGACACAAACTTTTTATTGCGCATGACCTGACAATTGACGACCTTTTGAGATTTGAACATGTTAAGAATAGAGCAAAGCTTGTTGCGAATATTGATAATTTTAAAATTTTAAATTTTTTTTATTTTAATAATATTAATATATTTTTTCGTAAATATTGATAATATAATTTTTTTATTGCTAATTATTCCTAATTATTACTAAGTATTTCTAAGTATTGCTAAGTATTGCAAAGTATTCCTAAGTATTGCTAAGTATTGCTAAGTATTGCTAAGTATTGCTAAGTATTGCTAAGTATTGCTAAGTATTTCTAAGTATTTCTAAGTATTGCTAAGTATTTCTAAGTATTGCAAAGTATTGCTAAGTATTGCTAAGTATTGCTAAGTATTGCTAAGTATTTCTAAGTATTCCTAATTATTCCTAAGTATTAATAAGTATTCCTAAGTATTCCTAATTATTCCTAATTACTCCTAATTATTCATAATTATTCCTAATTATTCCTAATTATTCCTAATTATTCCTAATTATTCCTAATTAATCCTAATTATAGCTAATTATTTCTAATTATAGCTAATTATTCCTAATTATTCCTAATTATAGCTAATTATTCCTAATTACTCCTATTTATTCCTAATTATTCTTAATTATTTCTAATTATTCCTAATTATTCCTAATTATTTTTAATTATTCCTAATTATTCCTAATTATTCCTAATTATTCCTAATTATTCGTAATTATTACTAATTATTCCTAATTATTCCTAATTATTCCTAATTATTCCTAATTATTACTAATTATTACCAATTATTCCTAATTATTACTAATTATTACTAATTATTACTAATTTTTCCTAATTATTTCTAATTATTCCTAATTATTCCTAATTATTCCTAATTATTCTTAATTATTTCTAATTATTCCTAATTATTCCTAATTATTACTAATTATTACTAATTATTACTAATTATTACTAATTATTCCTAATTATTACTAATAATTCCTAATTATTCCTAATTATTACTAATTATTCCTAATTATTACTAATTATTACTAATTAAAACTAATTATTCCTAATTATTACTAATTATTACTAATTATTCCTAATTATTCCTAATTATTACTAATTATACCTAATTATTACTAATTATTCCTAATTATTACTAATTATTACTAATTATTCCTAATTATTCCTAATTATTCCTAATTATTCCTAATTATTTCTAATTAAAACTAATTATACCTAATTATTCCTAATTATTCCTAATTATTCCTAATTATTCTTGATTATTCCTAATTATTCCTAATTATTCCTAATTATTCCTAATTATTCCTAATTCTTCCTAATTAATTCTAATTATACCTAATTAATACTAATTATACCTAATTAATACTAATTACACCTTATTAATACTAATTATACCTAATTAATACTAATTATACCTAATTAATACTAATCATACCTAATTATTACTATTTATTCCTAATTATATCTAATTATTCCTAATTATTACTATTTATTCCTAATTATATCTAATTATTCCTAATTATTACTATTTATTCCTAATTATATCTAGATATTCCTAATTATATCTAATTATTACTAATTATTCATAATTAATACTAATTATTCCTAATTATTCCTAATTTTTCCTAATTGATACTATTTATTCCTAATTATATCTATTTGTTCCTAATTATATCTATTTATTCCTAATTATATCTATTTATTCCTAATTATATCTATTTATTCCTAATTATATCTATTTATTCCTAATTATATCTATTTATTCCTAATTATATCAATTTATTCCTGATTATATCTATTTATTCCTGATTATATCTATTTATTCCTCATTATATCTATTTATTCCTAATTATATCTAATTAATATTAATTATAACTAATTATTTATAATTATAACTAACAATGTCAAATTCTTAGTAAAACTGAATATAAATAAAAATCAATAAAAATCTAATTAAATTCGAACTAATAAACAACAATTAAAATTAACATTAAAAAAATAAAATAAAAAAATAAAAATAAAATATAAATACCTTAAACTTTGATATTCTGAAGATATTGACGCCCTCCGATTGATCTCGTATAAAAAACTTCATCTAAATAAATTCTCTTTAAAACTGAAGAATAAAGAGAGAGAGAAATCAAGATCTGAATGATTTGTGAAAAAAAAACGGATGAGGGTATATATAGGTTAGATTAGTTGCAACAGGATTATTAGCGACGGGCTTACCGTCGCAAATGGTTGTATTTGCGACGGGCTTACCGTCGCAAATGGTTGTATTTGCGACGGGCTTACCCTCGCAAATGGTTGTATTTGCGACGGGGCCCGTCGCAATTACCTTCACCCGCATTAATTACAGTCGGCGATTAAAAGCTTATTTGCGACGGGACCTGTCGCAAATAGTACCTGCTGATAGTCTTTTTGCGACGGGACGACATCCCGTCGCAAAAGGGTATTGACCGCCGCCGAGTATTTGCGACGGGTCCTGTCGCAAATACCCCTGCGTGGTTTGGCGTGCAATCCGCGCGGCTTGCGCGCTAAACTATTTGCGACGGGAGGCGAAATCCCGTCGCAAATACTTGGTTATTTGCGACAGGCTACATTCCCCGTCGCAAATATCTTCCTGGACGTGCTTGTTGAGACGGGATGAAATCCCGTCTCAAATACTTGGTTATTTGCGATAGGCTACATTCCCCGTCGCAAATAGCTTCCTGGACGGGCTTGTTGCGACGGGAAGAAATCCCGTCGAAAATAACCCGTTGCAAATAATGATTTTCCCGTACTGTGTGTTCTATTAATTCTAAACTAGTTTGAGTTCTTAGGAAGTAACAACACCCTATGGCCTGACCAATTACCTTTGCAATTACCTAGATACTTGACAATTCATGTGCCAACTTAGTAGATAGAAATTCAACACTTAATTTAGTAATTATAGAATATCCATATGGTCTTATCATCTCAGCTAAAATAGAAGAGAACTATAAAGGTTACATAGTAAAAAGAAAGACATAAAAAGAAAGAAACCTAGAGCAGTGAAAAAGCTACTAAATTCTTGACTTTGAACTTCTTAGTGTAGTCAATATACAAGATAATTATAATTTAATACACAATAGGTTGGCATGAAAAAAATGTACATTGGGAAAGGCTTGATAAAATAAATAATATTGATGATCAACATATTTCTTAGGTTCAATGCCAACTGTGCAATGCATTGTCATTGCCTTCATGCTAGCTCCAAGTTATACAATAATATATCATTAGCAATCTCAGAATGTGATCACTTAGTTTATATGGAAAATTTAATGTTTCTATGCTATTTTTCATATAGACACATGCATATCACCAAATGAGAAAGGTTTATTTTTCATATTTAAGAAACTGAAATGGATTTAGGCATGAGGCAAGATGATCCACTATCAATGAAAAATTTTCAATTATTTCCTATAAAAACATTTTTGGTTTACGTTAAAGATAATTGAATGATCTATCATCAATCTATATACTTCATTTTATTATTGTTACCTTCTGAAGATCAAAGACTTTTGGTGTGATTTGTTATTTGGTTGATCAACTGAAAGAAGAATCTAGATATTCCTGCACATGAAAAAATTAAGTGTGTTCCTCCCTTTGTAAACGTTATTCACTAATCAAACCCTCACCACCACAAGAATTTTTTGTGAGAAGACAATGATCATAGGGAATATTGATCTTGAAACTCTATAAACACTTTAGTTTTATTTCTCTCTATTTTCCATAAATTTTTAAATTACCTCAATTCACCCCCACACTCTTGAAGTTCCCACCAAGCCAACCCTCTTTATGTTCCAACTAGGCAAACAATAATAATCATGAAAATGTTCCCTTTTAACCTGCCTTCCATGAATGACTGACCATGGGTTAAGAGTGGATTGATGAAATTCATAAGCCATGGGATTTGTGTTCTAACCATGTCAAAAACATATATATTGGAACATCCCAAAATTAATTGCTTTACATAACATTTCTACACCTTTTGTTCCATTAGAATTCATTTTAGAATTAAATGAAATGGAATAAATGTGATCTAGACTATTTTATTTCAATTCAAATTATTGAATTTTATTTTATTAAGGGAAATTCCATTTTAGCCCTCCCAAAACTCCCAAACAAACATACCCTCAATGTAAAATGCACACATGTGTTAAACTACCAACCAAAAATAAAAGTGTCTGGTTGATAAAAATTGTGTCTCTATAATATTTTGGATCCTTAAAACATTTCCACATGGAATTATGAAAGGGAAATGGAAAAGACAAGTTATTTTAACAAGGAATTTTTATTCTTTAATAGAAATTATAAATTTAACTTACAACCAAAATCTTAATAATGTTGAAATATTTTTAACATGATGAGAATGGTCCCAACAAAAATTGTTTTAAAAGTACAGAGCATGAAATAATAAATGAGATGATATAATAAAACTTTGATGTTCTTATTCTTAAAAGATCCTAATTTTATAAAATCACCTATTCCACTAAAAATAAATGGAACTCTATACCTTTTCATTAATCTTCTTGGAACATGATACAAAAAATATTTCTGAGAGAGAAGATATCAAGAGGCATTTTTATTTTATTTTTTTATGAACACTAGTTTTGAAAATCCTTCACCGCTCAAGTGTGAACCATTTGTTGTGAAAGTCATGTTACTATTATCTAAATATGTTGTATTCCAATAACCACAACTAGAATACTTATCATAGTCACTAGAAAACTCTTCACATCAATTTACATGCACATGAATTGAGACTTATCTTTGTGTTCCCCATGTATCAAAATAGATTATAATAGTGGGCATGAATTTTTCAAACTGTACTCAGTATTATCAGTAAGAAACTATTAAAGAAACTATCCATTTAAATATTGGCTAAAATAGTTTTTTATTCATAGAAAATAAATTTTATTGTGCTAAAATAATCTAGGGAATTAAATTTTCAAAATGCAAATGCTACGAACACCCTTTTTTTCAATTTACGTATAGGACATACAAGAACATTATTTACTATTGTTATTCTAGTATTTACTTAAAAAAACTAAAAAATTCTTTAAAAATAAATACCAATACAAAATATGGGGATATGGGAATGAGAATGAGTAGGGGTAACTTTTAGGGATAATATGATCGATATTAAGCTATAAAAAAAATCAAGTTGTAGAAGATGAGAAATGAAGTTCAAAAGGATTGAAAAACAACTGAGAAGGGGGGTGTTGAATCGGTTGTTCAATTTTTTAAACTCTTAGTAATTTTAAAAACTTAAACCCTGCAACCTATTAAATTTTATATCCTTATCATCTTTTAGTAAATAATCATGCATGTAAAATTAGGAAAGTAAGTAAAGAACATGAGATTTACAAGGCCAATTCTCAGTGTGAGAACCTACATCCTTGTCATTAAAACTCATGTGGGTCTATAGAAATTCACTATTATGAATAAATGAATAGAACTTGTGCTAACTACCATTAAATACCTTCTATATATTATGACCAATGTTGTGTTTTGATTGTATTTGTTGTCAATATATTAATCTATTAATTATGCTGAAGGAATAAATAATTTTGAAAAGGTAGACTGAAGAAGAGTGATTGATGTTTTCTATTGGATCCAAAATCATAAGGATGAGAATCGTATTCAACATCAGATCCAGGATCATTATCATGAGTCTATATTAAGGAGAGGATGGCTAGAAGAAATGGCTCATCAGATTCACACTAAATCTGAAATGGAAGGTTTGATCATAATAGTGGAGAATGAGAGTCTAAATGACTATGATTGAAATGTGATGATGATTTGATGATCATAAAGTTATTATAAATCATAAATAAGTTTCAAAACATATGATTCAATATTGATGAAATAAAGGGGAAAATAAGTGTTGACAATTGATTTTAGCATTGAATTGGAAGAGGAACGAGATGCTGCCAATTGTATCCAGTATGATCGTAATCATATTAATCATATTTAGGCTGAGAAGGAAATGAAGTTGTTGATGAAGGATAGGGAATTTACAATACTTTCCTTGATTTTTTTAAAGGCTGATAATAATGATTGTAATAAATAAATAAAGGAAGTTCATGTAGTTGAATTTGCTGAATACTGATCCATCATATTTGGTATATCATCGTATTCATCAAAGATAGAATTATTTGTGTAGAAAAGTCATTAGTATCATATTCAAAATAGAATGACGGTGCTGAAGAAGAAGTTGCAGATACCGGTCCATCAGACTCAGAGTGTGATCATAGTCATTATAGAAAGAATTAATTGGAACCAATGAATAGAAAAAAAAGTATGTGTTGGCCTATATGAAGAAGAAATTCAGAGCTTAATCGACAATGTAATAAAACATTTGAAATGGGTTGAATTGCATTGTTTTTCATTCAAGTTGGTTAACATAATATATGAAGAAGAACTTGACGATTTACATTTTTCTTTACCGTAATGAGACAAATCATAATCATAATTGGAATTGGACTTTAGAAAGCTTAAAGGAAATAACTAGATGTGTTGTTGAGGGGGAACTTGAAATTTGAAGAGGATGTTTGTTTTCAACATTTGGCACATAACTTCATAATGAATAAAACACATAAGAATGTAGTTTGCGAAGAATATGAAATCTGAATATTTCTTCATATATATAATTGATTCAGAGAATTGTAATGAAGAAATCAGATTGAGAAAAATGGAATGGGAAATTAGATTCATATTGATCTTTGGAAATAAAGTATGAAGAAGATTTGAGAAGAATTGAGATGTATAGATGAAGTCAAGATGCACCCAAAATTCAAGGATGCATACAAATTTGGGGAATTTGGTTGAGCGAGAAACAATTTCAGGATTCCCACACAAATCACTTTGGGTCACCTATAAAATGAGAAATCACTCTATACTTTTCTGATGAGTGTACTATTCAGAGAGGAAGAGAGAGAATCTCTAAATTTTAAGGGAGAGAAAAAGGTTTTCATATTGAGCTTTGTTAAAGAAGTTTTTATGGATAGAAGTTAAATGAGAAGTGACAATATTACAATGTATTCAAGTGATCATTGTATTTAGTTATCATCGTATTCAGTTGTTTATCATATTCTTCTTTTCATCTTATTTGGTTGGTCATCGTATTAGGCTGGATAATCGTATTGAGATTTCTGTATTCATATTTTCAGACTGAGAAGGAAGTGTTCTGAATTGACTCAATTGTATTCTGGTAGAGATATATTTTCAATATTGGGAAATCAAATTATAAGAATCGTACTGGGAGAATCCTATTGGGAGAATCAAACATGAAATCATATTGGAGTTTTATATATAAGTCCTTGATGTTCTTTCCAGCTTCTGGGTAAGAAATTAAAGATTTTTTTAAAATAATATATTTTTGGAAGTCGATAAAGATGCACAGGTAAAATGTGTTTTTACACAAACATTGTATTACCCCATTTGTTCTAGAGGGTGCAAACACACTGTTGGATTGTTTTCATAGTGCTATATGAGTGAAAGGTTATATCCTACTCATTTTATTCCACACAAAAGGATTGTTTTATAGTGTATTGTGTGTTATTTGATTGTTTCCAAATCATACCAAGGATGTATCTATTCTTATTGAATATTAAATCTTGTAAATACTTATGTTCCTATGGATGTGTGTTTGATTTATTTTTAGCAGGGAAAGAAATCCTTAACAGGAGGTGAAGGTTATTTCAAATGGAAGGAAACTTAAAATAAAAACATATTACCAATTCACCCCCACTCAATGATATAGCTATCCTATATGGGAAGTTACAACTGGTATCAGAGATGAAGGTTCTTTTCACTTATTCTTTGTTAAAGTTATTGAAGAAGTTGTGATGGAATATCTAAATTGTGTGAACAGTAAGGGGATTTCAATTTTAAATGATAGGAATTATCATCTATTGAAAAGGGAGAATGATATCATATCTTATGTCTCTTGGGTATGATTTTTAAGAGCTGTTAAAAATGGTTTCCCTTCTGGTATTGATAATTCTCCCCTCAAAAATGATGATAAGGAAAACATTGCAAGTGATGGAAGATATAATAATGCTTTACTATCATCACTTTATAAAAGTGATTTTCTCATAGTAAAAGGATTTGACACTACTAAAGGTATCTGGGATAATCTTAACAACATTTATAAAGGAAATACAAAAGTGAAAAGGGAAAATTCATTGCGTACTAGATCAATGTTAACTACATTCTCCAGCAGCTCTGATGCAAATGAAGGGCATCCTACCTTGGGCTGCAGTGGCTCATTTTTCTCAATTGTGGATGTGATTTCATCCAACACTATATACTTTGTGTTATAATATATCTAATATAGAGTAAGTAATTCACAAGTATAGTAAAGTTCGTCGTTAAAACCCCATCATATCCCACTAGACCATCTCGGTTAGCATCACCATCCAGTAGGTCACTCATCTCGCTCACGCCAGTGCCTGCACCTATGAGAGATGTCGCAACTAAACCCAAGTCAAGCACTTGTGTCAACAAAGAATTAGATGTTTATGAATGTGCCTCAAGAAACCCAGATTTCAAAGTAGACAGAGATTCGTCTTGTGGTATATTCTTTCTGAGGAATTCTCAAAACTCATCTCCCTTACAACTGTCGCCATCTGATTGTGAACCGGACATCTTTGAAGTTGACGCCCGCCAATAAATTTTTTTCCACCCATAGTTTTGTTGAAGCATTTTATCACTAGTCATGGACTTATTTGGAACATGCAGTTCAAGAAATTTTATCAGAGGTATCTTAGTTATCCATGGTGTATGTCGGGGCCAAATATCTTGTAAAGACCCAAAAAATTCAAGGGAATTTTTTTCTTAATTTTCTTAGGGATTTTACAAGAATGCATTTTCTGACGGCACTTGATTCCGAGGCCCGGTGTGCCCTGAATTTCAATCCGAAGTTTAGCTCAGGTACGTTCAGTGAATGAACGAGCGGGTTTTTCTATCTTTTGAACCGGTGCTCGGAATCAAATTCTGAGGGCACCAATGGAACCGTAGCGCTGGTAATTGCTTAGGAACGCCATTTCCGGAGTTGCGTTTTCACGAGAGAAGATGATAAAAACTGTGGAAGTTTAATTTATAAATTAACTACAATTTTTATTTTTCTTTTAGTGGTTTAAGGCTTTGGGTGGAAGTTGGGTAACTACCCAACTTCCCAAGAGAGGTTATGAGGGTGGTGGGGCCCACAAGAACCCCACCCCTTCATATTCTTCAACCCCCCCTCAACTCACCATTAACTTTTGTTAACTTAAACATTAATAACTTATGTTATTAATTAAGTGAGTTAAGTGTGGTTATTTGAATTTTAAACTCTTGAAATTCAAATGTTATGTTATGTTAATAAAATAAGAGGTAAGATTATTTTTTTTTTGGGTTGGAACCTTTGTTGGTTGAGAGGTTTGGGGAGAAAATCTAAGGAAATCTAGAGTTCTTCATCTTCTTCGACGAAGAACGCGAAGAACGCGAAGAACGCATCGAACTCCGTCGAAGAACGCCGAGTCCTCGGAGACCAACTACGCGACGCCGTTTACCGCGACGGTTCTTCCGCGACATCTTCTTCTATGACATCTTCTTCTGAGAAGTCTCCTTCCATGACGTCTCCTTCCGCAACGTCTCATCCCGCGACGAATCCTCGTTCGACGAACCTCCGTTCAAGCTCACACGAGGTAGGGTTTTATTTAATTATTTTTGTTCGTGTTTACCAATTTGTCATTCTTCATGAATATACGACCAAATGATTTCGATTAATGAGAGGGGGCTGGACCGCACAAACACGGCCGACCCTCCTCCCTTATCCTTGTTTTGTTTATTTTGTGTTTTGAAATGGGAGTGGCGCTGTGTCGTCGCACCGCGCGGGATTGTGCGGCAAGAAATGCGCGGCGCCGTAGCGCCGCGCCGCGAAATTTCAAAGACGTGACGCCGTCGCGCCGCGTTGGTGAAACCAGAAAATACCGTGGCCGGAGCGGGGCCACGGCGGAGGAGCGCGGTGTCGTCGCACCGCTCCGGACGAACCAGGTCGCGGCCGGTTCCCGGCCGCCGGTGTTGGCGAAGGAGGAAGGACCGGCCGTCGCCGGTCCTTGTTGGCAGAACCGGCCGGCCGGTGCAGGCCGACCGGACAAAGGGAAAACCAGGTGAATTAATTCCCCCGGCCGGCCAAGCAATCGGCCCCATTAATGGGGCCGCGGTTACGGGGAAACCGGGGGGGGGGGGCAGCGTCTCCCCCCCGCGAGCCGGAACGGCTCGACCGTTTGGATGAGCCAGCGGGCGCTGCGCGCCAGCGCGCTGGGTCGCCGGCCGGGCAGGGCTGAGCCGGACTGGACGAACCCGGGCCCAGGTCAGGTCGACCCGGTTCGGGCCGGCCGGGGGGTCTCGGGCCGGGTCGGTCCGGGCCCGAAACCCTCGTTTTCGGACTATCTTCGGTCTTTTTCCCTTAACATGGGCTACGGATCTCCGATCGAAACACCGTCAGTTGCGTAGCGATCCTTGGAACGAGACAATCATTTCAGTATATCGCACTCAAGGTTTCGGAATAATTTGGGTTCGTCCGGGTTGGTTCGTACATGAAACCAACCGGGCCCTCGGAGTGGAAACACTCATATCTTAAGCTTTGAACGTCTGATTGACGTGCCGTCGACTTTTTTGGATTCCTCTATGTGAGACGGATATTTTGTCTTACTCCGCCCGAGGTTTGGACGTAGGTGGAGTACGGTCGGGTTGGTTTTGCCTTAAAATCCAACCGGGCCTCTAGGGCGAAAAAGCTAATAACTCTTAGACCGGGCGTCCGATTGGCGTGCTGTCTAAGACATTGAGTTCCTGTTGACGATACAGAACTTTTGGATACATCAACTCTGGACTATCTGTCAGTTGATGTATCAGACTCTCAGATCGTGGAGCGGACCCTCCCGAACGAGCTTGCTGTGTGCGGGAACCCTAGAGCTGGCTGCGACTACTGCTACTTCGATGCCTGTACAGATATCCTTAGTGGATTCGACGGCGACGACTACAACACTCAGTGATCCTATGTGGATCAAATCTTCTGATCCTGTGTGGGTCCGGTCCTATGTGGGTCAGTGCTCAGTGGTTCTGTGTGAGCCAGCGCCTATAGATCCTGTGTGGGTCTGATCCTATGTGGGTCTTTACGGGGGTTAGTTACCTATCGATCCTTTGTGGGTCGGATCCTATGTGGGTCATTGCGGGGGTTAGTACCTGTCGATCCTTTGTGGGTCCGATGACTTAGATGAATCAGTGGATATATCTGATCATCTCTATCGTCTTTCGAAAAAGTATACCTGTGTGAGCTGAATCCTGTTTTTCTTTCCTATGTGGATTGTGTTGAGCTATCCTGTGTGGATTTACGTTTTTCTTTCCTGTGTGGACTGGGTTGTACTTGGGCTCGGATGTTGGAGCCGAACGAGAATTTATGACTTAGGTATATATATGGGAATATACCTAAGCCTTGTCGGATGTTACTTCGTGATTGTATCTTTCCTTTGTGGATTATCCTTTGTGGATTCTGGGAGACCTTCGGGGGTCTCAGGGTCCCTACTGGGTAGCTTATACTCACCCCTGCACGAGCTATTCCCACACTACGTTGTGTTGGTTGCAGAGGATGGACAACTCTGATCATGGTTGAGGCTTGCGGAGCAGGACGGTGCTTGGAGGTGGACCACTAGGTGGGACGTACTTGGAGCGGTCGACTGGACCCGAGGAGCAGTGGAGGCTATCTGTACCCACCCTTCCGGTGGGACTTCCAGTGGACGGCTCGACGTTGCGGCTTTACTTTTCAGTTGTTGTTTTCCCTTTCGATTTGTACTTTACTTTCAGTTTGGGTTTATATTCTGGCCCGCTTACCTTCCGCATTTACTGTTATACCAACTTTTACTTAGTGTTTTCTTCTCTGCTTGCATGCTCTGTGGTGCTTGTTTACTTTACAAAGGCAATGCCTTCCCTTTTTATCGGTAATTTACGCCTTGGTTCTAGTTTCCAGCCCCTGGCCTATGGAAGGCGGGCTTGGGGTAGTCACGACACGGGCCCCGAGGACGGGTCGTGACAAATTGGTATTAGAGGAGTTCGGTTCTACCGCAGAACTTGGGACTCTGACCTTTTTCTATGTGAAGAAATAGTGTTTAGCGTATTGGGTGTGGTTATCAGTCCAGGGAGTCCAGTGTTGGTGCGACAGCCGACGTATCGGTACATCAGGACCCATACTTCTGATTTCTGACTTAATGAACAAAAACATTGATTGCATGTGTGTTTCAAGTTTTCTTTGTGATTACTTCGTATCAGCTCACCAGTTATATTGTTCTGACCATGGCGCACCTATTTCCTTTTCAGGATGGCCCCACGACGGCAGCCAGCTAGGGTTCCGAGAGTTGAGTGTGACGACATCTCACCGAGCGACGAGGCCTCAGTGCAAGGACCTTTTTCAGCAGTGGCACTGGTGGTAGCTCTACCCGCCGAGCCACCGATGCTTCCAGCCCCATCCCCTGACGATGCACGTCGTCTCAGTGCACTGCATGAGTTCCAACGCCAGCGAATGCCCAGGTTCCGTGGGGAGACGGACCCCCTAGCAGCCGAGGACTGGCTGGAGGCAGTGGTGAGAGTTTTCAGGTCAGTGAGGACACCAGAAGACCTCATGGTGATCCTCGCAGTGAGCCTACTGCACGCAGCAGCAGGCAGATGGTGGAGCTTGATGCTCCAGGTGCACGATGAGGAATCTCTTCTCTGGACATACTTTGAGAGCCTCTTCCGCTCAAAGTTCGTCCCAGACACCCTCCATGCGGTACGCATCCAAGAGCTTCTTCAGCTGCGGCAGGGCAGCATGACGGTCGCCCAGTACTCGGCGATATTTATTGATCTCTCGTGCTACTCGACAGACATGGTACGGGACTCATTCTTCCAGGCCCGGACCTTTGAGCAGAGATTGAGACACGAGATCAGGGAATCGCTGATCTCCCTCAGCATTCAGACTCAGACAGGAGTACTGGAGAGATCCCTTTTGATTGAGAGCTTTCTTGCTGAGTCTACACCAGCGCCGAGACCCACCGCAGGGCAGCACATAGCAGAGTCTTCTGCAGTAGGCATTCGACGAATGACTCATGGGTCCAGGTAGACCAGACCCTCAGGAAGACGACCTCAGGACACTGGCTCAGCAGTGCGGGGTACACAGCGCGGAGCCAGTCTTTCGAGAGGCAGGTAGTGATACTCGTGCGGCGGGCAGGCCACATGGCTCGTGACTGCCCGACCCACCGTGCCGAGGAGAAGCAGAAGGTTGAGGGACCATCGAGGAAGAGGTAGAGGGTCGACCGTGGCGGTCCGCAGGGAACAGGAGGACGAGGCAGAGGAGCTGGCTGAGTAGCAGGTGGTGGGCGACGCTTTGAGGCTTTACCGCCACGACCACCAGGAGGTCCACCCCGGCCACAGGGAGCTGGCGGGCAGAGACAGGCACAGCTCCAGGCAGTAGAGGCCTATGACCACGGTGTGCCCAAGATGATTCGAGGTACTATCTGTGTCTATTTCACCCTTGCTTCAGTTCTTATAGACACAGGAGCGAGTCACTCTTTCATAGTTGATGCCCTTGTTCGGAGCTCGGAGATTCTGACAGAGTCGTTGGCTCGATCCTTACGGCTAGAGACTCCTACGGTAGCAGACTCGACGATTACACACTGGTGCCAGCAGTGTGAGCTTACTCTAAGAGGTGAGAGCTTCGGCTGGGATCTTCTTGTAGCGACATCGAGGCCTTACGACGTCATCTTGGGCATGGATTGGTTGTCTACAGTCCATGCACAGATTGACTGTATTAGGCGTAAGGTGCGATGTGTACGCACCGACGGGAGCAGGTTCACATTCACCAGTGAGAAGGGAGCCTTTGAAGCATAGGATGTACTTACGCAGAGGAGAGGACAGCCCAACACTCATCAGATGGCTAGCCTCATCCTAGGATCAGTTGACGTGCGGAGTCCTAGTTTTCCAGCAGTGGTAGATCAGTATGCGAACGTCTTTCCCGATGACGTTCCAGGGATACCTCCTCGCAGAGAGGTAGAATTTTATATTGACCTATACCCCGGGACAGCCCCAATATCGACCCCAGCATATCGGATGGCCCCCGCCGAGCTTTGAGAGCTGCGGGTATAGTTGGAGGACTTGCAGGGCAAGGGGTTCATCCGACCCCAGTGTTTCACCCTGGGCTTCCCCGATTTTGTTCACCAAGAAGGCGGACAGGAGCTTGCGAATTTGTGTCGACTATCGTCACCTAAACCAGGTGACAGTGAGGAACAAGTATCCACTACCGAGGATTGATGACCTCTTAGATCAGCTCAAGGGAGCACAGTGGTTCTCAAAGATAGACCTCAGGTCAGGCTATCATCAGCTCAGAGTTCAAGACGAGGACGTGCAGAAGACGGCCTTCGGATGTCGGTATGGCCACTATGAGTTCTTGGTTATGCCATTCGGTGTAACCAATTCTCTAGTAGTGTTCATGGCCCTCATGAACAGAATATTTCAGCCATATATCGATCTATTTGTCGTGGTCTTCATCGACGACATTTTTATTTACTCGACGACTGAGGAGGAGCATGCCTACCACTTACGGGTTGTACTAGACACACTCCGAGAGCACCAGCTTTATGGTAATCTCTCGAAGTGCCAGTTCTGGATACGTGAGGTCCACTTCTTGGGACACGTCATCTCTGAGGCGGGAGTTGCAGTGGATCCTGCGAAGATCGAGGCAGTGCTAGCTTGGGAGCCACCCAGGAGCGTGACGGAGGTGCGGACTTTCTTGGGACTAGCTGGATACTATCAGAGATTTGTGCCAGACTTCTTCAGAGTTGCGGCACCACTCTCAGCTTTGACGAAGAAGTGGAAACCCATTGTGTGGTCAGACAGATTTCATCAGAGCTTCCAAGAGCTGAGATAGAGATTGACCAGCGCACCTATCTTGAGGTTGCCTGAGGAGGGAGTAGGGTACGTAGTATACTGCGATGCATCAGGGAATGGACTCGGATGTGTCCCGATGCAGGAGCGGGTAGTGATCGCCTATATATCATGTCAGTTGAGGCCGCATGAGTAGAACTACACTACCCATGACCTGGAGTTAGCAGCAGCGGTCTTCGCTCTGAATACATGGAGACACTATCTGATGGGCAAGTGCTTTACAGTCTTTTCTGACCATCAGAGTCTCAGGTACATCTTTTCTCAGAAGGACCTGAACCTGAGACAGCGGCGATGGCTTGAGTTCCTAGAGGACTATGACATTGAGATAGTCTATACTTCTAGGAAGGGGAACGTGGTAGCCAATGCTCTCAGCAGGAGGACGGGCATTCAGCTACTTGAGGAGGTGACAGAGCAGCTGGACGCCTTGCAGATATCCTTCGTGGATAGAGATGGAGTAGCCTTCCTTTAGTCTCTCACAGTCACTCCTCCACTACTACAGTGGGTCAGAGAGGCACAGCATGGGGACGCTGACTGTGAGACGCAGCGTGCACAGATATCCTCTGGACAGGAACCTGATGGTTTTTCCTTTGGAGCAGAGCACGCCATCCTTTTCAGAGGACATACCTTGGTACCAGTTTCTTTACGGGAGGAGGTGCTGAGAGAGTTTCACACTTCTCCTTTGGCGGTACATCCTGGAGTGGTGAAGATGTACCAGGATCTTAGACGACAGCACTGGTGGCCGGGCATGAAGAAGGCTGTGGCAGAGGTCGTTTCACGATGCCTCACCTGCCAGCAGGTGAAGGCAGAGCACCAGGTACCAACAGGCTTGGTACAACCCTTAGAGGTCTCGGAGTGGAAGTGGGACGAGATATCTATGGACTTCGTGACTAGACTTCCATGCACTTCTAGAGGTCATGACTCCATTTGGGTGATTTTCGACCGAATCACCAAGTCAGCTCACTTCTTACCCATCACAGAGCAGGGCTCAGTGAAGAGCTTGGGACGTCTCTATGTTCAGGAGATTGTACGGATTCATGGTGTGCCATCATCTATCGTCTCCGATCGAGATTCTCTCTTTACTTCCAGGCTTTGGAAGGGGTTGCAGGAGGCGTTCGGGACGCAGCTACGTCTGAGCACAGCCTTTCACCCTCAGAAAGATGGTCAGACGAAGAGGACCATTTAGACTCTCGAGGACATGCTCCGTGCACGTATCCTCGACTTTGGTTGCAGCTGGGAGGACCACCTACCCTTAGTGGAGTTTACAAACAACAGCAGTTACTACTCCACCATCGGGATGACACCATACGAGGCGTTGTACGACTGACCTTGCAGATCTCCTTTGTGCTGGACAAACCCCGGGGAGTCAGCACTTGTGGGACCGGAGATGGTCCAGGCCATGATAGAGAAGGTCCAGGTCATCTAGGAGCAGATGAGGACAGCTCAGAGCCGGCAGAAGTCTTATTATGACAGGAGGAGGAGGCCACTAGAATTCGAGGATGGCGACCACGTCTTCTTGCGTGTCTCACCTCGACGTGGATTACAGAGATTTGGCTGAGGTGGCAAGTTGTCTCCACGCTTCATCGGACCCTTCCAGGTCCTCAGCAGTATTGGCGAGGTGGCTTATCGCCTGGCTCTACCACCTCAGTTGCACCGGGTGCACGACGTCTTCCACGTATCTCAGCTGAGGAGATACTTGCACGACCCGACACATATCATTGACCATGGGGAGCTTGACATTGATGATGGGGAGAATTTTGAGGAGGTTCCAGTGGAGATCGACAATCGACAGGAGCGGGTCCTATGAGGACGGTCGATTCCTCTAGTGCGCATCAATGGCAGCACGGGAACCTCCAGGAGAGCACTTGGGAGCGGGAGGCTCAGATGCGTGCTCAGTACCCTCATTTGTTTCCCTAGCTTATGATATATCTTTACGGGGACGTAAAGCCCTAAGGTGGTAGTAATGTAAGGACCCAAAAAATTCAAGAGAATTTTTTTCTTAATTTTCTTGGAGATTTTACAAGAACTCAGTTTCTGACGACACTTGATTCCGAGGCCCGGTGTGCCCGGAATTTCAATCCGAAGTTTATCTCGGGTATGTTCAGTGAACGAACGAACGGGTTTTTCTATGTTTTGAACCGGTGCTTGGAATCAAATTCTGAGGGTACCAATGGAACCGTAGTGCTGGTAATTGCTTAGGAATTCCATTTCTGGAGTGGCGTTTTCATGAGAGAAGATGATAAAAATTGTGGAAGTTTAATTTATAAATTAACTACAATTTTTATTTTTCTTTTAGTGGTTTAAGGCTTTGGGTGGAATTTGGTTAACTACCCAACTTCCCAAGAGAGGTTATGAGGGTGGTGGGGCCCACACAAACCCCACCCCTTCATATTCTTCAACCCCCCTCAACTCAACATTAAATTTTGTTAACTTAAACATTAATAACTTATGTTTTTAATTAAGTGAGTTAAGTGTGGTTATTTGAATTTTAAACTCTTGAAATTCAAATGTTATTTTATGTTAATAAAATAAGAGGTAAGATTACTTTATTTTGGGGTTGGAACCTTTGTTGCTTGAGAGGTTTGGGGAGAAAAGCTAAGGAAAGCTAGAGTTATTCATCTTCTTCGACGAAGAAGACGAAGAACGCGAAGAACGCATCGAACTCCATCGAAGAACGTTGAGTCCTCGGAGACCGACTACGCGACGCAGTTTACCGCGACGGTTCTTTCGTGACGTCTTCTTCTGCGACTTCTTCTTCTGCGATGTCTCCTTCCGCGACGTCTCCTTCCGCGACATCTCATCTCGTGACGAATCCTCGTTCGACGAACCTCCGTTCAAGCTCACACGAGGTAGGGGTTTATTTAATTATTTTTGTTCGTGTTTACCACTTTGTCGTTCTTTGTGAATATATGACGAAATGCTTTCAATTAATGAGAGGGGGCTGGACCGCACAAACACGTCCAACCCTCCTCCCTTATCCTTGTTTTGTTTCTTTTGTGTTTTGAAATGGGAGTGGCACGGTGTCGTCGCACCGCGTGGGATTGTGCGGCGCCGTCGCGGCGCGCCGCGAAATTTCAAGGACGCGACACCGTCGCGCCGCGTTGGTGAAACCAGGAAATACTGAGGCCGGAGCGGGGACGCGGAGGAGGAGCGCGGTTCCGTCACACCGCGCCGGACGATCCAGGCCGCGGCCGGTTCCGGGCCGCGGCGGAGCAGGGTGACCGACGGCCAGTTCCGGGTCGCTGGTGTCGGCGAAGGAGGAAGGACCGGCCGTCTCTGGCCCTTGTTGGTAGAACCGGCCGGTCGGTGCGGGCTAGACGGACAAAGGGAAAACCGGGGGAATTAATTCCCCCGGCCGGCCAAGCAAGCGACCCCATTAATGGGGCCGTGGTTACGAGGAAACCGGGGGGGCAGCGCCTCCCCCCCGCGAGCCGGAACGGCTCGGCCGTTTGGCTGACCCAGCTGGCGTCGCGCGCCAGCGTGCCGGGTTGCTAGCTAGGCCGGGCTGGGCCATGCCGGGCCGGACTGACCCGGACCCAGGTTAGGTCGACCCGGTTCGGGCCAACCGGGGGGTCTCGGGTCGGGTCGGTCTGGGCCCGAAACCCCCGTTTTCGGACCGTCTTCGGTCTTTTTCCCTTAACATGGGCTACGGACCTCCGATCGACGCACTGTCAGTTGCGTAGCGATCCTTGGAACGAGACAGTCGTTTCGGTATATCGCACTCAAGGTTTCGGAATACTTTGTGTTCGTCCGGGTTGGTTCGTATACGAAACCAACTGGGCCCTCGGAGCGGAAACGCTCATATCTTAAGCTCCGGACGTCCGATTGACATGCCGTCGACTTTGTTGGATTCCTCTAAGTGAGACGGATATTTTGGCTTACTTTTCCTGAGGTTTGGACATAGGTGGAGTACGGTCGGGTTGGTTTTGCCTTAAAAACCAACCGGCCCCCTGGGGCGAAAAAGGCAATAACTCTCAGACCGAGCGTCTGATTGGCGTGCCGTCTGCGACGTTGAGTTCCTATTGACGATACGGAACTTTTGGATACATCAAATATGGACTATGTGTTAGTTGATGTATCAGCCTCTCGGCTCGTGGAGCGGACCCTCCCGAACGAGCTTGCTGTGTGCGGGAACCCTAGAGCTGGCTTCGACTACTGCTACTTCGACGCCTATACAGAGATCCTCAGTGGATTTGACGGCGACGACTACAACACTCAGCGATCCTATGTGGATCAGTGCTACCGATCCTGTGTGGGTCCAATCCTGTGTGGGTCAGCGCTCAGTAGTTCTGTGTGAGCCAGCGCCTACAGATCCTGTGTGGGTCCGATCCAGTGCGGGTCTTTGCGGGGGTTAGTTACCTATCGATCATTTGTGGGTCAGATACTATGTGGTTCATTGTGGGGGTTAGTACCTATCGATCCTTTGTGGGTCCGACGACTTAGATGAATCAGTGGATATATCTGATCATCTCTATCTTCTTTCGAAGAAGTATACCTGTGTGATCTGAATTCTGTTTTGCTTTCCTATGTGGATTGTGTTGAGCTATCCTGTGTGGATTTACGTTTTGCTTTCCTGTGTGGACTGGGTTGTACTTGGGATCGGATGTTAGAACCGAACGAGAATTTATGACTTAGGTATATGTATGGGCATATACGTAAGCCGTGTTGGATGTTACTTCGTCATTGTATATTTCCTTTGTGGATTATCCTTTGTGGATTCTGGGAGACCTTCGGGGGTCTTGGGGTCCCTACTGGGTAGCTTATACTCACCCATGCACGAGATATGCCCGCAGTACGTTGTGTTAGTTGCAGACGACGGACAATGCTGATCATGGTTGAGGCTTGCGGAGCAGGATGGTACCTGGAGGTGGACCACTAGGTGGGACGTACTCGGAGCGGTCGACTGGACCCGGGGAGAAGTGGAGGCTATCTGTACCCACCCTTCAGGTGGGACTTCCAGTGGACGGCTCGATGTTGCGGATTTACTTTTCAGTTGCTATTTTCCCTTTCGATTTGTACTTTACTTTTAGTTTGAGTTTGTATTCTGGCCTGCTTACTTTCCACACTTACTGTTATAACAGCTTTTACTTAGTGTTTGCTTCTTTGTTTGCTTGCTCTGTGGCATTTGTTTACTTTACAAAGGCAATTCCTTCCCTTTTTATCGGGAATTTACACCTTGGGGCTAGTCTCCAGCCCCTGGCCTATGGAATGCGGGCTTGGGGTAGTCACGACACGGGCCCCGAGGATGGGTCATGACAAATTGGTATCAGAGGAGTTCGGTTTTACCGTAGAACTTGGGACTCTGACCTTTTTTTATGTGAAGCAATAGTGTTTAGCGTATTGGGTGTGGTTATCAGTCCAGGGAGTCCAGTGTTGGTGTGACGGCCGACGTATCCGTACACCAGGACCCGGACTTCTGATTTCTGACTTAATGCACAAAAGCATTGATTGCATGTGTGTTTCAAGTTTTCTTTGTGATTACTTTGTATCAGCTCACCAGGTATACTGTTCTGACTGTGGCGCACCTGTTTCCTTTTCAGGATGGTCACACGACGGCAGCCAGCTAGGGTTCTGAGATTTGAGCATGACGACAGCCCACCGTGTGACGAGGCCTTGGTGTAGGACCCTTTGTCAGCAGTGGAACTGACGGTAGCTCTATCCGCTGAGCCACTGATGCTTCCAGCCCCAGCCGCTGACGATACATGTCACCTCAGTGCACTGCATGAGTTCCAACGCCAGCGAATGCCCAGGTTCTGCAGGGAGACGGACCCCCAGGCAGCCGAGGACTGGCTGGAGGTAGTGGTGTGAGTTTTCAGGTTACTTAGGACACCAGCAGACCTCATGGTGATCCTCGCAGCGAGCCTACTGCACGCAGCAGCAGGAAGATGGTGGAGCTTGATGCTCCAGGTGCAAGATGAGGAATCTTTTCTCTGGACAGAATTTGAGAGCCACTTCCGCTCAGAGTTCGTCCCAGCCACCCTCCATGCGGTATGCATCCAGGAGCTTCTTCAGCTGCGGCAGGGTAGCATGACGGTCGCCCAGTACTCGACAAGATTTACTGATCTCCCCCGCTACTCGACAGACATTGTACGGGACCCATTCTTCCGGGCTCGGACTTTTTAGCAGGGATTGAGACCCGAGATCATGGCATCACTGATCTCCCTCAGCATTCCGACTCAGACATGAGTATTGGAGCGAGAACTTTTGATCGAGAGATTTCTTGCTGAGTCTACACCAGCGCCGAGACCCACTGCAGGGCGGCACGTAGTAGAGTCTTCTGCAGCAGGCAGTCGACGAATGACTCGTGGGTCCAGGCAGACCAGACCCTCAGGCAGACGACCTTAGGACACTAACTCAGCAGTGCGGGGCACACATCGCAGAGCCAGTCTTTCGAGAGGCAGGCAGTGATACTCGTGCGGCGGGAAAGGCCACATGGCTCATGACTGCCCGACCCGCCGTGCCGAGGAGCAGCAGACGGTTGAGGGACCACCGAGGCAGAGGCAGAGGGTCAACCGTAGCGGTCTTCAGGGAGCAGGAGGACGAGGCAGAGAGATGGTCGAGCAGCAGGTGGTGGGAGATGCTTTGAGGAATTACCACCACCACCACCAGGAGGTCCACCCCGGCCACAGGGAGCTGGCGGGTAGAGACAAACACAACTCCAGGCAGCAGAGGCCTATGACCACGGTGCACCCGAGATGATTCGAGGTACTATCTGTGTCTATTCCACCCTTTCTGCAGTTCTTATAAACACAGGAGAGAGTCACTCTTTCATAGCTGCTGCCCTTGTTCGGAGCTCGGAGATTCCGACAGAGCCGTTGGCTCGATCCTTACAGCTAGAGACTCCTACGGGAGTAGACTCAATGATTACACACTAGTGTTGGCAGTGTGATCTTACTATAGGATGCAAGATCTTCGGCTGGGATCTTCTTGTAGCGGGGTCGAGGCCTTACGACGTCATCTTGGGCATGGATTGGTTGTCTACAGTCCATGCACAGATTGACTGTATTAGGCACAAGGTGCGATGTGTACGCACTGACGGGAGCAGGTTCACATTCACCAGTGAGAAGGGAGCCTTTGCAGCACAGGATGGACTTCCGCATAGGAGAGGATAGCCCAACACTCATCAGTTGGATAGCCTCATCCTAGGAGTAGTTGACTTGTGGAGTCCTAGTTTTCCTACAGTGGTGGATCAGTATGCGGATGTCTTTCCCGATGACGTTCCAGGGCTACCTCCTCACAGAGAGGTAGACTTTTATATTGACTTGTACCCCAGGACAGCCCCAATATAGACCCCATCATATCGGATGGCCCTCACCGAGCTTCGAGAGCTGCGGGTACAGTTGGAGGACTTGCAGGGCAAGGGGTTCATCCGACCCAGTGTTTCACCCTGGGCTTCCCCGATTTTGTTCGCCAAGAAGGCGGATGGGAGCTTGCGACTTTGTGTCGACTATCGTCACCTGAACCAGGTGACAGTGAGGAACAAGTATCCGCTACCGAGGATTGATGACCTCTTCGATCAGCTCAAGGGAGCACGGTGGTTCTCGAAGATAGACCTCAGGTCAGGCTATCATCAGCTTAGAGTTCGAGATGAGGACATGCAGAAGAAGACCTTCAGATGTCGGTATGGCCACTATGAGTTCTTGGTTATTCCATTCGGCGTAACCAATGATCTAGCAGTGTTCATGGCCCTCATGAATAGGATCTTTCAGCCATATATCAATCGATTTGTTGTGGTCTTCATCGATGACATTTTTATTTACTCGACGACTGAGGAGGAGCACGCCTACCACTTACGGGTTGTACTAGACACACTCCGAGAGCACCAGCTTTATGGTAAGATCTCGAAGTTCTAGTTTTAGATACGTGAGGTCCACTTCTTAGGACACGTCGTCTCTAAGGTGGGAGTTGTAGTGGATCCTGCGAAGATCGAGGCAGTGCTAGCTTGGGAGCCACCCAGGAGCGTGACGGAGGTGCGGAGTTTC
The DNA here is from genome assembly GCA_963277665.1 of Viscum album. Lineage (NCBI taxonomy): Eukaryota > Viridiplantae > Streptophyta > Magnoliopsida > Santalales > Viscaceae > Viscum > Viscum album. The sequence continues at coordinate 1,326,341,263 of OY728151.1, read as the reverse complement.
TTGGGACTAGATGGATACTATCGGAGATTTGTGCCAGACTTCTCCAGAGTTGCGGCACCACTCTCAGTTTTGAGGAAGAAGGGGAAACCCTTTGTGTGGTTAGAAAGATTTCAAAAGAGCTTCCAAGAGCTGATACAGAGATTGACCAACGCACCTATCTTGAGGTTTCCTGAGGAGGGAGTAGGGTACATAGTCTACTGCGATGCATCAGGGACCGGACTCGGATGTGTCCTGATGCAGGAGCGGGTAGTGATTGACTATGGATCACATCAGTTGAGGCCGCATGAGTAGAACTATGCTACCCATGACCTGGAGTTAGCAGGAGTGGTCTTCGCTCTGAAGACATGGCGACACTATCTGATGGGCAAGCGCTTTACAGTCTTTTCTGACCATCAGAGTCTCAGGTACATCTTTTCTTAGAAGGACCTGAACCTGAGACAATGGTGATGGCTTGAGTTCCTCTAGGACTATGACTTTGTGATAGTCTATACTCCTGGGAAGGGGAACGTGGTAGCCGATGCTCTCAGCAGGAGGATGGACATTCAACTACTTGAGGAGGTGACAGAGCAGGTGGACGCATTGCAGATATCCTTCATGGATAGAGATGGAGCATCCTTCCTTCAGTCTCTCACAGTCACTCCTCCACTACTACAGCGGGTTAGAGAGGCACAGCGTGGGGACACTGACTGTGATATGCGGCTTGCATAGATATCCTCTGGATAGGCACCTGATGGGTTTTCCTTTGGAGAAGAGCACGACGTCCTTTTCAGAGGACGTACCTTGGTACCAGTTGCTTTACGGGAGGAGGTGCTGAGAGAGTTTCACACTTCTCCTTTGGTGGTAAATCCTGGAGTGGCGAAGATGTACCAGGATCTCAGACGAAAGCACTGATGGCCGGGCATGAAGAAGGTTGTGGCAGAGTTCGTTTCACGATGCCTTACCTGCCAGCAGGTGAAGGCAGAGCACCAGGTACCAACAGTATTGGTACAACCCTTATAGGTCCCGGAGTGGAAGTGGGATGAGACATCTATGGACTTCGTGACTGGACTTCCATGCACTTCCAGAGGTCACAACTCCATTTGGGTGATATTCGACCGACTCACCAAGTCGGCTCACTTCTTACCCATCAGAGAGCAGGGCTCAGTGGAGAGCTTGGGATGTCTCTATGTTTAGGAGATTGTACGGCTTCATGGTGTGACATCATCTATCGTCTCCGATCGAGATGCTCTCTTTACTTCTCGGCTTTAGAAGGGGTTGCAGGAGGCGTTCGGGACGCAGCTACGTCTGAGCACAGCCTTTCACCCTCAGACGGATGGTCAAATGGAGAGGACCATTCAGACTCTCGAGGACATGCTCCGCGCATGTATCCTAGACTTTGGTCGCAGCTGGGAGGACCACCAACCCTTGGTGGAGTTTACATACAAAAAAAGTTACTACTCCACCATCGGGATGGCACCATACGAGGCGTTGTACGGCCGACCTTGCAGATCTCCTTTTTGCTGGACAGACCCCGGGGAGTCAGCACTTGTGGGACCGGAGATGGTCCAGGCAATGACAGAGAAGGTCCAGGTCATCCAGGAGCAGATGAGGATAGCTCAGAGCCGGCAGAAGTCTTATGCTGACAGGAGGAGGAGGCCACTAGAATTTGAGGATGGCGACCACGTCTTCTTGCGTGTCTCACCTCGACGTGGATTACAGAGATTTGGATGAGGCGACAAGTTTTCTCCATGTTTCATCAGACCCTTCCAGGTCCTCAGTAGGATTGGCGAGGTGGCTTATCACCTGTCTCTACCACCTCAGTTGCACTGGGTGTACGACGTCTTCCACGTATCTCAGATGCGGAGATACGTGCACGACCCGACACATATCATTGACCATGGGGAGCTTGACGTTGATGATGGGGCGAATTTTGAGGAGGTTCCAGTGGAGATCGAGGATCGACAGGAGCGGGTCCTAAGAGGATGGTCGATTCCTCTAGTTCGCATCAGATGGCAGCACGGGAACCTCCAGGAGAGCACTTGGGAGCGGGAGGCTCAGATGCATGCTCAGTACCCTCATTTGTTTCCCTAGCTTATGATGTATCTTTATGGGGACGTAAAGCCCTGAGGTGGGAGTAATGTAAAGACCCAAAAAATTCAAGGGAATTTTTTTCTTAATTTTATTAGGGATTTTACAAGAACGCAGTTTCTGACGGCACCTGATTCTGAGGCCCGGTGTGCCCGGCATTTCAATCCGAAGTTTAGCTCAGGTACGTTCAATGAACGAACGAGCGGGTTTTTCTATCTTTTGAACCGGTGCTCGGAATCAAATTCCGAGGGCACCGATGGAACCATAGCGCTAGTAATTGCTTAGGAACACCATTTCCGGAGTTGCGTTTTCACGAGAGAAGATGATAAAAATTGTGGAATTTTAATTTATAAATTAACTACAGTTTTTATTTTTATTTTAGTGTTTTAAGGATTTGGGTGGAAGTTGGGTAACTACCCAACTTCCCAAGATAGGTTATGAGGCTTGGGGGGCCCACAAGAACCCCACCCCTTCATATTCTTCAACCCCCCTCAACTCACCATTTACTTTTGTTAACTTAAACATTAATAACTTATGTTATTAATTAAGTGAGTTAAGTGTGGTTATTTGAATTTTAAACTCTTGAAATTCAAATGTTATGTTATGTTAATAAAATAAGAGGTAAGCTTATTTTATTTTGGGGTTGGAACCTTTTTTGCTTGACAGGTTAGGGGAGAAAAGATAAGGAAAGCTAGATTTCTTCATCTTCTTCGACGAAGAACACGAAGAACGCGAAGAACGCATCGAACTCCGTCGAAGAACTCCGAGTCCTCGGAGACCGACTACGCGATGCCATTTACCGCGACGGTTCTTCCGCGACGTCTTCTTCTGCGACGTCTTCTTCCGCGACATCTCCTTCCACGACGTCTCCTTCCGCGACGTCTCATCCCGCGATGAATCCTCGTTCGACAAACCTCCGTTCAAGCTCAAACGAGGTAGGGGTTTATTTAATTATTTTTGTTCATGTTTACCACTTTGTCTTTCTTCGTGAATATACGAACAAATGATTTCAATTAATGAGAGGGGTCTGGACCGCACAAACACGGCCGACCCTCCTCCCTTATCCTTGTTTTGTTTCTTTTGTGTTTTGAAATGGGAGTGGCACGGTGTCGTCGCACCGCGCGGGATTGTGCGGCAAGAAATGCACCGCGCCGTCGCGCCGCGCCGCGAAATTTCAAGGACGCGACGCCGTCGCGCCGCGTCGTTGAAAACCGGAAATACCACGGCCGGAGCGGGGCCGTGGCGGAGGAGCGCGGTGCCGTTGCACCGCGCCGGACGAACCAGGCCGCGGCCGAGCAGGGTGACCGGCGACCAGTTTCGGGCCGCCGGGGTCGGCGAAGGAGGAAGGACCGGCCGTCGCCGGTCCTTGTTGGCAGAACCGTCCGGCTAGTGTGGGCCAGCCGGATAATGGGAAATACGAGGGAATTAATTCCCCCGGCCGTCCAAGCAAGCGGCCCCAATAATGGGGCCGCAGTTACAGGGAAACCGGGGGGGCAGGGCCTCCCCCCCGCGAGCTGGAATGGCTCGGCCGTTTGGCCGAGCCAGTGAGCACCGCGCGCCGGGTCGCCGGCCGGGCCGCGCCGCGCCGGGATGGGCCGACCCGGTTCAGGCCAACCGGGGGGTCTCGGGCCGGGTCGGTCCTGACCCGAAACCCCCGTTTTCGGACCGTCTTCGGTCTTTTGCCCTTAACTTAGGCTACAGACCTCCGATCGATGCACCGTCTATTGCGTAGTGATCCTTGGAATGAGACGGTCGTTTCGGTGTATCGCACTCAAGGTTTCAGAATACTTTGGGTTTGGCCAGGTTGGTTCGTACACGAAACCAACCGGGCCCTTGGAGCGGAAATGCTCATATCTTAAGCTTCGGACGTCCGATTGACGTGTCATCGACTTTGTTGGATTCCTCTAAGTGAGACGGATCTTTTGGCTTACTCCGCCCGAGGTTTAGACGCAGGTGGAGTATGGTCGGGGTGGTTTTGCCTTAAAAACCAACCAGGCCCCTGGGACGAAAAAGCCAATAACTCTCAGACCGGGCGTCCGATTGGCGTGCCGTCTGCGACGTTGAGTTCCTGTTGATGATACGGAACTTTTGGATACATCAACTCTGGACTATGTGGCAGTTGATGTATCAGCCTCTCGGCTCGTGGAGCGGACCCTCCCGAATGAGCTTGCTGTGTGCGGGAACCCTATAGATGGTTGCGACTACTGCTACTTCGACGACTGTACAGAGATCCTCAGTAGATTTGATGGTGATGACTACAGCACTCAGTGATCCTATGTGGATCAGTGCTACCGATCCTGTGTGGGTCCGATCCTATGTGGGTCAGTGCTCAGTGGTTCTGTGTGAGCCAGCGCCTACAGATCCTGTGTGGGTCCGATCCTATGTGGGTCATTGTGGGGGTTAGTAACCTATCGATCCTTTGTGGGTCAGATCCTATGTGGGTCATTGCGGGGGTTAGTACCTATCGATCCTTTGTGGGTCCGACAACTTAGATGAATCTGTGGATATATCTGATCATCTCTATCATCTTTCGAAGAAGTATACCTATGTGATCTGAATCCTGTTTTTCTTTCCTATGTGGATTGCGTTGAGCTATCCTATGTGGATTTATGTTTTTCTTTCCTGTGTGGATTGGGTTGTACTTGGGCTTGGATGTTGGAGCCGAATGAGAATTGATGACTTAGGTATATGTATGGGCATATACCTAAGTCGTGTCGGATGTTACTTCGTGATTGTATCTTTCCTTTGTGGATTATCCTTTGTGGATTCTGGGAGACCTTCGGGGGTCTCGGGGTCCCTACTGAGTAGCTTATACTCACCCATGCACGGGCTATACCCGCACTACGTTGTGTTGGTTACAGACGACGGACAGTGCTGATCGTGGTTGAGGCTTGCAGAGCAGGACGGTACCTGGAGGTGTACCACTAGGTGGGACGTACTCGGAGCGGTCGGCTGGACCCGAGGAGCAGTGGAGGCTATCTGTACCCACCCTTCAGGTGGGACTTCCAGTGGACGGCTCGACGTTGCGGCTTTACTTTTCAGTTGTTGTTTTCCCTTTTGAGTTGTAATTTACTTTCAGTTTGGGTTTGTATTCTGGCCCGCTTACTTTCCACACTTACTGTTACACCAACTTTTACTTAGTGTTTGATTATCTGCTTGCTTGCTCTATGGTGTTTGTTTACTTTACAAAGGCAATGCCTTCCCTTTTTATCGGGAATTTACGCCTTGGTGCTAGTCTCAAGCCCCTGGCCTATAGAAGGCGGTCTTGGGGTAGTCACGACACGAGCCCCGATGACAGGTCGTGACATATCTATTGAGTGTTGCATCTCATTATGGTGAGACATCCACAATTATATGATTTTATGGAATTATTTCTCCTTGCACCGGTGCTGATCCCATTTCTCCTCCCACGTCTATTGGGTGGACTACATCTATAGGATACAAGTGATGATTTCCATGATATCCAGGTAAGTATCTTTGATCAATGAACCTACTATAGGGGATAATTACACCTCTTTAGTTCAATGATATGGTAAAAGTAGGGTGAACCTCCTCAATTGTGAGCTTCTGGCAGTTCGCCTCTGTTGAGTGAAGAGGAGGCAATAGTAGATCTGACCAATTGTTAGGACCCAAACCTCTTGGTAAATAATGTTTATAAATTTTGAGCATAACTATATATGTAATGAGAAGTATGAACAGAAGAAGAAATATAAGGAAGAAGAATAACTCAATAGGTGACATGCCACACTCCCACCCAAGCCTAATGACCAACATCCCAAGCCCAAACAGCCGAACTAACAGAATGATTCCCCCCTTAACTATCCTTTTCTGACTCTTTTATAACATCCTTATTTCATTCCTCACATGGACAATCTACCTCCTCTATAATATTCCTCCTTTTATAACCTCCTTATTCCCTTTATGCCTAGGTCTCTATCATTAACAAATTAAGAAAAATATGTATAGTTTAAACAGGTTTGGAAAGATTTAAAATAATTGAGATGTACGCAATAATTTTGGTCATAAGGTTGGTATATACTCATCTCAACATGTATCTAAATATTATACGAAAATAAGACCACATAAGTTGGTTAAGAAATAAGAATCGAACTTGGAAATAAATCATAATAATTTTATAAAAAAAATCTCCCAAGAATATATCAAGAAGGAAAGGTGAGAAGTCCTCGGATTCCAAATCCAAGATGTTGAAGAAGGGTGCACTATCTAAAATAATTTATAAGAAGAAAGGTGCTCAAAAGAATCCATATAGACAACCCAAACTTTCTACCAATGTACTTAATGATATTTTAGTAATCTGGCCAGAATATTTAGAGAGATTGAGGAAAATGAAATAAGAACAAGAAATGGATATTGTAAAAGGTAAAGAAAAGATTCCACATAAATAAGGAGATGTTCTATGTGTTATGTTCAATATGGATAGACATACTCTCAGATATTGTTAATTAATAATTCCAACAAAATAATATTTACAAGGAATATGAAATATACATTAGGTAATACAAGTTCCTTAAAATAACTTGAGAAATAAAATTTCACAATGAAATTGAATAAGTGATAAGATCCACACTACCTCAATCAGAATTTAAGTTTATATGTGCAATAATGAAGAGTGGAGGAAATGGAGTAACATGGTTGAGAAAACCAACTCATCCTTGTTGTTCGTATTGAGAATCAAGGAAGATCCACTTTATTAAGATGAAAATATGAGTGTTGTGACATCCAATAAAAATCACATTAGTGGAAGACTATCTTGGTGTTGCAAATAACTTGAAAGAAGTTCAAGACTATCTACATAGGTAGTATAAAGATATTACAAAGGAGTTATAGTTGGACTATGCATTCACCAATATAGGGATTTATGATTTTTTCCCTTATAACCCTTCCTAAAGTATAGGTAACTACACCTAGTATTAGGATTGTTTTCGAGCCAAACCATTTTAAACGGGTATCTCATTATAGTGTAGAATCTGTATACTAGTCATCCCCATACATAGTAAATACTAAATACTCTTATTGAATAGTGATTCTTGAAAAAACATCACGTGTAACTCATTTATTCCATATAATTTCATATGATAAAGAAGATAAATAAAAGAATCAAGATCTTGATAGTTCTGAGGGGTAAAGGGATACAAATATATAATTGGTTTAAAAGTCTGTAACACTGATTCAATCCCCCCCCCCCCTCACTATATCCCTGAGTGGTCCTCATGATACTTTCAGAAAAATTCCTTGATAAAAATATATAAAACATGATACTAATCTGATAAAAACTTCTATTGTGGAAGAATAACATAATCATTATTAAACTTAGTTTTGAAATGAATCCTTTAAGAAAGAGAAGATTAATGTAACTCTTAAGACTCTTATCGTAAGAAATGTTCTTAATAAAATATTATATATGTTAAATTAGTTCCTTCCTGATTTACCAAGTGTTGAAATTTTTAAACAATTGAATATATATGCACATCAAACCACAAAATGATTCAATTTGGATTCAAAGGCATTAAATGAAAAATAAACCAAGGAACTTTAGTATCCTCTCATATACTTAATATGATTGATTATACCAATGGATTTGTGATACATAAGGTTTCATTGAGGCTTATTATGGTTATGGAATTCATTATTTTTTCATTTATGGAAATGTTCTAACAAGATGAATGAGTTTGAGAAAGTTCTACCTGATATTCATAATGTGTTGAGAATAGATGGACTAAGCATATGATGTTTATGTTTTGGTTATATGTAGATAGTACAAGTGAGTAAATGATTAAATAGTAAGAAGATAATTTAGTTGTAAAAGTCAAAAAATACTGAATTGAAATGCTATTTAAGGTTAATGAATCCTAGGGTTTTTAGGAAGGAGGATTTATAATTCCATGAGATGGGATTATCCAAAATACCTGAAGGAGTTTTGTAAAACTCCATGGAATTTCCACATAAAGTATTAGTGATATTGAAATTTTTTCTTTGATTTTAAATGTTTTATGATACCAAATGTATACAAGTGTTGTAAGTATACATAATTTCAAAATAAAAGTAATAATTTATAGGTCTTATTGTTAAAATCTAAGAGCTAAAGAAGTTTCTACATCAAGGATTTGAAAGTAAAGGAATGTGTCTAGATTAGATGAATCTAAGTAAAGGATGTATATCTTCATATAATTTCTCTTATATGATAAGATATGTTTTTCAATAAAAAATAGTTTTTATGAAAAATATGATTAATTGGATACACATGGTTTATGATTCATTGGATTCTATAACATGTTTTGAGAATAATATATATATAAAAGTGTTTTATCCATGATAATGTATATCTAGATGTTTGTTAAAATGTAAGGGAATGTCCTCCCAAAACCCATTAGTGGTATATTTTAATAAATTATTCTTTTCAAAGAAAAAAAAATACCCTAAACACATATAATACCATATGTGACATGAAAATAATAGGTTATTTGTTAATTATACCAACTATAAACAAATAAGCGTAATTTCTTAAATACAAAGTAGTTTGTGTTTAATCTTAAAAATATATTCTAAAAATAATATAGTTGATTTTATGTTAGTGGGAGTATATATGAACTTATAGAAGTTTAAAGTTAACAAATAAAGGGTTATTCGAGTCTAAAGTTATAGTGATTTAAACTTATATCCTAAAAGGTTTAAGATTTGTGATGTTAAAGAAAAATTCAATGATTTACATTTAGTTACCAAAGACTATGAATATCTCAATTCCTTGAATTATTATGCCAGTAAAATTACAAATTGAATTGCAATTGATATCCTAAAAGAGTTTAGGGTGTAAAAGTAAAGATAAATGTAAAATCTTACATTAGTAACCATAAAAAAAATATAATATCACTTTATCATAAAATGATTTAGGATGTTTTGGTAAGGTAATACGGTAAATAGTTTCATTATTTATAAAAAAAATTAAGAAAAAATGTTAAAGTGAATATCACTTTATCTTAAAATGGTCTAGGATATGGTCATTAGTGAAAAAGTAAATAGTTACACTATTTGATGTTATGATGATTATGCTAAGTTTAGAAAGATTTCTAAGTAAACAACAGAAGTTGACATTTGATGTTATGGAGATAAGGAGTTTGAATATGTTCAAATATTTGAACATTATTAATATGACTCCAAAGTCTCATCATAATTAAAACTAGTTTACTTCATAGATGTTATTCATTAAAAGGGTTTAGTGGGGATATTTTATCATATGATCACATAAATATGTGTTAGGAATTACTTATGGATGTAATGAATTTATCAAACCATAATCGTAACACGTGATAGATTAGTTGTAAAGTTTTTAAAAGTTTCATGTTATTATAATAAAGTAAATTTCCATTTATCATTCATTCATGTGTGTTAAAATTTACTTTACATGAATAGTCGGATGATAAAATCCCCTCAAATTAAAAACTTTGAGTTGTCCCTAATCTATCATCATCATAGAGTATTATGGGTTGTGATGATATGTTAAGATTAGCTTTAATAGATT